>NC_051175.1:28652046-29252046 GCF_013339725.1 Rhipicephalus microplus | reverse complement strand
CTGCTCGATTCCGCAGACATACGCTTATGCAAGTCTTTAAAGGTTCAGCACTGACAAACTCTACGGAATATCGCCATTTATTATATCCCTGGCGAAGAGACTTCTGCCGCATTCGAAAACAAGAAGTAGCTATCACAAGGCTGTGTTGCCGGGTACCAAATCTAAATTTCTATAAACACTGGTCTGCTCAGGCACTTTCGCCACTGTGCGCATTCTGTGATGAACTGGAAACAATAGACCATTTCTTTTTGACCTGCAGGCGGTTTCACACATTACGAAAAACCCTATTAGAAATACCTTAAGGTGGTATTGGTATGGACTTATGTCTGCCTGTCATTTTGTCTTTTGGAGCTTCTATTTCTGGTTTCTCTAATGCGACAGTATGCGCGGCCGTCCGGGACTATATTGATGAAACTGATAGGTTGACTAATTAACCAGTGTCATTATCCTAACATGTCCACATAACTATATACGTATAAAATCAGATTATTGCTCTATTCTAAGAATCAATTTGTTTATGTATATATTTGTATGCATTACATTAAGCACCACACTTTCCTAGGCTATCGGTAATCTTTGTTATACCTCCATCATTCGAAATCTGAACAGTAAATTTACCAGCACTCGATTCTTGGCCAATCCCCCACAGTGGGTATGCGCCACTAATAATAGGAGAACAACAACAACAACAAACGAACAGCTTGCCTGACGAACGGGTGTTGTATCTGTCTCGCTCATCATGCTGGCGCAGCCGTTCAACGAACCTTTGTCCGACGACATGCATGAAGAAACCGTCTTACAGAGCGGACGCACTCTCCAGTGGTGGGCAGCTCCTGCTACTATGGGCACGGCATTCGACTTGGCCACCGCGGGTACCAAAGCCAGCGCGCTGCCTGCAGGCGTCCTTGCCAAACCACAATGCGACTCCACTGACGACTTCAGAAACCACCTTCTTGCCCAGGGACGCCGTACGCGCTGCCTTGCACTTTGCCTCAGGTACAATCACTGGAGCAACGCCAGTACCGTCGCCAGAAGACAGGCGTAATTCCTCGCGCCGCCAGCGAACTCTGCGTGGTTCTGGAGGCCATCGCTACTTTGAGCCAGCGCTTTGAAGACGCTACCTTCTCAGCAACCTGTGCACGTACTGCGTTGCCTCCTACGTCCTTGGCGGAAATTCCTGACTTTACTGGCGTTGATCAAGACCCAGCCGTCTGGCTGCATGAGATTCATTCGTTGGAGCGTTGACATGCTTGAACTGACGACGTGACGCTATCACTAACCGCAAGCCGACCGCGCAATTCCGTCAAAGCGTGGCATCATTACGATGGCTACAAGTACAACTCCTTGAGTGACTGGACTACAGCCTTTGTCACGGCCTTCCAACCACTTCCATCCACATACAATGACAATTTCATGCGCATGCGATTGCGTCAGCATGCTCCATCGCAAGACGCCCGTAAATATGTCTACGATAAGCTCAGGCTTTTCGACAAATGTGGCAATACATGGATATATCCGGCTGCCCGCCAGTATGTCGTTGATGGCTTGGTTAACCCTACCCATGCTGCCATCTTATCTTGCCAGTTCATTTCTTCGAAATGTATCTGCTCGTGGCAACTATTGGTGCGTACACTGCGGTTAGGACGCTCGCTGTGGCAGTGTTGGCGCCTGGGCAGAAGTTTATCACTCTAAAAAACCTACTATGCTTCATGTTTCTATTTCTTCATTCCTGGCGTTTTATTGCACTATTTTCTACTGTCACTGCAAAACGCGTCTGGAAAGGACCACTTCAGTGCTCCTGAAGTATCGCTAGGAGTTCGTGCTTACGCACGCAGCGATTTTCTGCGAACAAGCGTGTAAAATTGCCGCTTTAATAAATGTACATCGTTCTATTGACAACGTAGAAACAGAACATAGAATAAGGAACTCACAAATCTGGCAATGTGCCGTGGGGCCCTTACACTATATTCGTTTTTTGCTGCTTCCAGCAGCGAACGTGTTCCAACGATTTTCGCTGGACCTCATGATGAATAGCACATCTTGAGCCACTTGGTTGGTATTGGCGAGGCCAAAATAGCGCACTTTTTTTCTGCGTTCCCTCTGTCAATCTTCGTCGAATGCAGCCTATTCAACCCCCCCCCCCCCCCCCGTCTTATGACTTTCATCACTCAACATATTTGTGAGGAAGAGAATAATGGTGGTAACTTGTGGCACAGTAAAGAGACAACGACTAGGAAAAGGGACAGGACTAAGTCTGTGTCTTTTTCGTGCGCCACAAATGTCTCACAATGTCAAAAATAAAAGAGTAAAAAATACAAGAAGAACATAAAAATTTACCACCAATAACCTCATCGTTACTTGCATCCTGTCAAGGAAAACAAATGCTTGGCAAGCTATTTTGTGGTGTGCCTACTTCTTTTTTGAACCATAGCAAGGACGCGAGCTCCATTCGTAATTTGGCACACGGCAAGTTTTTTTAATAAAAATCAGCACGGTGTGCTAAAACACGCGACAGTATGGGGACCATATGTCCACTATGTGTCTCATCGCCATAAGTAATTGGAAGAATGTAGTAATGGGCATGTAATTAGTGCTAGTTAGGTTTTTGATGACGGAGGTGATCCAGATGGTTCAAAAGACCATGACGACACCTTGAAGGGTTGCCAGGCCCGGTTGTTCAGTACCTGGCAATCTTTACTTGCACAGTGACACTTATTTACAATCAAAGGCCGGGGCGACCACTACACCGATTGCACAACAAGCAATAGGCTGTATTAACGTCAGTATTACTTGCCGAGCCCTTAGTATACTGCACACATCGATACGAACTTCTTGGTGTGGTGTAAAACCCTGCGTCAGAGTCGGCGCCAAGCACAACCTTTGTACACGCTTCCTGATCTCGTCTTCAAGCACCGACCTTTCCTGCTCTTTATTTCCCTCCATTAAATACCTCCCGTCTCATCTGATACCGCCTTGTCGAAAGAACCTCTCCTCGATGCTCCATCAATGCAGCAAACAACTCTCCTTTCCTCAGAGACGTGTCTCCGCCTCTCCAGTTCCACACTTTGCATTCTCATTATCCAATAAATCGGCTAAAGCAGAACGCCGTCATTTTGTTAACGTACAGCTTGAACTACTTTCGCGCAACAACAAGCCTGAACTGGTCGGCTGTCTGGTGTTAGTACACACTATGCTGCCGTCTGTCCCCACTTACTGTTACAGCACGACACCACATCAAGCTGCCGAGAGCAATGTCATGACAGGGACCACTTGTTTCTTAGTCTGGCTCACCATGAGAACGCTTCCGTCATGTGGGTGACTTACCAGCACAAGTGCGGTGAACTCCAACTGACGTAGTTCGGCAACAAACGTATGTACAGACGCGAACGGTTTAGTACTTCGTCTGCGCAGCCGATTTTTATTACCTTTCTTTTGTAAGGCGTTATTTACTGACTGGTAATCCTTCGCTTGTACCAAACATAACTCCTACAAACCCAAGACTGTTGTAAGTGCGCTTGTTGTACATACAACTTCGGGAACAGTGTGGGGGAGGGAGGGTCACACTTAGGTTCACTGCCGACACTTTGAGTCATGCGAACACATATTGCCAAGTAAACCAAAACAACAACAAAAACAACATGTTACAGGGGATTCACCTAACGTTATTTCATCATTAAAAAGCACGATCACACAAGTGTCGCGTCAAAATGTTTGTGGTCACTCAGTTTCACAGATTACCACGGGGAGGCGAACGCGTGCACGAAATAAAAAAATGAAGACAGACGCACTCAAGTAGCCACACCCATGCACTTGTTGGATCGTCGATCGCAGGTTGGTCCCTGTCTTGTACATTTTTTGGTGCACCATGTCAATAATGAACACTCAGGCATTATGCTTCGGCTGCCTGCCTAAATCTAACGAACTTCCATGCTGTCGCTTCACAACGTGCTCCCCTTGTAGTACCAGCGAAAAAAAAAACTTGCAGCTTTCCCGCAAAGTTGAAGCAATGAACCTGATAGCTACATATGGGAAGGTCACGTGCAGAGTGGCCAGCAGATCGAAGCGTGCCCCGCATTTCTCACACACAATCCTATCCGAAAAACTACCATGATGGATACTCGAAAACACGGTGGGACGTAGAGAAAAATACGGTGGATATGCTGGGACCTACTGGGTGGCATGCTGTACAGAAGACGGCTAAAGTGGAAACGATAGTAGGAAGTAGAGGCTAGATAATGGGCGATCATAGGAGGCTGTGCCCACCATTGCAGTAAGGCTGGGAAGCACTAAGCAGATGGTGGGTGGCGCTTTTTATGGTGGGCCACATGGTGTACCAAGCTGAGAAGCTCTCCCCACCATTGTAATAATGCTGGGAAGCACTAAACAGATGCTGGGTGGTGCTTATTATGGCGGGCCACATGGTGTACCAAGCTGAAAAGCTCTGCCCACCATTACAATAATGCTGAGAAGCAGTAAGGAGATGATGGATGGTCGTTTAATGGCGGGCATTATATATATAGTGTACCAAGTGTACCAAGCTCGTATCTGTACACTACATGTTCTACCACAATTTCCACCAAAGGTTAAGCCTACCGACAGAGCCTGTACGATTGTGTCATCCACCCTTCTGGGTTTCAGAATACATGATTCCGACGTGTAACAATGACAATACAGCACAGCCATGGGATCAATTAACTTGAATGAAACATTTTTCTTCATGTACGGTGTCCGCGCAAGAAGCAACAAGCATCGATGCGACGCGATTCCAGCAGTACCATAGAAGTACGTCTCCCCTCACCGACAGCCGCCGGTCACACTCGCTGGCACTTCTCTAGCTTTTATGTGAGAACACAGACTTGGATATTCGTATGCTTGACGAACCAATATGATAGCATAACTTTTCCGGCACACTGCATTTGTTTTGGCTAAGCAGTTATGTTGTTGTTGCTATAGCAATAGAGCTACAGCAGTGCGCTGACACGACTGCACTCTAAGTTGCACGAAAAGCATCCCAATACTCAATCAAATAATTTAGGTGGGCGTATCTATAGAATGAGCCTAGAGGCGTCATAAAGCGTGAGCAGATGTCGCCCTTTGGAAAGAGCGAGAAACGGATATTAAACTTGGCCGACCCCGCCGGTAAACTGTACCTGCTCTTCAGTCCACTTGGTTTTTCTTCTTGCGGTTGTGAATTGTAATAAAAACACAGTGCTGGTGTCTTTATCGCAGTGGAAATTGTTACAGGCAGCAGTTGCTTTTGTTATTTAAATGTACAAATTTTAGTAGCAGATGCAGATCTCGTATGTCGAGTTCACAACAGACAAAACTGAAGTTGAACCTTAAGTTCGTATGTCAACTAGCTGTTTAACACACCAAACACATCATGTTGGTATGGCACAGTGGTCGTTTTTTCGTCGGCACTCACGCGTGTCGTACGCAAGAATCATGTGCTCCGTAGGAGCGGCGTTTGCGGCACATACTAGCCGCGGTAACAGGATGAGCGAAGAGCAAGACGCAGGATACGAAATAATTTTGCACCACTGCCCAAGGAACGCGTCGCGCAAAACATTGTGTTTTTACACGGTGATGTGCGCGGCAGACCATATCGAGTAGAAGATTTCTGAGACGCGCTCGGACCTACAGGACTGCTGCCGGAGGTGTTGGCACTGTTGGCCTACCAGATAAATCATGTCTGGGCAGTCACCATGAACAACGCGGACGCTACGAGACGCTTGCTGGACGTGAAGGAACTGAAAGTCAAGGGTCGACACTGCATCATCGTAGACCCCCAGGATCAGCAGGTGCGGCTGCGTCTTCATTGGCTGCTGTATGGCGCCAACGATGAAGACGTGCGAACGGCGTTGGCGGCTTATGGGAAGGTCGTAAAAGTCACCAGGGAGAATTGGCGTGTTCAAGGAGTAAGCGACAAGGGGTCAACCACACGCACTGTGCTACTTAAGCTCAAGAGTGGCGTGAAGGTTGAAGATCTCCCGCATCAAATCAGGGTGGCTGGTGAACTGGCACTTGTGGTTGCACCTGGTCGGCCAATGCAGTGTCTGCGCTGCCAAGGTACCGGCCATGTTAAAAGAGAGTGTAAGGTACCCCGATGCTCGCGTTGTCGGCGGCAGCGAAGACGCGTGCATGCGCACGTACGCATCGGCTGTAGGATCAGCTGAAGGTGAAGACACAGCAGAGTTGGTGATGGACGTGACCGAGGCTGAATACGCGGCGAAAGGCGCAGGCGACGTGGTGAACCCAGAAGCTTCAACAGGTACTGCCACACCGACTGGTGGTGATGAACTAACAGTACAAGCAGACATTGAATCGGGGGAGGTTACTCAAGAGCCAGCCGGCCAAACCACAGAAGGCTTCACAAGTACCCCATCGAAGGAGCCGGAGCCGGTGGAAATAACAGAACTTCCAGTGTCGTGCGAGAGTATCAGTGGTGGGACGTCAAGCAAAAGACCCCGCGAGCAGTCTGCAGGACGGCGTGAGGCATCCAGTGAAAAGCATGAAGACGGGCCACCTGCGAAGGCGACTTCGTTCAGACGCAGCAGCACAAGGCTGCGTCCCAACCCGACATTGGACAAACACTGGCCTCCTTTGCCCTCCAGTGGCACGGGTCCACCTGGAGGCTCCGAAGATGTCTAGCTCAGGGCTAGACGCTGAAGGTAAGCATCATGCCCCGGGATAACTTCTTCATGGTGTAGACATGGCTTTTGCAGCGAAACTTAGAGGGGCAACGTTAAATGTTCGAGGTCTTGCCGCCAAGCGGAAACAGAGCCAAGTCTACAGGCTGCTCGTGGATCATGATCTGGATATACTAGCTGTACAAGAAACAAAAGTAGACGGTGAGGAGGAGACCAGAGGCATGGTGCTGAGGTTTACGGCGCGTTGCTACGCAATTGTAACTCAAGCAATAGGCACGTCTGCAGGCTGTGTTTTGTTCATTAAGAAGTTACCGGATCTGGTAGTGCAAGATACCTTCTCTTGCCCGTCTGGTAGATTGGTTTCCTGTGATTTGGTATTCAATGAATGTCAGTGGCGTATAGTGTGTATTTATGCACCAACCATTTGCGAGGAGCGATCACTTTTTTTTCAAGCCTAAAGCAGCACTTCACTTTGGAAAGGAAATATGTATTACTTGGTGATTTTAACTGCGTCCTCAACGGGCGAGATCGAGCAAACGGACGCGCCATTTACGATAAAAGTAGTAGGACGCTAGCGGACGTAATTACTGAATTAGAGTTAGAAGACGTGGGCAGCTGTATGGAGGGAACGCGGGATGTGCGTTTCACACATTTTCAGGCGAATAGCCATGCGCGCCTTGATCGTATTTACGTGTCGCTTGAATTAATAGCCCACTGTAAGACATATGCTGTCTACCCTATACAATTCAGTGATAATTGTTTCGTTAAATGTGATATGGGAGAGAAAACAAACGGTGGAATTTTCTCATGGGAGCTGTGGAAGATGAATTCCACTTTGATCACTGACGAATATTTCTTAGATCAGGTAATGAACTGTATCAATGAAATAAAAATGAACGATGAAGTTAAACTTGCAGAACAATGGTAAGAGTTCAAGCAGCGAATAAAAATAAAAGCTATTGATCGTTCTTGCGCATTGAGTTACGAAATAAAAAAGATAGAAAAAGAACTCCGAAAGACTTTGGAAAGACTAATAGACTTGGAGTGCAAACAACCGGGAGTGTATAAAATTGACATACGCAATATTAAGCAGAAACTTGCACTGCATGACGAGAAACGCTACCGCGGTGCACTCGTCCGTGCTAGGGCTGAGGCATTAGCGGCTGGAGAGACGCCAACCAAAAGAGCGTTAGGGGTGGAGAAAACGAACGCTCGACGGAATCATATCGAAAAAATGGAGAAGGATGGTCACGAAGTAACTGATACGGACAGCATTTATCCGTATTTTCAAGTCATTTTGAAAACCTTTTTGCGTGTAGACAGGTAAACCTAGAAATATTTAAAGAAGAATATTTAGGACGCATGCCGAAAATGAGTGAGGAAGTGAAAAAAGCTTTGGAATTATCTATATCTGCATCTGAAGTGGAACGGGCGATTGATAAGTTAAATTCCGGAAAATCTCCAGGACCAGATGGTCTTTGTGCCAAGTGGTACAAATGTTTTAAATGTGAACTGTATCCTATACTTGCAGGCGTTTTTAATGAGGCATATCAGGAAAAGAAATTACCACCATCCTTTGGTGAATCGCGTACCGTTCTCATTCCGAAAACAGACGAGGCTGAAAAGCTCAGGCACGTCACAGCATACAGGCCAATCGCACTGACAAACGTAGACTACAAAATATTAATGAAAATTTTGGCAGCTAGACTTCAGTCAGTAATAAAAAATATCGTCGGTCCACACCAAACGAGTGGAATCAAAGGTCGGTCCATAGTTACAAACGTTCATAAAATGCGATCCGTGCTCGAATGTGTTCACACCAGTCAAGCTCGTGTGGTCATACTCCAGCTGGATCTGGAGAAAGCGTTTGATTGCGTTGCCCACGTTCTTTTGTTTGCAGTATTGAAGCACATTAATGTTGGTAAGATAATTATTGACGGAGTAGCCATGGCTTATCGGAATGGTAGTACGAGACTAATTATCAACAAGACAGTGCCCCCCCCCCCATTAGAATTGAGCGCTCAGTGCGTCAAAGTTGCCCTTTTAGTCCACTGTTGTTTTGCATCTATATTGAAACTTTATGTCGGTCGATATTGCAGAATGACATCAATAATGGGTTCAGAGTACAATCTTCAGAGGTCAAACTACTCGCATACGCTGATGATGTTGCGATTTGTAGCATTTCCTATGTCGGTATTGAAGAATCAATCAGAGTTTCTAAATCTTTCGCCGAAGTTACTGGAAGCCACATAAACTGGGGTAAATGCCTCGGCTTCTGGCATGGATATTGGCCTTCAACACCAGAATTTTTTGCAGCCATTAAATGGACAAGAACGCCAGTTAAATATCTCGGAGTACCGCTCGAGTCATACAAAAGTACTGACGAATATTGGACACAGCAAACGAAAGAAATTAAAGAAAAAGCGAATAGGTGGAATGCAACTTATCTGTCCATGTTTGCTAGGGCTACTGCATGCAACTGGGTTTTTGTGTCTAAGCTGTGGTATGTGATGCAAGTGCTGTACTGTTCCCGGGTCATTGTGCAAAAATTACATCGGGTGTTTGCAATACTTGTGTGGGGTTCTAACTGAGAAAGGTGCAGTCGCACGAATTTGTTTAGACGGGTGAAGTGTGGAGGTCTTGGGCTAGGACATCTGTTTATCAAGCAGTTAGTAAATAGGTTTTTCTTTTTTCGTGAGACAAGAGATCCTTTCCTACTAACAGTGTGTCAAACAAGACTAAGTAGACTGTTGCCCGAGTTTGTTGTGAGCACCCATGTTTCCACAGAGGCTGTGCAAGGATACATGAAAGAAGTAGTGGCCAGCGTGCGGTTTTTGTGTGTTCGTTTTTCAACTGACTACCTGTGGTATATTGGAAAGAAAAAACTGTACAAAGATTTATGTGACACGATGCTCCCCGTCCCACTGTACAGAGCGCTTTATACATCACGCAAGGGTCAGAACGTACTTAAACGAGTTAAAAAATGGCAGCAGCTCCAAGTGCGAAAACGTTCTTTTTCAAATTACACACTGGAACAGTTCCTGTAAGAACCTTCCTAGAGGAGCGTGGGTTTTATATGCCTTGGGGATCTCACTGTCTAATCTGTAAGAAACCGGAAACTATCGACCACGTTTTCCTGCACTGTTGGGAAGGAGTTTATTTTCGGGACGTATTACAAAGGACAATCAAAAAAGAGTTTCCGTTAGACCCTCATGGGATCAGGTATTTGGCAATAGAGAATGAGGATGGATTACCTTTCGATTTTATCATGATGACTGCCTTGCACAGTATATGGCGCTCTAGAATGGCTGGATTTCATTGTGACCCAGACAGAAGACCAGCAAGAGAGTATTTTAAGGAAAGCATCTCAAGATTACTTGAGGTAGTAAGAACAGACGAATATGTACCTTTATGGGTAGAAAGGGTACACGCACTACTGACCACGAAGGAATTCTAGG
This sequence comes from Rhipicephalus microplus, assembly GCF_013339725.1. Taxonomy (NCBI): domain Eukaryota; kingdom Metazoa; phylum Arthropoda; class Arachnida; order Ixodida; family Ixodidae; genus Rhipicephalus; species Rhipicephalus microplus. The sequence continues at coordinate 29,241,938 of NC_051175.1, read as the reverse complement.
ACGTGATGTGCTATGCTTGACAGGCTTAGTTATTTTTAAGTGTTTTGTATTGTTTGTAGTGAATTGTAATACATCTTAGTAACACGTTTGTGAAGTTCACCGGAAATAAAGAAAAAAAATGGTATGGCACAGTGGTTAGTATCTCCGAGTGGCAATCTGTAGGTTGCAAGTTTTATCCTCCGTGGTGGCCTGCTTTTTTTTTACGGGAGGGGTGTTTTTCTATCGTTTTTTATACAATTCTTTTCTTATTTTTTATAACAGCTCGTCACGGTGATTCTGGCGCCATTTCGCGCTCAAGCATTGCCTGCACTGCATCATTCACCATATCCCACCATACACCATCGTGAACATTTCCCAGCATTCACCTACTACATTATTCCACTATAATGGTGGGTGGTGGTTTACATCATGCCCACCATTTGTTTTTTTTTTTTCAATAGGGAAATGACGCACGAAACCCACTCCAAGGTACAGATGAACACATATAAGCATCTCAGTTGTTACTTCGCTGTGTCTGAAAAGCTCGCTCTATTCGCAAACGTAGACTGTGAAATGATAGCAGTGTCCTTTGTGCGCCCGGTAACTAAAGCAGAAATGTTGTGGTAAAAGCCGAACGCCAAGCAAGACGAACTATCCTCATTACTGGGAGATAAGGGCGCACGTGTGAGCGTCGACTCTCTGCTCTTTGAAGGGCAAAGTGCATGTGGGAGATGAGAGCACGGCCGCCGCGTCATGAGAATGTTGCGGCACGCGCTCATTGCGCCATCTTGCGGGTAATGCTGAGAACACAATACACCCTCTCCCGAGAAGCCCGTCAGAAGCAGTAAGTGGTAGATATAGATAGCTTGCTATTTCAACGTTGAAGGGCGTTGAAGGACACTGTTAGATTATAACGTAGAGAAGCACTGTTAGATGGCAAGCAGTGCTCGCAGCGGCTAGTGACGATTTCTTGGGAAGCGGGGGTCCATCGTATTTTTTTAGTCTTTCGCAGGGTTAGTGAGCTCACCGCTGTTTGCTTCTTGCGAGGCCGGAATCCAAGATGTGATCAGCTGTTGCATTGCATCAAGTTTCTGTTGCATGAAGTTTTATCAATCAGTTTATTTGGTATTCATTGCAGCAAGATAATGAACACGAGGACAAGAACAAAATGCTGCTGTCAAGCAGCTTGACGAACGTTCTTGGCCCAGTTCCTGAGAGCCAAAGAAAACAACCTACCATGCATACAAACATCTTTTCTTCTACATTTCCACTAAACGTTTCTGGTTCCATTTGTTGATTGAACTTGGTGTAGGCACCTGTTGAGGCGGCCTGAGCTTGTTTGAAACGTTCAAGTCTCTCCTGAGCCTTACTGGCGTTCTTTGCCGCAGTCGATGCTGTCACCTGCAATCATGTCAGCAACGTAGTATGTGGTTTTTTGCGATTGTCTCTGGCCCCTTTCCTTGTTTTGATTTTGTGGCAGCACGCTTCTTAGGCTGTGATGGGCTTTTATATATAAATGCTCTAGTAGCCCTATTAAAAATTTGCCCAATGGTGGGCATGATGGGACCCACCACCCACCATCTTGGTGTATTTTTGCAATGGGTAATGATGGATGGATTGTGGGCAGATGGTGGATGGCGGGAGGGGTAGACACATGGTGGGCATAATTGGACAGATGGTAGGCGGTGGGAATGGTGGACAGATGGTGGGCTTAATGGGACCCACCATGTTGGTTGTTATGGTAATGGGTAATGATGGACAAATGGTGGAGAGATGGCGCACTATGAGTGGTGAGCAGATGGTGGGGTTGTCGATGGATGACGGACAGATGATGGGTGGATGGTGGACAGACGGAGGACGATCAGAGTGGTTGGCAGGTGACAAGTGAAGGACCCTGGGTGTACGCAAGGGAAGGGCTGGTAGGTAATGGTGAGAGTTGGAAGCCAGGTTCATGAAATAATTGAAGAGACAATGAACTTCACAACCTGATTACTGATTACCTCCTACCACTGATGTTAACAAGCTTTCTTGTCTGTGGCTATATGTGGCCAAGCATGCCGCCACATGTCGCTGCAGCACAAAATTAATGATGTTTCTCCCAAAAAAGACTTGTGTTTATTTGTTCGTCTTGCTGTGGTGCCTAACTTATATGCCCCGCTGGTTTGCTTAATAATGTAACTTCTTTGGAGCTTGCAGATGGGAACGAAGCAGTTTCTTTGAAGTGGCACAGCTGCCTCCATTGGGTGTGCTTGAAGTACATTTCCAGGCATGCTATAACAAAATAGAATGCGAAAAAATAACTGCTTTTGCTGAAAATTGAAGAAATAACATGAAATAAACCGGTCGAAATCAGATTACCAAGAGCTTTAAAAATCTCTGACATACAAATTGAACACCAAAACACTTTTGAGTGATTTTCAGTACCGGCAGTTAGCCAAGATAATTTAAATTGCTTATAAAGTAAGCGAAAGTGTTCATTTATGTTTGTTACATCAGAACTAGTATGAGTACACTGAGCACTGCAGGAGCACTGATATATTGACACCTACTTCTAGTAGTGGGTCGTATGCCAAGGTGAAGGCTCACACCACAGAGAAGAAAGAAGTGCGCGTGGGCCCCCGCTCTGGCAAACAAGCCCAACCGACGCGCTTGGTTAGAGCCCTGTTGCTCAGACGTCAATAAACTTTGTCGACACCCCCTGGAGTGACGTGACAATTGGTGGAGGTGCTGGGTAGCCCCTCACGGATGTTTCAGACCCCTCCTGGAAGCGGCACCACTAGCCCAGTGCGAGTCAACACTCCCGTTCATCGGACAAGCCACAGGATCAGGAAATCGCCACCCGAAGCTGACCCTACAGTTCACACCAGTATGATGAGCACTTCCGTTCAAACCACTTTAACAGGTACGGAAAACCCCCAGGTGACTTGGTACACCCTCGAAAGTCCACAGATTCCGACACCATTTCATGGCACTGAGCTCGAAGACTTCGAGGACTGGTTTGCAGACTTCGAGCGCGTGGCTGCTTTGAACGACTGGAACAACGCGGCCAAACTATGGCGTGTGTACTTCTATTTGGAGGATGGAGCACGTACCTGGTACATGAATCACGAGGAACAGATGACATCTTGGCCCGAATTCCGCCGCCGGCTTTCGGATACATACAGAAGTGCTGATCGCCACGAACGAGCGGAGCGAGCGATCCAGGCCCGCATCCAGATGCCCAATGAAACTGTCATGACCTATGTGGAAGATATAACGCGCCTGTTCCGACGGACTGATCCGAGTATGACAGAAGAAAAGAAGTTGCGTCACCTGAAGCGGAGAGTTAAGGAGCAGCTTTTCGCTGGCCTTGTACGGAGCCCTCCGGACACGGTCGCCGAGTTTTTGTCCGAAGCCGTCACGATGGAAAAGATGCTTCAGCATCGATCCACCCTGTATGAGCGGCAAGTGAACACGTCCACTGCTCAAGTTCTCACGACTATTGGGAGCAACACCGAGTGTCTGCGCAACCTTATCCGCTCCATAGTACGCGAGGAGCTGCAAAAGGCTGCCACGCCACCACTACTTATGGTGAGTTCCATTGCAAGCATCGTCAGGGACGAGCTGCATCATGCCCTTCGTGACCCTGTGAGTCTCGATAACGCCACACCCGCCCCGGCTGACTACCACCGTGTGACCTATGCGGAAGTCTTGAAGTGCCCAGCTTCCTCTTCCCTGCTAATTGTTTAGGCACCTCCTACGGTTTCACTTCAGTCGGCGCAGCCTCTACGGTACTACGAGAACACACGCACGCCCGCACCCCTCGTTTACGCCAGCCCTGTGCATCTTGCGGAACAACTAGCACACTACCTTGACGACAGACGTGCTTCTCGTCGGAAATCTGATGTTTGGCGCACTCCTGATCGCCGACCTTTGTGCTTCCACTGCGGTGACGCGGACCATTTGTATCGCCAGTGTCCATACCGACGACTCGGGCTGCGCGGCTTTTCAGTATATTCAGCGCCTCCTAGGTATGGCCAGCGACCCTGGGACACTGAGGACTACCTGGCTCAACAGCGCATGCCACCGCCTTCTGGACGGCAGTCGCGCTCACCGTCGCCGAGGCGCTTTTCATCTTCACCAAAGCGCCATTCTGGCGCGCGGTCCCCCAGTGCCCGCCGGGAAAACTAACGCAAGCAACCCTTGGAGGCGAGGTCGTTGGCATTCGACGTGCTGAAGACCTCCAATCGGCACTAACAGTGAAGGGTGTAGATTCGACTGAGCGATATGTGCGGCTTTCTCTGGATATACCGGTGCTGATAGACGGCTATGCAGTAGGTGCTTTAGTTGATACCGGGGCTGACTATTCGATACTAAGCGGAAAAATGACCAGACTACTAAAGGAGGTAATCACGCCCTGGCATGGCTCCGTGATTCGAATAGCTGGTGGCCACACCATCTGTCCGCTAGGCACCAGCACGAGTAGAGTTCGGGTCTGCGGTTGTACTTTTGTAGCAAGTTTCCTTGTGCTCCGTGAATGTTCACGCGACGTTATTCTTGGTGTTAACTTCCTGCAGGAGTATGGAGCTGTCATTGATCTTCAAGAGAATCGCATCGCCTTCTCAGCCGACCAAGCAATCGACAAGCAGGACGACCAACAACGTGCCGACGTTCTTCGTGTTTCTGCTGAAATTATGACGCTTCCTCCAAGAGCGAGTGTTACTGTCGACGTCACATGCTGTGGATTGCGAAATGGTGAAGCGATTGCAGAAAGTAATTTTGAACACCTGCTAACTCAAGGTGTTCGTGTGGCTAGAAGTATCATACAGCTACATGATGGCCGATCTCAACTGCTCGTTACAAATTTCAGCAGCGAACACCGACTCCTGTTGCGTGGCACTTCGTTAGCGTTTGCAGATGAATTAGGAACCGTTCCCATCTGCTTCTCGTTGGACGCAGTGGAGGCCGCCAATACGTCTCTAAACAATATCGATATTAATTCTAACCTCACTCCAGAAAACCAGACAGCACTGCGAAAACTCTTGCTTGAATTCAAGTCATGCTTCGCTGCTTCCTCTAAGGTGCGCCAGACTTCGATCACTAGGCACAGAATCATCACTTACGACGACGCCCGCCCAGTATGCCAACGGCCTTACGGCGTCTCAGCGAAGGAACGAGAAGCCATTCGTACGCAAGTTCGAGAAATGCTTGACGACGGCATCATCAAGCCTTCCAACAGTGCATGGTCCTCTTCGGTCGTCCTAGTCAAGAAGAAAGACGGAACGCTACGTTTTTGCGTCGATTATTCGAAAGCTGAACAGCGTGACTAAAAAGGACGTGTACCCGCTGCCACGCATCGATGACTCGTTAGACAGATTACGCCGAGCCCACTATTTTACCTCTTTGGATTTAAAAAGCGGGTACTGGCAGATTGAAGTCGATGATCGAGACCGCGAGAAAACGGCCTTTGTGAACCCTGATGGCCTGTATGAATTTCGAATCGTTCTTTTTGGTCTGTGCTCAGCGCCCGCAACCTTCCAGCGAATGATGGACTCTGTGCTTACTGGTCTGAAGTGGCAAACTTGTCTCGTATACCTTGATTGATTGATTGATATGTGGGGTTTAACGTTCCAAAACCACTATATGATTATGAGAGACGCCGTAGTGGAGGGCTCCGGAAATTTAGACCACCTGGGGTTCTTTAACGTGCACCCAAATTTGAGCACACGGGCCAACAACATTTCCGCCTTCATCGGAAATGCAGCCGCCGCAGCCGGGATTCGAACCCGCGCCCAGCGGGTCAGCAGCCGAGTACTTTAGCCACTAGACCACCGCGGCGGGGCATGTCTTGTATACCTTGATGATGTTGTCGTTTTTTCTGAAACCTTCCAGCAACATCTTCACCGCCTCAGGAGTGTGCTACAGGCTATTCAATTAGCAGATCTTACACTCAAACCGCAGAATGGTCACTTTGGTTATGAAGAGCTCAAATTCTTGGCCATGTAGTCAACGCGAAAAGAGTCTGACCCGACCCCGACAAACTTGCCGCTGTAGCCGCGTTTCCGCATCCTAGAGACAAAAGACTGTTCGGTGCTTTCTGGGCTTGTGCGCCTACTATCGACGATTTATTAGAGGGTTTTAGAAGATAGCGGAACCCTTGACTCGCCTTACACGCGACGACACACCGTTTGTATGGGCTACCGAGCAACAGGCTGCTTTTGCCGAGATACGACAGCGGATGCAGTCAGCCCCTGTTCTTGCGCATTTTGACGATAATGCTGACACAGAGGTGCACACTGACGCCAGTAACATCGGCCACGGCGCAGTGCTCGTCCAGCATCAACACAGCAAAGAACGAGTCATAGCCTATGCCAGCCACTCACTGTCCCGTACCGTGGTGAATTACATGACCACAGAGAAAGAGTGCCTCGCAGTAGTGTGGGCGATCACCAAGTTTCGCCCGTACCTCTATGGCCATCCATTTAAAGAGGTGACGGACCACCATGCCCTCTGCTGGTTTGCAAACATGCGTAATCCCTCTGGGCGCCTGGCCCGATGGAGCTTGTGTCTACAGGAATTTGATGTGACCATCGTATATAAGTCTGGACGGAAGCATGAAGACGCTGATACGCTGTCGCGTGCACCCATACCTTTAGTCAATCAAGAGGAAGAGGACGATGACGGTTTCCTGGGCGCCCTTAGCTCATCTGACTTGAGCAGACACCAGCGAGAGGATGAAGAGATTCGACCGCTCATCGACTATCTGGAGGGTCATAGCGCCGTTATACCTCGCCATCTATCTCGCGTCGTGACGTCTTTCTGCCTCCGAGATAATGTCCTGTAAAAAAAATTGCCCGCAGCTTCCCTCGGGGGAACACTGAGGAGGATGCGGAGCATATAATTGGTTAACGGGGTGTTAAAGTGCGACTTACTTGGGTCGATGGCTAAATTGGTTAACGTGGTTGTGAAATGTGGTGTTAAATTGCGACTTACTTGGGTCGATGGCTAAATTGGTTAACGTGGTTGTAGGAGGGGGTGTTAAATGAGTGAACACGTACACATGTATGCGAAAGGGCGGCGCTGGTCGAAGGGACGTCGATCATTGTGTTTGTGGATTCGTCGGAATTCATTTCACCGCGACCTTGGACGTCGACGAACCGTACAAACCAACCGACGAGCGGCAACTGAGCGAGCGAGCGCCGACCTTGAGTATATATATATACAATGCGACGGCGCATGCACTGTCAGCTGTTGAATGTTCTCGAAGCGCGACGGTGCATGCGCGTCCACTGGAGAATCAGGAGAATTGTAGATGTCGAACGCGGTGTGTAGAGGAGGGAGGGTGCACAGATGGTGGAGGAGTGAAGCACGCGCGGTGTGTAGAGGAGGAAGGGATGCACAGATGGTGGAAGAAGGAGGAGACGGCGCGGCGGCGCATGCGCGCGCGTCAGCTGTCGAATGTTCGAGAAGCGGTGCGGACGGCGCGGACGGCGCGGACGGCGCACTACAAGGCGCGAGTATAAGATGCTTCCGCATCTAAAAACGCCCGTTTTACGAGCCACGCTTACCTCCTCGTCGTTCCGAAGGACATGCGGGACGAAGTCCTCTCCGCGTGTCATGACGAGCTCACATCTGGTCATCTAGGTTACTCGCGCACGTTTGCTAGAGTAAGTGAGGCGTACTACTGGCCCGGACTTTCGGCAAGCGTGAAGCAGTACGTTAAAAGCTGTCGCGAATGCCAGTGTCGAAAGTCGCCACCAAGCAAGCCGGCTGGATTACTTCAGCCAATTGATCCACCCCACAAGCCATTTGACCAAGTCAGCATGGACATTCTCGGCCCATTTCCTTTATCATCCGACGGCAACAAATGGGTCATTGTTGCAACTTACTATTTGACCCGCTATGCTCAGGCACAGGCGATACCATGAGCCACAGCTTCTGAGGTAGCACAGTTCTTTATGTGCCACATTGTTCAGCGCCACGGTGCTCTATCTACAGTGATTACCGACAGAGGAACAGCGTTCACTGCACAGCTTATTGATGAAGTTTTTCGACTAAGTAACACTAGGCATCGAACGACGACTGCTTACCATCCGCAGAGCAACGGCTTAACCGAGCGACTAAATAAGACAGTCACAAACATGATCTTCATGTACATCGACGTCCAACACAAAACATGGGATCGCATTTTGCTTTATGTGACGTTCGCTTATAACACCGCCGTTCAAGAAACAACCCCATTTATACCGTTTCGACTTCTCTACGGCCGCGAAGTTCAGACGATGCTGGATGCGATGCTTTCTTGTGAAGGCGCCGATCATTTAACAACTTACGCAGAAGACTTTGCAGAGCATGCCGAGGAAACTCGACAGCTCGCCCGGCTACACATTGGTCAGCAGCAACAGGTCGATGCACGACGTTACAATATGCGTCACAATGACGTATCTCACAGTCCGGGAGACCAAGTTTGGATTTGCACCCCTGTTCGATGCCGTGGCCTCTCCGAAAAGTTGCTCAGCAGATACTTCGGTCCGTATAAAGTATTACGCCGCGTGATTGACGTAAACTACGAAGCGGTTCCGGACGCTACGTCGTCACGATGGGTACAACAAAAACAACCGACCTCTGACATAGTTCACGTGGTGCGCATGAAGCCTTATTTTGCGCGTTCCTAAAAGACAACTTTTCCATGTGTTTTTTTTATTTGTGCTCAGACAATTGCCTCATCAATGGTGAACTTATCGCGTCTAACATTTGATTATTGGTGCCTTTTTTCATTGTTTAAGCTACTTTGTTTTGGTTTTTTTTTGCAATAACTTTACAGCATCGGGACGACGCTCTTCCTTTTTGTTTGTTGAGAAGGAATATTGCCACCTACTTCAAGTAGTGGGTCGTATGCCAAGGTGAAGGCTTACACCACAGAGAAGAAAGAAGTGCGCGTTGGCCCCCGCTCTGGCAAACAAGCCCAATCGACGTGCTTGGTTAGAGCCCTGTTGCTCAGACGTCAATGAATCTTGTCGACACCCCCTGGAGCGACGTGGAAATATTTTTTCTGGCATGCAAACACAGACAAAAAAGAGAAGTGGCATCAACGCAAATGCCAATAAATGAAACAGGCGAACAGTAATGGTCAAGAAAGTGCACACGAATACCTTTAAGGTAGCACTTCTTGATCAAGCATGCTTGGGGATTAACGTGAGAAAACAGTTCAGGACATGATTTTTTTTAGGCATATGTTACCTGACAGCTGGCTCACACATGCCCTTCCACTACTGGTTATTATTCCAGGCCCCTACCACCACATGTTTTTACACTTCTACATTTTTAGAAAAGTGCATTCATTGAATGTGTAAAAATTGTAAAAGTATAGCTGTTCTTACATGAACAATAGTAAAGGAAGTGGTCAAGGGGGCCACAAGTTTGAACTGTTTATTATCATATACGCACAGGCATGTGCAGCAAGATCAAGTGCATACCAACCTGTGATAAAGAACTTAATCTCTGCCTGCGAGAGAAACAATGAAGTAACAATGATATAGGAGAAACACCGTGCGTTTAATAGGATGCTGTTAATAATGTGTAATTGGTAGTGTTGCTGCTTTTACTGACAATCTGCATCTTATTCAGGCGTGGCGCACAATTGCATGACTTGAAGTGAGCCAGCAAATATGCCCCATCTTTCCATGTTAGCAAACATCTTGTTCCTATGCATGCTCATTACGTACCATTCTTTCTTGCTGACATGCATCATGACACTAAGTAGAATAGGTTCACGAACACCAGTGGCACATTGTAGTGCACAATATAGCGTTTCTTGCAGGAACCACCTTTATTCCTGCCATCAGAGACTATATGTGAGCAGAGTTCAAACAGCCACTCTCCACCGTTCTAAAGAGAACAATCTGCAAGCAATGTCAGTTTGCAACCTTTTTTAGCTTGTGTACAACGTGGCGCGAATAAGGCTGAACCTCAGGTCTGCACCGTTCACAGCTCCTGCTGAACGTGTGAGGGAAACCAGCCATGCACAACTGATCCAAATGGTTTTGAAATCATTTCTGCATACCTCGTTTGTGCATGACCTTGCATAAGGCAGAATTAAAAAAAGTTACATGGCAGAAATCCTTTTGCTGACCTAGGTGAGTTACGCCAGCAGGTGTGGCAGCTCTACAGGGTATAATGTTCAAATCCAGAAATTCTAAAAGAGTTACAAGTTCTGAGCTAATGTGTAAACAGCACTAACTTCCGAGTTAGAAAAACTCACAAAGAGATTGTTAGGAAGTGGCTCATATGTAGCAGGGTTTAGTTGCTTTTATATAACGAAAAAAGAACACCAGCAGATCTGTAACCTTTTAATACTTCTGCCATTAAAATGTTCATGCAAGGCACGGTTCATAAAACATGAGAAAAAATTGCACAATACAGGAGTGATACAAGAGAATAGGCAAATGCTTTGTCTTTGAACATAATGTCCATTAAAATGACGGAGCTGACTGTCACAAATAGGTTGAGAAGGGTCATAAAAGCTTCAACACCATGCCAGCGGCTTTTCAGAAGGCAACACCTCCACTCTCGTCTATGCAGCTTTTTACACAGAAACATAATTCGTTGTACAGGACAAATAAAGTAGGTACTCCACGTCAACTCAGATGAAGTATATACTCTGTCGAAAAATCTAATTGAAGTGGGTGACAGAGGGGGATTTTCAGTCATAAACTGGTCTTTCATGGCAACAGAGCTAAGCTGTTTTATTAGGGGGACGTGGCAATAGTAATTAGAAATTTGGTCAAATTGTTCAGTTTTTAATTAATTTTTTCCGCAATCCTGAGACCATGTTTTACATCATAGTGTGATTTCAGATAAAATAGGCAGAAGTTGAGAAAAAAGCATTTTGCTAGTGGACTGTCATCGAAAGCTTTGTGAAAGTTGGGCATAACATAATGCAACTTTTCAGATTTCCCTTGACTAAATGCCATCATATTGGCATCATCATAACGAGGATGTATTGGAGCTCACGATAGTCACAAAGATGCATTTCTCTAATAAAAAATAAAGCCAGCTTCCTTCCGAGTTTTGTTTTACCAACTTCTAGCTCTAACTTCTTTGAGCTCTACTTTCTCAAGTTTCGTTTTTGAGCAGTTGCTATCAGTCATCCCTCTGTCATTTCACAACAAATTAAGCTATAGCCGTTCAGTTTTTACTCTTAGATTGTGAGATATTGGTGAGCGCCGTAAAGCTGCCCATATTTGTGTGCACATTATACAGAATTTTGTGATTGGCTTATTGTCAAAGTTGTTGGTAAGACAATATGTCCAGGACATTTCAGAAAAAATTTGTGTGCTTACCTAAATATTAAAAATAAACCAATACCATTACGACACAAAATAGACTCTTCTAAATATCCCTATGCAGAAACTTTGACGAACTTGTGTCTACTTAGCTGAATAATTTTGAGGTGACAATGAAAATATATCAAGTTGTGTAACTCAGAACATATACTATATAGCCTAAAATCAATTTTAGTTGTAATATCAGCACAACAAATGCGATTGCCACAAAGCCAATGGTTTTATTTTTTTGATGCACCAGAAATTACTGCACTCACAACGCAACAGCTGCCATAAAATTCGTTGACGTAAAATGGTCGGTTTTTCCCCGGTTATCGAACTTTTATACCTTCGTGTATGAAGCAGGCCCTAACGTCTACATCGGCTTATTCAACAACCTACTGGTTCATGATAAGTCATTTGTGAGCTATCATAGATGACTTGTCGCTACATTTCGGAACTTTGTTGCGTACATGGCGTAGATTTTCTGGAATGCGAACATTTTTCAGCATGTTGCTTAACCCCCAATAGCCTTCAGGTCACACCCGGAAAGGCCTCGTGGTGCAAGTAAATAATTCCATTCCAGACATTGTATATGGTTTTGCCGGAGCCTGCTGATATCTAGCAACAGTGTACGTTCACCGGAAAACCACCCCTACAAGCTTCTGGTTTCGCTTGTTTTTGCGTGGTTGTTGATGGCAGTTGGTTGATCAGCTGCGATGTTTTATGCGGATAAAATTGTTCCATGAAGCACTGGCAACTGGAGCACAGCTGTTTCAAGCCAGGATGCAGTCTACACGCCTAAATTAGTTTTATATGCTAGTCAAAACGCTTTGTTTTCTGACCAATGACAATGCAAAGAGCGCCTGCATTGTAGCGCTCACGCGAGAAAACTGGATTCCCAATAAAAGCGCGTAGGTTCGTTCTGCACTTCACCAAAGGCAATGTAAAGCTCAGCATAGACTGATGGCACAGAGGCGATACTCAGACGTTATACTAGTCGAAGGCACCTGGTTACTGGGAACACATCCTGCAGTCACTGTCGTCTTACATTCATGGCACATAGGTTTACTGACGCCTGAAAGGGGCAGCAAAATGTGAAAACTAACACTTAAAATCCCTCGCAAAGGTGTTTATTTTATAGCTTGAGCGATATCATTTATGTGCACTGTTCGAAACAACACGGGACACAAAGTACCCGAACTTAACATGACTTGCTACACAGTGTACATCGTGGAGTCCACAATTCATTGTCGTTGCATATGATTTCTTTGAAAGCGATGCCGGCGAGTGGGCTCTCATCTGTGCGAGCAAATGGCTCATCGCCTGTCTTTTCGCCGCTAATGAACATCGCAGCATTCTAGCTAATGTATCTTTTGGGTGTGAACATGGACTGTATATTTAGGTAGGTTCCACTTGAAAGTTTGATTCATGAATAGCTTACTCGTGAGTAAACTATAACAGTTCACGTGACCCTGCAGCCACAGTTAACGTCATCACATCAGTACATTTACAATTTCTCAGTCACATAACCATTTCGAATCGCGAGCGATTCCGATCGCCGCTGATCTCTTTAAAAAGTTTCCGGTGTGACACAGGAGCAGAAATAAGCGTTTTGTCCTGAGGTTGTATGCTTAGACGAAAACACAAACATGTTCGCGGTTCAACTGGAGTCACGTTTTCAGTTCTAATCGAAAAGCTGAATGGAACAACTTCACAATGAATCGAGTGACTGTTCTGCATGTCGACGGTGTGGATGCGCATTGAAGACGCGGACAGGGAAAACACAGGTGTACGCTGTCAGTATCTGGTCCGCATCTTCAAAGCGCATCCACATCGTTGCCATGCAGAACCAAAAAGCCCAATTAAATTCGCTGAAAAACTTCTCCACCGCGCAGTTTATGCATTCCCTGTTCGCGTAGGCGCGACCATTATCAGAGGTAACACGGAGCAGGGAGCCGCACTCATTTGAACGCCACGACGGATATTTTGCTCGGCGCGGATCGGCCATGCGAGCAGTGTTACTTGCAGTATATTAGGCTGCACCTGCCGTGAATACGCCAAGCCCCTTCATGTAGCCGCTACACGTTGTTGCAATGGAATTTACCAAAAATAACAGAGCAGGAAACTGAGACACCCCACGAAAACACCAGCGGAACCTTTGAAAAAGCGTTGCGGGAAGGGCCGAATCGGAAGCCTACCGCGGTAGACCGTTCGCCGCGAGCCAGTTTGTTTACAAACAACGAAACCGTCTACAAACTGTGTGCTTATCAAAAGTCCCAAATTGAGCCCGAAACTCTGCCAGCTCATGAATTACTGGCATTGTACCGATCAGTTGCCAGGAAAGCTGATGTGTAAACAAGGAATCGTTGCTTTTATGAAGGCGTGGAAACGCTAGCAAAAACCCGGAAAAACCTTCTATGTTAAGTCACAAAGATCCTATCGTAGCTATCGTCGTACGAGGTAAAACGTTTGTTAGAATTTTAAAGCAGTGGCTTTGTGGCAAAGATGCAGATTCATATAATTTCATGGCAGGACAAGCAGTCAACAAGAACCTCAAGATAAAAGGCAGTGAAACAAGAGCGAAAAGCAAGGCGGTGGCTCTGTGTAAGAACATGAAACCTGCAGAACTTGCATGATCTATTGCAGATTGTAGCTACCAAGAACTATGCCGTTTCTTTGTTTTTCACGGCCGAGACGCATAAGCAGGTCGTTCCTTTCGGGACAATTGTGAGTTAAAATGTGTGTGGTAGATTGTGATAAGTCAGTTTCTAATGACGTGGCTCAGCTGTTGTCGTAAAAAACAATTTAGGAATGATAATTCCTCGTATATCACTCACTTTCTTCAAACGAATTTCTCGATAGGGTACTTATTTTCAGTTGATGTTGAGCACCTATTTTATTCTGCTTCGTACAGCGAACTGTTTTCCGGTGCACGAAGTTGCCTATACAAGAGTGGTGGTGTTGCCTTCCGGAATGCTGCTGACATGATAGTAGCTTCTTGAGCTCTTATAAAGTCCATCAGTTTTGACGTAGATTATCATGTCCAAAGACAACGCATCTGCATAGGCTATTTGTGTCGCTCATATGCTGTAACGTTTGTTCTAATTTCTATTGACTGTGCTTTGCAACATCTTTTTAATGGTGGAAAATGTGAATGTTTTCAGCTATGTTGACATTTTTCTTTGTTGTAGAGGAACCAACCACCGCTACTTATCACCCAGTTAACAATGTCTTAGTGGCTTTTTGCTGTCTCTAAAAGGGGTCAGTGTTTACGCATGAGTTGCCGGGCTGTGGCTTGTTGAAAGTTTTAAGCTCACACATTACCTTACAGAGCCAGCACACCTGTTCGGATTACCTAGGTCTACAAAAAAAATTGCTGGCATACAAGTCATCATACGTAACAACTGTAAAAAGGAGTGTAGCTTAACATCGCCTCCAGTCTGCACTTGAAAAGTGATGCTGAACGACATGCAAAAAGCTTTTCAGAACCAGTTGAATTGGTTGTAATCAAATGGCTCCCCTCACATGGTCTTCATCGTTGTCACACAAGTCGTTCTTCTAGAAGTTCAAAAGTGAACGCCATGGTTGTGACGTAGTGCCAGGTTCGGGCCCAGGACCGCTAGCCAAGAACCAATCATGCCACGAGTGCACACACACAAAATATATTTACATGGAAAAAAAGCAACTATTATTGGCGCATCTCTAAACATAGTCTGTCGCATGCAGTTCTACCCAAAATCTCTCATTAAATTAAAAGTTTCTCGCCGTTTTTTGCTTGGGCTTGGACTTCGATCGCTCGGGGTGACGTGCCGTCTGTCCCGTTTGTGTCTTTATTGTGAGTTGGCCCACGCTATCTGACGGCCTTCGGCCGCAGTAGCAGCAGGAGGGTAGCGGTCACTCAGAAGCTTCGCACTAGAGCAATAGCTCTCAGCCGCCGCGTTCATCCCAGTAGAACACCTTAATCGTGCCAGCCACCCGGAATGGCAGCAGGACCAGCGGCCCACAGCAAACGGGAACTCGTAACCACTCGGGACGGCAGCCGCAACAGCGAACCTCGCTTGGTCCCTGGGCCAGTCACCCAGCCGGAGTCCAGGCCTCGTTCACTGGTTGTCCAGCTATCAGGAACGGCAGCCGGAACAGCAGCGGATCGCGGGGTCCCTTGGCCAGTCACCCAGCCGGAGTCCAGGAAAGCACAGTGCCTAGAGGACGTCTCCTAGTTCTTCGGACCGGACGTCCAGCCAAGAACCGTCTGCCTTTGCCCGCTTCGCTGACTCGAACGCTGTCACGCTCTTCCCGATCTCGTGCACTCTTCTTTGTCGTCTTCACTCTTCTGCCCATGTTATCACAATATCCCGGGTTTTAAGAAAGTTGTTGACGTGACAACTTTTCTGATGGGTAGAAGTGAAGAGCAAATGTCACAGGGGTGTGGTATGAAAGTCAGTGGACATGAAGAGTTCACGAAAGGGAAATATCCAGTTGGATGTGTACACAATGTCACGCCGCAACACGATACGTGGAAAACGACTGTGTACTACACAGCACGATATCCAGCACTCTTATACACTGCTTAAATCATCGACACCAACGTTATCACAGCCCTTGATGTAGTCAACGGTAAAAGTGTACTCTTGCAAGAGTGAACTCCTGCGTAATACTCTATTATTTAAATGTTTGGCGGAGTTTAGGTACTGCAAATGTTGATGGTGCGGCTGTATGATAAATGGCTTGCCGTACAGATAGAGGTGGAATTTCTGTACTGCCCATACAAGTGCCAAACATTCCCTTTTAATGGTGGAGTACCGTGTTTCTCTTGCAAAAGGGTTGCGGCTAGCGTAAGCAACAGGGTGTGGCAAAGTACCATTGCCTTGCTGTCGCAGTACAACACCAATACTAACATTTGAGGCATCGGTGCGTAGTACAAATTTTTTTTTCATGCTAGGCGCTTGTAGAATGGGAGCGTCACCAAGCTTACTCTTCGATATGGTGAAATCTTGTTCTTGATCCGGTCCCCATGCGATGTTTGTGTTTTGTCCTTTTCTCGTAAGATCTGATTAAGGCTTCATGATTTCGGCGTAGTTGGGTATAAACTTTCTGTAGTACCCAGATAACCTAAAAAAGGCTGAAGCGTCTTCTTCGTTTCTTGTCGCTTGGCGGCTAGAATTTTATCGAGAGCCTTGAGTAGAGGTTTAACTTGGCCATCTCCCATGCGATGACCCAGGAAACAGATACTTCGTTCTGCTATTTCACCCTTACTGGGCTTGATAGTCCGGCATGCCTTTTGAATTCTCTAAAACACATGTCGCAGGGATGTTAGATGTTCACTGCATGTGTTTGTGGCAACGACAACGTCATCGAAATAGTGATAGACATTTGGAAGGTCACCAAGGAAGGCTCGCATGAAGCGTGCGAAAACAGCCGGGGCTGTTTTGATTCCAAATGGCATATACAGGAAGTGCTACAACCCGGATATACTGGAGAATGCTGTCTCTTCGCGGCTGTCCGTAGACATGGGCACCTGCGAGTATCCTTTGGTAAAGTCAAATTTTGAAAAAAACTTGGCCTGTCCTGCAAGTGCAAGCACTACATCAATACTTGGTATGGGCTCACTATCAGCAATCAAAAGTTTGTTGAGCTCTCGAAAGTCGATGCACAAGCGTATCGTGTTGTCTGCTTTTTTAACAATCATGATAGGTGCATGGTATGTCGATTGCAATTTCTCAAATATGGCCAATCTTAACATTTCTTGCACCTCTTTTTCTACGTTTTCTCGTAAAGCTAATGGAACAGGATACTGTGGAACATGTATTTGGTTTTCCAAACTCAATCGTAGTGCGCGTTAAACGAGCTCTGTTTTTCCTGGCAGGTCAGAAAATATTCCTTTGTATTCTTTAAAGAAGTCACGAACCTGGGAGCATTGTTCGGCATTCAGATCCGCCGATACCTTCACGTCAGTGGCTGTCTGTGTACGGACAAGGCAGGGAGATGGAATCTCGTGCGAAACGTTGTCGATAGACGACTCTTTCTCTAGATTAGCAGAATCTTGATTAATCTCAGTGACCACTGAGACCTGCTGTGGGGGAATGTGCTCGCGTTTCTCATATTTCTTCAGCATGTTTATGTGGAATATCTTCATCTTTCCGCTTAAGTTCAATACATAGTCAACGTAAATTTTTCGCTCGATGACTCCGAATGGACCTTTACATTGCATTAACAATTTGTTTCTGCCAGTAGGCAGCAACATTAAGACTTTATCACCCACATTTAACTTGCGCGGACGGCTCTTTCGGTCATCGTAAACTTTCTGTTTTGTTCGCGCTTTGTCGAGTTCCTCATGGGCAACCTTGCACGTATCTTCAAGACGATTCCTCAGATCGACGAGGTACGTATACGTGGTGCGAATTACGTCATCGATGTTTTTATTGGTCCAAAGTTTTAAATGTTCCTTGAATACGGTCAGTGGACCTCGGATGTGCCGACCATAAATCAACTGGAAAGGTGAGAAGCCTCGACTCACTTGCGGTACCTCTCTGTAGGCGAAAAGTAGAGTGCAAGGTATCTGTCCCAGGAACGAGGTTTCTCCTGGCAAACCTTTTCAACATTTTCTATAGGGTTCCATTAAACTTTTCAACTAGTTCATTTGCCATTGCATAGCATTGTCTCATCCGCAGAAACTTGATAGCTAATAGGCGACCAACCTCTTTCGTCAGCTCTGAAAAAGCTCGTCCCTTGGTCTGTGACAATCTCTTTCGGTAGAACTGCACGAGAAAAAATCTCGATTAGTGATTCTGCCAGGTGCTCTGTATTGATTGCAGGGAGTGCTATTGCATCTGCATATCGAGTGGCAAAGTCTATGAGCATGAGCACATATCGGTTTCCCCGTTCCGATTTCAATAATAACGGACCAATGAGATCGACTGCCTTACGCTCAAAAAGCGGGCGTATGAGAGGCGTATGGCCCAATGGCAAAATAACAACTTTACCTTTTCGTGTTGTCTTCTGGCACAGATCGCAGGATTTCACAAATCTTTTGACGTCCCCATGCAGATCTGACCAGTAAAAATCTGTCAAGACGCGATCTGTTGTTCGCCGTATGCCTTGATGTGCGGCCATAAGACCTTCGTGCGCAACTTCCAGTATTGACCTTTGAAAGACGTTGGCGTGACGAACTGGTTGAATGTCCTTCCTGTAACAAATTCATACTTGCGGTACAATAGTTCACCTTTTTCAAAAAACGAATAAGAGTGTCCTTTTTGCGACTTGAAGTTTCTGCCCACTTTAGCAAACAGTGACTTCAGCGTCTTGACGTTCTGCAAATATTCTGTGACCTTCTATTTACTTACATCAACAATCTTTATGGCTGGTACACATAATGGAGTTATCTTGCCTTCTTGCGGCTTGATGGTGGCGGAAACATTGTGCGGCATCTCTTCAACACGGAAGTTTTCCGATGTGTCGTCGCTTCCGTCGACCACAGCGCGTCTCCGATTGGGATCTGGCTTGAGCGGTTCTCTGACGCTAGGAAGGTTGCCGAAAATAGCATCATAGAGAGGATCATTCATACATATAGGTTTGATTTTTCCACTAAAATATGGTGTATGGATATCTATTCTCGCCTCCGGAACCTCTTTACTGGATCCATCCGTTAACACCATGCGGCTTAGTGCTTCAGTCAAGCAATGGTCTGGAACTAAGTCTCTTCGTATAATTGCTGTATTGCTGCCTGAATCTCTGAGAACATTTATTCTTTGACCGAACACTTGTCCTTCGACCACTGGCATTCCATCTAACAGGAAAACAAGAAAAACAAAATGAGCTTCTTCGGGCTAAGTGCACAGCTTTGGAGTCTAGAGGTGCTGACATGGAAAGGCGACTTCTGCTTGCCGAGCAGTACTCTCGCAATGTCAATCTAGAAATTCAGGGTGTTGCTAGAAAAGAAAATGAAAGCGTGCCGCATATCTTGTCAATGATCGGAAGTGCCATTAATGAGCAAATCACAGAAGCTGACATAGAATCTTGTCACAGAGTGCCTACGCGAAACCCTGAGCGATCCAACATCGTTGTACAATTCAAATCAAGAGCGAAGCGTGATGCAACTCTGAGGAAAGCAAAGAAGGCTCGACTAACAAACAAAGACGTGGGACTAGATATCTCGACACCGATATACATCAATGAGCACCTTTGCCCGACATTGAAACGGCTACTTGGAATGGCAATAAGAAGAAAACATGAATGCAACTGGAAATCTGTGTGGACAGCGAATGGCAAGATTTTCGCGAGGCAGAGCGAGCTTTCAGCTGTAATTCAGATTCATGATGAAAGTTCTTTATTTAAGATAACTACTAGTTCGTAAGGGCTCACTGTTTGGTCCAAGAAAGATGGAATACCACGAGTTCGTATTGCCTCATTTGCTTAGTGCTCAAAACAGATTCCATTTGACTGTGTTACATTTCAATGCTCGATCTGCAGAGTCTAAGAGTGACGTCATACACTACCTTCTCAATGATTTCCACTTCAAGTTTCAAGTCATCATGATGACTGAAACATGGTATGACGGCGCAAGCTGCCGGCAGAAGTTTAATGAATATGAAGCATTTTTCCTTGACCGTCGTAACAGGCGTGGTGGAGGCGTTGCTATTCACGTAGACGGTCGCTGGAAGTATAATTTAGTATCAAATTTTTGTGTCACGTGTGAGGACTACGAAGTATTGGCACTCAGACACAATTCGGACATGATAGCTGCTGTGTATCGTCCTCCAGGGGGCAATATTTTGAGCTTTCAAAGCTTTTTTGATAAATTTCTGCATTACGTATCATCCAATAATTTTACACTAGTATGTGGTGGTGATTTCAATATCAATATCTTGAATGATAACCCTATTACTACGAATTTTTTGAACATGCTTCAATGTGCCGGTTTTAGGAATGTTATTTCCACAGCTACACGTGTTACACCATTATCTGTCTCGTGCCTTGACTTACTAATAACAAATATCGAAGTCAGTGTATTTCAGTGCGGAACAGTTTCATCAGATATAAGTGATCATTGCCCGGTATTTATGTGTTATTCCACCAAGCTGAATATTAAGGAGATGTATCGTGAACCATATACAATACAAACTGTAACAAACCACAGTTTGGAATCTTTTAAGAAGGATATTAGTGAAGATGATTGGTCTTTTCTTTTCAACTTAACTTCTGCAAACGAAGCCTATCGAAAATTTCTTGCTGCCTTTGTACGTATATACGTAAAACACTTCCCATTCAAGCAAGTTAAACTATCGAAAAAAATACGTAAACCCTGGGTGACCCCCTCTCTTGCTAGTATGATACGACTTAAGAATAAACTTTACAACTTATTCTTGAAATCAAGACTACTGACAGATCTGGCAGAGTTTAAAAAAACACGTAACAAGCTGAATCGGGAGCTTAAGCGAGCTAAGGTAACTTACTACGAGAAAATGTTTGCTGAAAGCGCCCAGCAATCACCTGATGTTGTTTGGCGCTTAATTAATGATGTGCTTGGTCGCGGTAAGCGGGACTCCGCACCAGCTAAGATTACCGTTGACAATGTCGAGCTCGCTGGCAAAGAACTTGCGGATCACTTGAATAATCATTTTGTCAATGTGGGTGTATCAGCAAACGTGCCTTTGCAGGCAAATTCTTTCAGGGCTACACCAGGAAATAAACGCCCCGACAGTATTTTTCTAGCACCAACAGATGAACGAGAAATTTACACGACATTCATGAACCTAAAGAACAGTAAGGCACTAGACATTGACAACATTCAAATAAAACCTATAAAATATGTCTTAGATTGCATTACTCCAGCGCTCAGCCACATTTTCAATTTGATACTTGAGTCGGGTGTTTTTCCAGAAGATATGAAAAGAAGCAGAGTGACTGTGTTGTTCAAGGGTGGTGACAGTAACCTGGTGACTAATTATAGACCTATATCTATTATTCCTGTGTTTTCTAAAGGATTAGAAAAGTTAATCTATACGCGTATATCTGCCTTCTTCTGCTCCAGAAATATAATCACTGACTTTCAGTTTGGTTTTAGGAAAGGAAGGTCAACGGAGACGGCCCTATTAACACTTAAGGAAATGATACTGCAAAATTTTGAACGAAATCTTTTCACGTTAGCTGTTTTTTTTTATTTCAGCAAGGCCTTCGATTGCATTAATCATACCATTTTACTCCTTAAGCTTGAATCATACGGAATCCGTGGCACGTCACTTCAGTTGATAAAGTCATACTTGCAAAATAGACAGCAACGCGTACAGTTAAGCACTCATACGTCATCATATTTACCTGTTCTAAATGGTGTGCCCCAGGGAAGCGTACTGGGGCCGCTATTATTCAATGCTTACATAAATGACATCGTGGATATTGATCCCAGTGTGAGCTTTGTTATATATGCTGATGACACGAACTTACTTTTTTCAGGCTCTGACGCAAATGAGCTAATTATCCGGTGTAATAAGCTATTGAACAAGCTTTTCTTGTGGTCTAGCAAAAATTTATTGAAAATTAATCCACTGAAAACAAAAGCCATCGTATTCCGAGCTAAAAACAAAATATTTTCATCAACACAAGCGTTAGTTTACGCAGGTGAACACATTCGTTTTGTGGATGAACATAAAATTCTTGGCGTCACGTTTTCATCAAACCTCAGCTGGAACCAACACGTCGTTGACATCTGCAAAAAAGCCTCTAGTGTAGTTGGTGTGCTAGCTCGTTGTAGATATATCTTACCCGCAAAGGTGAAACTGCAAATATACCATGCTCTTTTTCTTTCGCACATAAATTACTGCAGTTTGGTGTGGGCAACCACGACTAAAACGAACATAATGAAACTTCAGACCATGCAGAAAAAAATTATTAGACATGTCGCTAATTTAGATTATTTGTCATCAACACAACTTGCGTGTGGGGACTATGGTATTATTAAAGTGGAATATATGTATATCTTTCGCATTCTGCTATCCTACTATTTCTCTTCCATTTCGTTTAAACAATTCATTAAAAATACCGCATGTCTAACTGCAAAAAATGTTTTGTTAGGAACAAGAAGCAGTGCTGTTTGGTTTGTTCCGAGGTTTCGCAATAATTATAAATCTCAAACATGCAATACAATCTACCAATGATTCTCAATAAATACAGTCATGTAAACAGTTTCTCATTAAAAGAACTACGATCCTTTTTTGTAAATATAGGCTAACTTTTTTCACGTTGTAAAATGTGCTGTCTGTACGATAGTACCAATTCATTTTTCTTTCAGTGTGTGCATCCATGCTGTACCGAATAGGTTATATGATATAATTCAGTCTGTATAATTTTGTTTGTCTGATATATGTACATTGTATGATGCAGCACATACACAAGGATCAAATTTGTACGCATCTTCCCTGATATTTCATCATTTTTATTATTTTATTTTTTTGGCCATATTGGTGTTATGGTTGCTGGATTTTTCTTTTGTTTTCTTTCTTTGTTTTTTTTTCTTTTTGCTCGCGTCCATGTAATCTTCTGTGCTATGCTGGTATCAGGATGTTTCGTAGGAATGTATATATATGTTTTTATTACACCGTATTTGGTATTTTTATGTTAGCTTATGGTCTTTATTGTTACACACATCTTTTGTAATTGTCCCACCTGCCTTGTATAGGGTTCACTGGCCTCGTCAAGCTGTCCATAAACAGCTTTTAGCCAGTGAACCTCTCCAGAACCTGTTTCTTTCTGGGAAAATAAAATGATTTGATTTGATTTTTAACTTCACGTCACATGTACTTTCTTGGCGTCGGACAACTTTGTCACGTGGAGGATGACTACGCTGGTTGGCTGTGGCCTCATGAACGCATGCAGAATTCTACCTCTTCTGAGCCTTCGCATGCCAACAGTTCTCGCTCTTATGACCACTTTTCCCGCATATGTTGCACTTCGTCCCTTCCTTTGCTGGGCAGCGACATTCATGAGCTTGATGGCCGATACGGTTGCACAACATGCACCTCGGTGGTTGTACTTTTTGTGCATCTGAGGTATTTTTGCTGTACTCCTTCACATCATCCGGTACTGTTTCCAGACTGGAGCGGTTCTGCACTTCAAGATAGCGGTCAGTAGAGTCAGCAAGCTCCTGAAGGGCCTTGTATTCGTGTTCCTTAAGGAATATGGTAAGCTTTGGATGGCAACACTAAAGAAACTGTTCAGCGATCATGTGGTCTCGGAGGTTGTCGAACGTTCTGTGGACATTGGCATATCAATCCAGTGATCAAAGTATCTGAAATTCTTGCAGCTAGTTTTCTTCCGGTTTTTCTATCCTCCGGTCGTGCCTTTGGGAATTTCTCACGATAGCCTTGCGTGGTAAACCGGAATCTTTGCAGCACTGCCTTTTTCACTTTATCATAATACAGAGAACCAGCTGCAGTCATGCGACCGATCACTGGTAATGCTTCACCTGTTAAGCACATGCTCACTGCTAGGGCCGATTTATCTTGAGGCCATTCCTGCCCCGTTGCCACGTTCGAACCTTTGCAAGTATGCATGCAGGTCATCGCGTCGCTTGTCAAACAATGGCAGTCGTTTTTTGTGGGTTGAGAACCGAAGAGACTTGATCCTGCAGCAGAGGCATAGGCTCAGAGTTAGTTGCTAGAGCTCCACTAGTTCCTTATTGAAGCTTTAGCTTCAGCTCAAGAATTTGTCGAGCTCTTTCATCTGCTTTTTTGCTCGCCTCTCTTTCGGCAGCATGTTCATCCCTTTGTCTTGCCTGTTCGCTCTCAATCCACTTACACAAATCTGCGCCAGACAAGCCTATAGCTGTGACCCTACCACGGCTCTCTCAGTATCCATGACAGAGTGAATTCCTGTGAGGGTTCACTCGAAGGACAATAATTTCCTTCGATGCTTTTAACAGCGGGGTCCGGACATAGGTTCGCCAGACTATGTCGTAGTTTCGGGTTTTGGCCCAGGATTGCTAGCCAAGAACCAATAGAGCCACGAGTGTACACGAACAAAATATATTTACACGGAAAAGCAACTGTTAAAGGAGCATCTCTTAACATAGTCTGTCACATGCAGTTCTATCCAAAATCTCTCACTAAATTAGAAGTCTTTCGCCGCTTTTTGCTTGGGCTTGGACTCCGATCGCTCGGGGTGATGGGTCGTTTGTCTCGTTAACGGGTTCAGTGTGAGTTGGCCCACGCAATCTCACGACCTTCTGCCGCAGTAGCAGCAGGAGGGTAGCGGTCGCTCGGAAGTTCCGCACTAGAGCAACAGCTCTCAGCCACCGCGTTCGTCCCAGTGGCACACCTGGGTCGTGCCAGCCACCCGGAACGGCTGCAGGACCAGCGGTCCATGGCAAACGGGACCTCGTAACCACTCGGGACGGCAGCTGGAACAGCGGAACATCGCCTGGTCCCTGGGCCAGTCACCCACCCGGAGTCCAGGCCTCGTTCACCGGTTGTCCAGCTGTCATGAACGGCAGCCGGAACAGCAGCGGATCGCGGGGTCCCTTGGCCAGTCACCCAGCCGGAGTCCAGGAAAGCACAGTGCCTAGAGGACGCCTCCTAGTTCTTCGGACCGGACGTCCAGCCAAGAACCGTCTGCCTTTGCCCGCTTCGCTGACTCGAACGCTGTCACGCTCTTCCCGATCCCGTGCGCTCTTTGTCGTCTTCACTCTTCTGCCCCTATTATTACAATGGTACTTGGGTACAACTAGAGAAAGATGGGGCCTCAGCTCATGCCATAGATGCACTGGGCTGAACATAACATAAAAAAGTTGCAAGCAGACATAGCATGCCAATTGTATTTTCTGAGCCAGGGAAGCTGTCTTAGCTATGCCCACCTATACTATCTAAAGGGAGCAACGAAAACGGTTGTGGCGAAAAGCACACTAAATGGTGTGCAAAATGTGGCACTGGTGCTAAGTAATTTCTGCAATCTTGCGGCAAGATGCGTGTCATTCAGACGGGAAGATGCATGAATGCGAGCGCTCAGGAACAAATGCTTTCAGTAAAGATTATAGAACACGTCCACATTTGCAACCCACTGTAATATACAGTGTGAGCTGTGGCTGAATAAGGCTCACATTTTCAGTAAAAGTATGGAAATGACGGTTTATTAAATCATTTAGGCATTTCTAATAAAATCATGGTGTTCCTCAAGTATCAGTGATACTTTATTGTTTCTCTCCCAGGTGTAAAGCAAGTTTTGAGATCCAAGGTTGTCATAGAAGTGGTAGGCGCTTGATGTATGCCCAGCTTGCTGCGCATGTCTGTGCTTATACTACATACTTTATTGCAGTATACGATGAATAAACAGTAAAAAATTCGTGCTCTTTTTGATCCCATTTCTCAATCTTTCTTCACGCAAAAACAGCCCAACTTTTATGGCTTTTACCTGAACATGGATCAATCAGCCAAGCGAAGTGTGCTGCTGACCGGATTCATGAATTTCATGTGCATTTGAACTTATGACTATGTAAGGATAGATTAGGTAGCAAACCTCCAATTTATGACTCATGATTTTTTTATAAACATAGAGGCGCATTTGCCTTATGAAGCAGCAATATCGCAGGGCACCTTTATGTCACACCTGTAGACAATCACTGAATCGGTGGATGTGTTCTACAAAACATAGTAATATCAGAGTCCTTGAATACTTTTACTGGCCATGAAGCTTGCTGAAAGTTTGATATAGAGACATGAATAACTGCTGAAGGCACCCTCGCTCACGGTGGGCCATGGGAACAGCCGTGGTGCTACAATTGTACGGCACGCGCCGGAGCTGTGAAACCTTAACAAATTTAGACGTGAAGGTTGTATACGTCTTCAGACTGGTGTTAGGTTCAAGGAAATTCGGACAGATATAATACAGTGAAATTTAGCATCAAATGAGGCCTTCAAGCTGAAAATTCGATGGCATGCTATTTCTACTGTAAGAGATACTACCAATATAAAAGCTTGCTTACTTTTTTTCTGAAGCTTCTAGTGAGAAATTACAATCTATAGTTCTTCAATAAATATGGTGGTTTTTAACGCATGGTTGCAACTTTTTACAGCGCATATCTAACCTTCCAGGCTATATATACAATCAGGCTTTCTATATACAAAGATATCTATATATAATAATATTGTCTCGCGCTAATTGCACCAACAACCTCTTTGAATTGATTAGTGCTTTTAATTTAGCAAGTGTTGAGAATCAAGCAATACTTCAATTCTGTGTTTTGTTTTTGCGTTAATTTATCATTACAATGCTGTAGAGCGTTCTAAGTTCGGTTTGCCATGCTATGTAGTTTGTCGGTCCTTTACTCTGCTGTGTAGCTTACTCATGCTGTGTTCTCCCTGTACTTTTTACTCTTTTTATTGTAAAAGGAAAATTCAACACTAATATTTTAAGCAACTCAATATCCTTGCACATGTAAAATCGGCTAAGTACAACACATCAACAAATGAAAGAAAAACACACGAATGATTCTAACTCTACGTACCTACCCTGCATCAGCTACTAGAAAAAATTAATAAAACCATTATGCAAACCAACTGGACACTACAAGGCGGGTGGAGAAGAGGGGGAGGCTTTCGAGGCCTTTAGGTGGAGTGGGGGCCTTTAAGTTTTGCAAGGCACTCATTTCGGAGGAGAACATTATATCAACAGGTAGCCGCTACTCTATCACCAAACAAGAAACGCATGATGTGCAACACAGTTCAGTTAAGCTGTACATTGCTAGAATTCGCCATTGAAGAATAAAGCGGTCAAACATGTTAACTGCGAGATCAACATTGTACACCAAACCAAAATCTTTTTTTTCGGTTCGACTCGGGGTGGAGTCAGCTTCTCCTGCACCCCCACTCTTCCCTCTAAAAATTTCACTTGACTCAGCTTCGTTCATTTTTCTTTTCTAATGGGCATTGCCTGCCATGTGTTTATGGTACGGGCCAGGGAGTTACCTCACCTTATCTCACAATATAGTAAATTCAAAAGCCTGACATAGCTCCTAATCGCGAAAATTGACAGACTACGTCCCGCGCACGAGGCGTCCATATGTGACACAAAAAGTGATCTCGTGCTCATGATAAATTGGTATCAAAAATTGACTCTGCAAGCTTTTATAGCTTCCGCAAGTTTTTCACAGCATTGTGAAGCAACTGCTCTTGCATTGTTACCCTAGCAAACATCAAATTGGTAGCGCTGAAGTCTCTGTTGCATGCAATGAATGTCTGCTTTAATTTTTTCAAGTTGTGAGGAGCTGCATGTGGCTCCGTCTGCTTCACATACTACCTCTACACGTTTGGTAACTTCGGTGTCTGTTGTGGTGTACACGTATCCCGAAGGAGTACGGCCACCAGCGTGGGTCCGGTCTTAGCGAGCCGCAGGGCACGCGTTAACCGTCGCCGTGGCGAGAATACGATACTGCTTCAAGTCGCAACACTTTATTGTGGCAACACCAAACGCCGTACAGCCCGTTGCAAAAAGGCGCGGCGGGAAAGCAAATAGGTTTATCCACGCCACGGGCACAAAGTACTACGCAGGGTGCCTCGAGCACGTCTCCACGGTAAAGGTGATCCACGGAGACACCGGGACCAAGGCCCCGTTGCTCGAGCGAGGGCAAAGGCGCTCGCGTTGGCTTCGGAGGGAGACGGGTCGGCGTAGCCAGGCCACGCACTAGGACACCGTACCGCCCTCAGCCGTGCGTACGCAGCGGGGCAACAAAAGGTGAGCGTTCGCCTCGGGCGCGAGGAGCCGTCAGCGAAGTCCGACGAGCCCCCGAGCGACGGGGGTCGACAGACAGAAAAGATTGCGTGGCTCACCGTTTGCTGTCCCGGAGAGTATCTGTCCGCTCCTGACGCAGCGCGCGAAAACCTCTCGGGAGTCCCTGCGCGCGGCGCCACAGTTAACATCCGCTTCCGGGTGAGGGAGTTAAACGTCACTCCGCTCACCCACCACGGCGGACGGCAAGGGAGGGCAGACATGTCAGGACATGAGAATGGCAGGAAAGGCGGCAAAGCCCGCGCAAAGGCAGCGGGCCAGCCTCAATTCCCACACTGTATAAACAAATACAGTGAGTAATTCACTCATTGGGCTTCTGTATTACCTACTTGTATGAAACGAGGAAGAGGCGGCCGGTATGCTCACCATCAGTAAATGCATCATTATTCATTTCAGCTATATCAAGAGGGCTCATGCACAGTTCGATGGAGCATCAACATCATTGTGAGGTACAGAAAAAAAGCAAATCCCCAGCCCACACCATATATATATAGCAGGCAATGCCACTTAGAAACGAAAAATGAACAGGACAGAGCCAAGTGAAATTATGAGAAGGAACGATGAGCACGAGAAGCGGACACTACTCTAGTCAAAGCGGATAAAAAAAATTCCGCCATATCCACGAAGTGAATGATGATGAGTGGGCGAAGCTCCGGAGGTAAACCTGGTAAACCATGAATCCTCTGTACATTTTGCCCACTCGATTTTATTACATCGCTCCCCCTAGCGTACGTCGCCGCACTAAATCGAATGATTGCCTTCAACCAATGACACGCGCCATATGTGACATCGTTTCTATTTTATAAGATCTCGAGTCTTTCATCAACTACAAGTACCGCTTTCTAGTTTATAACATCTTGCCATCTTTTCATCATCAGCTACAAGTACCACATCTAGTAAACACTACAAGAACTAAACGAGAGGTGGCTACATACAGGAGACGGTACCGCCATCTAGTGAACACTGCAAGAAACTAAACTAGAGGTGGCTACATACAGGGACGGTACCCGCCATCTAGTGAACACTATAAGAACTAAACTAGAGGTGGCTACATACAGGCTACAGGGGACGCACAGCCCACGCCCTAAGGAGCTTCGCCCCTAAAAAGCTCTTGCTTTAGTTTAAAGTGTTGTTCCTGCTGCTAAGATGTTCGGCAAACTGATCTTCAGAGACGAATTATTGCGATGCGCAGCTTAATGGGGCTGTCTTGGAGTTCTTGATTTTCTTGTTTGTTGTGAGAGTAGGAGGATTGAAAGAGGAAGGACTGGGAGGTTAGCCAGTTCTGTGATAGTAGGAGTGAGAAGTATGAGAGTAAGAGTTGCCTGTTGATTTAAACTTCTGTTTCTAAATGAGTGCTCTGTAAAGCCAAGACTTTTTATTACTGGCCCCGCTCCCCCACTCCCTTACTGCCAAGTTGGTTAGTGTCATATTAGTTTCATTTTTTTCCTAGTATCCGTTGCAGGGCAGGTACGTAGACTTAGGATTACTGTAAACGTTTGTTTCATTTTTGTATATATAACGATATTTAGCTAATTTAAACTGCAGCAGAATGTCAAGCTCCTTAGAACATTAGTGGTTGACTTGTAAGTATTCATCATACTGTTTATTATACTTCAGAGATATAGTTGCATGGTTCCAAGTCTCAGGAAGGAAATTTTGAATTGTGAGAGACCGTCCTCCACAGTTCTTGGAATTCGACTCTTCGTGAGTGAAATGTATATAGTTTGCACTCAACGTTACTAGAACCAGGTAAATTTCGCAGCTCCCCACAGGCGAGCGCTCTTCGAAGTGGGCACGGTGGCCGACGCGAGAACTAACGGCGCTGCTGTGCCATTTTGCTGCAAGGCGCGCGCGCGTCGTCTCCTGCAGCGCGAATGATCCGCGTTGTTGTCACAGATCTCGTCAGTCGTGAGAGCCGAGACAGCCGAGACGCGCCATTGACACTTTTACAACAAACTTAACTGCTTCAAAAATGAAAATTTCTAAAACACTTGCTCCACAATCACTACTAAAATTCAGAAGCCTTTCCAATAGGGCCTCTAACTATTTAATTTTAGGGGCGAAGCTCCTTATGGCGGGGCTTGGGCGTCCCTCGTAGCACGTAACCACCAGTGGCCAATACCCGAAATAGGTATAACATTTGACCTCCAAAATGGTGCCGGTGAGAGATTTCTTCTGGGCGTTGTAAACAATAAAAAATAGGCTCATGTACATGCCCAATGGCTGCTAATGGGAATGAGAGACAGGAGCATTCGGCTTTCAGTCAAGCGCGCACGCTGTGATCCCCATTAGCAGCCATTGGCATGTACATTGAGCACTATCAGACAAGAAAGGGTTGCTACATTATACTCGCTGGGGTAACCTCCTTAGTTTTAGAAAGGTTTAGCGAGCGTTGAGCGCAGGGCCATGATACAATGAACTAGTATATACCATGAAGGAATTGAGGTGGTTAAAGGGGGGGAAGCAGATACGACGCGCAAGCCGTAAGAAAATAAAAGCTGAATCCTCCTGTCCGTCATTTCACATCAGCAGCCACTGGCATGATTCAAAAGCCTACATAGCTCTAATCGCGAAAATTGACAGACTGCGTCCCGCGCACGAGGCGTCCATATGTGAAACGAAAAGAGATCTTCTCGTGCTCATGATAAATTGGTATCAAAAATTGACTTTGCAAGCTTTTATAGCTTGCGCAAGTTTTTCACAGCATTGTGAAGCAACTGCTCTTGCGTTGTTACCCTAGCAAACATCAAACTGGTAGCGCTGAAGTCTCTGTTGCATGCTATGAATGTCTGCTTTGATTTTTTCAAGTTGTGAGGAGCTGCATGTAGCTCCGTCTGCTTCACATACTACCTGTACACGTTTGGTAACTTCGGTGTCTGTATAAACAAATACAGTGAGTAATTCACTCATTGGGCTTCTGTATTACCTACTTGCATGAAACGAGGAAGAGGCGTCCGGTATTCTCACCATCAGTAAATGCATCATTATTCATTTCAGCTATATCAAGAGGGCTCATGCACAGTTCTATGAAGCATCAACATTATTGTGAGGTACAAAAAAAACAAATCCCCAGCCCACACCGTAAATATATAGCAGGCAATTCCACTTAGAAACGAAAAATGAACAGGACAGAGCCAAGTGAAATTATGAGAAGGAACGATGAGCACGAGAAGCGGACACCACCCTAGTCAAAGCGGATAAAAAAAGCTCTTGCTTTAGTTTAAAGTGTTGTTCCTGCTGCTAAGATGTTCGGCAAGTAGATCTTCAGAGACGAATTATTGCGATGCGCAGCTTC
This sequence comes from Rhipicephalus microplus, assembly GCF_013339725.1. NCBI lineage: Eukaryota > Metazoa > Arthropoda > Arachnida > Ixodida > Ixodidae > Rhipicephalus > Rhipicephalus microplus. Next base: position 29,210,591 of record NC_051175.1, on the reverse strand, counting down.
ATGGGGCTGTCTTAGAGTTCTTGATTTTTTTTTTGTTTTTGTTTGTTGTGAGAGTAGGAGGATTGAAAGAGGAAGGACTGGGAGGTTAGCCAGTTCTGTGATAGTAGGAGTGAGAAGTATGAGAGTAGGAGTTGCCTGTTGATTTAAACTTCTCTTTCTAAATGAGTGCTCTGAAAAGCCAAGACATTTTATTACTGGCCCCGCTCCCCCACCCCCTTACTGTCAAGTTGGTTAGTGTCATATTAGTTTAATTTTTTTCCTAATATCTGTTGCAGGACAGGTACGTAGACTTAGAATTAGTGTTAAACGTTTGTTTCATTTTTGTATATATAATGATATTTAGCTAATTTAAACTGCACCACAATGTCAAGCTCCTTAGAATATTAGTGGTTGACTTGTAAGTATTCATTATACTTTTTCTTATACTTCAGGGATATAGTTGCATGGTTCCAAGTCTCAGGAAGGAAATTTTGAATTGTGAGAGACCTTCCTCGACAGTTCTTGGAATTCGACTCTTCGTGAGTGAAACGTGTATAGTTTGCACTCAACGTTACTAGAACCAGGTAAATTTCGCAGCTCCCCACAGGCGAGCGCTCTTCGAAGTGGGCATGGTGGCCGACGCGAGAACTAACGGCGCTGCTGTGCCATTTTGCTGCAAGGCGCGCGCGCGTCGTCTCCTGCAGCGCGAATGATCCGCGTTGTCGTCACAGTTCTCGTCAGTCGTGAGAGCCGAGACAGCCGAGATGCGCCATTGACACTTTCACAGCAAACTGAACTGCTTCAAAAATGAAAATTTCTAAAACACTTGCTCCACAATCACTACTAAAATTCAGAAGCCTTTCCAATAGGGAACCTAACAATTTAATTTTTAAATGCGAAGCATTTCTTAGCGAACTTCGACGACTTCGAGCGTCTATCTATCTATCTATCTATCTATCTATCTATCTATCTATCTATCTATCTATCTATCTATCTATCTATCTAGCCGACGAAGTCTTTTAGCTCTCCTGGCCGTTTCGATGATGGTATGGATACTAAACTTGGTATGGCATAACATGACTGTATGAAAAACATATTTGACTAGCCTTAACAAGAAAATCGTGACACGCATGTCATCAATATCATGATATACATTTTGTGGTCCTGTGGTTATTGCGGTAGTTTCGTTCCCATTGCATGTTGCAAAACTGGTATGGTATGACATGATTGCATGACGAACACAAGCGACCGACCCTAACATGAAAATCATACCATGCGTGTCATGTAACAACATGACTACATGCTACGCTCATGATGCCCTCGCGGCCGTTTTGCTAGATCCACATGAACCAAACTCGGTATTACGTGACGCAAACGGATGACATAAGTAACTGACACATCCAAACACGATAATCATGACATGCGTGTCATGTCACACCATGACTGCATGCCACATTGAATGATGCGCTTGCGGCCGTTTCGGTAGCTTCACATATACCAAATTGCATTATTACGTGACGTACAATAGATGACAAAGGTATGTGACTGGTGCAAACATGATAATTATGACATGCGGGTCTTGTGGAGAACTTGACTACATAGCACTGTCAAGGCGCCAATTGATTTCGACGTGACGTGGTGCGAGTCCTCGCCTGGCGTTCATTTCGTCGCGCCACGCCGGCGTTGCAACGCCAGGCGCTGGTCCGCACTGCGTTGCTTTGAGGCATGCGCAATTCAGCGCGTCCAGCGTCCCTCTGTTCACGAAAAAACGGAGACGCAGTGTTGTCTGGGTAAGGCATTGGTGCGAAACGCAGCATGTCGCACTTCACGCCCGTTGCTGTCGGGCCAGCGCCGACGGACTGATGGTCCGCGCCAGGTCGCGCCTAGCATCAGACTATAGAGTGCTCACGTTTTGCTACGTAGCATCGCTGTGCCCAGTGTGCACGTGCGTCAACGCTACATTTTAGTATATTGGGCCCTTCATGATGCGCTCGCAGCCATTTGGCTAACTCCACATATAGCAAATTTGGCGTTACTTCTACGTCAATGGATGACGAAATTATATGACTGATGCAAACATGACAATGCTGTGAAGCGTGTCATTTAAGAAAATGACAATATAGCACGCTCATAGCATGCTCGTGGCCATTTCGCTAGCTCCACATAGACTAAGTTTGGTATCACATGACGTGAACAGATGACGAAGGTAAAGGACACATCCGAACATGATAATCATGACAAGTAAGTCGTGTACGGCATCATTCACCTCCACCTCGTAACATTGTGCTGACTTAAAGGGACATATCAACCTTCCTCATTCGTGCTTCGCATGTCATCGACTCCCACTGTACGTGGAATCTGCTTTTTTTTACCTAATTATTTAGCGACAGTCCGCGGAACGCTGTTTTCTGGCAGAATTGACTGGACCCAAAAAGCTTGTATTAGGCACTATTTCGTAAGACATTAGAAAACGAACACTGCGCTAAACACAAGATTCCAGAATAGAAATAGACATGAGGAGTTGTTAGTCTGCGACTGTCCTTCTATTTCTGGTGATTCGTCTTAAGCGTAGTTTATTTTTCTAATCAGCTAGACATCTTTCACGTTCTTTGCGGTGTTCGTCGGCCTGTAAAATTTCCCAACCAAATGGCCACTGCGCCATAATGAACATACTACTTTAGAAATCAAGTTTGCTCCAAGTGGCAATTTCTTATAATGCGTAGTTATTACCCACCTTTATCACGAGAGGCTTCTCTCGCGAGGGTAATTAAAAATTTCAGTTATCATGCCATCTCTCGCGTGCGAGATGCTTAAAGTATCAGCCACGATTTTAAAATACATTCGCTGGGTTATTGCCGAACACTCGTTCCTTCAGCGATGTCATAAATGACAGCCTTAGCAAATGAGAAAGCTCAGCAAGGGCACCTTCGATTTTCTCATTTGAAACTTTGTAAAACTTTCGCTGAGAAGCCAGGGTCTCCTCTCTTTACTTCCTTTTTGCGGCAGTCATGCGGGTAAACCTCCTTGAGAGGTTGCAAACATTTTGTTTCCTGGTTTTCACCATATTTGCAGGATCTCTGCCTCGCAATGGCCTCCGTAGACGCAGGCAGAGAAAGCTATATTGGGCCGCTGCGTTGACACTGCGGTGTTTATGCTGAACAGTAATGGTTTCGGGCACAATCTTGGCTGGAGGTATGCCTCCACTAATGTTCAGGCTGTCTACCTTTTTTTATACGCTCTCCCAATAGGCGACAGTGGTCAGAGTGCGTGACAGCTGCTTCTGTACTTCGTTGTCGCCGTTATTAGCGCAGATGCCTTCTCGTTCAACTATATCAGTTTCTTATAGTAAGAGTTTTCTTGGCGCAAGATCTCTGCAATAGAAAACACCGCGCATCATCTCTCACATGGCATCATCGATTAATTTTCGGTTCCGAGACGCGGAAGGCAACGAGACGTTCATACCATCATTGAGCACCAACGGTGTAGCTGACAAGACGTCGGAGATGCGCAGCCCTGTTTCATTTTCGGGCACAAAGCCATTCCTAGCACATTGTTCTTCTTTTGTTGGCGACCTCTTTGTCCTTGTCGTCACATGTGCCTTCGAGATGCGCTCTGGCAGACTCGGAGAAAAAGGAGCTAATGCCCCTGGTATAGTGCAATTTTCCTCGAGGTATAAGTATTTGATTTCTATGTGTTAATGGTATTTGACAATATCGTCCGCCTCAAAATGTCGCTTACATATCTTGAACTTGTGAGTCAGCCGCCTATCCTTGCAGCGTAGCATCTGTCTACACTTTTAACGCAACAGCCTTAAAGAGCTTGTTTCGCAGAAATTTTTGCGTCGGCGTCAGTAACCCGAAAATTGAGAAAGATGCAAATAAAATAAAACTTGAAAATTTCCAGTTTCAGTTGGTATCGAACCCGGGCGGTTTGCGTCGCAAGTGGGTGTTTTACCACACAGCCACGTGTCTGCTTGTTAAAACTTTTTTTATTCAGAAATAAAAAATAAATATTCATAAAACAACATTGGTCTACCCTACTCATTTGGATGGTCTAAAAACAGTTCATTTTCACAAGTTCATTAAACACCTCCATACAGTGTGGAGGTTCTTTCAACGTTCCATATATCTCACGCACATATTACACCTTCAATAAATGTTTCCGTGGCAATTTTGCTTTAGTGTCCATGTGCCTCACGGTCATGCGTTTTACCCAGAGACCATAAAGACACAGTGATGGTATCATAATATATGGAACACAACCCTCATTTTGTATTGAAATAAAACGTATTCATGAGGTGCTATCGGCAGATCATTCTTCAGGTTTCTTTGTACCACATTCCATAAGAATATTGGATCCCAGCACAGACTTATAGCTTGTTCTACCGTTTCCGGTTCGTTACATATAGTGCATTTTTCGTCTATGAAGGGCGTATCCAGGGGGTGGCACACCAGGTCTATGCCCCCTGCCGCCACCCCAAAAATTTTTTTGCCATGGCATAGAGAGCAACAAATGACCATTTCAAGGAGGTGCCTTCCCCAAAATGAAACAATGGGCCCCCCCCCCCCCCCCCCCCAAAAAAAAAAATTGTGGCTACGCTTTGCTTGACTCGAGTAGACGCGATGGGAGCCACAGTACCTGCAACCAGTATAGGGGCACCACCCAACATCTGCGTCCCATTATTCGTTGAAGGGCGCGCTTCTTCATCATTCAATAAATAAGAACATAAAAGACGAAAAAAAAAATTGGCACATTCCACGTACAGTAGGAATCCATAATATGCGAAGCACAAATGAGGAAGGTTTATATGTCAGCTTAAAATCAGAACAATGTTACGAGTCAGAGGTAAATTATACCGTACATAACTTCAATTCACATTTATTATGTTTGGACGCGTCATTTCCCTCATCATCTATTCAAGCCACCTAATACTTAATTCGGTATATGTGGAGCTAGCGAAACGACCGCCAGCGTGCTAAGAGCGTAGCATGTTGTCTTGGTTAACAGGACACGCATACCTTGATTATCATGTTCGGACGTGTCAATTACCTTCGCTGTGTATTGACGCCATGCAATACCAATTTTGTATATGTCAAGCTACGGAAACGACCGCGAGCGCATCATGAGCGTGGCATGCGGTCGTGTTGTTACATGACACGCATCTGATGATTATCACGTTTGCACCAGTCACATACCTTCGTCGTCCATTCACGTCCCGTAATACCAAACTTGGAATATGTGAAGCTAGCAAAACGGCGGGGAGAGCATCATGAAGGGCCCAATATACTGCGACGTAACGTTGGGCGCAGCGACGCTACGCTAGCAAAACGCGAACACTCTATTGTCTGACGCCAGACGCGACCAGCTTCTGTCGGCGCAGCCCAGTGCCAACTGGTGCGAAATGCGACATCTTGCATTTTGCACCAACCACGTTACCAAGAATGTACCACGTCTGCCTAGCTTCGTGACGAAGGGACGACGGGCCTGCGAGTAGATACCAGGCAGGTCGGCGCCTGGCGTGGCATCGCCGGCATGACGCGACGATACGAACGCTGGAGCACACGTGCACCGGGTCACGTCTAAGTGTATTGGCGCCTTGAGTGTGGCATGTAGTCATGTTCTTACATGACACGCGTCTTATAATTATCATGTTTGCACCAGTCACATACCTTTGTCATTCATTCACGTCACGTAATGCCAAATTTGGCATTTATGAAACTAGCGAAATGGCCCCAAGCGTATCATGAGTGCGGCATGTAGTCATGTTGTTACGTGACACGGATGTCATGCTTATCATGTTTGGACATGTCACTTACATATGTCGTCCACTCGCGTAAAGTAATACTGAATTTGCTCCGTGTGAAGCTAGCGAGACGGTCGCGCGCGCATCATGAGCTTAGCATGAAGTCATAATGTCACATGACGCGCATCTCATGATTATCATGTTTGAACCAGTCACATACCTGCATCATCCATTCGCATCACGTAACGCCGAATTTGCTATATATGAAGCTAGCGAGACGGCTGCGAGCGCATCATGAGCGTGGCATGTAGTCATGACTAATGACTTACATTACATGCACGTCATGATTTCCATGTTAGAGTCTGTCGCGTGTGCTCGCCATGCAATCATGTCATACCGTACCAGTTTTGTAAGTTGTCATGTGAACGAGACCACCGCAAGAGCATTAAGGCCATGAAATGTAAATCATGACTTCATGACCTACATGTCATGATTTTCTCGTTATGACTAGTGACTTATGCTCGTCATATTCATTTTATGTCATACCAAGTTTGGTATCGATATCATTATCCAAACAGCCAGGAGAGCTAGAAGTCGTAGGCCATTAGATAGATAGATAGATAGATAGATAGATAGATAGATAGATAGATAGATAGATAGATAGATAGATAGATAGATAGATAGATAGATAGATAGATAGATAGATAGATAGATAGATAGATAGATAGATAGACAGACTCAAAGTCGTTGACGTTCGCTAAGAAATGCTTCGCATGTAATAGCAATAAGCATTCCCAAACAATGCCGAAGTACGCAAGATTCATGCGATACCCCCCACCCCACTCTGCGGCGCATTCACTTGAGGTCCCCCGTGAGAATGAGCGGGTGGCTTTTTTATACTCATCGGAATCTTGGAATGGTTCTAAGAAAAGGTTATCGGTGTCATTTATGTAACCACTTTTGCAGCCTGGCGCACAACCATAAGCCATTGTTTATTGGCGTCCCTTGACACATGTTAGAACTCTTTCGCAGCAGACGACAGTCCACCAAATAATGGCACGAAGACGCAACGGAGCGCCGAAAACGCGATGTCGTGTCTGAGCGGCAACACGCGCGTAGTGACGCGCGGCGCGGCATTTGAAGCAAAACGGAACAGCACCGCCATTAGTTCACGCGTCAGCCGCTTGTGCCGGCGCGCGCGCGGAGCTTCGAATTTGACATGGTTCTAGTAACGTTGGTTTTGGCTATTCTTGCTTCAACTTTTTTTTTCTCTTTTTTTGTTTTTATTTTTTTTTTCAAGCTGTTTTTTGTTTTCCTCTCTCAATTTTTCTTGTTTTCTTTTCTGCTTGTCTTTCTTTTCTGTTCTCGCTTCGCTATTTTTTGTCCTTTAAATTGAAAATCTCGCGTTTTTTTCTTCTGTATCTGTTATTTTTATTTGTTCTTTTTTTTCACTTTCTCTCTAGTTTTCTCTTTTTTATTTTTTTCGTTCTCTTTTATTTTATTTCATGCGTTGGTTTTTACATATTTTTTCCTTGACACTCATTTGACCAGTTTCAATTTGACACTACCTGAGCATAGACAATCACTTCGTAGTAATAGTATTTTTTTCCTTGTACAATATGTTAGCAGTGAGAAGGAAATTTGCTTTCGGTCTTTTATAGTTGATAAATGCAGTACAGCTCTAATCTCTCCCCTTCTTTTTTCATGAACAGTGATTTCATGATCAGAATAGTTTGCATTTGCAATCTATTATTTGTGGTTTGCTTAGAATGCCATATTGTCCCGTACACGTTCTCCGGCTAGCTGATGCTTGCTGTCGACGCTTGGTAGGCGAGCGAGCTATGCATCTTTTTGCACTACATATAAATACGCCATGAGGTTTTGGAAAACTATCGGTACTGCATCGGCAAAAGCTTCGGAATGACAGGCGGTGACTTCACACCACCTTTGATTTACCACTGGTTCACGCGAACAATGTCACTCGCAGATAATTGCTTTTTGCACACGTGCGCATTTGAGGAAACAAATGTGAAATTACCAGTTTCATGTTGCCGCGTTTCGTACTTCCACTTTTCCCGCCGATCACTGTAGGCAGCGAGAACTTGGAGACATTTTCGCCTTTTTTTTTTGTAACTGGATCGACAACCAGGTACCCAGCAGGTATGCGGTATTCTACCCTATCTTCAAGCTCAGCACACTATGCACAATAGTAATCATAAGGTCAAAAGCTACGTGATGGCACTCTACGATAATAGGCATTGACCCTATAGCACCGCAACCAGCAAGGTTCCCTCTGGTCTGCCCGATGCCTCACGGCCTCCGCTCAGAAATCCCAGAATGTTAGCGGATTCGCTACGAATCATTGGCAATACATTCCTCAGTGGGCTCAGCTCGTATCTTCAGGACGCCTTTGCAAGTGACCTCATTAGGTCGGGTTGCATCCACTATCTCAACAGGAATCCTACGAGCTTCAACTGTCAATCCCAGCGTCAGCTCTTCTTGTGCTAGCTAATTGTTCGAGTGCTGCTCATCGCAAATGGACAATCAAAGTGCGTTGGCCTCAACTAAATTATTAAACTTAAATACAGAATGTTCGTCGGCAACGCTAGTGAGAAGAGTCTGTCCTATAAGGCGACCAATCGCTGAACTTCAGGGTCTCCTGTATAGACATTTGGTTAGCAGGCCTGACGAGCACGCAAAAGTGAGGCCTACTCACCCGCTCCAACCGCAGTTCGCCTTTGAGTCTTCGCGTCGTGCATCTGCGGTAGTTGAGCGTGTCCCACTCCGATGCCTCGTTGTCCTCGTGATTCATGCTGTCTTCGAGACTTGTTGTATAGCGACTTGCGTCGGTGTCGAGGGTGCTAAACCAGCCGATGCTGCAACAGCGTCTGCTCAAAGTGGAGGGCCGCGTACAGGCCTACGAGTGTGATGCGTACAGGCCTACGACAGGCTATGAGTGTGATGCCATGAATTGCTTCAGTTGCTGAAGCAGGTCTAATGCTGCACAAGTGTTCACTGAGTCTCTGGTTGCATCGGGCTTATTCACGGACGCGACCGCCAACCGAGGCGGCCGTACTCGAGCCGAGCCGACGCGTTAGGCCCAACCCATCAGAAAGGCGCAAACTTCCGTCGATGAAGAAATCGCTCGGTGAATGACCGAGGATACACACATTCAACTTACTGCGGTGGTGCCAACGATCTTTCTCACCGAAACCTGAAGGCACACGTTGAAAAATTACGCTTGAACATCACAAAAACGCGGGCTCCATGTGAAGCACGTCTGGAACGGTCGCGCACTCAGCGTCTCTTGTTTCTGTTTCTTCGCAGAATGGGCACAGGGGAGATATCGCCAGACCGGCTCTGTATATATAAAACTTTATTTGAGGGACACGGTATGGAAATTTGGTTAAAAGACCTTCTTTGTATATTGACGCCACTGAGGTTTCAGGGATATCTGAGGTCCTGATTATTTCCCATGCAGCACACCGGTGTTGGACCGATCTTGGACCCGCATTGGCTAATGTCGGCCGCAATATTGGGCCAAGATCGGCATCTCGGCCAAGTGCAACTTCTGCCGCAGTAGGCCCGATGTTCAAGCCGATTTGGGGCCGACGTTCTGCCGTTCCATTTGCCAATATCTAGCCGACGCGGGCCCACTCTACACATACCGATGAAGGCCCATCCTTTCACCGACGTAGTTTCCAACATACATCCAGCATAGGACCATTCTCGGGCCACTTTGTTGCCAATGAAATGCCATTCTTACGCCAGTATTCGCTTTACAACGAATATCGGCTACCAATGGCTTGCCAATATTCCACCGTTATTAATATGGGCTTTTTACTACTGGCATTTCTTAGCAGGTAAACTTTACATTAGACTTCCAGAACTTGCCCTAGCAGCTTATAGCAGCCCCGTATGAGCTTCACGGTGTAGTATACTTCAAGGCGACTGACCACTGGATGACTTGTGTAGAAACACTACACGATTCCACTAAATCGTCCATTTTCGCCTTTTTTCTTCCATTGCCTATTACCCTCCCCACATGTAGAGCATAAGACTGCACGAGTCTAGTTACTGTCTAGTTTTCTCCACACATTCCTCCTCAGTTTTGTGAGAAATTGTAACATACGCTATTACAATATTCATCAAGTATTAGCTAAAATAACATTAACATTAACTAAAATAACAGCTTGGTGCAAATATTCCGCACACAAGCAATCTATAAATAAGAATACCAGAATACAACTTTCGTAACTCTATTTTTAAGTACACCAAGTCAAACCATTTATTTTTAAGTTCAGCTTTTCAAGTTACTGCTGTTCAGTAATGCACCCCAAACAAGGAGGCGAGTTCAGCAAGGCTCTATTGGGCATAGGGCTGGCCACGGCAGCAGAGGTGGGGTGATGATTTAGAGGCTGCAGCAGGAGATGAGACAATGACGGTGGGCTGCCCAGGGTCCTGCAAGCAGCGATTGGACAGGAAACCAACCATCACAGGCTGTTGCAGATCCCTGCTCTGAGGGGCAGCAGCAATCGGGCTGCAAATCTATGAACACATGTGTGAAGTTCCTTCCCAAACTTCCAATGAGGCCAACAAACTTCGACAGCCACGTCTTGTTAAAACGCTGAGCTTTTTCAAACACCTGCATACGTGAATAGAAATAAACACCTCAAAATAAAATCTAAGCACTGCAGTATAACATATATGCAAGCTAAAACAATGAAAAACAATGACAGCAGACGTTATAATGAACTATCCAGATAAAATGCCATGTAGCCATTATGAAAAAAATAAACAAATACTTCAACAGTCGATTGTGTAAAAAAATGTGCCACAGACCAAAATATTTAGGAATGGGTTTCAATGAAAGTTGATGAAAACAAGCTTGTTTGACTAATTTAAAAATAAACACAAGGCCTTTTATGATTTCTAAACATGACTTACAGGGTTGCAAGTCAGGTGAACTAGTCTGCAGCTATAGCCTATGGCTGTATAAATTCATAACAGAACAACAAGACACATGACCGCACGAACTTTCATCTCTGGATTATTCTTGGGCACACATCAGCTATTACTGCACAAGAGGATGACTGACCACCAGATAGACAACACAAGATGAAAGAATCTAGCAAACGCTAATTCAGCACTGACACTTGTGGATTATTGCAAGGTGCCTGTAATAATTGTATAATGGTATCTCCAAATTCTATGAAATATGTGCTGATGTGGTTTCCTATGTTGTTTTTTCGCATTAAATGAACCTCCGAAATTTCACATGCTTTTTGAGACTTGCATTGATAGAAAGTCTTGGTTTTATAGGAGACCAGGACTGGATAGGTGGCCCACCAAAAGCAGCACTTGGCAGAGAGTCACATTACAACTCAGCCATTCGTTCCCAGACGACCGGCTGCAGAGAGAGCACGCACTAGTGGAGCTGCCGTGCTTAATTTTGGAACGAACAGCTCTAAAACCCATTGAGCCAGTAATACTGCACTGTGGTTTTAAAAAAAACTGTCTGAAGGCTACTCTCACATAAATAGCACTTGAAAGCGGAGAGAAGCTCTGCAAAGCGGACTGCATCTATGCATGTGGCATTGAAGAGATAGTGTTGTGAAGTGATGGCAACTCCCTCGTGATCATTTTCTGGTTGAGATTTTGTGCTATAGTAGTACCGGATTATATGCCCATGCGGCGACGATACTACACTGCGCACTTCTGTAGTAAAAAAACGAATAAGAAGTGGCTGCGGCATCACTTCTTTTTTTTTTCTAGCGGCATCTTGTCTGCGGTATGTATGTATGTACGTGGACGTTGATCAAACAAACCACTGTGACAGCATAGCACGGGTGCTGTCGCGGTCTTATGCTTGATAGCGCGGGATAGATCTCCGACCACAATGGCTGCATTTAGATCGGGACGAAATAGAAAAAGGACACCCGTGAACCAAAAGACATGTGTATAATGGAAAACACCAAGCGGTCACAATCTTGGAACGCGCCCTACAGCGTACCTCAGAATTATATCTTGTTGGTACATTAAAGCCCAGCAATTATCGATGTTGAACAGACATGTTCATTTCAAGCCGACATAGGCAAGTGGAAAAAACTGAAATCGTGTGTTAGGTGAACTAAACAACAAGTAAACATCGAAGACGTTTGATACCTGTTTAGCAATGCATAAATTCCAGTCTTACTTAGCCACGGCAGCAAGTGAGAAAAACGTGTAACGAATTGGCTGGCTTCATAAAGCTAAACTTTGATTAGTCCGCTCCTTTGTTCGTAACAAAAATAAAAATAAAATAAAGTAAAATTAAAAACAAGAACTCTGTCTTTTGCACAAATTAAGTTAAACAGAGGCACGTTGGCATCAAGTTTTCACCATGAGGGTATCTTTTATAACAGTTCAGAGGCGTATGAACGTGGCCCTGCGCAAGTGTTGTGGGCGACGCAGCTTTCCTGTACACGCAATTGTTTACAAAAAAAAAAAAGACTACCTGCCTCTCCTTTTGTTCACTACACGCAGTCGCACCAGATATAGTTTGGTGGTGATGGTCGAATGAACGGACGCATGGAAATTTTGTTAGTCTTGAAGTTCACTACTCAACGCTCATCAAGCGAGATTGAAAAAAAAAAAGTTTACAATGCCGTTTGTTGCATAATATGCTCCTTTCATTTCCGGCAAAACACCGTTTAAACTAGACTGTTTGGCTCTGGTTTCCACTCGTAGGCTGTCTTCACTATCGAATAAATATAGCAGACACGTGCCATCCAGTTTAGAAACGAGCCAGACAGCACTAGAAAGGAGAGGGAGAGCAAAATTTTTATCGGCTGACCGCTTGGATGCAACGCTGCCTCCTCTCTCTACGTTCTGCCCCGTCGTGGTGGTCTAGTGGCTAAGGTACTCGGCTGCTGACCCGCAGGTCGCGGGTTCGAATCTCGGCTGCGGCGGTTGCATTTCCGATGGAGGCGGAAATGTCGTAGGCCCGTGTGTTCATATTTGGGTGCACGTTAAAGAACCCCAGGTGGTCGAAATTTCCGAAGCCCTCCACTACGGCGTCTCTCAAATCATATGGTGGTTTTGGGACGTTAAACCCCACATATCAATCAATCTTTCTACGTTCTCCCTTTCCTCTATACGTCCTCCCTTTTACATACTGTTGCGCTTGAATACGCAGCAGTACCGCCAATGCCGTTTGTTTTTTTTGTTGTTTTTTGAGAGAGAGAAGTATATTTTCTTAGTGCGCAGAGAACGTGTCAGATGGAAGATACAGCATTGATTGATATGTGAGGTTTAACGTCCCAAAACCACCATATGATTGTGAGAGACTGCCGTAGTGCAGGAATCCGGAAATTTAGACCACCTGGGGTTCTTTAACGTGTACCCAAATCTGAGCACACAGGCCTACACCAATAACAACTTAACTAAAAAGATATCTGTATTCATTATCCGATAGATTAACAGGTAACTTTTCAGTTAAGTTGTCATTTTAAGATTGGAATAAGGTGGTCTGGCGCATGCGCCATTGTTTGTCATTTCTTCTGTGCGTGATTCCCTCGGCCTCTTAACCGTATATATATATTCCCGCCATTTGTGCTATAAAATTGGCTGTAAGTGTGCGCTCTGTCCTATCTAGATCTCTGCTATATCTTCCCTCTGAAACATTCTCTGCGCACTAAGAAAGTATATTTTTCTCAAAAAATGCAATAACAACCAGCCCAAGTAGCCACTCCTTTGGTTTTGTTACGGTGATGCGCGCACGCATCATGTCTACCAGCTGCCACTCTCGTCTGCGGAAGCAGCTGAGAAGTGCGCGCTCTCACCGCCAGGGTGGACGTGGAAACTCCAACTCTCGGTTCCCTATACTAGCAACGTTTACGATTCGATGGTGCGGGTTCCGGAGAAGGCTAACTTGCAACATAGAAAAACTTTGAACGACCCCTTTACCTGGGATGAGCGACAGAAGTCGAACCTGACAGGCACATCATCAGCACTACGGGGAGGACCCTAAAAAAACTGGAGATGGCAGGACTGTGAAGACGCAATATTGTACTCAATTGAATCCACTAGGGAAACAAGGTATCTTTGAGGTAAAACATCTTGATTGAGGAGGTACATGTATGAACAAATTTTCACACAGCTGCCAGGTTGCTAGAACAGAAACCAGTTGTAGATAACTCAAATGAACTTTGGATTGTGTAACTTTGTGTTGGCCTTTTTTTCCCAATCATATTCAGCCAAAAACAACTTTGTAACAAAGCTTCCCCACAAGATGGAGATTCATTTGTCCCACCTCACCTCCCCACCTCAATAGAGCCATTTGTATTAAAAATGGGGATCAATAGAACACTCCGTAGTGCTAGGGAAGGTTTTATAAATGTTCTGCCATTATTAAATTGCCTTTACATTGATGATTCTCCAACAAATAAAAAAACAAGAAAATTTGTCACAAAGTAACCCCAATTCACGGTAGTACAGGTCTTCGACATCTAAGCTAAATTCACTGCATATCTTCGGATCATTCTGTCGCAGAAATACCACGATAGCCTCTGAATTGGGCACTAGAAATGGATCATAATAACGCTACGCCATGCCCTGAAAAGAACTCATGACTGCTGTTAAGGCGCTACAACACGAGGTCAACGACAAGGCCAAGTTCAACAAAGTGATAGGACTAAAATTTCAGTCAACATCTGATGTTTAACTTGAATAAAATCAAATACTGCCTCAAAGCAGTGTTTGCAGTGACTGGTGTTGCACCAGCAGTTGGCAATATTTTCTTAAAGGTACACTAAAGAGAACCAATGTCTCAGTTTAGACTGACATGCTGCATACGAGACCTCTTAATCCACAAGTTCATTATCAGTGGAGAAAATTAGGGTAGAAGTTTATTTTTTAATTTCGTGATGCTCTAATTTTGAAAATGTATTTTTGCAACATTGACTTGATGAATATTTCTGAAACTTTGTATCTTAGGTCCATCACACGGACAGATGACAGTGTACTTAATTTTGATGAATTAGTATTTACGTAAGACTCAGTACACGCGTTTGAATTTCATGATGTCGCGGGGTTTTGTGTGAAAAGATCAAAGCGGCATCTCCACGCACATTTTCTTCTCGCGCGTTTTCTCACTTACCAAGCATTGTTTTGAGGTACAAGTGGTATTTCCTGAATTGAGAAATTGTATTTGACTAATACGTGAAAAACGTTTATGCTTTTAGTGTCTTTTAAAGGTGTACCGAGACAATATTGAGACATCGCGCAAGGGATATTTTTAGTTTCATCTGTACGCAAGTAGTATTTTCACTTAGCACACAATAGTCAGCCAGCATGCATAAGATAGTTACTCTGATTTTAAAGTTTTCGTTCCAGAGTATTGGCAAGCAATGGAGTGGACATTATCGTGACGAGTAAACAAGGTTCCTCCAAGTTTGCAAATGGAGTTTCCATGCAGCCTGATTTACAGAAATCACTGTCATGGTCAATAGGGACAATGCACTCATGGTTTATATGTACCACGAACAGGTCGCTTTTCTGCCATTAGTACGTAGCGAATTGCCAAGTTCCTGCAACGTCACACTGCCTTGTCATGTTACGGATGGTAGATCACAGCCGGTCTATAGGCGCTCGCTCGCTCCGTGCTTTCATGGCCTAAGCAGCCACCGCGAGTAAAATATAGTTGTTTTTATACTGTGTCAGCGCACTCCACTTGAAGGCGTCGATAGCCAAATCTTCAGAAGGCCTTTTGCCGCATACGCATTACATTGTAAATCAGCTGCACCCAGCCACTATCGCTAACCAATGACTTTTCCATTTGTAGGAAGCAGTGAGAGTAGTAGAGGTGTGTGTGGGCACAGCCTGCATTTTTTGGCACTCATGCATTGGGTAATGAATACGCACACGCAACGGCACAAATATCTCCTTTTTCAAGGCTCTAACACAATCTATTCGCTGAATTCAAAAATGCTTGAGGCTTGTGTGGTTGTATTTATCATTTAGGGTCACGTTAAAGAACTCCACATGGTGAAAAGTCCCAAAGCCTTCCACTACAGCGTCCTTCATAAACATATTAGTGAAATAACTTCCTCGAACAAAAATCCTTGACAATTGCAGTCGATTCTTGAGCCATACAATGAACATTCCCTGCTACTGGCCTGTCTGGAAAGTGTGGACAAGAGCCACGCAGAAGTGTCGGCGCTAATTCTGAAAAGTTTCTCCGAATTATTCTAGTTAATGGTATAAATGTTAATGGTTCGAAATGACATGCCATCTGGCTTTGTTTACAAGCCCATACAAAAGCGTTTCTGGTTAGAAACAATGTCGCTACTTCAGCTAAAAGCATCACGACAGAGTTTAGCCAACAGCGCTTGTTTTTTCTTCAGGCGTAATGAATATATATTAGTTCTAATGAGATCATTTTCTGATACTCTGAAATTGTATTGTTCCCCTGCGTCTCGGGCGAGCTATATTGCAAAGGAAAACGTTTCACATTTTTTTTCATCGGCATCTGGGATTGTGTGGGCTTGGGGTTGTTTTTTCTTTCTTTACTACAACAACTTTCCGAAACTGTGTCACTACATGGTCTTTCATGTTCCTAAACTTTGTGTTTTCGCTTTGAACAATTATTATATTTATTGACATTCTTATTACTATTGCTATTACTCCTGCTATTGCGAGTGCTATTCACACCTACTTGTGAAAAATAGTGACCATCCCTCTTATGCTTTTACTTTCACCTTTTTGAAGGACTTATTTCAATAAACACGAAATTGGATACCTTGAACAAAAATGTGCAAAATTTATCATTTTCACGGGCACTGGCGGCCGGAATGTGGATTCGAAGTACACGTTACCAAAATTATTTTTCTCAGGAAAAAAATTACGTTGTCTGTCATTTCGTCTGCAAGTTAGTGACGGATCATGTGGCCGAGCCTTCTGAACGCGACGCACAAGGATACCTGCGTGCAGAATGGAATATTTATGAATTTATTCCTGTCTTGAAGTATCAGAAAGAGTTGTCATATATGCTTCCTACCATGTTTCTATTGCATTAGTATCAATATGAAGTGTGACAGTAGAAATGAACCTGAGCATGATTTGAGTGTGCTAGCCTTTTTTTCCAATGGACGGCGGCGAGTTAGTTTGGAACGAGATTGCAGCGATAGGTAGAAGCACCGCCTCCTTCCTATCCAATGGCCGTAAAAAAAAGCGAGCGTGCGCCTCCAGATTGGCCGCAGGTAGGTATAATCGGGACAATAAAGAGAGACAATGACTTGACTTAGATTAACAAACTGTGGTCTGAGAACTCTAATGCATCAAGTTTACCTGTCATCAGTTTCATTATTCATGAATAAAAATCAAGGTCAAAATTTAAATGTTAAATTTCGTGCTAAAACTTTTTTCAGGGGTGCAACAGCCGAACTAGAGTTTGGAGCAATTTTTTGAGAGGCAAAAATGTTACTTTTGGAGCACTAAAACTCAAATTTGGAGCAGGTTACAAGCGAAAAAAACATTCATTTTTTTTACCACGAAAGACAGAATTTCGAGCAGCTTGCAAAAGAAGGCTTCGATTTATATATATATATATATAATGCTTTATATATATTTAATGCTTTAATTGCTGCAATTCTTTCAGGATTCTCATTTATTCCTCTACCGAGGGTGTTAAATTGGTGGATAAGGTATGACTCTTGTTGTTCACGTTCTCGATTTGATTTAAATCCCGTCTCTAAGAGCGTTACTGATAGTTTGTCGAAAGCATTAGAAAACAATAACGGCAGTAATGAAAATAGTAACTGAGTTCACGGCACTGCAGCTGCGAAGGGCACTCGACAACTCAAAACAATTCCAAGTGTAACTACTCTTCCTAAGTGCAGCTGTCGTCTGTTTTCTGTTTTATTTTACTACCCAATCAATTGTGCCATGCCCAACAGCAACCCTGTGCACAGCCGGGAGGCCCCCACTGCACGCGTATTCCAGAAGCGGGCAAGGAATTCGCATTGCACCCGCTTACCAGCCTCTGCCGCAATACGCGGAACCCCTCTTTCTACGACGAAATGTTGACAGGACCCCGAGTAGTTAAAGGCTTAAAACTTCCTAAAATGCCCGCTTACCAGCCTCTGCCCCAATACGCGATGCCCCTTTCTACGACGAAATGTTGACAGGGCTCCGAGTAGTTAAAGGCTAAGAACTTTCTAAAAAAGCTCGTTTTTGCCCCACACCGAACCGCCAGTGCCAGGAGGCGCCGTCTGGTCGGGAAGAATGCGTTAGTGAAAGGAATCATACACAGGCCTTGACATCAGAAAGGTGAAGGGGACAAAGGGGAGAGATATGAAGTGGAAGTGGAAGAAAGAGTGGAAGGGGGCGCCCGAGGGGAGTCCACCTTCTATTCTTTTTTTTCTATTTTTTCTCTTCTTTCTACCTTTTTTTTTTTCTTTTTTCTGTCTTTTTCCTCTTTCCTTTCCCTCTGATTTGAGATTGTATAAAGCTGAGCACCAACAAACTGTACCTTTAATCCTGATGAAGGCCAGACTCCAGGCCGAAACATCGAAATAAACCAAGTTGTGACCGCTCACGGAGGATCTACTGGACTATATGCAACGCTACGGCCACTCAACCACCATGCCTGCCTATATATATACATATATATATATATATATATATTATATATATATATATATATATATATATATATATATATATATATATATATATATATATATATATATATATATATATATATATATATATATATATATATATATATATATATATATATATATATATATGGTATGGGATATGGCACAACGGGAGCGTTGTCAACAATGATAAATATATTTATTTCCCAACAGTTTCGGGGGGGGGGGGGGGTCCTCCCTTCATCAGGGAATGAGTTATACTAACATGAACATCCAAACCTCGTTGTTGCCGCGTCCCTCTCGCCTTGAAACATGTTTGTGAGAGTGAGAGAGAACTAAAAAAGGAAGAAAGAAAAAAAGAGAAGAAGAAAGACGAAAAGAAAAAAAGAAAAAGAAAAGAAGAAGAAAAGAAAGTAAAAAAGAGGAAGACCCACTGTCAACACTGAGAACGAAGCCAAATGTCCGTGTACGTCCACATCCGGTTCTGATCCCGTGTTGGTCAGTTCTCGACGTGTGTCGGGCCACCCAAGATGGTCGCCGCGGTGGCGGGAGGGGTCCGTGACGATGTGCGTAAGGAAAGGGTTTCCCCTTAATGGGTTGGTCGGCTCTTTACGTTTCATCTTCGTCCGTTTCCCTTCAATGGTCATCAAGTGGTAGACGAACATAAACACTTTGTATAGGCCCGTTTACATTGACCCGACGAGGTCGCGTTGAGTCGAAATAAACAGGTTTTCTGGACTCGCCCTCCCCATGTATAAGCGGACGCGTCGGGGCGGAGAGTCGTCGCGGCGAGTCCAGTCGACCCGGAGACAGGGGTGTGTTCACCGAACTCGCCGCGCTCAGAAAGAGCATGTATAAGCGGTCGCGCTGAGTTGACGGCTCGTGACCTCTCCCGCCCGTCGCGGTCTCCGCTTCCCCATCACTCCGACGTTGCTCTTTCTCTGTCGGCCGGTACGCGCGCGCTAGGCACGATGACATCCTCGCGGGCTCCATGCACCATGTCGACAGATGATGAAATAACGACGTTGCTAGCTTTAGTCAACGAGAAAAAAACTGAGTGATTTGCTCCAATCCTGCAAGGAAATATAAAAAATAGCAAATTAATTTCATTTTTAAGCATAAACGAGGCACAATAGAAATAGAGGTGTAAAATTACGGCAAAATGGTATGCGGCCGTATGAATTTTTACTTAAGCCGATAGAAATTTTACTCAAAAATGTATATTGCATTCCAATTGAAATTACAAGCCCTCAGATTAAAAATTCATCGTGTAAGGATCTCACTGTCCAGTCCAAAAGCCACAGAAATCAGATTAGCCAAACAGGGTGACCGTTTGAGGCAAGAGGAACACGGTGCACTTAATTGTGGTGGAAATGTATACTTTCTTCCATCAATTGATAAGGGTCTTTAGTCATTTTCATTTAAAAACTGCTTATTGATTTCAATTTAAAATTTTCATCGAAGTTCAGGGCGCCGCTTAATTCGTATTAGCGACAAGCCACAACTATTGCAAAAAATTACTCGCTTGTAGGGCTTCAAAGTATTTTCAGCAGCATCAGGTACACAAAATAAAGGTGTTACAACACATGAATCACGGCGAATTCCTGGAGAGACCAGCCAGGGGTGAACAGAAACGGTGCGTCAGGCTGCGGATACGCCTGCGGCGAGCGCTGTGGCGCAACAGAACCACTACTGCCATCGCGTTGTGCAGTGTTAGCCAAGACACCAACACAACCATAAAGTACAGCTGGTGCAAACTGAGAAAAAATACCAAGACAGCTATCACGGTGGCTGAGCGACAACTGCGCAAACAACCGCAGCCCACAGCAGCGAGAGGCGAGAGCGCAGGCTTGGAGGAGCGGAAACCGGTACCGGAAGACGGGCTTTCGGCTCGCCTCGACGCAAAGCGTCGCTGCAATCACCACTCACCTCAACTCGTCCGTGCGAGTTCATATAAACTCGGGCGCGTCGAGGTAAGCTGAACCCGCCACTCAACTCAGCCCGCCCCCGTCGCGTCCATGTACACGGGCCTTATGTGCATGTGAAAACAGAAAAAAAAGAAAAAAAGAAGAAAAAACGAAAAAAAAACAAGAAAGGACAGTGTAAACGTACGAGTCATTCAGAAAAAACGAGCAAGGTCTCCAGCTATCAATCTTTGTTACCGATTTCCTCCTGGCTTACTTCTCGGAGGCAGGAGAGTCTTCCGAGGTCCTTGTTGATGCCGGCTACTAATGTTCCAAATTTCAAAATAAAATATGCCTCACGGTGTTCGCACTCGCGCCTGTTTGAGAAACCGGACTGCAAAAGAGTTACACTGATATTTTCAAAACTGTGGTTTGGCAGGCGCAGATGTCTAGATAAAGGTAGCTTCGGCAGTAAATTGGCGTGGTACCGGTGACTATTGAACCACAGCCGAAATGGCGTGTCTGTTTGGCCGATATATTCTTGTCCGCAGATATTGCAATGTACCATGTATATTACGTTACTGGAGTCACAGTTAAGGCTTTCAGTTATGCAGAATTTAAAATCTGAGAAGTTCGCTTTGGATTGACGTGCTGTGGCCATCTGTGGGCATACCTTGCATCGAGCTTTTCCGCAGGTATGGCACCCTGATTGAATTTTGGGTGTGTTTGTTTTTGCTCTGACAAGAATGTCCTTCAGGTGTTTATCTCTGCGGTACACCACGTGAGGTGGCTCCGCGAAAATAGAAGTTAGTCGTTTGCTTTACCGGATTATGTTGAAGTGGCGGTAAAGTATGTTGCTGATTCGTGGCGCTGATGAGGAGTGTGTTAGTACAAGGTTCGTTTGGGAAGTCGTTTTAGATACTCTGTTTGGCCCCTTAATTATATCATTCCTGTTCACGTTGCGAGCACGTAGTATGGCATCGTCAATAATGTCTTCCGGATAATTTTGTTTCAATAAAGAATTCTTTAGGTGTTCTGCGTGTCTGTCAAATTCCCGCATATCGGTGCATATTCTTCGGTACCAGTAGGCCTGAGAATATAGAATACCCGTTTTGCAATGCTTTGGGTTGCTGCTGTTGAAATATAGGTACATTTGATGGTCTGTAGGCTTTTTGTAAAGGTTTGTTGACAAGTGGTCATTTTTGACCGTGACGGTGACGTCCAAAAAGTTAATGCTAGTTTTGGAAATTTCGCGCGTGAATTTAATTGACGGGTGGCACTTGTTAAAACCCTCTATGAAGCGGAAGAGACTTCCCTCATCGTGGTTCCATAAAAATATCGTCTAAGTATCTTCTGTAGTAGAAAGGTTTCAAGGTGCGTCACTCAATGAATGGTATTTCAAGCGAAGCCATAAGGTGCTCGCGAAGTTTGGGGCCATTTTCGTGCCCATTGCAGTGCCACTGACCTGAAGAAAATGCTTGCCATTGAACTCAAAATGGTTATAATTTAGTACAAGTTCAAGAAGTGTAAACAGTACCTCGCCACTTACAATAGTTGATGAGTCAGATTTTACATATTAAGAAACCATAGCCGATATTCCGTCATGGTGGGGTATGTTGGTGTACAGTGAGCAGACGTGCATGGTCACCAGAAAACTACCGCCTGGGATATCGAGACTTGAAGTTTCGCAGATGAAGAGGTTTGTGTCCTTTAGGTAATAAGGAAAATTTGGGGGGATGTTTTTTATTAAGGAATTGATGACTTCTGATATGTTTTCTGTTGATGTGCTGTTAATGGATACTATCGAACGCCCCGAATTGCCTGCCTTGTGTATTTTGGGGAGCAAATAGAATCGACCGGGAAGAGAATGGGCCGGTAACATTGCTCTTAACATTTTGCCGGTAATTTTTTCGTCCTGGCAGAGATTATTTTGGGTTAAATTTATCTCCCTTTCAAATTCGGGAGTCAGGTCCGTCGGAAGTTCTTTGTAGAATTTTGCGTCTGATAGCTGTCGTTCCCCTTCCTTTAAGTAGTCCGACGTGTTTAGAATTACTATGCAGCCCCCTTTATCAGCCGGGTTGATGGCAATTTCAGTGTTTTTTCGTAGTTCATCGAGTGCCCTTCGTTCTGACTTTGATATGTTGTTTTGAGATGCCCGATTTTTTTTCATACGCACTGATGATATCTTTTTGAACTGCTGATATATACATATTGAGGTGTTTGTCCCTCTGCTCACCTGGACACCATAATTTGTCACCACCAATCAATCTATTCTCGTCCGTACTGTCCTTGCGATCATGAAAGTATTCATGGAGGCGGAGATTACGCGCAAAGTTATCGAGGTCTTCGTACAATTCAAATTCATTGAATCTACCGGATGATGGACAAAAGGTTAAGCCTCTCGACAAAAGTTGAAGCTGAGCGGGTGTGAGCGTTGTGTTAGACAGATGGAGGACATTTTTCTCATAAGTTTTTGGCTGCTCTTGGCTATCACATGGCACGGGATTGTCAGCGTCATATTCGAGAGTAGGGTGTTTTGATTAGGATTGCACTGTAGTTCCGAGTTCCCATTTTTCTCCTCAAAGTAAGGTTGTGGTACGGGAGGTCCCTGGCGTTCTTGTACAGCCTCATTCCTATTTTCCTGTTGCAGAGCAGTGAAGCTTCTGCAGTCCCGATTGAATTTTCTATTTTTACTACTAAAGTTTTGCCTCTCTTTTTTAGTTTATATCATTCCAGTTCTTTTGCCTCATGCTTTCCGAGATAAGATACCAATTTCTGCGTGGCCTCCGTAACACTGTATTCGGCAGCCTTACGCTCACTATGGTCCGCAATGACTCGAGTCAGTTGCAAGGACGCTTCTAGCAAAATTTTTTCCCACTTCCCCCTTTCTGCTTCACTTAGCGTAGACATTGAGGGGTTGCAGGCTAGGCGGAGGCCCTTAGGTGCGATTTCGTGAGATAGATATTTGGTTAGTTGTTCCGTGTGTTTTTCGTATTGCACCCGTTTTTTAATGATTTTCCGAATTGACAGAAATGAATGGCACCATGCGTGTTTAAGACTGCCCGTACCTTTTGTTTCCTCGTGTCATTTCGAAGCCGCCGCCTTGGTCTTCGCCGCATTCGTCCGCCTGGAGTTGTAAGGCCTCGCTGGTGGGAGTAGGGGAGTAGCGACGTCGTCACTGCTGGGACCCTGGATGGCTCTTTGTGTCCCTCGGCTCCCTGTTGTTGAGTGGGTTTGGAACTGGAGTTTGCCGTGCAAGCAGTTGCCGCCGATCTCTGACTCACTGGTGGGACTCGCCGGCTCGCTGGCGTCGCTGGTGGCAGTGGCAACATCGTCACTGCTTGGGCCCTGGATGGCTCTGTGTGTCACTCGGCTCCTTGTTGTTGAGAGGGCTGGGCACTTGAGTTGTCCGTGCAAGCAATTGCCACCGATCTCCATGCCGCCGACGTCAATCGCAGCTGCACCCTCGTGTGCTGTGCCAGCAGCGCGACTCCTTCAAAGCTTGCATGTAAGCCGTCAGCAGCCAGGAAGCGGCGCAGCAGGAGTGTTGAGAAACCATGTTCGACGTAATAGATGCCTGCTCCCAACAACCCGTAGTGGCAGAGACGGCGGGCCTCTCTGCTGAATCGTTGTACCTCCATAATAAACCGATTCATTGATCGCCAGTTCGAGTCCCTTCGTTGGCGATTGGGTGCGCGAGGTAGTGGCAGACTAAAATGCAGTGTCTTGATGTTCGGGCGCATCTGCCTCATTTGTTTCAATGCCTCCCTCAACGAATCTAGTGATCTTGAAGAGCTAGTCTTCAGGATGTCCATGGTGCCCACATGCAGAAACAACGTGTCCACGTGGTAAGGCAGGTACTCAAGTAGCGCCGGAATATCCGAGAACATTGCACCGCCATAAGAGATGAAGCACGGCGTCGTTGAGTAGTTTGGGCTGAAGTGCGTGTGGACGTACCGCATGATTGAGTTCCCGATGACGGCACACTTTTTTTTAGTAGTAGTAGTATTTTTATTTACAGTAAGCCGGATACAGAGCTCACTGCAGGGGCAAAGGGCTAAAGGCGAACAGCCTGACAAAGGCCCCTGTCCCTCCGCAGTCCGTGACAGTGCAAAGCTTAGACATCCGCACTGACAAACAAATATATATATTCAATACATTGGTTTCAAGCAACCTGAAATTGTAAACACAAAATTCAAACATAAATAGCATAAGAAGTTTACATAACACATTTTAAGAATTAGAGGTCACTCTCGATATAATTCACAACTAAACAATATTAATGAAACAACTCGAAAACATACACAGATTGCATGCGGATACAAAGAATTCCGCTGTATACACTCGTGTAATTGACATAGAAGTTTATGAACAATTTAAGCATTTGCAGAGGCATGAGACTCCATTACGTAGTTTCGATAGTGTAGACCGGTGGTTATGAATAAGTTCTTTATTTGTTTCTTGAAATTCGCACTACTAGCCTTAAAGTTCAATTGATCTGCAAGGGTATTTAAAACCTGAGGTACCTGGTAAGCAATACTTTGTTTTCCATATTGGGTTCTTGTTCTAGGAGCTCCTTTCTTTTGTTCTCGCAGACTGTAGTGTGGTCTTCCGGTGCAACTTTCTTCATATAGCTTAGTCTTTTGTATTAACTGAAGTAATTTGAAATGATATAATTGATCAATTCTGAGTATGGAATGTTTAATGAATAGTGGAGCAGTGCGCAAGTCTTGTAGATTCCCCCTGTAATTTTCAAAGCAGCGCTATATTTTCTTTTGTATAGTTATAACCTTATGGTAATTCCCTTGTGATGTCGTTCCCAAGACTAACGTCCCATAACTTACTTTAGAATGGAAGAGTGCATAGTACATACTTATTTTTAACCTCAATGGGATTAAGTGCATTGTTCTAAAAAAACAACCAACTATTCGCGCTAATGCGGTGATCAGATGATTTACATGTGTGTTCCAGTTTAATTCCTCCTGAAACCATACACCAAGAAACTTTTGTTCCCTAACATGTGCGATGCAATTTCCTTCGAATTTTACAGCTATATTACTAATAGGTTTGTTTAAAGATTGGAATATCATATAGGTTGTTTTTTTTGCATACAAGCGCAGTCCATTTTGCTTTAACCAATTTGAAAGATTGCTTAGATAATTATTTACACTGACCTCAAGTGATATTAGATTGTCTGATGAAAAGAAAACATTCGTATCGTCAGCGTACATTATAGGTTCATGAGAATGAGGTATATCGACAATATCATTTATATAGGCAAGGAACAATACTGGCCCCAGTATAGACCCTTGGGGGACTCCTTGGTTCAACTTTATCTTTGCAGAAATAGTGTTATTCAGTTTTACATATTGATAACGATCTTCTAGGTAACTGTTAAACAGTTGTAGTGCAACTCCACGCACCCCATAACTTGATAATTTATGAATCAATGATTTGAATTGTATGAAGTCAAATGCCTTTTGAAGATCGAGGAAGAGCCCAAGAGTATATTTTTTGTTTTCCATATTTTCGATTATCTTATCTTTGATATACAGTAGAGCTTGTTCTGTTGATTTATTTTTTTGGAAACCTACTGACTTTTTGTTATTATTTTGTGCGTATCAAAAAAGGATGCAAGTCTATCATAAATAACCCCTTCAAATATTTTTGATATTGTTGGAAGCACGGATATAGGTCGATGGTTCGCTAAAGTATTGATATCACCACCTTTATGTACTGCAGTGACTTTTGCTACTTTTAGCTGCTCTGGAAATACACCGTTAGTGAGGGTGAGGTTGATAATATAGGCCAAGACATTAGATATCAATAGTGACACCATTTTTAACTCAACAGAACCTAGTCTCATCAATCCCTGATGCAACATTGTTTTTAGGTTTTCTGATTAATCTATCTACTTCAACCGGATCTGTGGGTGCGAGAAAAATAGAATACGGCAAAGGAGACTTATCAGGAGTTGGAGCATTATCTCGTTTTCCATCCGTTAAAATAAAGGAACCTGCATTTATGAAATGTTCATTCATGACATTGGCCAACCTTTCACCACTGAAAATCTGACCATTAATTGTTAGCTCCTGTTTCCTATTACAACCCTTATTTCTGTTCGTAAGCCCATTTATGACCTCCCATAGCTTCCTCTGGTCATTGTAAATGCTTTCAAATAATGTTTCATAGTAGTTCTGTTTAGCCTTCCGTATTTCTGAATTTAAAACGTTTCTGTATTTCTTGTACTTAGCTAAGGCGTCTGTGTTCCGCGAACGGATGAAATCATGATACAATTTATTCTTTATTTTTATAAGCCGGTGAAGATCACGATTTATCCAAGGCTTTCTGCATTTCTTATTTCTGCCACGTGAGCGCTTCTGAAGTGGAAATGCCGCATCATAGCTAGTACTTAATAACGTCATGAATGTGTTATAAGCATCATCAGGATTTTCTTGTCTATAACCAGTGGCCCAATCTATGTTCTGAACTAGCTGAAAAAAATGTTCCCGAGTTTTGCTGTTTTTAATTCGGTGGTAAGATGTCTCTGTTTTCTGACCGATTTGAGAAGTAACTCGTGCAAGAAAGAAGATGGGCATATGATCACTTATGTCATAAGCAAATACCCCAGATTTTATATTCTGTGAACTTAAATTTGAGGCGCATATATCAAGGAGCGTAGCACTTGTTGATGTAACCCTAGTAGGGTAATGTGGATATCTCCGCGAAAAACGCTCCGTTGATGATGTACTGGCAGCCATGGTTCAGGTAAGTGGGAGTAATAATTTAAGGAGCCAGTTAGTCTTCATGAAGGTATGGGATATGGCACAATGGGAGCGTTGTCAACAAGGATAAATATATTTATTTCCCAACAGTTTCGGGAGGAGTACTCCTTCATCAGGGGATGAGTTATACTAACATGAACTTCCAAACTTCGTTGCTGCCGTGTCCCTCTCGCTTTGAAACATGTTTGCGAGAGTGACAGAGAACTGAAAAAAGAAAGAAAAAAAGAGAAGAAAAAAGACGAAAAGAAAAAAAGGAAAAAAGAAAAAGAAAAAAGAAGAAAAGAAAGTAAAAAACAGGAAGAACCACTGTCAACACTCAGAACGAAACCAAATGTCCGTGTACGTCCACTTCCGGTTCTTATCCCGTGCTGGTCAGTTCTCGACGTGTGTCCGGCTACCCAAGGTTGTCGCCGCGGTGGCGGGAGGGGTCCGTGACAGCGTGCGTAAGGAAAGGGTTTCCCCTTAATGGGTCGGTCGGCTCTTTACCTTTCGTCTTCCTCCGTTTCCCTTCAATGGTCCTCAAGTGGTAGGCGAACATAAACACTTTGTATGTGCATGTTAAAAACTGAAAAAAAGAAAAAAAGAAGAAAAAACAAAAAACAAGAAAGGACAGTGTACACGTACGAGTCAGTCAGAAAAACAAGCATGGTCTCCAGCTATCAATCTTTGTCACCAATTTCCTCCTGGCTTACTTCTCGGAGGCAGGAGAGTCTTCCGGGGTCCTCGTTGATACCGGCTACCAATGTTCGAAATTTGAAAATAAAATATGCCTCACGGTGTTCGCACTCGCGCCTGTTTGAGAAACCGGACTGCAAAAAGTTACGCTAATATTTTCAAAACTGTGGTTGGGCAGGCGCAGAAGTCTAGATAAAGGTATCTTCGGCAGTGAAGTGGCGTGGTACTGGTGACTATTGAACCGCAGCCGAAATGGCTTGTCTGTTTGGCCGATATATTCTTGTCCGCAGATGTTGCAATGTAGCATGTATATTACGTTACTGAAGTCACAATTAAGGCTTTCAGTTATGTAGAATTTGAAATACGAGAAGTTCGCTTTGGATTCACGTGTTTGACCATCTGTGGGCATACCTTGCATCGAGCTTTTCCGCAGGTATGGCACCCTGATTGAATTTTGGGTGTGTTTGTTTTTGCTCTGACAAGAATGTCCTTCAGGTGTTTATCTCTGCGGTACACCACGTGAGGTGGCTCCGCGAAAATAGAAGTTAGTCGTTTGCTTTACCCGATTATGTTGAAGTGGCGGGAAAGTATGTTGCTGATTCGTGGCGCTGATGAGGAGTGTGTTAGTACAAGGTTCGTTTGGGAAGTCGTTTTAGATACTCTGTTTGGCCCCTTAATTATATCATTCCTGTTAGTATTGCATCGTAGTATGGCATCGTAGTATGGCATCGTCAATAATGTCTTCCGGATAATTTTGTTTCAATAAGGAATGCTTTAGGTGTTCTGCGTGTCTGTCCAATTCCCGCATACCGGTTCATATTCTTCGGTACCGATAGGCCTGAGAATATGGAATACCCGTTTGGCAATGCTTTGGGTGGTTTCTGTTCAATTGTAGGTACATTTGACGGTCTGTAGGCTTTTTGTAAAGGTTTGTTGACAAGTGCACATTTTTGACCCTGACAGTGACGTCCAAGAAGTTAATGCTAGTTTTGGAAATTTTGAGTGTGAATTTAATTGACGGGTGGCACTTGTTAAAATCCTCTATGAAGCGGAAAAGACTTCCCTCATCATAGTTCCATATCACAAAAATATCGTCTAAGCCTCTTCTGTAGTAGAAAGGTTTCAAGGTGCGTCCCTCAATGAATGGGATTTCAAGTGAAGCCATAAAGGTGCTCGCGAAGTTTAGGGCGATTTTCGTGCCCATTGCAGTGCCACTGACCTGAAGAAAATGCTTGCCATTGAACTTAAAATACTTAAAATTTAGTACAAGTTCAAGAAGTGTAAACAGTACCTCGCCACCTACACTAGTTGATGAGACAGATTTTACATATTCAGAAACCATAGCCGCTATTTCGTCATGGTGGGGTATGTTGGTGTACAGTTAGCTGACGTCCATGGTCACCAGAAAACTACCGCCTGGGATGTCGAGACTTGAATTTTCTCAGATGAAGTGGTTTGTGTCCTCTAGGTAATAGGGAGAATTTAGGGGAATGTTTTTTATTAAGGTATTGATGAATTCTGATATATATTCTGTTGATGTGCTGTTACTGGACACTATCGAACGTCCCGAATCACCTGCCTTGTAGCAAGGTGAGAGGCACGTGGCAGCAACGAAGTTTGGAAGTTCATGTTAGTATAACTCATCCTCTGATGAAGGGAGGACCCCTACCGAAACTGTTTGGAAATAAATATATTTATCCTTGTTGACAACGCTCCCGTGTGCCATATCCCATACCTTCACGAAGACTAACTGGCCCACTGAATTGTTTACTCCCACTATATATATATAATATATATATATATATATATATATATATAATATACATGCAAGCCATTTACCATTCATTTACAATTCCCTAAATCATGCACAGCGAATATGAGCACTGCTTTTTCAACAAAGTAGTATTTTCTTTAATCACCCCACTCAACAAACAATGATGAGGAGACATTACAAGTCATCAGGCCTGTCAAATTTTTTAAGAGTTCAAATGTGGATTTCCCCCTATGGTGACCAAAAAATTCGAAAAACTGGAAAAAAACTGACTTTTTACAGCTGCAGAGATGTCATATTGTACTCCAAATAACTTTGCCAGTAACTTTTTTTGGCATCAGCGAGCATATTAGTTCTCAGAAATATGTGGCATATACATACATTAGTCATTGAACAAAGTGTGCAGTGTCTAGAAGCAACAAGCCCCTTCTGATTATTATAACGCTTTTCCGCAGGCCACCCATTTACTATAGCGAAAGTGGCTTAAGCAGTGTTTCAGCACAGCCCCGCCGCGGTGGTCTAGTGGCTAAGGTACTCGGCTGCTGACCCGCAGGTCGCGGGTTCAAACCCGGCTGCGGCGGCTGCATTTCCAATGGAGGCGGAAATGTTGTAGGCCCGTGTGCTCAGATTTGGGTGCACGTTAAAGAACCCCAGGTGGTCGAAATTTCCGGAGCCCTCCACTACGGCGTCTCTCATAATCATATGGTGGTTTTGGGACGTTAAACCCCACATATCAATCAATCAGTGTTTCAGCACAGGTTAGAACAAGACGAAGAAATTTTCAAGCCACAACCCCCCCCCCCCCTTTTTTTTATGGAGAGGTTAAACTTACGGCACAATTTTTGGCTTGCTTGCAAGGCGCGTTTGACCAGATAAAGTAATAACGGCACGCGCCAGTTGGCCTCGCAATGGCACTGGAGATCTATCGCATGTGGCGTTGCTATGGCAACTGACGTGGTCATGGCATGAACTAAAGCTCGTAGTGTGCATGCTAGATATGCTGAAAGTTTGTACACTTCCTGCTTTAATTCCTAATAATTGCTAACACGCCATGACCACACTTGCTGCCATGAAAATTCATATTCCCAACTAAGTGTTGCTGGCTACGTCAACACAACTTTTGTGTTGTAGTTGCGTCGTCCCGCCGGTAAATATCTGCTGTGGTGAGCAGACCGACAGGCACGCGGCGTTGTTACTTCATTTGGTCGATCGAGTTTCGCGAGTGTCTCGACCTAATGAGCAGCTATCTTACACTGCTGTTTAGGGTTAGGGTCTGCCCGCATAGATTGATAATGCAAACTACAAATGGCTAAAGTGGTCTCCACTTCTCGCTAAATATAGGGCAAATGAGAAAATTTTGAGGCTGGTAGCGCATTTTGGCGCAATTTCGGCAAACTTCATGGTTTTCGCACAGCTCAGTGCACAAATGAAGAATTTCTTTAAATTGGCGTAATCAGCACAGCTGTTGCCCACCTGCATTTGAGCATCACGTAGCCAATTTCAAAATGTCTTTTTCGTACTTTCACGACATTGGCTCAATGAAATTTTCCAACCATTGTATGCTAAGTCTAGCACCCACTGAACACAATGTACTTCATTTTTATGGAGTAGGAGCTATGTGGGACTCCCCGAATAGAGGCCTTCAATATTTCGTACGTCACTGTGTTTGGCACGGCAATCTCAGTGAAATCTTCACCCAAATTTTCTTCTTGCATGTTTTCTCCGTTGCCGAGCAACATGTCGCGCAAGAGAGGTGCTTAGGGATAGTGAAACTACAGTTACTAATACGCAAAAATTGTTTTGCTTTTTAGTGTCTCTTTAAAGAGAATGAAAGCGTACTTCACTTTTTGGCAGAGCTGCTGCAGAAATTAAACCTTCAGTTTATAGACCTAAGGCTAATGCCTTACTCAAACTGGGGTGAGATGGCTCTAACTAAATTTGGAGCAGTTTCTGGAGCAGCGAAATTTCAATTTTGGAGCAGTTAGCAGCATTTACTAAGTTGTCCTGGGAGCTTAAAAATACCTATGTTTAGCAATGTGGGGCCACCAGTGCATTTTTAATTGGCTTATAATACACATTTCACTAAGACAGATCTTGAAGAAAGTTTTTGAACATAATATCGCTAGATATGAACTGCACTACTTTTCTACATAACACATACGAGACCTATCTAACCCTCGTAACACATGAAGTAATATCTAAAAAATGTTTTGGTGAAGGCTAGGTTCAGCAGAAACATTTAAAAGAAAACACACATCACACTCAAAAAGCAAATAAAAATTTGTGATCGCACAAGAATCTTAGTGACGTAACAGTGGTCGTCCGCTTAAAAAAAGCCTGACATGATAGCGTCAAGAGCTTTTAACAAACAAAAGCATGCTGCACTGCCGTTCACTGCCTCCTCATGCAGGACCACCTCCAAGAGTGCAACGCGACAGCCAAGAAGTCTCGCCACATAGACTATCTCGTAAAGCATGTGCATATGGCGCTAAGTGATAAGCGAGTGATACTGATAACGCCTCTCCACATGAGCAACCACGCACTATTATTAGAGCACAAGTTGGCCAGTTTTATATTTTTTTCAATATCTATAGGTCATCACCGTCGATGAAGAACTCCCAATAATCGACTTGCGATTGCTGCCTGCGCCGCTCCTTGACTCGCGTAAAGTGCTCGCGCACCACAGGTGAAACAATCTCTGTCCATGCAAACAAACCGCTGATCTTAGAGAGGCAGGTTTTATCACAAAAAAGAAGAAAAGAAAGAAAACTAAGTTACACTGCCACCGACCGAAACACTGATTGAGATAAGCCAAAAGCTTGTGTAGCCCAGGGCTGGCACGCATGGAGCGACACCTCTTTAAGCAATCGTTGCGAGTTTCGATTACAAAACGAAGCAGTGGTAAATCGCCATTGATGAAAACTGTGCCAAGTGATTGCCGATGCGTAATGAGTCACGTATAAAGCGCCAAGGTGCCCGTTAATATCGTTTACAACGGTTTGAACAATCGTTTTGTCGCCGCGGCTTCGCATGTAACCAAGTGTTTTTCTCTACCTTCAGACACTGATGTGCGGATTTTATTTGCGATGGCTTTTTTAAATGCAAAATGCAATGCGAACTCGCCTGTCTAAGTAAATAAGTAGCTAATGGGTGTAAACCGGGAATAGGTTGCACACATTCTGCCGCTCACGGAACCCATTTTGAGAACCCATGTGCACGTGCCAGAGCATCCGGGAGACGCGTTAGATGCAGGGAAAAAATAACTTTACGTTTACAGCTACTCGCTCACAGCAAACACGTACTCGTAGGGGACCACAAGCAGCAGCGTCAACATGAAAGCCACAATGCCTGGAGGAACCCACTATGCACGACAGAGAACTGTAGAGTCAACCCCACTATGCTTGCCACCAAACTTGGTGGTTTTCGCTAGCCGACAGTGGCGCTAGAACACACAGCCTTGCTTGTAGAAGCAGCACGCTCGATGCACGGCAGCACACTTTTGTGGGGTCACGCATATTTTCTAAAGTTTAAAGATTATGGCGGTACCATGGGAGCCTTGGTCGCTAGAAACATAGAAATTGAAAAAAAAACACACAATTGGGTGCGTCTTATTAGTCACACTCGCCATTTTTTCCCCACTGAAGCAGAGGTCGGCATCAAAATTCTAGCTTTTGAGGCTGTTTCAGAGCAGTTCGGTGCAGTTTTCTTGATTACTATGCTTTTAGAGCAGCTTGGCGCAATGTGAGCAGCTCTCTCGCTCCTTACCAATGCATGTGTGTTGGCAGTACAGACCCAGGTCGCAACAGCCTCTTTTTGTCTTACACATTAGCTTATTCCAAAGTGATCAAAGATGAATTGGCTGCATCTCTGGTACAAGAGGCTGTGTGCAAGTCATGTGTGCACAAGGTATTGAGCAGTGCTTGTGCTCAGATCCAGAGGTTTCCAACAGCACGGTTTCCAGATTATGTGGTCACTAGATCCTGCGAAATGGTGGCGAGATGGATCAAACATTTCAGCAAATGCGAAGTCTGTGAGAAAAATTATGAAAGCCGTTTTAGCTTGCTGCCCTACGTTCAATGTGTTTATTGATACAAGCTCTTACTAGTACATGAAAATACATAACACTTGTTAGACGTGTTCACAAGATGGCGCACATATAAGAGTGTCGCATCCAGATATAATGCGGAAGTGGTATGTAAGGCTCTCAAAAAGCTGGGCAGCACTTGCACACTTGTTAAGCTTGGGGCCAAAGGCAAAAACAAAAGTAAAGGTGAATGTGGTCAGAAACACCGAAGCTCCTCAGTTCCTTGTGTTACAGGAGTAGTGTACAATATTCCTCATTCATGCGTCAACAGTTATATTGTTCAGACTGGTACGTGCACGTTAGATCACGGGGGCACTAGAAGAAATGCGAAAAGAATATCCAAATACCAACTTGTTTGCTTATTGAACACAGTGTCACTTAAAGCTACTGTTTGACAACATCAGCGGTGCAACAGCCGAAATACAACTTGGAGCAATTTCAGGAGCAGCAAAATATTACTTTTGGAGCACTAAAATGTAAGTTTCGAGCATGTTACAGGGAAAAAAATATGCAACTTTCATCACTGGATACCAAGTTTTGAGCAGTATAAAAAAGAAGGCTTACATTTAGAAACAAAATACGTATAAACCATTCGACATCACCTAAACTGTGCAGTGTAAACATGAGCACTGCTATTTCAATGAAAGTGGTATTTTGACCCACCCCACTGAGCCAACAATGATAATGTCCCTATTAGCATTTGCTGTAGTGTAAAATCATTTGACAGACTCTGCGAATTTAAATATGGATCTGCCAAGCTTGCGACCATGAAATTCGGGAAATTCCTGAAACCGAAGTGCACAGGTGGTGGAAAAAAAACACAAAAAAACTGTTGCACAATTTAGTTTGCTTTTTTAAGGACAAAATGTCATACACTGCTCCAAATTATTTCCAGTAGCATGTTTAGACATCAGTGATTACAATGATACTCATAATTAGGCAGCGTACAAACGCGTGAGTAAGTGAACATTATGGGCAGTGTCCCATGACTAGGGATAACAGCCCCTTCCAAATCTCAATACGCTTTTCCACAAAGCACCGGTGGAAAATGGCCAAGGTGGCCTATTTTAGGATTCCCTGCACGGGTTAGAATCCCAAGCCAAAAAATTTTCTAATCGCTACACCTCTCCTTCCCCAACTTCTCATCTTGTTTTTTTTTTTTTTCACCGTGGGGTTAGGTATCGCTTCGGGTCTCCCTTGAAGGCACATTCAACCAGGTAAAGTAACAACGGCGTGCACCCGTTGACCTAGCGACAGTACCGCAGATGTCCATCGCGAGGACCGTGGCCGGAACGACGCAACTTCAAGACAAAAAAAAGGGGGGGAAGGAGGCTCAGATCTTTCAATGAAATAGGGAGTGTCCAGTTTTTTTTAAGCTTTATTCATAAACTGTGCAATATTTCACGGCAGCTCTTGGAAGATGAATCAGTTTTCGAAGCTTACCAAGTTTTCGCCTGTAGATCAAAACAGCATCGAGAGAAAGTAACAGTGGCTATGGGCCCATTCTACAGACGTAATCTATAAGCAAAGAACCCTGTGAGCTGAGGTGTAGATGGCAGAGGCATTGCCAGAAATTTTTTATGAAGGGGGTGCCACCTTGATTAAAATGGGTCGCAGCTAGGCACGCAGATGTGGTAGACCGTAATTTTCTGCAGCCCTATATACTATAGAAACATATTGTGAGGGCAGAAGCACGGGCCTGGTGTGCCACCCCCTGGCTGCGCTACTGGTGGATGGAAACCAGTGTGGTCGAGTATAAACATAGGAAAGGAGAGCCGGGAAGAAGGGTGGGAGTGGCACAGGGTATTGTTAGGTTACCTTGGCGAGAGAAGTAGCTCTAACTGGAGCGGCATATATATGATGTGAGAAAGAAGGTTTCGTCCAACGTGCTGGCCAAACACACAGAAGCAACTGACAATGAAATAGACTGGAATAAGGTGAAATCACCAAAATAAAGGGAAAAAATTGGACTTCCGGGCTATATCTAGACTCTCTGACAATTCGGACAACAACGGGGCACATTCTTGAGTGTATACAATGACAATGACAGCAACTGCCCCCAGATATACACACCTACGTCCTATTTTGAAATATACATAATTGGACTGTTTGCACATTCATTTTTAGTTGTAAGCGTGGCTCCCGTGCGGAAACGTAAATGTTTCGCTTTTATGCGAGCATTATGGTCGGTGCTCATGTTAACCCCATAGTTAAATAACAACCAAAACACAAAAAGAGAGAGGTGACAGTGGCACTGCCAACCGCCGTGAAAGTACCCTCACGTATGTAGCGCACTGTGGCATGTGTCCGGTAACTTTTGCTGTCTTTCCGGATTGTGTAGTCTGCAGAAGTCTGCACACATGAAGCCAGAGCAAAACAACGCTGTTCGAAAATGAAGACACTGCAAAGTCACTGTAAAATCACACATGCAACTGCCAGCTTTCCTTTGCCAGTGCGAGGCGAGATCACGTGACCCAACCCTGCACGTCACAGCGATTGCAGCACTCGCGCCTCCGGTGGTGTACCTCTCGCCCAATATGTTAGAGAAACTGCATGACCGACCCTTGGTACACTGGACGGTGCAGCAAGCAATAGAGGAAGACAAGAGTGGTCGGTGCAGGGTGAGTCAGTGGTCGAAGAGACAGTGGCAAGAGACTTCAAAAACAGTTAACCATAGATTCTTGGCTCCCTAACCCGAATGTAAGTAGTGTAAATAAACATCTTGTATAATATAGAAACCAAAAGTCAGTGCATTGCTGAATAAAACCCTTTTATAACTTACTCTGTCCTGTCATGCAAGTGTTGGTTCATGCAAACTTTAGTTGGCAAAAAATTAGAGCTCACTCAAACCCACTTATACAAACTTCGTGCCTGGGGCTCATTCTGAGCCACCAACACTTTCTTAAACCAGACTCGCTCGGCCTCATGCTCACTAAAATATTACCCACCCTTACTCACTCAAGCACATGGCTTAGTTTAAGTATGAGCTAGTCTCGACTAAGTCAACTTATAGGTGAGTTGCTGACCAGGTGAGGGAGGTTTCAGGTGAGGGAGACGATCACAGATTGCTCAAACTGAATAGGCTAGATTAAATTGATCGATCAGATAGATACTATGCACCCCGACTGACAGACAGGTATGGTTAGGGTGCTTTTAGTTCGCTAAAGAATTGCTCTGCTTTAAAGAGCAGGTGACTACCAAGAGCTCAGCCCACAAAGGAAGGGTCACTCTGAGACTTCAGCTTTTCTGGTTTCTATGAATAGAAAGCACTTACGAGACAATTTGAAACTTGCCACTCTGTACCATGGTGTCCAAGTGATAACCGACACACAGCCCTAAACAAGCCTTGGAGTGCAAACCGCAGGTCAACAGCACGAGAAAAAAGGATTTTTTCGTTATCATGGCAGGACGACAACACTTGCTAGGCTTAAAAAAGGAATAATTGGAAAACTGATGTGTTTTGAAACACCTGACAGTGTTGTACAGACCTTGTGTAGAATCTGCTGCCATCTAGCAGGCACCGAGCGCATTTCTGCAATGTTAAAGGCTGGGCGCGCTCCACCTGTGCAGGCACGGAATGTCCATATTAACGTGTGGTGGCAGATAGGGGTGGCCGTGCCAACACATTTTCGTGTGTTATGTTGCTCAGACTCAGAAAACTGGGATGCTAAAAAAATACTTGCAGGAAATCAACCTCTATGTTATTAGACTTCCTCGTGGCTGACGTGAAGGGTCAGATCTGTTGCTTATTTTGCTGCTTACAATTAAATGCCTGTTTATGTTCTCCATTCTATTCAGATGTGGGAGAGCATAGGCACTCATCACAGCACGTTCTTTCATGCCATGCCGGAATGACAGTTTTTGCACCGTGTAATTGCAGGCACAGACAAACCAGCCTTGTGCATGAGCTTCAAAGCTGCATCACGGCTATTCATGCTTGACTCTGCTGCTGTTTACAGCAATACTTTGTCGATTACATTACGATAACAATTACACATTAGCCACGTAGCTTCTGCATGCCATCGATTCTCATCTAATGGACCGGTTGTGCACGAATATGTCACTTATTTTTACTTGTTTATTGTGGAGTTTAATAAGGTAACATTTGGTGGTGTGGTTTGCACACGTATTGCTTCACTATGTGTACTTTTCAAGCATTCCATGTTCTCTATCAGAGAGGGCGGCCAATTTTATAAGGACAAACGGAATGCTGTGACCATCCCCCTGGTATTTTTTTTATACCCCAAGAAGAGTAAATATGTTATTCCAAATAGTGATCCTGCTTCATAAAAAATCTTGTATCGACATTTGTGTACAGTAAAATGTTAATAGATGTCTCAAGTGTGTCAGCACTGTTAAAAACTGAAAAAATGCTGTTCTGGAAAATCTGTTATCCTTAACTGTGGGTGCGCTCCCACTGTTTAGGCCCAAAGGTGGTTTCGCAAATGTTCAGTAGGCGATACACAACTAGCTGACTTGCTGCAAACTGATGACTACACCATCAAAGCATTATTTATTTGAAATATAAAGAAATTGTAAAAGTTTCATTTCAAGTTAGATGTGCGATAAATCGGAGGGGCTGTTTTGTAAGTATTCTATCTAGAACCGGGAAGACACGAAAAAAAATATAAATGGAGCCACACTAGATTGGTCAAGGCTATTCTCATGGTCAAGACATGAGAATAGCCATGGAAGGTGCATAGAATGGGTGGAGGCCGCATTGCGTCAATAAAATGGAGACAAAATGTCATCCGAACAACATGGATTCGATTGAAATAAAGCACTTGAACCCAAAGAATAGAATTTGCCTGTTTTGCACCTCACTTATCATAATTCTGCTGCGAAAATCACAACAAAATGACTCCTACAAATTGCAACACCACCTAGAATCTACTGAAGACACAAATATATGGCTGAAGTTATCCCAGTCTGCAATGTCAAGCTTTGGAAAACAACACGTGCCAATATTAATGATGTGCTGTATTCAATTTATATTTTTACATGTGTTGAAAGCATTTCAAATTCTCTTAGCTTTCCTACAAGCTTTTTGATCTCTCTTGTTCTTTCAATAAAGCGCTTACAAATTAACCCCCACGTCGACATAGGCCGTTTCTACTAAATTACGCTTTGCAATGGCGTAACAGAGCTTCCTTAGCCCCCAGCTGTGTCTCGCTATAGCCTCTTCTCAGCCACCCTGCACCTCATGAATGGCAAATAACTAAAGCAATCCTTATTTTAAAACCCGGCGACCACTCCGGTTCATTTAAAAGGCCCCTAAACTACCTCCTATAACTTTTTTCAAACATATGAAGTAAACACGTGCATCATATGCAAACTGCTGCATGATCAATGATTCTCCACGTGGCAGCGCAACAAGCTGCCAGTGCTCCACAAATTCCAAGAAACAATCCCCCCATGCCTTTCGGGCTGGCACGTGACAATATGAAGTTAAATCTGACGTGAAGAATAAATAAATAGGTCAAGCGAGCACCTATGACTTCCTGTTAGCCTGCAAGAACCTGTCCACGCCACTCGTCGTTTGTCGTGATGCCCGCATGCATGCACGTGCTTACAATTCAGGTACTGAGGTCCATAGCACAGGGTTCATATCGACACTATTCGTATAAGCACCGGCTGGCACAGCAACAGCGACTCACCAACAAGCACACAGTTGGCAGAGAGCGGAGTCGTGGCGGAGTCGTGTTTGGAGCAACATATCATCGATGATGTAGGCCGCGCAAGATTGGGAGAGGTGCTCGGCAAGAGGGCAAAGCGACTTCGGGAGAGGTACCAACGGAGGGTGGTGAAAAAGAAGAATAAAAGGAGTGATTACTGTGCTTAGATAATCAAACGCATTTAGCTCAGCTATTACAGCACCGTTTCAAAAATTTTACCGGCTTTATGGTTGTTGTGCACTTGCGCACAACTTCTTCAGCCCAATTGAATTTCCACCTCTGGGTGATTAAATATTGCATCTGGTTTCTGGCTGCATGCAGTATAGCACATATTGCGTTCCACCACTGTTCAGGTACTAAAATAATCCTTGGTGTATGGCTGTGAGATTGGTGGCCTCTAAATCAAGCGGCAAATGTTTAGACCAGCAATGCTGTTTCCACTGATACACACTGTGAAATGTGGGACTCTGGTACAGCATGGCATAATCTACATTGATTTTATTAGGGTGGTGCAAGAAACTTACTTTGGCACATTTGTGCGCAGAAGCAGCATCACTCAATGAGCAACGGGGGCGTTTACAATATTAAAACCACACGAAAC
The DNA here is from genome assembly GCF_013339725.1 of Rhipicephalus microplus. Taxonomy (NCBI): domain Eukaryota; kingdom Metazoa; phylum Arthropoda; class Arachnida; order Ixodida; family Ixodidae; genus Rhipicephalus; species Rhipicephalus microplus. Next base: position 29,170,733 of record NC_051175.1, on the reverse strand, counting down.
TAACAGACAAGGCAAACATAGGAATTCAGATGAATTATTACTTGAAATTTCTTATTTATTTCTGATTCGCCACGAGTGAATTTTCAAAACGAACTGAAAGGTATTGTTGGGCTTGCAAAGCAAGAAAAAACAAAAAAGTAACTTAGACCTCCTTTTGTTGTCTTCCAAGCTAGCCCCGCTAGTAGCAGCATAATCACCACCACAACTTTCTTTGCTGCGAAGTAACTGACATAAATGTTGATGCTACTTTTATTTACTCGTATTGATGTCACGAAGCTTTTAAACGTCACTTCTCTTATCTATTGTGGCTAGAAAGTTACTTGCGCCTTGTCGAGCGTACTAACCTCCCACACAGAGAACTGCCTCTAGTTGCAATGGGCCACGCTCCACATAATGGTCACACTAACCCACGGCAGGCTGCAGTAGTTGGCCTTGTTTTAGGCGCATCGTAAAGACGCGCTTATGCCAAATGGTGCGATATGTGCTACGAATATGCACCATTTAGCTCACACTGCTGATCCACTGCACAAGTTTGACACCCAGGCACATAAAATTAGCATTGGTGAGAAGCAGGCACTTGTCTAAAGGATACCCGAGACATAGGCAGACGACATACACTCCCGTCGTGTTGCGGCAAGCTTACACAAATTGCAAATTAAAGGTTACCTGTACTCTACTATGTGCCCTCGAATCGAAAGAAATGAGATCGATCACTCGGGTCGCACGTACGCGACTAGCCGCAACTGTTTGTCCTACTTACTCGCCGAATGCTCGCACCCTACGGCGAGTGGTTGATTAAGGTGCACGTGACAGGTATGAACAAGAAGGCACTCGTACAGAAGAACAGCCACTTTACTCACAAATGTAATCTGGCTCGTCGCTGGCGTTGCTGAGGCAGCTGAAATTATCTTTTCTCTGCCCAGAACCTGGATGACAAAATCAGTGTTGCCAGGTCTTCGTAAGAAAGCGTTGACGAAATCGGACAAAATCGCCCGAAATGTGGCCAGGGAAGTATTTGTTCGCAACAAAGCTAAAGATGATTTCAAGCCTCCTTAACAAAAGTGATATTTAGCACTAAGAAAGGCAGCGATGGTGTAGTCAACCAGCAAATGTCAAAATCTACTGTCGCTCAGCTTGGCGAGCTGGTATTACGACCGAGGTCGTGGTTGGCGCAAAAGACTGTGAAACGAATTTTTTTAATGAAGTAGCATGAAATCGATAGCTTTTATACAGCACCAGGTGCCTGTATAACCAACAAAGTAAGCGTACTATTTCTTACGACTGTGCTAAGTTTGCGTTGCGTGTTACACGGACACCTATCATAGCGGAGGGAATAAGACTGTTGCCGTCTGCACATCGCAATTTCCGACTCTCAGGCCATCATCTAGCTAACGTCTTCGTCAAACGTTTGCGTGATTCTGCGCCAAACACAACCTGAGAGGTCTGATCACGATCAAAAGACACCGTTACAAAGCATCCGCAAGAGAAATCAGGCGATCTTCGCAAAAATCGCGAAAACCAGCATCAGCTGATCCGATTGCAGCATATATTTCATTTCATCATGCCGGAGTTCCGGATGGTATGCAGCTGCACTAGTCTTGAACTCGACATGCATGAAAAGCCACGGTTGTACGTGCGAGGATGAAGCGTAAAATACCAAGCGAGAATGACGGCCGTAAAGAGGTGAAGAAGCACACAATTTTCGTCCTAATTAAATTAAGTGGTAGTATAAGGTGCTAGGCGTTGCCACAAGGTTTGGTTCAAACTATACAATTCAATACAATAATACCGGTTTAGCCACACCCTGGGTTTGATGCTTCACCCAGAAATAAACACTGGCTACGCCCTTGAAAACGTGACCCAACATGGTCACACTGTAAACAGAAATAAGCCGAAATGGGAGTAAATGACCTTGTCCTCTAGCGCACACCCAGATGGGAGTTAAAAAAAACCGTCTCTGGGAGTAAAAAATTTACTCCCCATCAGAAGGGGGTTTTCGCATGGTGCCAGGGGGGTTTTTATTTACATCCATAGAGGAACTTTTTCAGGTCAGTATGGGAGTAAATTTTTTGCATCGACCGAGAAAAAAAATTACGTCAGCAGCCGTACCATGCGCAAGCGTAACTTTAATTACATTACATTTAATACGCACAACAATGATTACAGTACACAAACATTATCACAACGTTCACGTAATATCACAACACTCGCACTCACCACAGCTTGCCACACGCAGTACACACCTACCATATAGTCACCGAGTATATATAGGCACCACATTCTGACCTCCTGTAGCCCAGGTGAAAGCCTTTTTTTTTCTAATTATTAAGCAATAAATACGCACGGCGTAAGTATGAACTTGCGGTGGTCTGATGTAAGCACTTCAATACACATGCCTTTTATCCTAATCCTGCCTAATATTTAATATTTTTTTACTATAACGAAAAAGTTTTATCAGTTGACGCTCTGTCGTACAGGCTGAATTCGCATCAGCAGTGCTGTTTGTGGACCAGTAAAATGCACTTTATCATACACCAAGTGCGCGCGGCCTTGAATGAACACATTAACGAGGCACATTCAGCAGCTCCAGCGATGAACCGAGGTAGACCACCGCTACCGCGTTCGACGACTAGGCCTCACTCACGAGTACGGCACGGTGATCCGATGAATGACAGCTGGCGATCACAAAATGCTTGCTGATGTGCAGTTTACGTCTCGTTTTTCCCATGTACAGAAATAGGTGTCCGCTATCCACGCAGTTTAAGCTACGGAGCGATAGACTTAAACGAATGAGACGGTTCGCAGTCGCTGTTCCCGTTGCTCGCATGCATTGCATGTATAGCTCGCAGAGCTCGCCACGGCGGCCGGTGCGCAGTGCGAGCTCGATACGATGCCGGCTTGATACCGACGCCATAGCGAGGCCTTCCTACCGCTTAGATGTTGCAGCCGGTGAAATACCGGTGACACTCCGAGAAGCCACTATCGGAGGAGACGGGGCGAGCGCGTCGCCGGCGCAACTCTCAGACCGGTTGCCGGCCAGCCTGCCGTAGTCGAGCGAAGCCTACTTCGAACCACTTCGAAGTTTTACGGTGCAATCACTGACGATCGTACTCCGCCTCGTTCGGCGCTCGCCTTGTAGTTAGTCATTGACAGCTGCGGTGGCAAGGCGCAGAAGACTGTTATACAACCCAGCAGCCTTCATTTTTTGTGAAACACATTATTTGCATCGCCGGTGGTCGGTGCTAGCTCGTAGCGCTTGCCGCGGTGGCCAGCGCACAGTGCGAGTTCGATACGATGCCGGCTTGATACCGACGGCATAGCGAGGCCTTCTTACCACTTAGATGTTACAGCCGGTGAAATACCGGTGACACTCCGAGAAGCCACTATCGGCGGAGACGGGGTGAGCGCGTCGCCGGCGCAACTCTCAGACCGGTTGCCGGCCAGCCTGCCGTAGTCGAGCGAAGCCTACTTCAGACCACTTCGAAGTTTCTGATGGTGAAACTCCAGGAGCAGCCGCTGACGATCGTAACAGCTTACTTTTGCTACCATTAATTTATTCTTCGAAGTTTTTTGTTACTCGGCCCTTTGAAGCGTGGCATTCAGGACGTTTCGTTGAGGAATCGGACCAATGTGCAATGTGGTTTAAGGTGCGAAATATATTGAAATGTTCCCAGTAAATACCAACCGGTCGTTGCTATTCTTCGCTGCACTTATAATTTCGTTGCCTGTTGACAGATGCTTACACGGTTAGCCACACAAATCACATGTGTTTCACACCGACGTGCAAACATATGCCCGTACACACACACACACACACACACACACACACACACACACACACACACACACACACACACACACACACACACACACGTCACGCCCAAAGAGGGTTTTTAAAGCTCCTATAGGGAGTTTGTAACCACGTGACCTGAAACTCCCTGGGGAGTTTAACAAGGTCATGTCGTTCATAAACTCTGTGATTAAGGAAGGGGCGTTTTACGATGACATGTGCCGAGTTCACTCCCTACCAGGGAGTAAATAATTGGGGCAGGGGAGTTTTGTGGGCTCATGTGCTGGAGAAACTGCCATCTCGGCTAACTTTTGCTTACAGTGCACATGTGTGTGCACTTTTAATCTCAGATACACCGCGCTCTGATTGCGACATACACCAGACCGCGTGGACACAATACGGCAGCACGTAAAAAACAATAACTAAGTGTATACACGTGCATCCTTTATTAGCAAGAAATGTGCAAAGCCATAACAGTTCACGTACTCCTGTCCGCTATTAACTTAGTCCTAACAACATTACTTGTATACACTCTGGAAAAGTACTTGATTATGCTATCAGCGAGCGTATAAGCAAAACATCGCAAAACTAACGAGGACTTCGGTAGAGTGTGCACAACACGAGCGCTAATTTTCAAGACCTTTGACATCATAACAGCTAAGGAAAGCTCTGCATCGGTGCGAAGCGATCGGTCAAATTATTACTTGTGTTTTAAGGCATAGCAATTGTACCTGCTTCTTTTCGTTGCAACGATATTATAGCACACTACAATATCACTGTTTCATATATTAAACTGCGGATCCACCACAGCAGTATGGGATGGTTCTTTGAGAAAGAGCTGTAGTCTCAGGGCTCTGATGACAGAGAAACAAAGAAGAAATAATTCTGCATATGGCAACTTAACCATGAAATTGATGTACTGCATAAAATATATTTGAAGCACTATCTCCATTGGGCTGCAATTGAAAAGAATTTTCGAGGCAGCCTTACCAAATTACGCATATATTTACAGATTTTGCCGACTTCACTCAGCCCAATGTGTGCTTTGTGTTGGTGTTACTGTGTTCTGCGAATGGTGCTGAAGTCTAAATCAGGATGCTGACGGCATAGCCCCAACAGTCAACTGAGCCTAGCTGTTTCAACCCAGCACATAACATTCATATATGATGTCAGATATATGATGCAGATTTTCTCCGAAATTGGCCTCATGTGGTTCAACCATCAAATTATTCAAGACGATGCGTAGATTTTAAATAACATACTGATAGTGACGCCGTTCATCATGTCTGATCTTCTACATATGTCATGCGGCGTGACAAATTCCAGACATACATTTCAGCATTTTCCCTCGCTTTGAATTCTATCATGCTTGCCTCGACAACCTACTCATCGCGAGTTCATCAGATGAGCACAGTTCACATCTGAATTCCGCAATCCAACATCTGAACAAGGCACATTTGTCAGCGTAAGCAGGTGTGTATTTGATGTCCAAAATCTAGCCTGTCCTATCCTTGTGTTCTCCCCATCCAGTATTCAGCTCTACCCAGGCAGATTTATAGGTTTTGAGAGCTTCCCATATCCGAATACTAGATGCTGATAAGCCCTTAAAGCTCCTTCGTCTTATTTTGGCGAACTACGTACTATACTCACATTTTGTACCATGGGGCCAGGCCATTATACATATTCCCTCCACTTCATCCTATTGATACACAGAAATGCTACTATACCGAGCTCCCTTGGACCAAAAATTCCCATACAAACTTTTAGGGATCAATAGATGCTTGCGCGACAGTATATGCTACTCCCTGATTATCAAAAGAGAGTTCCACTATACATCATCGTACGACATCTTGAATGCAATTTGTGCTAGATCACCGACTCGTCCAAGGAGTAAATATGGCGGCCAATCAGTTCTCTGACATGTCCTGAAAACTTATGCCCACTATCTGAGCAGCATCACAGCATTTTTTCGTGGGGACTGAAGCCAATATGTCCTCAAAAATGTCACTGTATCATGTAGTAGGCCCTATAAACATATCCAGCAATGTGACAATGCGACTGAATCTTGAAGTGCCACAAAGAAATCTACTCAGGCGATACGTACACCCACCTGATGCTATACTACACCTCATGTTATTTGCCTGGGAAAGTCTTTAGATTTCCCGTGTACTTGGGTGTATGTGAAAGACTCTCTAATTGTGATACACCTAATTGTGCTTACAAGTGGGCATCGTAGATTACGTGAGTACATCTCTTATCGGTACATGCTACACTCCCTCAGTTACAATCGTTGCATCTATATTCCGATGAACTGCCGCAGATGTCAATTATATCAGAAACATATCATAGGAGCCGTCAACATTGTCATTGATGCCCTGTCACTAGCCCAAACAACATGTTCACCTGTCCCAGAAAAATATACACCTTTAAAAAGTGGCAACTGGTTGACATGACAACGAATTCTGCCATCTGCAAGACATATAAGCTTCGACGCTGCTAGACTTTCAGTAGTGCAGGGTTGTTTGCCAATAATAGGAAACATATTAGTTTCAACACATGCTGTGACACAAAAACTCATTATTTAAGCCCACTTGCAAGCACAATTAGGCATATTACTGGACTATCTTTCATGTCCAAATGCGCAGGAAATCCAAAGGCTTCCCCAGGCAGCTAACGTAAGGTGTATGGCATCACAATGGTTTACGTACCACCTGTGTCGAATGCTTTGCAGTACTTCGATTTTCAATCACATTGTGACATTGCTGGATATGTTTGCAGGGCCAACCATTTGATTCAGTGAAGTTTCTGAGAATCTTATTGTGCCATTGACTATACTGCTGCCTTGCAAAAGACAAACTTGTAGGCGTGTGTTGATTGCATGGTTCTGCGTTGGGTGGAATATATTCTTACTTTAGACATTTCTAGTTCACGCACTGTTGCTCCTGCTTTTGTAGTTGCTGGCTGCATCACTCATGTAATCCTTGGTCCCAACAGGTAGAGAAAGCGAATATGAACCGACCGTATTCCACCAAGCCCTACCTCCCAATCAGCAATGGAATTAATAAAACGTATATGCATGACATTCAAGGCAGACATTGGTTGCAGTACTGTAAAACTTGCTTTAGGCCTGACTGCAGGTCTACTCAGTGACCAAGTTTTTTTACTCTGATCGATACGAAGCCCACCTTCCTGCCAGTGACTACACATCTAATCTATGTCACATCATAAAGAAGCTTCTACCTATAGCTGTGTGACAGTGCATAGGAAGGCACATATGAGAGCAGTGAACTAGACTCTTCTAAACGCATGCATAATGAAATGATGTGGGCTAACCATCCCTCATTGGTGTCATGTTGCCAACTTTAAAAACCTTTCTCTGAAGTAACTTTTACTGAAGTTTTATGAAAACAAGACAGATGATTCATTTCCTATGCAGAAGTCATCATCAGTGCACAAATGGCCTGAAACAGCAAAAATATCCCACTTACATAACATCAATAAGCATTCCCCACAATGCCATGATTAAAATTGCATGTTAACTGGTTGTCAAGTCAATCTAGCTAATAAAGCCTTTACTAGCATCATTTCTTCAGGCGAAGTGAGAATATTTTTTTCTGTGTTTTATGCATTTGTTATATCTGAAGTAATAATTTATGTGCAAAAAAAGGCCCCATTGAATTTTTGACACCTGAGTACATGGCTACAAAAATTATTGAATAACAGCTGTAATGTTATCATATGATTCATTAAATGTATGTTTTGCATGGGTTTACAAATGTGCTAGTTCTCGAGTGCCACAAATAGAAAGTGAGAATGTAATTTCAATTTTTATTGCCTGGTACTTGCGCTAAAGTGCCATGAAAAACAAAGTGTAACTGCATGTTTGCTGTGAGCTTGACCCCTGCAACCAGACCTCACTTAAAGAAGGTTGAGACACTATTCTAAATACCTGAATTCAGACTCAGTTGGAATAAAAGACGGTGTGGTCTTGCATCTTGAGCTTTGTCCTATTGTATATTAACAAGCTAGTGGTCGTAAGACATGCTTAATTGTCTTTCCTAACTTATTCACATCATAAAAGCACTGAAGCTTGTAAAGCCACATTTGCAAAAATTAAAGATTAAGACCGTGCATGTGCCCGTGAACAGCAAAAAGCATTATTCACGTAACCAATGTGATGAATACTGTGAACCCTGTCGTACATCAAACGGTCCTCCAAACATTTTGAGAGGCATGCTTGGTCACAACTCTGACATAGTTTAGTAATACAACTATAGGAGCCAGAAAGTTTGAATAGGACTGACAGATTAAGTTGGTATGAATTCATGATAATAGAATAGTACATTGAAGAAGATTAAAAACAAATGGGCCACAGGAACACAAGTGCCGATTCACAGCTGAAGTTTATTCAAAATTACAAAACAGATATATACAACATCTACATGGCAATACGCAAAATTGACCAGCAATACCAAAAAATAAAAAAACAAGTTGTACACAAGAGTGAAGGATTCGTTTACCCTGCAGTATAATTTAGAGAAAGCTGATGCATGATTGTTTTTCATTTTGACAGTGCCTTCTCAATTGGTTTCTTTTTTTTTTCAAAACATCATCACAGGACAACTTAGGAAGCCTGTGCTCGCGCATGTTACTAAAAGTCTTTTTCCTCCTTTGTCGTGCCAATCTAAAAACCAGAAAGCTTTCTAGATCTCAAGATTAGTTAGAGTAGTTCTTATCCTACTTCTTTATGTGGAAATCCACTAGTATGAGCTCTTTTCGACTTCACTGTTGCTATAATTGTTGTGTATCTTCTGTCTGAGTAGTTATTTTTGAGTCAACTCTAGCACACTGAAATAATGCTACTATTCAGACTCCCAGCAGCTTTAGTGCAATGAACTGAATTTGTCACTGACAGTAAGTCAGCGCAGCAAATTTTTCTGCAGTTCACTGAATCACCCAAATTCAAGGCAAATCAAGTAAGAGGACCGGTAGTGATTGCATTTTTCATATTGAAAAAGTTGTTTGAAGCAAGGCACAGCATTAGATTTTAAGAAAGGTCATATATATTGAGGAACATGTGAGCCCTATATAATAATAATAATAATAATAATAATAATAATAATAATAATAATAATAATAATAATAATAATAATAATAATAATATAATAATAATAATAATAAAATTATTAATAATAATAATGACCATGAGAGCCGAGTCTGACAGGGGCTATACAAGAAAGCACGTTGATTGTCATTCTCTGATCATCTTCCAAGCCTCAATTTAGCTTAAGCAAGTCTGGCTTTATCCACTCATTGCAAGTAGAAAGATATTAGAAACACAGTACAAATGTTTCTCTGTAATATACACAGTGTCATTAGAGCAACAATTTGTTTTTTTTTATTTTAACACAGTTCAAATTTTCAACAATTAAAAGACGTCTCAAAGTTTACATGCCTCTCTTACTGATATTTATGTCTTTCAAGCCTTTCATTAGGCATAACTACTACACTAACATGTCAACGGGAATATAACAAGTGGCTCAGGCGTGAAAGGTGGTCAAAGACGACCATGCAGGCCATTGCTCATTATTCGAAGAGCGCCATCTGCATGCAGCCCCACCAGTGCCCTCTGTCTCCTTTAATTTGAACACACTCCCAGCAGCGATGAAGGTGGTGAGCTTATTACAGTGAAATTTGGTGAGACGGTTTCTATAAACCTGGAAGCAAGAGATTTTATTCACGTAAAGATGACTTGTGCGTGTGTATATGCCCCTGCTTCACATCATGGCGATGGGCAGCAGGTCATCGGAACATTCTTATTGTGTTTGTGAGGTCGAGATTTCGGTTGGGAATGTTGAGTGTTCCCAGTGTTCAAGATTTCTTCCGGCATTCACTCTAGCATAAGTTCATGATTGGTGGTTAATGTGTTCATTGCGCCGCATTGTAGTCTGCCTTTATGTCTCGTTCACTTGCAGTCAGCACTCTTGAGGGTATGTCCAAGAGTTGTACTGAAGCCATTGTTAGGAATCTTCCATCAGTGCATAAGAGCCAGATTTGAGTAATGGCTTTCTTCTCCATCAGTGTGTATTCCTTTTAATGTTCTTGTGCAAGAAAGGCAGTGAAGGTAGGTTTTCATGACTTTTCAGTGCTGTGCATGAACTGCTGGCATGCCTGAAAGGTTTTTCTTTTTGCTGTGGTGTTGTCTCAGTCAGGGCCACACAGCCTCTTGTTGCTTTATAATATTGCGCTTCGTAGGATTGCTCTTTGCATGCTTCTTCAGCACTTTGTACTATTATGAAAGTAAGTACTAGCAGTTGTAGACTGTGGTGCTTTCATTTGGTGTTCCACATTCTTCTTGCTAGATTCATTTGCGAAAAAAGCAAGAAGTCAAAGTATGGTGCTAACATTTGCTTTGAGTTTTTCTGTTGTTCTTATTGTATTTTAGCCAGGGTTGGTGCAAGGATTGGTCTGTACCGGGGGTGCACCCACGATAAGCGAGGTTCTTCAGGAGGAGCAGAGAGGTGGAAAACTTGGCCATTGTGTTACGACTATGTTTCCTCTTGGGAACATAGTCGTAACACATAGTCATAAGACAACACAGGGGTGAGGCGAAATTGGGGGAGGGGGGCTCCAGTCTAGCCTCTCTGTGCCTACCCTGGTACCACCCCGATTCCATCCTATGTCATTTGACTGCTGACGACCTCGTGTGACAGCTCTCCCTCGTGCACTCATTGTTTGTCAGTTACTTACTCGCCTTATCAGTTGAAGGCTGTTCATGTGATGAATACGAACCTTCATCGGTTCTTGTTTTGTCATTTTCTGATGGCGTATCCTCAGTATCTTTTCTCAGTGTACCCTTATTTTACTTGTCTGGAAGATCAGCAACGTTACAACTTTGAACTTTTAGCATGTTTTTGTGGACTGTAAAAGTAGTCAGCGCACTTTTCTCCGGCATTCCGTTTTGGATTGTTGGCACTTCAGTAGTTCTCCTCTCAGCTGGTGAGTGGTTTGTAAGTACGACTTTGTCGCTGCAGCCTCCTGGTACTTGATGCGGTGCTCACTCAGCCAGCCTTATTGGCACAGCAGAAAACATGAAAATATGTGGACTAATCACTGCAGGTGTGCGCTTTCTTGGTTGCGGCTAGTGTATCTTTGCAGTGGTGATGTCCTGAGCATGTATTACTAGCTCGACAGGCAAAGCCTCCTCTTTTAGTTAGCTGCAAATCACGTGTGAAGAGTACGGTTAATACTTGCTAAGATTATAGCCCCTTCAGGTGTGAATTATGATGCACTGTCAACAAATGTGGCAAATTCTGATAGCACAATCACAAGGCACTCAATATTACATTCCAAGGAAGAAAATGATGTGTTGTTTTGTGTGAGCTTGAGCAAGCCATTACAACTTTTATGAAATAAATACTTAACCGTTCTGCTGTAAGTTATATATAGTTTTGATATAAAAAGAATGAAATCATAAGCGTCTGATGTGTGTGAATTTAGTTTTTCATTGAATTAATTTCAGGAGAAGAAAAGCAACACTTGACGTTGGTTTTAGAACACGATTTGAACGACCCATCAAAGATAACAGTTCCTTCACTAGAGTGATCAGCTACAATTGGGCGCAGCAGACTGAGGTCAAGTCGGGACATACTGACTAGGAAGAAGGTTCAGTTCATCTAGCTAACTATGTATTTTACTCTATTCTGTCCTCAAGTTGACAAAGCTAGCATAAACAAATTGCATACACAAATGTCGCTCCTGATGCTAAATGTTTATATTTGTTTCTCTTAGAAAAATGTTTCCATTTTAAAATATAAGGTCGCATAAACCTTGACAAAATGCTTAAACATGGGCCGTGGACATATAAACTGTGATATAGGCGGAACTTTGCGTGGTGGAGGGATAGGGGGACGACGTCTTTGGTCTTCAGTGCAGGCAAGTCGAGTATGTGTTATTTGGTTCTCGGTATTCCATTGCTGAAAATTTCAATGGTGGGCCATTTGCCCAGTGTCCCATTCCTCGGCTACACCACTGCATTAACAATGAAGCACACATCTTGCACTTTTGCGCCTTCAGTCGCTCATCAATCAAACTGCCTCTCTGGTGGACGAGACCATTTCAGCCGTTTATAATACAGATAAGCTAAATATCTTGATCTGCATGTCAAACTAAAAGTGAAAAGGGTTGTTTCAGTTTGAAAAGCCTTGAGGAAACATGTTCATATACCACATGAATATGAAAACCAATGACAACTTCATGTGTGTAGAGCAGTATAAGTCACAAAGATATAAAATATCGGAAGAGGAATATGCACCAGCTACTTTAGCCAACTGAGCCGTTCCTTGCTTTTAGTTCTGTTTGACTCTCCCACTGAATATAGGGCGTCCTGAAGACACATACATCACAATATTGCACACAGAGTATGTGATAATTAGGACAAATGAACTAGTTATTCGCTGATCAAACAATCCTGTTTGCTCTTCTTTACTGAGTCTGGAGAAAGGAAACTATGAAAATATGACTGGGCTAGATTGAGAAACACTGTGAGGAAGAAATTGCAAGATCTCACATGCCAAATATACAAAAAATGCACAGCTGCTGACAACACAGGCAACAGTCTTCAGTACTACAAACAGTCACTCATAGCTTAATACTTAATCATAAATATTGCCTTCCAGTTGTGAGGACCAGTCCGGACACCAGCTGCCAAATGATTCTCCTCATGTTCTGGAGACTACAGCAATTTTTGACACATTTTCCGATTTGTACCGTGTACATCCATTGATTTCTCGAAAGACACCCAGCTGGCCTTGGCCACCCCACTATACGGAAAATTAATAAAGGACAGCGAGTGTAAAATAAAACTCTCTACTTTACAGGAACAAGCTTGCCAGATCTGTGCAGATCACTTCCTTCATTCCACAGACTTAAAAAAAAGCAGGAGGGAGGGGGCCGGAGAGGGGTCTGTGGTTCTGTATTTGATCAAAACAACACGACGCTGTAAGCGTGCATGTTTCTTGTTTATAAATGATTTAGCCTACGTGTTATGTGTTCTATGCATCAGCACATATGAACTCACGGAACGTTTTTTTTTTTGTGCGTCGTACTGCGGGTTCAATTAAGTATACCTACTGCATAAGCTAGCTGATGTTTTGATAACAGTAGGGCAATGTCTATATAATATTATATATATATATATATATATATGTATATATATATATATATATATATATATAATATATATATAATATATATATATATATATATATATATATATATATATATATATATATATATATATATATCAAAATAATCAACAAAAAACGTTCCACAACAAAATTGTTACTCGCGACGACCCATGGAGACATGGTGCCCGACGCCCACGCACTCCACCACACTTTACCAACTGTTCGCTGCGATGTTGTAGGTAATTCGTGTGGTCATTGTGATACAGGGTGCGACCATTGATGCGTGTGTCAGATTACGGCAAATGCGTGTGTGGTATGATTCATTCACCGTAACGCAACTGATAACTCCAGTTACCACACGTCAAGTACTTGTGTGCTGCTAACTGGTACAGATCTGTGAACGCGAAAAAAAAACCAAATCGGTCGTGGCGATAGCATAGCAGGACACACGATACGATACCCTTTGCGTCCATTATCCACGAAATCGAAAGCGCTTGGCGTAGCATCGCCGGCGTGATGCGACGAAACGAACGCCGGCGCACGCGCGCGCCGGGTCACGTCGAAGTGGGTCACGTACGGCCGTGGCATCCGCGGTTGCTCCAGTGCACAGATCTGCACGATTTTCATCTGGGAAAGCACCGCATCGGACGTCTGACAGGCGACAAACTCGATAAATGTTTATCAGTAAAATAGTCTACCTTGCGCAACTTCAATCAACAATCATGCAAATCAACCAGCTGTACATGATTTATTGACAAAAATGTATTACTCACGCACCCGGCATATTACTCTCTCGAACTTGAAAAATCGACACGTGAGTGGGACCAGAACAGCGCCAAAAGCATCGACGCAGAAATCAGCTCATACCGGTCCAATGTTATGCATACGAAGTTGACTCTTTAGCCGACGCTGGTAATAACGTTCGGTCAACGGGCCAATAATGCCAGCCTAATTGCATGGCTCCACCCATATTGGCTGCTGGTTGTACAACTCGGTCCAATGTAGCCGTTCTAATACGCTGGCACATCCAATAATGGCGGGAAGTTCTGAATGCTGGTCCAACATCACCGTTCTATTTGGCTGGCACAGCCATTATTGGTGGAACGTTGTCAATCCTGGTCCAACATAGCCGTTCTATTAGGCTGGCACAGCCTTTATTGGCGGTACGTTGTCAATGCTGGTCCAACACCGCCGTTCTATTTGGCTGGCTCAGCCATCATTGGCGCTACGTCGTCAATAGGGAGTTTTAGTGCTGGGTACCCAAGCGGCTCGCGTACGCAGGACGTTGGGGCGGCGGTATTGCGCATGCGCGAAGCCCCAAACAGATGCGTCGCAAGATCGCTGGGGCGATGTGTCTTTGCGCCCATAAACAACGCTGCCACCACTGGCCTCCTAGCGGAGATAAGCTGCCCCGGCGCATATGCTGGCGCATCATGTTACCTTCACGGCGAGTAAAGCCAAGGCTGGCCAGAGCCACCACTTTCACATTTAAGTTTTAAGCGCAAATAATATAGTGGCTAGCCACTATACAAATAGCATCACACAGAGGCGCGAAATCTCGGACAGCATGGATCGGCTGCCTTGTAAGGTCCACCTTCGCAAGAACTCACAGTATCCGTACTGCGGATACTCTAGCCGTCAAGTTAAAATAAGCCAAAATGCGAGCACTTATAGCGATTACACGGTTTCAGCCGGATTACCAAAACTAGAATGGCCTGGAACATAGAAACTAAATATATGCCAGCCTCGACCAACTGAATAGGTGGCGCCATCTAGCGTGGCTATATTGAAACAGACAACCACAACATTGTTATTGCAGAAATATTGTGCATTGTACATCTGATGCAAAAACTGCGCAGCGACAATATTACAAATGAGTAACGTTTTTATTTGTTTTCATCCCAAAACATTACGCGTAAGGTAACAAGTTCATGACTGTGGTTGCACAAAGTGTCACAAGATGTCGACACTGTCGTTATAGTAACCTTGTATTTTTCATTTTTTTGCGTATACCAGGATACTGTACACGATAAAAAAAGTGCCTTGATCACCATGCATGTATAATTTTACATTTTCAATCATAAAAATACCTAAATAATACTTACGCGACAAGATGCTATGGCACTGCGAGCACGTGTGACCTAGAGCGTAGGGCTAGGAAGGTTTTCAGCTACTTGTACATGAAGAATGTCGATACAAAATGGAGGAAGCGAACCAGGAAGTTGACTGGTAAATACTTAGAAAACAGCAGGTGGTCAAACCAAAAAGAACTATCGGTTAAGAAGAAAGTGAAGGAAACGGAGACTGACATGTGGAGAATGGGCATGATTAAGAAGTCCGCACTAGAGATCTATCGAACTTTTAAGCAGGAAATTGCCAAGGAAAGGATCTATGATAATACTCGGGGTAGTTCTCTACTGTTTGAGGCCAGGACGGGAGTACTGCGAACCAAGACATATCGGGCCAAATACGAAGGGGTAGACAAAGTATGCAGTGCGTGTGGAGAGGAAGAATAAACTGTCGAACCCTTGATAATGTTCTGTAAAGGGCTTCACCCTATAGTTCAGGATGATGGCGCAGAGTTTTTCAAAGCACTGGGGTTTAGGGACCGGGAGGGCAAAATAAACTTTAAGCGGGTAGACTTAACTAGAAGGAGGTTATCTGATTGGTAGCTAAAGTCATATCCATCCATCCATCCAACCTTCGTGCGGCTTGCGGTTGCGTGCGTGCCACCGTGGCGCCAACTAAAAGGCATTCCGGTTGGGTATTGGTTGAGCACGCAACGCCGCGCGCTCCCAAGCCCGCATCCCCCAAGAGAATGCGTACCCAGCACTAAAACTCTCTAATCTGGGCCATTCTCGGGCCATGAACTGCCGATCTATCCCCAACATTGGGCCAACGTTCTGTGCTGCCTGGGTTAGTGATATTCTCCACCGTATCTGTAATCAGAGGCAATCAGAGCCGAGGTAATCAGAGGCGATACCTACTGCTGTCTTGTCATTATTCACAGATGAGCCGGTGGCCATTATGTTATTTGTTTTCTCCTGACAAACGTAATCTTTCACCTTATAGTTATTAAAGAACCTATCATGCTGCCACTGGATTTTGTCCGTTTGTTTTTAGCCTGGAATCTATGGCACATACCCACTCTTGGGGATTGACCAAGAAAACATATAGTATCATATTGACAATAACTGCACTATTGCTTACAAAAATAAACAAAGATGTAGAAGGAATACAAAATAATAAAAAGCAAAGATTCAGAGAGAACCCATTAAATTTTCTTTCTCTTTCCCCAATTCCCTGCCAAAGCAGTTCTTCATTGTCTTTTGGTCGCTACAATATTACTCACCAGACTTACTCAGACTCAGACTTAAGGCTCGATCTTTGTCTGAGTGAGTTTGAATGAGTCCACTCATGAGGGAGTTTGCCGTCTCATGGTTATTTGTGTCAAGCAATCGACACATACCACTCAGGCTATATGCATTTAGCATTTATTTTACCTATAACTTTCTTGTGCGTACATCGAGTGAGTGAAACAACTTTATTGACGATCCGGCATAAAGAGGGAAGGGGTAGGGGTATTAGAGCGAGACACTAGCGTGCTCGGACGTCCCGGAGCAGCACCCTACTCGCGTCAAACCCGTGGGGGCGCCGCTTTCGGCCGCTGGCGTTCCAGGATGCTAAGCACGTGCTGGACCACGTCTCTTTGAATGCCTGGCTCTCGGCTGATAATTTTGCTGCTTATGACAGTACATTAAATCTTGCATCTTTTGCAGTATCGCAATGTTGCTTCTTGGTTATTGAAGGCATTGGTATTTTTTTGTGTGTGAAAACACCTCAGTGCGGCAAATAATGTGACCACCGAGCAATTGCACAGCAGCAAAATGTCACTGGCGCTGAACCATTATTCGCGATATCTGTAACATATGCCCAAGAAAATCGCTTTTATCACAGCTGGTACGCTTTTATCACATTTATCACGTGTAATATTTACGGCATCTCACGACGCACAAGCCACCGGAGTCAGCGGTATGTGGAATCTTTCGCTCGCGGCACTGCCTTACCGTTTTCCCTGGGTCTACAAGTCGTCGAGCAACATCTCGTCGTATGTGAAAAGAGCGGCCGGTGTGGGGTGACATATTGGTGCGATTGAAGTGCATAACAAAGCGCACCTGGTGATCTTATATATCTGAACCCCTCTTTACGACATTTATATATATATATATATATATATATATATATATATATATATATATATATATATATATATATATGTGCGTGTGCGTGTGCGTGTGTGCGTGTGCGCGTGTGCGCGTGTGCGCGTGTGCGCGTGCGCGTGCGCGCGTGCGCGCGTGTGTGTGTGTGTGTGTGTGTTCTACTTCGAAAGCTGATATGAGATCAAAACATGCGTCAAGCATGACGCCGTAGCTGTCCGCTGCCCCCGGTGTTCGTAACAAGTACCGAAAGAAAAAAGAACTGTTATGAAGAACACCAAAAAAACAGTGTGCCTCAAACCCGCCTCCTGTGTGTGCCGGCCCAGTATTCTACCACTGAACCACGCCGGTTCTCTGGCATTGTTCGCAAAGTTGCCTCAGGCAGGCTTAGCGTCGGGAAAGGAATCGCGTTAATGTGAGTAATAAAGCGTTTTAGAACAGCAAAGGAACAACCAAGCGTCACACATTGTGAAAAGCATAACGAGTGGTTCGTCCAATACTCCAACCCATTACAAAGCTTGCTCTTCATTACCTAATAACTGTGGCGCATACCTACTTCAGGCATAATTCCTCACCTTTGCACAAAAAAGTGTGGCAATAGTTATCACTGTAGTGAAGGTTACAGCGATGCCACTGGTAGTCGGGATAACTGGGGAAAGTGCTTGGGCTTTTGGCCCGAAGAGTGGTCATCCACACCGGAATTTTTGCCAATATAAAGTACGGGACGTCACCTTGAAAATACCCTAAGCTATCACTAGAACACTACAAAGAGAATGATAACTATTAGCAAAAACAAGCAAGAGAAATTCAGTTGACGGCAAGTGGCCGGGTCGCAGGGTAATCATTTGTCAATGTTCTCAGAGCTACAGTTTGCAATTTGTTCTTTATATCCAAACTGTGGAACCTGATGCATGTATTGCATTGTTCACGGGCCAAGATGGGAAAAATGCAGTTGAACTAATTTA
This sequence comes from Rhipicephalus microplus, assembly GCF_013339725.1. Classification (NCBI taxonomy): domain Eukaryota; kingdom Metazoa; phylum Arthropoda; class Arachnida; order Ixodida; family Ixodidae; genus Rhipicephalus; species Rhipicephalus microplus. The sequence continues at coordinate 29,152,573 of NC_051175.1, read as the reverse complement.
TTAAGGTGTGTAAAGAAAGGTGGTTTGGGACTGCCACACCTATTCATAAGGCAACTTATAAACAGATTCTTCTTTTTTCGCAACATGAGTGATACCTTCCGGCGTACGCTGTGCCAACTGAGGCTGATGAGAGCTTTACCTGGATATGTTGTTGGCAGAGACCACATGAATGGCGCTGTCCTCGGAGGTCTGAAGGAGGTGATCTTACGTATCCGCTTTTTGTCTGTCAGATTTTCTAATGAGTACTTATTTTCAGTGTCACACAAAAAGCTGTACTACAGACATGTTTGTGATACGAATTTACCTGTTCCAATGTACAGTGCCTTATACAGTGGAGGTAAGGGGCAGGACGTGCTAACAGCGTTAAAAGAATGCAAGTGGCTCCTGCCACAAAGGCCTTCTTTTTTAGGCTTCACACTGGTACTTTGCACGTCAAGGTATTTTTAGAAGAGTGGGGTGTCTTTTTACGTTGGGGGGGGGGGGGGGGTCAGACTGTCTCATTTAAAATAAGCCAGAAACTATTGACCCAGCTTTTGCATGGCTTTGAGGGAGTGTATTATTTAGATGTATTGTGGAGTACAATAAAAAGGAATACCCGCTAGACCAACACTTTATCATAGTTCTTCCGATTGAAAATACGGATGGTTTGTCATTTGACTTGATAAGGTTAACAGGCCTCCACTGTTTATGGCAGGCTCGTATGGCAGGATTTCACTGTGATTCAGATGCATGACCCACAAAAATGTGCTTTCGAGCGTGTATAGCGAAATTTGTGGAACTTACGAAAACACAGGAGTCCGTTCCTGGGTGGTTGACGGCTCTCAATGATTTTTAAAGCTAGTGCATATTCAGTAGGACTGCCTCCACTTCTTTTCGCGACCATTGCGGCATTGTAAATGTGCATAGTGTCTGGAAACAGGCAATAAAGCAAAAAAATACCTCATCCTCGTCAGGCACTGCATGAATAATTGGCACGAAATTCCTTGCAAGTGTTTAGCGGATGCCATGCTTCTCAAAATTACGAAGGATATTATGGCGAATGCCGGCCTGCTACCTAGAAATTATGATTATTATTGCCACAGTGAGTACTGTTGCGAAGGTGTGACGCCAACACGGTCCCGAAGGCGCCACTGCTCTGAAATCCGCCGCCAAGGTCACCAGCCGTTTGGTAGCCTGTGTTACTCAGCTCGCGACTGCTTATGCGCAGACCTGATAGACGAGCGGACGAGATAACAGTGAGTTAAGGCAAGGTTTATGTACATATTTGCAAGATGTTTCAGCGTGCGAACAAAGGAAAAAGGACAGGGTAGACAGAAAGAGCGCTGACTTCCAACTAACTTTATTTCACAGAGTGGCAAGAATATATACTGCTAAAAAGGACGATAAGAGAGCATGAAGGTAAAATGCAAGCTTAATCTACACATCAGTAACAAAAACACGTGTGACGGGCCCTCTATTGCCTCAAAGCCCAGCCAGGTAATCACGTTCAGCCTGTGATGAAGCAATCGATTATGTGCTTACACATTTATCTCCTAGCAAGTGTATTTTTTCGGCTCGGGTAAGCTGATCCCTGTGCCTTGCCAATATTGTGCACTGATCAAAGACAGGGGTGCACCCACAATCTCGGCAATGAATGCCAAGATGCCCTTGTACCACATGGTGCACATTGTTTTGGTGTTCTCGGAGGCGGTCATTTATGCAGCTGCCGGTTTGCCCGACATAGATGCACCCACACGTCATTGGAATCAAGTATACGACTCCCACTGCGCATGGGACGTATCGTGTCCTGTGCGCGACAGAGCATGCACGAGGCAGAATTTGCACGAGGTGCATTGATCCGTTTGCAAAGCCTCTGCAATTTTTGCGGTGCAGAAAAAACCACAAAAACGTCGGCGTCTCGAGCAATCTTTTTTAGCCTGTGTGATACGTCGTGCACGTAAGGCAGTACGACGGGCAGGCTCTTTCTGACACTGTTTCGCTTATCCGGTTTGTCGCCTCACTTCAAGACAGTGACCAGCTTTTCCGCCACCGAAACGAGAACATGCACGGGGTAACCAGCTTTCGTAAGCCACTCTACTTCTAGAGCAAAGCTGTGGTGTACCATGTGGGGGCAGGACTTCTTTAAGGCATTGACAACGCAGAGGTTAGCAATCCCCCGCTTGACCAATTTAGAGTGAGCTGAGCTTAAAGGCAGAAGTGGCTTGCCGCATCTTGGTTCATACATCCAGCAAACATGTCGGGATTCTAGCAAAAGCTTCAAATCTAGAAACTTCAGGTTGTTATCAGTGGGTGATTCATAGGTTAGAACTAGTGGTTTCAGGCACTCTCGGAAAACAGTCAAGACGTCAGAGGAAACGGTCTGAAAATTTTGACTATCGCATTTCAACAACACTAAATAATCATCAACAAAACGGCAAACTTTAAAAACCACAGAGTTGTCAAGCTTGTTTGACAAGACACGATCATGATGTGCTAGAAATATGTCACTGAGAATGGATTCAAACATGGACCAATACATATTCCACTTTTTTGTAAGTAGTTCTTGTCTTCCCATGATACAAAAGTGGCCTTCAAATAAAAACTGAGTAATTCTAATGAGCTGCTGTTATGAATATGAGTACGCGTTTCGAACCCTGATGATCCTAACCTGTCTATGGATTCCTCTACATATTTAAGTAGTTGTTCATGCGGCAAAGAGTAATACAAGTCCTTAATATCCACAGACATTGCCTGGAGTCCTGTGTTAGTTCGCCCAATGTTGTCAATAACAGCGTCAGAGTTCTTCATTTCATCATTTCATTTTATTACTTTAAAGACCCCATTGAAGGGGTATTACATAAGGGGTGGGTACATATATGAAAACGTGAAAGCCATATTTTTTTTACAATGCAAGGTAATTTTTTACGGTCCTTCTTGACCAAAAAAGGATCGTCTATTGTTCTATGTTTTAGCTTTTCCTGCAAGAAAAGTGCTACAGACTTTTGCCAGGTCCCCCTTTCTGTTACAATGACCCGCAATGGGCAGTAAACTTTGTGAGTTTTCGCAGAAAAGAACAGGTCAAGGCTAAGCGTTTTGCAGCTATCTATCGCCTTTGAAAGCTTTTGAAACCCCAGGACCCCGGTAAGAGTTTTCGCACGCTTCTTAATCTTATCTAGACCAATCTCATCATTCTCGTTGAAGAGAGACTGCATTGCCTGCATAGCTTTCACCTTAAACATTGAACGAGGAAGAACAGCAAAACCACCCTCCTTGTCAGCCGGCAGAAGTGACAAGGAATGTGCCTTTAGGTACGCGACAGTGCTTCCTGTATTGACAACTTTGTTCGAAGGCTAACATCTCGAGAGCACCTGCACGCCTTGTGAAACACATCTAACACATTCAGACTCAGGAGCACGACGGGTGACTTGCCTGACCAGAGTGAGGAGCTCGTGCGGTGTTCTTGAAGGTGCCACCGCGTACTTTGGTCCGAGGCATAGGGTGTGCTTAACGTTGTCGGGAAGAAAAGCATCCCCGAGAACATGCACACGGTCCCTAGCAGCTGAAGACTTTCTTGGTGTGATGGCCCGCAGGTAACTGAGCGACTGACTCCACATGAACTCGACGTTTTGGTCTACGAGGCTTGAGAGTTCACGACACTTCTTCTGTTTAACTGCTGTGCGTTCGTTCCCTAGGATTTGTAGTTGCAGGGTTTGACGGTACAGGCGAGCCTGCCAAAGCCATTCTGAGCGTAGAATCTTGGATACTCTTAAACCTCTGCCTTGTCAATGCCTTAAAGAAGTCCTGCCCCCACATGGTACACCACAGCTTTGCTCTACAAGTAGAGTGGCTTACGAAAGCTGGTTACCCCGCGCATGTTCTCGTTTCGGTGGCGGAAAAGCTGGTCACTGTCTTGAAGCGAGGCGACAAACCGGATAAGCGAAACAGTGTCAGAAAGAGCCTGCCCGTCGTACTGCCTTACGTGCACGACGTATCACACAGGCTAAAAAAGATTGCTCGAGACGCCGACGTTTTTGTGGTTTTTTCTGCACCGCAAAAATTGCAGAGGCTTTGCAAACGGATCAATGCACCTCGTGCAAATTCTGCCTCGTGCTCTGTCGCGCACAGGACACGATACGTCCCATGCGCAGTGGGAGTCGTACACTTGATTCCACTGACATGTGGGTGCATCTATGTCGGGCAAACCGGCAGCTGCATAAATGACCGCCTCCGAGAACACCGAAACAATGTGCACAATGTGGTACAAGGGCATCTTGGCATTCATTGCCGAGATTGTGGGTGCACCCCTGTCTTTGATCAGTGCACAATATTGGCAAGGCACAGGGATCAGCTTACCCGAGCCGAAAAAATACACTTGCTAGGAGATAAATGTGTAAGCACATAATCGATTGCTTCATCACAGGCTGAACGTGATTACCTGGCTGGGCTTTGAGGCAATAGAGGGCCCGTCACACGTGTTTTTGTTACTGATGTGTAGATTAAGCTTGCATTTTACCTTCATGCTCTCTTATCGTCCTTTTTAGCAGTATATATTCTTGCCACTCTGTGAAATAAAGTTAGTTGGAAGTCGGCGCTCTTTCTGTCTACCCTGTCCTTTTTCCTTTGTTCGCGCGCTGAAACATCTTGCAAATATGACTTCGCACCAACTAGCCCAAGCTTCCACTCTTTTGAGTTTATGTACCGCATATAAATGGAGGCATTACATATTCGGCACTGGGGCCGGTAGCTTAGGGACTCGAAGAGCCGAGATGTCTTCTCTCACGCATACGTCGGCTTCTCTCTGACGCATCGGTCTACTGCTGGCGACGCGCCGCTTCGCTTTTTTTATAGGCACCAGGTGGATCTTTGCGTCACCAACGTCCAACCAGAAGCGCCGCTGGCCGTGATGTCAGAATCCTTCAGTGGGGACCCGCCGCTGCGCGTGGTTGCACCCAAGGACGAGGGATGTTGCCACGCATTGCGGAAGACTCGCCAGGCTAGAAGGCGCCGATTGCTTCATCAGGCTCGTGGGCTGAGGGAGCTCGCTGTGCGTTGCGTGACAGACCATCGCCGCCGCTTGATGACGTCGATGAATTGATTGAGTCAGGCGGGCTGGATCACTGGCCTTGACACAGATTGCCTTTGCAGAGGCATTGACGTTCGATGTGAACTCCCAGGCGTAACAGTACCCAGCAAGCGTGCTTGCAGCAGTTACCCAATGAGTGTTTAGAAAAGGCTCCAAAAGGCCACTCTTCCAGCTTTCGCTGTGGCTGTGCTGTGCCTTCAGTGCAGCACTGGCGTTTTTTTGTTTTTTTAGCCGCTTTAAGACGTTCACTTTAAAACTGCGGAGGGTATTAAAGGAGTAAAAGGGCCAAGTTACTCTTCTAAGAGTTCTGCTCTCGCGAAACATCGATAGAGTGAAATTCATTTTCACTCTGTGTGAAATGAGAGAGTAAAACAGCTTTCTACTCTCCGGCCCTTTGAGGCAGTGAAATGCCCATATACTCCTTCGACATGACAGAGTAAAACACGATTATACTCCTGCCCCTCATTGCTTTTAGATGCGTCGGTACACCGCGAGTGATTAGCACTATCTTATAACTACACATATATGCAGTAAAACGTACTGGATTTGTTCGTTGTTGTATTAAAGACGATTAACAAAAAAACAGCGTTTCCAGTGTGCGCCAGTGAACTTCAGCGAACTGGAAGGCACTTGTAACTCTTAATATTCACGTTTTTAGCTTAGGATATGTGCAGTAAAACAAGCGAACACTATCTCATTTAACAGGCACATCGCTTTGACATTGTCCTTATATTATTATTCATGTTTTTCGCTACGACCAACACACACGGGCGATGGTGCCGTAAGCCTAACACACGGCACGGCTACAGTGAAGTATAATGGCTTTAGTCGTAGAAGGTGAACAAGATTGACCGAAAATGTGTTCAAGGGAGTGAACAAAACTGAATTGTTTAGTGTACACTTCAGAAGCGCAATGTTTCGTACGCAGAAATTACTAACCGTTTAGCGAGTCAGTGAAAATGGCGTTCATAGAATCGGTTGCGCGAATTTTCCTGTTTCTACTATAAAAAACGTGTAGGATAGACGGTATAGTCTCACCAAGCACAAAACAAACACAGTAAACACGTTGGCTACAGTCCGGCTGGTTTTGAGAAGAGCAGAGACACTCAAATAAATGCATCTAAACAAGAAATAGCACACATGCCACCAAAAATACTTACGACCAAAATATACGTCTGTTGGTGTGGTGTAGTGGTTAGCGGGGCGGGATAGCAATCCGTAGTACGTTAAGAGGTTGAAGGTTTAAATGACACAATGTTTTTTTTAAACCTTCTTCTTTTCTTTTCTTTTGTCGTAGTGTTCGTATTTAGCTATCCTTACAATGCACGCGCGCGTAGATTCTTAAAAACAATTAAAAAACCCAATTACGCCTGAAGTTCTGCTATTTTTTCGTGAGGTGTACTGTTACTCTCTTCGGCGCGGTCATGCTACTCTGCTTCGGGCAGCGTTATGCTACTCTGTTGAGGTGGAGTGCTTTCTCCATATCGGGGGAATCACTGTACTTTCCTACTTTTCCCTAATCAGGCCAAAACTTGAGTATGCCTCTTGACTTTGCAATTCCCACCCAAAAATTAGCATTCACAATCTAGAACGAGTTCAAAGGAAAACATTACAATTTATTTTACAGCAAATTTGAGTAAACCGACTCTCCTACTGCAGTTCTAACTGCAAATGATATTTAATTATTTCGAATTCAGAAAAAAATTGACTAGAGTTGGACAAAGTTTAACATAAAACTATTCTTAGACATAACAGCATACGTTTTCCCCTTGTTAGGCAGACCCAATCGGCCCCACTATTTTTATTTCATAACGCCAATTCTTCTCAAAGACTCTTTTTCGGAACTCGCTACTCTTTTTTCCCAGAAACTATAGCTCTCCGATATAAACTAACGAAAATATTATCCCCCAATGCTGGTGACCATTTGTTCAAATACAGTTGTTTTTTTATGTCTTGTTTAGAATTGTTTTATGGCCAAGCTGTTCAAGTGCTCTTTTTTCAATCTCAACCCTCCGTCTTACAACCAAAACATTTTGTAAAAAAACACTTCGTAACCTTGTTTTCTGTTCTTTATCGTGTATTTTGCTCAACCCGGTTGAACATTATCCCGCCGTCTTTTATAAATGAATAAACAATAAATAACTGAGTTTGCTAGTTAATAAATAACTAAATAATAATACACATGAATTCGCGATGGTAGTTATTGAAAAGGACTGTGAGAATATAAACAGAGCTGATGCCCGATGTCTTTACACTTGGCCGGCATGAACGTGCCGTGTGTGGGCATTGCCTGCAAAGGGTTGGATTCTCAGCAGTGCAGAAGAGCCACCTCGGACTACACGATGGTGTTCGGCGAATAGAGGTGATGGGACTCTTGCAGGAGGAGTGAGCGGTGCCCGGAAAACAGTGGCGCAACTGTTGCCTAAAGGTAGCATATAGAGTAACTCTAGGTACGAAGTTGCAGCGCGCGAGGCCCATAGGCCCTATCAGCAACGTTATTCGTGCGGTAAACGCACGAACATCAAGAACTGCGTGACTCTACAAATGTGGATTCATAAATACATCGTGCGATAAAGTTTTTCTTGCATTTCTTTTTAATTCATAATCTTCACTTTCGTCGGTTATGGCACCCAGTCGTAGCCGTACAATTACTACGAAATGGCAATCTCATTGTATACGCCACAGTTTCAGTTTAGGCAACTCATGTCTGCCAGCCGCTCCTGCACGGAAGATCAATTGAGTTACAGCTCTCCTCATACGTTGTAACGTATTTGAAAGCTTGGCAAAATAATAATAGCTTTGCGTGAAGCAGACCAGTGGCCAGGAATTTTTTCCGAGGGCCAGAAGAGGGAGAGGGGACCGGTTGACTGTCTTGAAGAACAGCTAATTTTTTTCATTGTTGCCCGCGGTAAAACACACACAACCTCTCAAATATTGCGAGTGCGGGGAGATTCAAAACAATAGATCTGCCGCCTTCATCGCCCCCTTGCTACGGGCCTGGCTTCCAAGTGCTCTAACTACTCCAATGGTGTGATATTTAAACGAAGCGCTGAAGACAGCCGTCATCTACGTTCCGTATCAATCAATCAATGAAACTTTATTTTCATGAATAGATATATGTAATTACAGGGATTATTTGGACCGATAGCCTAAAGTGGCTAGTGGACGGTCCAATACAATGTGCAACATAAAAAAGTGTACAGGTCAGCTCTGAGGTAACAACATAAAAAAAACAAAAAACAATCATATAATACAGATAACACAGTAATACATTTTTTTCTGTAGAAAAAAAATACAATGAAAATCGAATCAAACACACACATGCTTACATGTCTTGACTCCACAGAAAAAATGATTTACATGCCATGCTGAAATTACGTGCCGTTTTAATCTCTAGGGGAACCGTGTTCCATATTTTTGTTCTATTAAACTGTATCAGTCTTTCTCCGTAAACATTAAAACATTTGGGCAGATTGAAATTACCATTCGAAGCATGTCGCCTATTGCGTTTAGGAACTGAAAAAAGATCAGCAGGCAAAGGTGAATTTCTATTAATTATGTTGTTTACTAAAACGGCAATTTTGTAGTCACTTTGTATAGTTATGCTTCTCCCATAACTATACATGGGGTTCATATGAATTTTAACATATGAGACATTTCAGATATCGGTTCAACTGAAAGAGTTTATTATTTGTTTTGAATAGAAAACTGATTTTTATGTGGTTGTATTAAAGAATGCTCTTTTTTGTAATTGATTATGCGTTCAGCAGGCTCATACACAGCATCAGAGAAATTGCGATGCACGGATCGAGATAGCCTTCATCCTAATCGGGCCTGATCTTGATTAAATGTGATCGTGTAGCAGCACCTAATCCGGGTCGTGTTTAATCCAGACCAGCACTCATCACGATTAAACGTGCCCGCGTTGCACCAGTATACACTCTAAAAAATCGCCTGAGTTCACAGAAGACCTTGCTGGTAAATCGCTGCCGAAGGATTTCTGCAAATAAAAAAACAGCAGGCTTCATTTCATGGAGGCTCTGTCAATTTATTTTCTGTATCGCCACACACAGCCACTTTCTTCTTGAGAATGCCTGGCTTACACATAACGTCCAGACGACATATTTCATCACACCATGCACAAAAGCAATCACATGTACAAGTTAACCAATCCGTAAAACGTATGAAGTTATGCTACCATGCCAATCGTTGGTCACTACTGTGTAAACCTTAATTAACTTACCTCTTCGATTGGTCCTCTGGTAAAACTGCCCATTGTGTTGTCTTTCTTGATTTCATTTTGTTGTGCATGTGTCAACAAGTGAAGTGTATTTCTTTACCCCGCCCTGTAACGGCCTTTGGCTAAGAGTAATAGTAAATAAATAAGTAAATAAAAAATTAATAAATAATTAATACATAAATCGCCATGCGCGAACATGAACCACAAAATATCGCACCACGCCTCACCCCCGCCGCCGACCAGTAGTGTGAATGGCGTTGCTCCCGGCTTCCCGGATGCTATAGCGCAACACGTGACAAAATACATCAGCTTTACACAATTTCCTTCTTTTTTACGGAATGAACACAGAAACAGAAACTTCTAGTGCTCATTTACGGTCCTCCCGCCATTTTATTAAAAACGCAGCACAAAAATACTGTAATACGTTCCCTTCCGTCATTTTTTTTTAGAAACAGATCACTGTCTGTTGTTTTCATATTCAATTCCGATGCTCAAACACGGATAATTTTTTACAGTACTATAGGAGTTTGTTCTTAGATACTAAGACCTGCCTGGGATTTGCGCGATAAGTAGTTCACCTATGCAAACATCATAATCTTCATTCGTGAAAAGGTAGAAGGGGCATGATTGCTTGTTTGTGGGCATGGGGAACCGGTGCTCGGATGGCGTTATCAGCAAGATAATTGGTCATCGAGTGTTTTATGCATTTGCTTACATTCTCGAGTAGGGACCGAGACTAATGCGGCTCCCCCGTTCGTTTTTATTCACGGCATACCTCTTCCCCTCTACTTACTCAATTTGTCACTGCAGCCCCTCCTCAGCATCCACAGTTACCCCTCCTTTGTTCCGATTGGAGGAAAGGGTACAAAACATATGCACGATAGATCAGCTCTAGCCTTGAAGAACACAAGTACACGTGTCCAAATGTCAGCTTGGCACAAAGACCGTTTACATATTTTCTCTTTACATTCTCACATGTAGTTGACAAATACTTGTAAGGCTCTATAGTTGCTGTTGTAAATGAGCTCACCTCACTTTACAAAATGTTGCTTTTGTTCGTAGGTTAAAGGTAACCATAATGACGCTTCGTTAAAACTTGCAAATAAATATTTCGAACAAAATTTTGTGAAATGATTGGGCTGTTTTGAAACCCATTTCATTGATATGTTAAAAAAGTAACAAAAATTATTGTCTTACTACTTGAATAGCATTCGGTTCGTATACGACATGGTGTAATCGCAGTACAAATCTTAATCAATTCCCCTGTAAAATCCACTAATCGCACACACCACCATTCTACACCTTCAACTGAGTCGTAGTAATTATTGTACACATGTGAAGATATTTAAGTGGACTATGCACAAACAAGGAAACGAGCCGGCAACCCCAGCATACAGTTGCTGCCAATTAAGCGACCGAGGGGTTGCTTTCTCGTTCACCCTACAGCGTAATAGCGTCTTTACAGGGTGCCGCCACGTTCATCCTTATTTCATAGTTGCTACAGTACGGTAGAAAAAAGCTCAGTCTGTAGCTTCTTTATCTCAAGTTTAGCATTTTGGCATATATATTTGGTACATAATGTTGGTTTCCGTTCAGACAAGTCTTGTCTTTATTCTCAATTACGATAACCGAGGATATACGTCATTAAACGAAAAAAAAATGATTCCGAAATATTATGTGTTGAGAATAATCATTTGTGGTATTTTTAACCTGTACATCGAAATGTGACCGGCGTGGACGGGATCAAAGCCGCCACTTTCGGGTCAGCAGCGGATCCCCGGTTTTCCTCGCGAGTTACTTTTCAGTTAGCGTATTACTTGCACGTGATCTGCATTGTAATTTGCCATTGCATTGTGCCATATTACATCAGGTGGGACCACTACGTAACTTCTCCGCAGTTTTTTTTTTTTTTGGCTTGGCGCTTGTTGCTTACGAAAGACCGCGTATAAATGATCCGTCTTAGTTACGACGTCTCCCTTAGAAAGCTGAATCAATGTCGAGAGTTCAACGCCAGTATTCGCAGTTAAGATATGTGATTTGTAAACAAAATCAACCAGCGCTACGTAGCTATCGGCTCTTTCTCCCTTCTTATTCGTTCCTGAATTTTATGTCGGTGCGCGAAGTAGCGGCGAAACCCTCTCTCCGGACCGGTCCGTCGCGCGGGAGTCTGCAGCGGGAAGGCGGCAGCCGGCCGCGTCGGCGGACTCGCGAGTTCGCGTCTTCAGGAAAGCAGCCGTGACGGCTTTTATCGCGCCAACAGTTAGCATAGCATAGCGAGCAAACGAGTCCGCGGCTTATCGCAGCCACCAGCACCGAGAATAGACGCGGCCTCCCTTCGGCTGAGCGATATGTTCGGGTGGTGTACGAGACTGGCGGCGCGGCTCTCTCTCGGCGCGCTTCTCTTTCGTCATCGCCAGCTGTTTTGGAGAGTGGGGCAACGCCGGGGTTTCCACTGGGCCGACGCGTACGCTACGATCTCGTTGTATCGACGATGAACGCGCGTCGTCGATGATGGACAGCGCCGCTTCGTCCCCTCGCAAGGACCCCGTGAGGGCTCGTCCGGTGCTGGAGAGAGCGTGGCCCTCCACTTCGGTGGTGCTGTGCCGCCGTGCGACACCGAGAAACGGTCACCTGAGCTGGCGCGAGCGATGGGTGCCGTTCTTCCGAGGCCTAGGCCTCGAGTCAGTGCTCTTCCTGTACACAATCACGTTCGCCATGCGCTTCGTAGTCACCCAGCAGCTGTTCATCACCAAGTCGTGCCTGTCTGCCTACCCGGACGATGTGTGCGCCACGCTAAGCCAGCAGAACTCCAGCGTGCGCGACACCGTCACCCGCAACGCCAACATTCACAACCTTCTGCTGGTGCTCGCCGAGTTTGTTCCCGCCGCAGTGATGTCAGTGTTCCTCAGCTCGTGGTGTGACAAGCACGGTAACCGCATTCCTTTGCTGCTGAACCTGTGTGGTGCGTTTGTGCTCGACGCCGGCACCATCGTCACTGTGCTGGTGTTTTCGGCGCCGATGTACGTGAACGTGATACTCGGTCTTTTGTGCGGCATGACCGGTGGATTGGTGTGCATGACCGCCATCGTTGAGAGCAACGCATCGCGCTCGTCGCGCGAGGACATGCGCGCCGTGAAATTCCTGGTTGTCATGAGCGCCCTGCTGGTGGGCGTCCAGCTGGGGCAGGTGATCTCGGGCGAACTGTTCAGCGCGGGCGGATACCTGCCCGTGTACTGCGTCTCCGTCGGCATAGTTGTGTGCAGCATGCTGGTTGTACTAGTGTTTAACGCCGGAACCTCATCGTCGACGTCTCGCCTGAGCGACATGCTGAAGGACCTGCGGATGCATAACTTCAAGGAGGGCTTTGATGCAGCCTTCGGATGGAGACCGCACGGACTCCGGCACCGCCTCGTGCTACTCGCCCTTTCCCTCGGTGTGATACTCTTCAACGCAGAGAGTGAGTACCCGCATCTATTTTGTTTTTTCGCTTTATTCGCGCTAAAGCAACGTCTGTCTCTGTTTTTCTTGCACTGTGCAGTTTGTTAGGTGACGTACAAACTCGCACGCCTTTGTACGTACTCCAATAGGTAGTTCTCGCGAATAATCGAAAAAGTGGCTCGCACAGGTCACCAAAATTATCTCTCTGCTTAGGAAACATTTCGGATCTGTAGAAGCATAGGTACGCGTAAGAAGCAGGGCTGGACATAATCGCAATACAAGAGTACTGCGATAGTATATGTATGTGTTTTGGATACGTTTCAAATTAAATTTGTCATCGAGTGTTTTATGCATTTGCTACATTCTCGAGTAGGGACCGAGACTAATGCGGCTCCCCCGTTCGTTTTTATTCACGGCATACCTCTTCCCCTCTACTTACTCAATTTGTCACTGCAGCCCCTCCTCAGCATCCACAGTTACCCCTCCTTTGTTCCGATTGGAGGAAAGGGTACAAAACATATGCACGATAGATCAGCTCTAGCCTTGAAGAACACAAGTACACGTGTCCAAATGTCAGCTTGGCACAAAGACCGTTTACATATTTTCTCTTTACATTCTCACATGTAGTTGAAAAATACTTGTAAGGCTCTATAGTTGCTGTTGTAAATGAGCTCACCTCACTTTACAAAATGTTGCTTTTGTTCGTAGGTTAAAGGTAACCATAATGACGCTTCGTTAAAACTTGCAAATAAATATTTCGTACAAAATTTTGTGAAATGATTGGGCTGTTTCGAAAGCCATTTCATTGATATGTTAAAAAAGTAACAAAAATTATTGCCTTACTACTTGAATAGCATTCGGTTCGTATACGACATGGTGTAATCGCAGTACAAATCTTAATCAATTCCCCTGTAAAATCCACTAATCGCACACACCACCATTCTACACCTTCACTGAGTCGTAGTAATTATTGTACACATGTGAAGATTTAAGTGGACTATGCACAAACAAGGAAACGAGCCGGCAACCCCAGCATACAGTTGCTGCCAATTAAGCGACCGAGGGGTTGTTTTCTCGTTCACCCTACAGCGTAATTGCGTCTTTACAGGGTGCCGCCACGTTCATCCTTATTTCATAGTTGCTACAGTACGGTAGAAAAAAGCTCAGTCTGTAGCTTCTTTATCTCAAGTTTAGCATTTTGGCATATATATTTGGTACATAATGTTGGTTTCCGTTCAGACAAGTCTTGTCTTTATTCTCAATTACGATAACCGAGGATATACGTCATTAAACGAAAAAAAAATGATTCCGAAATATTATGTGTTGAGAAATAATCATTTGTGGTATTTTTTAACCTGTACATCGAAATGTGACCGGCGTGGACGGGATCAAAGCCGCCACTTTCGGGTCAGCAGCGGATCCCCGGTTTTCCTCGCGAGTTACTTTTCAGTTAGCGTATTACTTGCACGTGATCTGCATTGTAATTTGCCATTGCATTGTGCCATATTACATCAGGTGGGACCACTACGTAACTTCTCCGCAGTTTTTTTTTTTTTTTGGCTTGGCGCTTGTTGCTTACGAAAGACCGCGTATAAATGATCCGTCTTAGTTACGACGTCTCCCTTAGAAAGCTGAATCAATGTCGAGAGTTCAACGCCAGTATTCGCAGTTAAGATATGTGATTTGTAAACAAAATCAACCAGCGCTACGTAGCTATCGGCTCTTTCTCCCTTCTTATTCGTTCCTGAAATTTTATGTCGGTGCGCGAAGTAGCGGCGAAACCCTCTCTCCGGACCGGTCCGTCGCGCGGGAGTCTGCAGCGGGAAGGCGGCAGCCGGCCGCGTCGGCGGACTCGCGAGTTCGCGTCTTCAGGAAGCAGCGTGACGGCTTTTATCGCGCCAACAGTTAGCATAGCATAAGCGAGCAAACGAGTCGCGGCTTATCGCAGCCACCAGCACCGAGATAGACGCGGCCTCCCTTCGGCTGAGCGATATGTTCGGGTGGTGTACGAGACTGGCGGCGCGGCTCTCTCTCGGCGCGCTTCTCTTTCGTCATCGCCAGCTGTTTTGGAGAGTGGGGCAACGCCGGGGTTTCCACTGGGCCGACGCGTACGCTACGATCTCGTTGTATCGACGATGAACGCGCGTCGTCGATGATGGACAGCGCCGCTTCGTCCCCTCGCAAGGACCCCGTGAGGCTCGGTCCGGTGCTGGAGGAGAGCGTGGCCTCCACTTCGGTGGTGCTGTGCCCGCCGTGCGACACCGAGAACGGTCACCTGAGCTGGCGCGAGCGATGGGTGCCGTTCTTCCGAGGCCTAGGCCTCGAGTCAGTGCTCTTCCTGTACACAATCACGTTCGCCATGCGCTTCGTAGTCACCCAGCAGCTGTTCATCACCAAGTCGTGCCTGTCTGCCTACCCGGACGATGTGTGCGCCACGCTAAGCCAGCAGAACTCCAGCGTGCGCGACACCGTCACCCGCAACGCCAACATTCACAACCTTCTGCTGGTGCTCGCCGAGTTTGTTCCCGCCGCAGTGATGTCAGTGTTCCTCAGCTCGTGGTGTGACAAGCACGGTAACCGCATTCCTTTGCTGCTGAACCTGTGTGGTGCGTTTGTGCTCGACGCCGGCACCATCGTCACTGTGCTGGTGTTTTCGGCGCCGATGTACGTGAACGTGATACTCGGTCTTTTGTGCGGCATGACCGGTGGATTGGTGTGCATGACCGCCATCGTTGAGAGCAACGCATCGCGCTCGTCGCGCGAGGACATGCGCGCCGTGAAATTCCTGGTTGTCATGAGCGCCCTGCTGGTGGGCGTCCAGCTGGGGCAGGTGATCTCGGGCGAACTGTTTAGCGCGGGCGGATACCTGCCCGTGTACTGCGTCTCCGTTGGCATAGTTGTGTGCAGCATGCTGGTTGTACTAGTGTTTAACGCCGGAACCTCATCGTCGACGTCTCGCCTGAGTGACATGCTAAAGGACCTGCGGATGCATAACTTCAAGGAGGGCTTTGATGCAGCCTTCGGATGGAGACCGCACGGACTCCGGCACCGCCTCGTGCTGCTCGCCCTTTCCCTCGGTGTGATACTCTTCAACGCAGAGAGTGAGTACCCGCATCTATTTTGTTTTTTTTCGCTTTATTCGCGCTAAAGCAACGTCTGTCTCTGTTTTTCTTGCACTGTGCAGTTTGTTAGGTGACGTACAAACTCGCACGCCTTTGTACGTACTCCAATAGGTAGTTCTCGCGAATAATCGAAAAAGTGGCTCGCACAGGTCACCAAAATTATCTCTCTGCTTAGGAAACATTTCGGATCTGTAGAAGCATAGGTACGCGTAAGAAGCAGGGCTGGACATAATCGCAATACAAGAGTACTGCGATAGTATATGTATGTGTTTTGGATACGTTTCAAAATTAAATTTGTAAATCAGCAGTGAAATACTTTTACGATGTATCGATTGTATCGCGATGCTATGCAGGGCTCCGGTATCTCGTTACATTTTTGTTGTATGCGAAGCTAGTCAAGGGTGCGTTTTCAGTGCTTCCAAGGGGGAATGAAGTTTTTCTCCCTTTTGCCAAGACTACAAAAGGCGACATAGATAGGGCAGTGACGGCTTCCACTCTAGCACAGAATGGCCGATGTGGTAAAGCGCACGACGCTGCTGCTGTCAGAAATCCTGAGGCAGTGTTGTGCTCTGAAAATCACTGTCGCTCATGGGGAAAGTGACAGCACTCCTCATTTTTGGGAGTGGCAAGCCATTTTTGTTGAATTTTATAACTGCAGTTATGTAATTAGTACCCGTAATGTACTTAGTAAGTTCGCCCTCTGCTGTATTTTAATGGCGTTAAGCTTAGTTTGCTTGTAGTAAAGAACAATTATACTGCAAAATTCAGTGCTGTGCGGATTTGTGTAATTCACTGCTTTGCAATTAGTGCAAGAAAAAGCTGTTGCACTATTTAACGTCTTTGCGAAATTCCAGAATACTTCTTGCGACTGTAAAAAAGCATCACTGAAATATGCCACTACGTCGACCGAAAATATACTTCAGTATCTGTGCCCCGCCGTGGTGGTCCAGCGGATAAGGTACTCGGCTACTCACCCGCAGGTCGCGGGATCAAATCCCGGCTTCGGCGACTGCATTTTTGGTGGAGGCAAAAGGTGTTGTAGCCGCTTGTGCTTAGATTTGGATGCACCTAAGAAAACCCAGGTGATCGAAACTTTCAGAGCCCTCCGCTACGGCGCCTCTCATAACCACATGGTTTGGGACGTTGGCTCCACATATCAATCAACTTCAGTATCTGTATTTCAGGCTTCGAACCCATTATTTCGGAATACATTTCCTTGTGTATCTGCCAAGTCCTAGTAAGTAGTGAATAATGCAGAACTAACACGTATTTGTATACATGTCCAGCATCCCAATTTCCTCCATGGTAGTTGCCTAGATGTCGTGCTTGTGGGTACTAGTGTTCAGTAATAAAGGTGAACTTTCAAGGAAAGGAAGAAAGGACACCTTTGACTATTTTCTACCGTCTTGTTGGCCTGCGTCTTTTTTCATTATTCCTCGCAATTTACATTTTTGTAATTTTGAACTCGGTCTGGTGTGTCAGAAAGCTTTGTTCCCTGATGTAAACAGTTTGTTCTCACTTGGGGAATTTTTTCCTTCGTTTTACATAAGTCTGCCATAAACGAAAATTCCATATGCAGCACAACCATCATTCAGCGCAAGTGCCCCAATTATGTGATGCTGTGCATCCTTTGTTAATTCTTGTTTTGCTCAGTGCTTCAGCGAATTCCTGTGCACAGTACGAACAAGGAAAGTGTCCATTTTGTGGTAACCTAATGTCAGAGTAGCCACGACCAATACTGTTTTCATAGCTCAGTGAGTCTGCGAAGATACCTGGCCTTCGTGCGTTTTAAGTCAAGCCTCCCGGAAGTCTCCGTACATTGTCCTCTTCGAATACAATACCGGCGCTTTCCAGGTGAACTATGAGAGACGAAAAGCCCCTTCTTCAGCACGTACTACGTACTGCTGCTTGGCCAACTTAGGGCAGCATACTCTTGCGATGCCTTACCGCAGCTCAGTTTGTGTATGAACGAAACAGGAGATGTAAGCAAGAAAAGGAAAAGACAAAGGATCAGCGCTAAACATATAGATCGTTTTTATTTCTTTACACTGTTACACATTATATATCGCACTCAAAGCACAAGTTAGAAAACGAATAAAAAACAACAAACGCTCTGAAAACGCAAACAAATCATCCCAAGTTCTAAGAAGCACACAACAGTATCTTACTGAAGTCGTGTTTTATGTCTAAGAAAATCCAGTTCGATGCCTAATAAAAATAAAGGCGCACACTAACACCTTGACACTTTCTAAAACTTTTCGCCTGAATGATCTCGGGCATCAAATGAATTTGTCTACGACCTTCTGTTCAGTGCTTGTGTGCATCCATATGTCTTACAATTCATAGCAAGGAAAAGAACCAGCAGCATTCTTGTTCTTTACATTGTAATGATGCTTGTACCAAGATTTACGCAACAAACAGCCATCTTGTAAATGGCAACACAACTGCTCACAACACAGTTCCGGATTAAAAAAATGCAAAGGCTTGCTCCCCTTCTTCTTCACGTGCACGAGTTGCAAGTCTTTACTATGGTTTGTAAATTTGCAAAGCATTCCTGATTCATTCGGAGCACTGCTCACACACAGTCCGAAATTGAGCCACGCTGAAGCAATTGTGGAATTGTGAGCAAGCATCGGAGAGGGAAGCAGGGGTCATGTGAACTGTGTTTCGCCTATAGCAAAAACCCCGAAAGCAAGGTGCCATGTCGGACAAGTTTCTCGCTGGAGAAGATATGCGTGTTTTCGCGTGTTATCATCGCCTGAAGCTGCACTACACTCTGCGACCACTTATCTTGATTGTCCGCAGATTAGTGCTGCTCTGCAAGTAGTACGCCTGCTGGCGGCCGATTTTTTTTGCTTGCATTGTTAACGCGTTTACAAACGTGTATAATGGAAAAATATTACAGCATATCTTCCAAGTGAATGATCATGAGTGGGCGTGGTATCATTGGGGTAACTATGAATCTCACTCGAAAATGCAAATGAGTGACAAGACGTGTCGTTGTAACAGTCAACTCTAGGAAGACCCTTTGCGGGTGAGAGCGTTTTAACGGTCGTTTTTCTCCGTGGCTAAAAGAGAATGTGTAGTCTCGAACACATTCGTTCATCATCGTCACCAGCGTCAACGTCATCGTCATGGACGGCGGACATGGCTAGACCATAAGAAGCTTCGCCCAAAAATATGAATGGGAGGCAAATTTGTTCAGTGTACACATTGGTGTCGTATATTTACTAGTAAATGAGCTTTTGTATTGAACTAAACAGCGTGTTTGTGGCTGAGGTGGTTTGTATGCCATGTACGCTTAGATTAATTGGGAAAACGGCCGTGCTGACAAAATGGTGCTGCCTCACCGCTGTGTTCTAGTGGCTAAGGTACTCGGCTGCAGACCCGCATCTCGTGGGATCGAATCCAGGCTGCGGCTGCTGCGTTTTTGATGGAGGCGATAGTGATGTAGGCCTGTGTGATCAGATTTCGGTTCACGCTAAAAAACCCCAGGTGCATGGTCGATATTACCGGAGCCCTCCACTGCGACGTCTCTCATCATCATATGGTTGTTTTAGGACGTTCAACGCTGCGTATCAATAAATTGATATTGACAATATCTGCGGATCAGCGCAGCGGAAACTTGGACTACTGAGACGTAAATTAAGAGGCGCTCCTCCTGAGGTTAAACTTCAGGCGTACAAAACTATTGTTCGGCCTACCTTAGAATACGCTAGTATGATCTGGGACCCGCATCACCAATATCAAATAGATAAACTGGAGCGCGTTCAGAGGCTAGCAGCGCGATTTATTTTTTCCGTTTATGAGAGGAGGCAGTCAATAACAACCCTGCTCACTGAGGTTAAACTACCTCAACTTGCCATTCGCCGAAAAATCACTCGACTAAAGTTTTTATATCAGCTTTAGAACAATAAGCTCAATTTAAACCCTTCTCTCTATTTGCGTCCCCCAGGAAGAGTCTCATCAAGAACCAATCACCCACACGTAATTATGCCCTACACACCGAGAATTGACACATTTAAAAACACTTTTCTTGTCAGAACGATTGTCGACTGGAACTGTCTTGCCGCCGATTTCTTTGAGAATGTAGACACAGTTGAATCTTTTGTTGGTAAATTAAAATTGTCATTGTATGATGTAGTTCCCACTCTGTAACAGCCCGACAGGGCTTACAGTATTGTGAATAAATAAATAAATAAATAAATAAATAAATAAATAAATAAATAAATAAATAAATAAATGAAAGTATGCGGCCCTCTACGAAACTGCAAAAAAACACAGTTATTCTTGCAATGTGAGCGATAACTCTATTTTACCTCTGACTATTAGCAAGTATTTCAAATAATAATGTAACATGTGTCATGATGTTAACAAGTACAGCAGTCCAAGATCAGATTTTGTTCGGCCGATTTGTGGCTGGTAAACGAAAAGTCCGATTATAGCAATGCACTATGACACTCATAGTGGTGAACAAAGCGTCGGCAGTCAATCAACTGACAAGTGATGAAGCGCGTCGGCATTTATACATGTTCTGGCGTTATCGCTAGCGTCCACGTAAGTTTCAGAATAATCTGTGATGTTCGCGTTGCGCGCGTAATCTTTACAAAACGATCTACTGTATGCAGTCAAGCCCCGGAAACTCAGCATTAGTTTCGGTTTACAGGGACTTGCACGCTCGCAGTGGTTGTCGGGCATCCTAACATCCGGTTGATCGAAGTGAGGTTGGTTTAAATGTTCGCTTCTATTGGTTGTAACAAGTTTTTACAAATAAAAAAAACGATAGTCCTGTAAATAACTTTTCTTTTCTTTATATGCCTTTTATTATTTGTTTATCTTGTGATTTTTAAATCAGGTGAAGCGCCGGAAGTGGTTGAATTTGATTTCGTGGCGCTTGCCTCCGCTCCTTCTCGTCCTTCAGTGGGTTGGATTGCACTCAGTTATCTCGCTCGGTTGGTATGCCAACTACGGGAAAGATTAAGACAAGTTCCGGCGGGCATAGAACGGAAGCCGCCGTGAGCTACGCCGAACAAGTCAACCATGCATTCGTCGAAGATGTCTTAATCGGGCAACACATGTTTTCCGTGACTCTGCTGTCCTAACCCAGGAATTTCTAGTTGCGCGACGATTTTTCAGCGTTTCCTAAAGGCAACGAGTGAACACAAGATATTGGACCCATTATTTGAGCTGGTATTGATTTTGCATGAGTACATATGTAGTTCTTTGCAAGCTTGACTGGACCGCCAGAAGTGCAGTGTCGCTTGACTAATTGGTGATTACGGCAGCCAAGCTCCTGTCGGCAAAAGGCGTTGATGGAAAGGCTTGAATTCGAGTTGTGTCGGCTACATAATTTTAGATTCTTTTACTTTTGGCGTGTAGTTCAATTGATGTCAAGTAATTATACGCTGCTTCCCTCCCGCTCATGAAATTATTGTAGCCGTAGATTTAAAACTTGTGAGTCTTCACTTCGAATGGTGTCGCGCAAATACACATTATTGACTAAATGCTTATAACAATTATTACAGATATTATTGCTATAGCCAACGTTTTGACAATTGAACTTTTCTTCGTCACGGCAGCGCTGCTCTCTCACGAGGACAAGTCAACTTGCCGAAACGCTGTTTCCAGCGACGTTTATTCCCGAAAATCTTCTAATCGCGTCAAGCCTTTCCGTGCTTCCGAACTTGTCTCGTTTGGTACTCAAGTCCTGTAAGAAAACTTTTCGCGCCGTCATAACAAACGTGATTGAGTGAAATTTGACGTCTCCGACTTGCGATTGTGGACAATTTTCACATTGGTTCGGGTATTCTGGGCTCAGCGTTTGCTAATTCAGTATGCATGTCAGTTGCAAATTATAGCTGCTTTTATAGTTGACACTTTCACAATACCTGTATGTCCGTTCTCTATACACAACGTGCAATAAACAAGTTCATTTGTGCCGCTAAAGCTTCGTCTTACTGAGAAATGAGCCAGCTTTCGCCTTTTCAAAAAGCACAAACAATATATAAAAAATATTAACCAAATTTTAGAAATAGCCGCATCACCCAAGCGGCCAGCGGACCTGAAAGCTCTAATACACTGTACCTGAAAAAAGGCACGAACACATTCGGCTTGCATGCAAAGTGTCAAAGGTGGGCTTCCGCGGCAACCCTCTTCCTCTCGATTTTTCGTCTTTTCTTTCTATTTGGAAACCTGACCAGTGACGTCATGAAAGAAATTTTCTGTTCGTTCGAGTAGGATGCCCGGCAACCGTCAGTGGAAAAACGAGGCTGCCGCGGCTGCGGGCGAATACATGGGAGGTATAGGGAATTTCCGCCCCTTCGAGAGTCTCGAAGCTTCTCAAACATTGCAGGCGTGCGGGGTTTACACTGTATATTACTTACGGGGTTACGGGGCGATAACAAAACTTCAGAAACTAATGTGGCAATAATAATAATGATATAATAATAGTAATAATAATAACATGATTAGTAGTAATAACAGCAGCTCTAACACTAATATAGTGTCACGACGTCAAAACAGGTCTTGCCGCAGAGATTGAGACACCAGAAGCAGGTTGGACTTTAAATAGAACGCGCAAGCGAGTTCTTCTTTTTCGTCCATTTCATAGTCTTTCATGGCACATGCACAACTGCCATCGTCTTTCTAAAGCAAGCACTTGACATTTGCCTCCCTCCGAAAGACGCATGGTCCCGATGCGCAACTTAGGTGCTCTACCAGGCGTATAAAGTGGCCGTACCAAAACGGTAACTGAGAGCTAATGAACTCGATGAATACGGTTTCTTACGCAGGACGAGCACGACTTCGGGTAAATGCTTTTATAGTGCTTAGAACTACAATCTGTGTCGGGAACAACTTCGTTGTTCACGTCGTTCAAGCGTCGCGTGACTTTGCATGGGCCAAAGTACCATCTTCGCAGTTTTTCAGACAGTCCACGCCCACGTATTGGAATCCAGACCCAGACCTTGTTGCCTGGTGTGTAGCTAATGAACTTGTATCGGGTCGTACCGTTGTGCATCTTGATGCTGCTGATGACAGATGCGCACACGTGCGAGCTGTCTGGCTTCCTCGGTGCGCTGAGTGAAGTCTTCGGCGTCTACATAGATATCGTCACACTCATGCGGCAACATGGCGTACAACGTTGTCGTGACTTCGCGACCATAGATCAGACTGATTTCTTGTCGAGCGGCGTTATAATATAAGCAAAGGTCACGTACGGCAATATCTGATCCCAGTTTTTATGTTCCGTGTCAACGTACATGCTGATCATGTCTGGGAGAGACCTATTAAGGTGCTCTGTCAGTCCGTTTGTCTGTGGATGGTATGCAGTTGTTCTCCAGTGAGCTGTACCGCTGAGTCTGAGAACCGACTGCAAAAGCTCTGCAGTGAAGGCAGGTCATCTGTCTGTGATCTCTACTGTCGGAGCGCCATGCCGAGGGACGATGTTTTCTATAAAGAACTGAGCGGCTTCTGCTGCTGCGCCGCGCTGCATAGCTTTATTCTCCGCATAACGGGAAAAGTAATAGGTGTCCACAATAATCCATCTGTTCCCTGTTGTAGAAATCGGAAAGGGACCCATGCGTGACTTCACACAGATAACGAAACCGTACGTAAACATATGACAACCGGCGTGAGCAACCAATAAAAATACACAAAAACAACACTATATCTACCCATTCAAGTATAGATTTTTTTTATTTTTCAAGGCTACTGACGGGAAGCTGATGCATTATTCTATTTCTTCTGGATGTGTTAAGCCTCGACAATCTAGCTCTCGAGTGGTCTGGTTTATGCCGTGACACTAAGCTGGTTTTTCTCAACTGGGGTGTTCATCCGCACTGCACAACAAGACAACTCAACAGATTATCGTGGATTAGCAGATTCACAAAGAAATTTATTCATACATCAGCTTCTCGTCTATAGCCCTACAAAATAAATTCTATACTTGAACGGATAGATATAATGTTGTTTGGTTTGTGTGTGTATTTTTATTGGTGGCTCACACGTTTATTTACGGTATTGTTATCTGTGTGAAGCCACGCAAGGGCTTCACACAATCTTTTGCGCATGTCAATACAAGTTCAAATGAGTGGGCGTTTGTGTATCTTTTTCTTCATGTGCATTCGTCTTATCTTGCGGCGCTGTTACGGCAGTACGAATTTATATGAACTAGCCCACTTGTCGGTGCTTCTAAGTTACTTAGGTGCTCTTCATTAACTCTGATCTCTAAGTCTTTCCAATCTTGGGTTCTGAGAAGCTCCTGTGCGCATTGTAAAGGGCTCGAAGTCGATGGCAGGAACGGCGGGCTTCTTTAAGGTAGCTGGCTTCCCGCCGTTGTGCGCATAGCCGATCTTCGCCAGTGAGGGGACGTGTTAGGAGAAGTAGAACGAAGATTTATATACATTATTGAAGAAAGATAGGAACTGCACAGGGATCCAGAAGATCCCGCAATATGTACAACAGAGATTCAATTCATGATTACGTCCATGATTCACAAAATGCTTCGGCTTTTATAGCCCGCCGTCTCCTTTACACCGACATCCGAAGAAGGCGGTGGTAAGCATTCTCGTCACAAATCAGGTGACGAAGTCTCAACGGTCGAATGGGAGCACGAGTGCACCACACAATGACGCACCCGGCCCCCGCCTTGAAGGCGCCGCAGGGCGATGAGGTAGAGTCCGGAGAAGGAAGGTTGAGATCCTCCGGGGAGATGGCCGCTAACCCGAACGTCAGCCGCGGTCCATGCTGCTTTCAGCTTCAGGCCGTCCAAACGCTAGATCCTGGGGACGGATTTTTCGACGTCTTCCCATGCTTCAGGACTGACTGCTTTTGTGACGATTTCGCGTCGGCAACGGCAATAGCCGAGTGAAGAGGCTGACTCAATGAAACCCGCCACAGTGGCGCCGCCTCCCCCCCCCTCCGCTGTTCGAGCCCGTTCAACAAAAGGCTTGTCTCGCGAAGCTTTCGTTGAGACCCGACTGCTTCCTAGAACATCTACAGGACAGCGTCTTGCAGACTGGGTGCCGATGGGGTTGAAATCTTCCCTAGTAGACCGGCTTACGCACACTGGCGTCTGCTCAGACGAATCGCCGGGCCAAACGTAACAGCACATGGTGAAAGGTATAGCGGAGGTCATGCCTCTGTGCCTTACACCTATCTTTATTGGGATTCCGTAGCTCTTTTCATGGACGCTTATTGTGGCTGTGGATCCGCTGTAGATTTCTTCGCAGTATATTTCAGTATGTTTATATACTGGAAATATATCTTTCTATATTCAGTAAAGATATATATTTCTACATATAAATATATCCAAAACTTTTACGTACATTCACATTGCCACGATCAATTGCAATTCTTATTACATTGCTTGTGACGCGCGTAGCAAGTGTCTATATTAGGCGCATTCCGCCAGGAACGTGTGATCTGCGTACTTACTTTTGTGCCACGTTTTATTTTGGAAACGTCCCTTTTTTGAAGTGAGCACCGCCGTGGGTGCCGGAACACTTGTTCGTGGTCCGCAGCGTACGGCGCTTGTTTTGCTTTGACTTCGGGCGCAGGTCAGCCAAATAAAATACAATTTTGTTGTGACTGCCTTCTCGTCCTTCCATACACATCGATTTATCGTCGTTTCGGTGTGGCAACTGTTGGAGCTGCTGGGTAGATGCACCAGGTCCCTGAACCGACTGCTGCTGGAAACAACGAGACGCCCAGAAGCAGCGACGTGACTAGCAGTAGCCGCCGCCTACAAGGGTTACCGCCTGAACCCAGAACGCCATACCAGAATGCAAATGACAGAAGAAGGAAAACCCAACGTCAACAATGAGCCCACCGGCTGAGCCCACCACTGTCATTTTACAACAGCCCCGAGTGCCTCCAACCCTCCGCGGCTGGACGGCAGAAGATGCAGAAGACTGGCTCGACCGACTCACTCGGTTGGCGTCACTGAACACCTGAGGTGACGAGATGAAGCTGCGCCACGCCTTCTTCGCCCTCGACGGCTCTGCTAAAACGTGGTTTCGAAACCACGAAGCCTCTTTGATTTTATGGGAGGTGCTCAAGACTGACTTGTTGAGGACCCTTGCCAACACGCTGCAGAAGAAAAGGGTTGAGATCTTGTTACACTCGAGTATCCCCACGCCTTATCAAACTGTGTCTATATACATAGAAGAAATGAAGCTCCTCATCCGGCGCATTCACCCAAACATGGCAGAAAAAAATGACCCCCTATCTGCATGTTTAACTGCAAATGTCGTCAAAAGACGATAGTCTTGCATGTGGAGAGAGTGAACAAAACATTTATATGATGTTCTGCGCAAGAAAATCGGTTAGTGGTATTCTGGAGGCGCTGCGTTACAGCGCCTCGAGTGGAGGCGAACGAGCGCATCAACTCACGTCACTCGTGAGACCTTTCTAAAACTAAGGAGGTTACACCCAGCGAGCATGGCATGTCATATATCACGTATGTTTTCATTTCACCTTGCACGTATTTATAATATGCATTTGTAATCATCATCTGTCAAGTGTGACTTACTATTTCACATACTTATTGTGCAACCGTCAGAACACACCGTGCTGAAGACTGTGTGCGCTGGCAATCTGTGATGCCTGACATCCATCTCTTTCGTCAGAGCAGCTTCAGAAGGACTGTGCAACATGTGAAGGTAAAGTTATTTGTGTGCCATATTTTAACGCTTGTTTTTATTAACGTGCACGTACTTGTCATATGCGTGCATCTTCATCTTCTGTCGCGTGTGTCTAACTGTTTTTACTATCTTATTGTACATACAGCCGTGGGAACACAACAGGCAGAAGGCTGCGTGCGCTGGCGTCTGCAATGCCTGTCATCTATCGCTTCCGTCGGAGAAGCTACCCAAGGAGTGAACATGATTTGACAACGAGACTGGACTTGTACACTTCACCATGAATCCACTTAGAAGAATGGGGAAACTTTATGTGTATGTAGAAAAATAAAAGATTTCGGTGTCTGACTTTTGTCTTTCGTTGTTGCCGAATCTGCGAAAGCAGTCACACATAGGTGGCTAACTACTTTTTCGCGTGTTTTCTGCGCAACTTGTTGATCACTGCGCAGAAAAACAGGCGAAGAAAGTATTAGGCCTGGCAAAAAAAAACAATGTTTGAACTGGGGACAAATGTTCATCCGATTGGAGTATTTGAGTGGATCAACCATTCGTCCGTCAAGGTGCAACTGTGAAGACTAACGGTTGCCCGGTAAAGTGTAAATGTAGAGATTAACAGTTGCGCTATAAGGTGCAAATGTGGGGACTAAATGTTAGTCTTTTGGGATAAACTGTGGGACGAACGGTTACTCACTAAGGTGTAAATGTGTGGACTAAATGTTATTCTCTTCTGCGGACTAACTGTTAAGCCCGGTGCCATTAGTCCTTAAAGGAACTAATGGTTGTGGCAGCCTCATTAGTCCCCAAAAGGACGAACCACACACCCTTTTAACACCCTTTTGTCTTAGAGTGTAGTGCCAGCAACGCAGCTCCCTCTGGTCGACGGACGGTGCCTATATGGTCTGCCTGGCTCATCACCCTGTAAAAACAGTGTTTTGTGCAACTCGTTCTTTTGGCAGTGGTGGCAAAACTATCTGGTATCTTGTGTCTTAATCTTCTGTCATGCCGCTACCGCGGCCAGTCTCTGGCGCGCACTCCGCTCCAGCGGAGTCTATGATTCCGGCGTCTGACATGCTGAGCAACATGCTGAGCAACGGCGTTGCTCAGCAAAGAATTGCTGAGAAACGCCGGTGCTTGGGACTAGGAAACTCGCCTTTTCGTGCAAAGGGTCGCCTTGTTAGTGCAGAGTATCAAACGCTGCAATTGTTAGAAGTACCTACGTAAGCCCTTTACAGTAAAAAGAAACACACCGCAGAAAATTGGTGTGTTCATACTGTGCCTCTGATATTCGCATTACTTGCTTGTCAATCGGCAATTGCAGAACTATGAACGCAGAAGCCTCAACAATATTGGTGGGTGCTGTGAATTTGGTCGCACTTTAGCCGTTTCGATTGACATACATACATACATACATACATACATACATACATACATACATACATACATACATACATACATACATACATACATACATACATACATACATACATACATACATACATACATACATACATACATACATACATACATACATACAAAATTGTTTACGTTCAAGTATCCCAAGAATGGCTATTGTCTTTCAAATTCCGAGTGGTCCTCGGGAATTTTTCAGTCACGGACAAGTAGATACTTTTTCGTACACAACCAACGACACCGACACCGAAATTAAATTCTGGAAGAATGTGATACAGCCGAGATACTCCGTAGTGCGGGGCAGCGCCAGTTTCGCCCACTAAGGGTATTAAGTCTAAGTACACCGTCTTGTGGCTTTTCGCCTCCATCGAAATGTTACTGCCTCGCACCTTTCAGGTCAGCGGCCTAGCACCGCAACATATGATTGGTTACGCGACTCTTCACTGACACAGCCACATATCAATTTTGAATGATCTTGCCGACGTGCCCGCTGCAAGAGCATGAGACGTTTTTTTGACTTAGTGCCACACATTTACACACACACACACACACACACACACACACACACATATATATATATATATATATATATATATATATATATATATTGTAGCGAAGCCTCTGAACTATGAAATGGGTCGAACTCTTGAGTACCTTCTAGTGGGGCTACCCAACAAGGACGCCGCTCGCGCTGAGAGCCCGTGCTTGGCCGTTACTGTGGCCATTGTGCTTGCTCACTGTGGGCCGGCTAATAAACGCCTTAACATTTTGGTGGAGAGTGCTGTGCCCTTCAAACATCTTCGGTTCACATTCGATGCCCTTGGAGCTTAGATCCCGTACCGTGCCTTCAACCATGCAACAAGACGCCGCCCAGCAAACGCTTCCTCCTGCGCCGACGCCATGTTCCGGTGTCCCCCGCATCCGCGACCCACCTGTCTTCACCAGCGTGGATGGCACCGACGTCGAGGACTGGCTCGCCATGTACGAACGCGTCAGCGTCCCCAATCATTGGGACGAGGCAGGTAAACTCGGTAACCTGGTTTTCTACCTCGCGGGTGTGGCCGGCATGTGGTATAACAACCACGCGTCTGATTTCGCAACCTGGTCCGATTTTAAGACCGCTATCACCAACGTTTTTGGCCGCCCTGCCGTTCGTAAGCTGCAAGCCGAGCAGAATTACGCGAACGCGCTCAGCAGGCCGGTGAATCATTCACCAGTTACATTGAAGACGTCCTGGACCTATGCAAGAAATCCAACGACAGCATGTCCGAATCAGACAAGATCCGGAACGTCATGAAGGGCATTGCCTATGATGCCTTCACGATGCTGCTTGCCAAAAACCCAGGCACAGTAGCTGAGGTCATCACGCTGTGCCAGAGCTACGAGGAGCTCCGCCGGCAGCGTTCGATGACCCGTCGCTCCACACCACGAGATGCAGGGCTTGCAGGCTTGGAGGCGAGCTGGGACCAGGTGGCACTGCTGGAAGACCTCAAGTCCTTCATACGTGAGGAAATCGCACGGCAGTTCTTTCTCCTGCCCTTTGCCCACCCACCGGCTGCTCAACAATCGGCCACTACTATTTTCCCCCCCATCCGCCGAGCGATTGAGCAGGAAATAGCGGAGGTCATGCCTGCGTACCACCCACAACAGCTTCCGGCTCCTGTACCCCCAAGTTACGCCCAAGTGGTCGCCAGGCCGCCTCCAGTCGTTCAAGCGCCCGCCCCACTGACCTACGCCGAAGCTGCCGCACGACCTCCATCCTTTGCAGCGGGTATGCCGGCTACGTATGTTGACGTGACCTCTCAGACTCAGCTCCAGCACCCCCTGCAGCCTTTCCAGCCACCGTTCCGTCCATCGGCTCTTGCGTCATGGACAAGACCTACCCCGGCGAACCGATGGCGCACATCCGACAACCGGCCCATTTGCTTTGCCTGCGGTTACGCTGGCCACGTAGCACGTTATTGCACTCGCGTACAGACGCCCCATATCTCGTCGCCTGTTGCTGGCCAGATCAGGCGTACCTATCACGAGGAAACGCCGTCTATGCCACCGCCAACTCGCCTAGCTTCATCTTCTCGTAGGTCACCGTCTCCACGACGTCGTTCCCCGTCCCCCATGCGGCCAAGTTCAGCTGCTCACGAGCGGGAAAACTAGTCGTCGCAGTCCCCGAGGCAAGGACTGCGATGCTATCGCATTGTGAAAGCCCTCAGAGCCGCCCATCTAATGTCATTGACGTGCTTGTAGACGGTGTTCACGCATCTGCTCTTATTGACACAGGAGCTGCAGTATCCGTTATGGACGAAAAATTTTGCCGCTTGCTTCGTAAAGTGACGACGCCAATTTCTGGATTGTCCCTTCGTACCACCGGTTTGCATCGTATCCATCCTACAGCAGGGTGCACAGCTCGCGTTGTCGTTCAGGACGTTCTGTATGTCGCCCAATTCATCATCATTCCCGCATGCTCTCATGACGTCATCCTGGGGTGGGATTTTCTCTCCCGCAACGACGCCATCATCCATTGTGCCGCCGCCGAAATTGAACTCTCCCCCTTCTCGCATTTGGCGCCGGAAGGCAGTTCTTCGAAAGTGAGCAAGATTCTCGTGAAAGACGATACCATAGTGCCTCCAAGCTCCACGATGGGTGTATCTGTCTACAGCGCTAGACTCTCCGACACAATTGCACTCGTTTCGCCATCCGACCGTGCTTGCCGAAGGAAAGGGTTGCTAGTACCTTTCGCGACCGTGCAAATCACCCAGGGCAACGCCTCTATTTTCGTGACCAACCCATCTCCGTACACTGTTACCTTGGTTCGAGGGGAATGTCTCGGCAGAGCGGAACCAGTGGATAACGCACAAGTCCTGGACGTACCTGATGACTCGCGTTGTCCCAATTTGCGTACCATCAGTGCTGTTTCCACTTCTGATTCATCATCTCGTGATGTATTTGGCCCTTACATTGATGACAACCTCACGTCGGTACAGCGTTCCCAGCTTCTCAACCTGTTGCGAGAATATCGTTCTTCTTTCGATGTCGGGCGAAGTTCTCTCGGTCGTGCGATCGCTGTTACGCATCGTATCGAGACTGGTGCCCATCCACCATTACGGCATCGTCCCTATCGCGTGTCGCCTGCTGAACGTCGGGAAATTAACGAGCAGGTTGATGATATGCTCAGACGCGACGTTATTCGGCCCTCGGACAGTCCATGGGCGTCTCCTGTTGTTCTTGTTGCGAAGAAAGATGGTTCTGCGCGGTTCTGTGTGGACTACAGACGGCTCAATAAGATCACTCGCAAGGATGTTTACCCACTGCCGCGCATCGATGACGCAATTGACAGCCTTCACGAAGCCGAATTTTTTTCTTCTCTCGATCTGCGCTCGGGGTACTGGCAAGTACCCATGGCTGATGACGCTCGACCGAAGACTGCGTTCATCACACCCGACGGCTTGTACGAATTCAACGTCATGCCGTTTGGTCTATGTAATGCACCTGCGACCTTTGAGCGCATGATGGACACCGTGCTGCGCAACTTGAAATGGCACACGTGCTTGTGTTACCTCGATGACGTTGTTGTGTTCGCTCCAGATTTCTCTACGCACCTCCAACGTCTGAAAGAAGTTTTTGCACGTGTCAGCAATGCCGGCTTGCAACTAAATCTGAAGAAGTGCCGCTTTGCAGCACGGCAACTCATCATCCTTGGGTACGTCGTGTCCAAGGATGGCATTCTTCCTGACCCAGCCAAGCTTCGGGCCGTGGCCGAATTCCCCAAACCTGCGTCCGTCAAAGAACTGCGTAGTTTCGTGGGCCTGTGCTCATACTTCCGACGCTTCTTACGAAACTTTGCCACGATCATATCACCGCTGACGAAGCTCCTTGGAAGTAACGGGTCCCTCAATTCGTGGTCGTCTGAGTGCGACGACGCGTTCGCGAAGCTCCGCCATGTGTTGACGTCTCCTCCCATTCTACGCCACTACGACCCTACGGCCCCGACGGAGGTGCACACAGACGCCAGCGGTGTAGGCCTCGGCGCTGTCCTGGCGCAGCGCAAACCCGGATTCCCTGAATATTCAAGCCGTACGCTCGTAGCATATGCAAGCCGTACGCTCACGAGAGCTGAGACAAACTACACCGTCACGGAGAAAGAGTGCCTGGCAATCGTCTGGGCTCTTACAAAGTTTCGACCGTATTTGTATGGTCGCCCATTCGATGTCGTCACCGACCATCATGCACTATGCTGGCTTTCATCATTGAAGGATCCCTCAGGCCGTCTCGCCCGTTGGGCTCTTCGTTTACAAGACTACGACATCCGCGTGCTGTACCGCATCGGACGCCAGCATGCTGACCCCGACGCCCTCTCGCGCTCCCCTCTGCCTGAAGGTGATGTGCTCTGCTCAGTATCCTCGGCTGCTGATTCTGCCATTGACGTTGACATAATCGCTACCGAACAGCGAAAGGATAATTGGATCGGCTCGCTGATCGACTTGCTCTCTGATCCATCCGCAACGCCATCCACGCGTGCATTGCGTCGTCAAGCTCGCCATTTCGCCATTCGTGACGGCCTTCTACACCGACGCAATTACGACGCCGACGGCCGGCAGTGGTTACTCGTGATACCCCGCAGTCTGCGGTCAGAGATATGTGAATCCTTCCATTCTGATCCGCAATGCGCGCACTCTGGTGTATTCAAAACCTACCATCGCATTCGACAACGCTCTTCTGGCGCGGGATGTACCGCTATGTGCAGCAGTTCGTTCGCTCTTGCCTCACTTGCCAACGCCGTAAACCGTCAGCTCACATGTCGCACGCCAGTCTACAACCGTTACCTTGCCCTGACCGTCCCTTTGGGCGCGTAGGTATCGATTTGTATGGACCACTTCCTCTGACGTCGGCTGGTAATCGCTGGGCCATCGTTGCCGTTGACCATTTAACGCGATACGCCGAAACCGCCGCTCTCCCTGCGGCTGCTGCGCGCGATGTTGCGTACTTCCTGCTGCATCGATTTATACTGCGCCACGGACCACCCCAAGAGCTTCTCAGCGATCGAGGCCGTGTCTTCTTGTCGGAAGTCGTCGAAGCCATTCTGACGGAGTGCCATTCTGTCCACCGCAAAACTACTGCTTACCACCCACAGACGAATGGCCTCACCGAACGCTTTAACCGCACCCTCGGTGACATGCTTTCTATGTACGTCGCTGCCAACCACACTAATTGGGATAATATACTGCCCTTCGTCACCTACGCCTACAACACCGCCCCTCAGAGCACGACTGGTTTTTCACCTTTCTACTTGCTGTACGGAAGGCACCCGTCGCACACCATGGACACGATACTCCCGTACACGCCAGGTCCATCTGAGTGTACACCTATTTCCGAGACAGCCAGGCTTGCTGAAGAGTGTCGCGAGCTTGCCAAGACTTTTACGACGCAAGAGCAAGAGCGGCAGAAGAGTATCCGTGATGGCTCCACCACTTCTGAGCCCACGTTCCTTCCTGGTGCGCTTGTATGGCTCTCGATCCCGACCTCT
The DNA here is from genome assembly GCF_013339725.1 of Rhipicephalus microplus. Taxonomy (NCBI): domain Eukaryota; kingdom Metazoa; phylum Arthropoda; class Arachnida; order Ixodida; family Ixodidae; genus Rhipicephalus; species Rhipicephalus microplus. The sequence continues at coordinate 29,119,140 of NC_051175.1, read as the reverse complement.
GCCGCTGGCCTCTCTTCCAAACTACGTCCCAAATACGAAGGCCCCTACCGTGTCATCGAGCGCACCTCACCCGTCAACTATCTGATCGAACCCGTTGAACAATCTTCGGACATGCGCCGCCGTGGGCGAGACATCGTCAACGTGGAGCGCCTGAAGGCTTATTATGACCCGCTCATAATAACAAGCTGTTAGGTCGCCAGGCGGCTCCCTCTTCGACCCCGGGGTAATTGTAGCGAAGCCTCCGAACTATGAAATGGGTCGAACTCTTGAGTACCTTCTAGTGGGGCTACCCAACAAGGACGCCGCTCGCGCTGAGAGCCCGTGCTTGGCCGTTACTGTCGCCATTGTGCTTGCTCACTGTGGGCCGGCTAATAAACGCCTTAACAATATATATATTGTAAGAATTCATTGGACGTCATCTTCCTTTTATGTCAATAACCATCATCAATCTTCGGCTCGTTCCTCTTCATCATCGGCGCTATCTTGCTGTTGCTTGAATAAAGCGTCAGCTGAACCGTTGGGGGGGGGGGATGCCCTTTTTGTGCGCCGCTTCGTAACGTTTGAACGACCTTGTTGCTGGGCGACCTACACTCCTCTTCGTTGGAACAATCGTGTGGCCCTGATAGCTATGCCTATGCATTGATAAGCTTCGGGGAAACAAAATGCACAGGAATTTTCACGTGGACGCAGAATGATGCCAACGTATTTTTACAAGCTGTGGCTAACAATTTTCTTTTTTAGCGCCGCAGCTGTTTTGCGCCGCCGAAGCTGCGTGCAAATGATTCTACTATGTTGTCATTATTTTTCATGAGACTATTGTGTGCTACGTTGGCATTGGTTGCGCAGAGAATTTCCAGTTTATGAAAAGTGAAAAACATCTTTTTGCACATGTGGGGAAATTAGCAGAATGCATCTCTTCTTGTGTTTTTTTTTATCTAGCTGCTGTTCAGTTGCATTGCGATTCACAAGGGACATTAACAATGTTTTAGAAATTTCAATAAATCTCCGGTAATATTATTTAAGAACAGTAGAAACACTACGGAGCGCAAAGCTAGACATTCACAAAAACGACAGGCACAGGACAGATGGTGGAGATGAAGGTTTCGTGCTCTAGTTGATTCAAAAGCTATGCAGCATCTTGTCATATTTCCAATTTTGTTAATATATTTGAAACTTCGTGTGCATTTCAGTGCATTCCGAATACTGGAAAATCAAAGTATAATAAATGGTTGATTCAGTGGGAAAACTGAGTTACGGATACTTAGGGAGCCGTCTCATTATCATTCATAAGTACGCCTAATCTTACAATTACCGTATTTATTCGATTGAAACGCGAGCACAACTGTTTTGCGAGAGGGACTTTTTTGTTGCGTGCAGAAATTAAAAAAAAACAGTCAAAATAGGAGTTATTATATTGGAATATGTGCGCCTAATCTAGGTAGCGAAAGTCTGAGAAAAAAAAATTGCCCGCAGCTTCCCTCGGGGGAACACTGAGGAGGATGCGGAAATTGGTTTACGGGTGTTAAATTGCGACTTACTTGGGTCGATGGCTAAATTGGTTAACGTGGTTGTGAAATGGGGTGTTAAATGAGTGAACACGTACGGCACGTATGCGAAAGGGCGGTGTTTTATTTATTGCAACGAACTTTGAGGACGATGGTTTAGGGACGTCGATCATTCTGTTTGTGGATTCGTTGGCATTCATTTCACGGCGACTTTGGACGTCGACGCGCCGTACAAACCAACGGACGAGCGGCAACTGAGCGAGCGAGCGCCGACCTTGAGTATATATACAGCGCGACGGCGCATGCGCTGTCAGCTGTCGAATGTTCTCGAAGGAGAAGCGCGCGCGCGGCACAGATGGCGACGGCGCATGCGCTGTCAGCTGTCGAATGTTCTCGAAGGAGAAGCGCGCGCGGCACAGATGGTGGGCGACGGCGCATGCGCGCGCGTCAGCTGTCGAATGTTCGAGAAGCGGTGCGGACGGCGCACTACAAGGCGCGAGTATAAGATGCTTCCGCATCTAATAAAGGCGTGCGTTACATTCGAAGAAATACCGCACTCATCTGAAGAGACTGCGTTTCCTGTTCTAGAACAGGAAAGAACGAAGATTTAACGCTGTTGAACTGACACAATCCACCGAGATTCTTATACCGGTGTCACACGGGCACTTCTAATCGCGATCAGTGTCGATTCGGATTAACCACGATCCAGATTAGGTGCTGCTTTACGGTCACCTTTAATCACGATCAGGCGCGATCGGGATCGAGACTATTGCAACCCGCGCATCGCGATCTGTCTGAGAGATCGCGATTTTGCTGTCGTCTGCAGCCCTATAGCCGAGCTTGTTGAAAGCACAATAAACAAGATCAAGCATAGTTCAATAAAAACGCTTGAAAACGCTAGATGTTTATAAAAAAGCAAATTATAAACTGTTTAAATGGGAACAATATCTTAAGTATTGCATAATTTAGGATTCGCATCGACCGAATGTAGTTCCGGGAGAAGCAGACGACAAGCGGTCGAGCGTCGCCTTCAGCGCTTAGTTCGACTCTCGCTGCGTCGGAGCTGTTAGAGCACCTAAAAGCAAACTGATTATGAGTGTCGCAAGCCTTTCGACTACCTCGCAACGGACGTGCACTTCTTGGTCGAATCAAGAGTTCTTTACAGTAATTAGCCGCTGGCAGGAGCGACTGGAGCAGACGTGAGGCGTTATGGTGCGTACAACGAGATTGATGCTTCGCTGCGACTACACGGCTACGAGCGGGGGCCATCACAAATATAAGCGAAGGTTAAGAATTTCACACAGCAATACAGGTAAGTGCTAGGAAAATTTCATCGGGTGATGAATTTATGAAATTACTATCGTATAATGGCATGCAAAGTTTTTGATGTTCGAGCGGTTGTTGTGCGAATAACATTGCTGATAAAGGGCTCTATAGATATACCGTACGTTGAATTTTGTCACTTCCATGTTTTACGGCACGCAAATACCACTTGTGGCATTTCATCTGACCCAAGTTTGAACCGGATTAGCTTGGACCGTGCAGCAGCGGTCATAAAGTTGATCGTGATCAAGAGATCTCTTGATCTCTTGATTTGAGATCTCTTTGATCTCTTGATTTGATCTCTTGAAATCAGTCTGTACGAAGTTGGAGGGTGCAAAACATCGCGTCTCGCGTCGTATAGGGCGCGACGTAATGCTCGCGAAAGATCCCGCAGCTCTAAAAGGTGGGAAAAAGCTTCCTCTGCGTGACCGTTCTATCAGATTCCTGATTCGAAAGGGATGTCGCCACTTCAACGTCGCCGCTAAAGCAATGTCGCCAGAACACTGCTGCCCCATGCCGATCTATCGGATTGCATCTGAACTGCATCCTAATGTATTGCTATCGCTCACCCTCGATAGCTACATTATCATGCTGGGTCTAATAAGGAGTGCTTGCGCGGATACTGCCTTGCCGCTGCCGCGGCCGAATTGGACAACAAACCACCTTCGCCGGCAGTGTTCATCCCCAATTGACCGCTGGCACGCGTATACGCGTCTAACTCCGCGTCTGTGACGGAGGGGGATACGCGACGACGCGCGAGTGATCAAGCGACGCCTGATATTTCGCTTACGTCGCCGCGCCTATAGTGGCGCGAACCAACCAGAGGCCGCGATACCTCCGACCGCTATGTCTTGTGACTGTGGATTCAAAGGCGCTGCCAGGTGCTTGGCGCAAGCGATAACATTGCTGTCCAAACGTTCCTGAATGACCGCGCCATCATACATGAATGACGGCGAGTGCCACCACTGAGACCCGGTTTCGTGCCGAGTTCGAGCGATGCCTTCAAATTCAGTGATTGGCAGCCGGCAGTCCTTTCGCCGGTTTTGAGCGTGATTGTCGGCCGAGTGAAAACAAGTATAGGCAACTGTAGCGTTTACAGGCTACTGTAGCTTCACTGGGACGCTGTAGCTCGACTGGGGCCATTTATCTGCCAGTTTTCTTTTAGAATCATTTTACATTCAGTCGACTAACAGCACAATAAAGAGGATAAACGGCAATCTACAAGAGATATACACGCGCACGCTGCGCCACCTGTCCTATAAATAGCCGCATGCCCATGCTTGCATCTTCATTGTGATCAAGGGACCTGTGCGGGGCCCGAATCGTTAATGCTTGTTTACTTTCATTTTTACCTTGGCGAGTGTAAGTTTGTTGCACACTTATGTTTCCTCGCCAGACGATGGTTCGTCAAACGCTTCATTATAGGCTACTGTAGCATATCCATGCTCCTGCGCTTTGGTCATTGTTTATCTCTCCTTCAGCGGTTGGAATTTTTGTAAACATGCTTCGGAGGGTAGAAGTTTTGAGCGTGAGCACTCGCCAAACGCGAAGTCAATGCAGAGCGATAAACGAGTTCGCGTCGCCCCACTGTAATACTGTGTTATGGCCTTTGACTGGTATTGCGAAGGTTGCAGGATCGAATCCCGGCGGTGGCGGCTGGGTTTTCGATGGAGGCGGAAATGTTCGAGGCCCGTGTACTTAAATTCGGCGCACGTTAAAGAACACCAGGTGGTTGAAACTTCCAATGGGGCGGCGTCCGTCATAATCATGCCATGGTTCTGAGACTTGAAACCCAAGATATTATTATTGTCGAGATCATGGCACCGGCACATGTGAGGAACATTGGTCAAAGAAAATTTCCGTCGAAGTGTAGACACTATATGCAGGGTGTTTGAAGAAATGTGTCCAAGATTATTTAAATATCACAGCAAGGAGGTATCTGCGTGCTACTTGCAGCATTGCCTTTCCTGTGGCAGAAGAGATATTCAGTAGCGTACAAACAATATTATGGCAGTAAATATAGAAATTAACACAACCTTTTTAACCAGTGGTGATAGCCGGTCGCGTCAAATGGGCAAATTCAGGCCCTTCCTACGGATAGTCCACAGCCACTTTGAAATTTTGGAAAATAACCATTCACAATCTCCCCGGAGCGATGCAATGAGCCTAATGAAAAAACTGATGCACCAAACAACGCATGTACCATTCATTTCGAAAAGCCCTCAGCGAGGAAACTCTTTCATTCGCCGTTATCAACCGTCAACAGGCGACCAGCAAAAAAGCTAGGGATTCTGGGATGTACAGTCTGCTGCCGGCTTCCGGTTCGAGAAGAGTAGATGACGGTGAAACGCTCTGCCGCATGCCTCAGATTATTCGAGATTCGCGCGCGTGGTCGCCCGTTCATCTTCGTTCTGATAAACCATGGTCGGTTGCTGAGCCGTTGGCTTCTCGAACTCGAGCGTGAAACGCAAACGCGTGTATCTATTTCCATAGAATGAAAAAAGAGAAATGAGGCCGGCTGCGGCTGTGAAGAGAGCCACAGCGACAGGTAGACTTTGGGTACCGAACGTTGAAGTCAGGGTGTGCGAAGACCACTTTCTCACTGGTTCACGTGTATATCAGGCACTAATAAAAGGCTTACGCATGAATTTGCTGCGAATGATATACGGAGTAATAAATTTCCGCGCAGGCGCGCCTAGCAAATATAATATGCGAACGCGTGGGTGAAACCTATACCTGCCATATGAGATGAGCGCCGGCCACTACACCCATATATATGACAAAAAAACGCGAAAGCTTCACCCGAAGAGTAAGTTAGCACGAAGCGCTGGACGAGTCTATTTGCGCTTACCTCGGTAAAACAATGCGCCAGGACGGCAAAAAAAAAAAAAAAGGAAGAAGTGCGTTAAGGAAACGCGGGGTTTTGATTATTTGGTGCTGTCTATATCTGACTGTTTCGGTCTTGTACCACCGTGCCACGCAGCTTGACCAAGATAAGAGTTAAAATAAGCGTCTGGCTTTTACTAAGAAATGCATCTTATAACACACTGAAGGTAAAAAAAAAAGAGATACCTCAACGCGCTCAATAAGTGCTGCGCTTCATGCCAATAAACTGACGATGTCGGCCAAAGCAGTGATCCCGAAATGAACTCTTAGCACACTGCTACAGTCATTCCAATCCCCTGAGATTTTTAAAATGGTGATTTTGTATCTTCAATAACGTATCAAACAATAAAAACTGTCTTCTGCATCGACTGATCTGCTATAGCCAAACTGACAGTAGCTCCGAGCACAATAAAAGCATTGCAGATCACTTTAGTGTGGTAAAAAAGTTTCCTTACCGTTCATGGCTTTCGTAGCTTGTCGTCGTCACAGTCACGGTTAGCTAAATCAAAAAAGAACCAACTTCTAAAGCACTGACATTGCACGGAGAGGTGTTTTTTTAACGGAGCGGTACAAAAGTGCGCGCGTGCCCCTGCTGACCCGCGTGGTTCGTCGAACCGGAAGCCGTCGTATCCCACAGTTTCCTGCAATTGCCCATATTACCGGTCACCTATTTAAACACTTCGCTTCAAGGCCGCTTGTTGACGCTCGCTTATTCTTCTCCCCCAATGCGAGGAAAACAGTGTCGTAATTGAGGCTGATGTTGAAGTGAATGGTAGATGCGGTGTTTGATGCGTCTGTTTCGGTTTCGCCCGCTAAATTGGCCAGATTGCATATGTGCGTGGTGATTACCAGTGGCTAATGTTTAAAATTGCAAATTGGCTATGGACTATGCGTATGAAGGGCTTAAATTCGCCCATTTGACTCGACCGGCTATTACCACTGGGTAGAAAGTAAGTTGTGTAAATTTTTATAATTACTGCTTCAAATAACGTTCGTACTGATCTGAAGATGCCTTCTATCACAGGAAGACAACGCCGCAAGTACCACGCAGATGCCTTCTATCTGTAATTTTTAAAGAATAATAGGCACATATCTTGAAACACCCTGTATGACTCCCGAAACATGGCGTGGCGCCAACAATGGAGTTTTTATCAGCAGTGTGTGTTTCAAACATCGGAATTCATCATTGCCGATAGCAAACCTTGCACTTGCCAACGCATTTCGGTGATCTGACAACGTATGTGCTGACAACGTATGTTGTCAGATCACATTTTTGAGGATTTTACGACGCTGAAGCATTGCTTCAGTGTAAATTGTGTGCGTGTGTTGCCAAGCTAACAACTAGCGTGAACTTGTTCTCAGCAGTGTGACGTGATTTGGGGCCAGGTACCAGCCATGCCGATATATTGAGGTGTTGGCAGTCTCATTTACAGTGATGTCGAAAATAGAAGCTCCAATTAACGCGAGTGTGGTGATTGAAAAAGAAAGTTACATGATACGCGCTGCTTGTGCGGTCTGCTATTTCACTACATGACTGTTCTGCTTCTTTGTCGGGAAAACATTGGCACATGGCCAATTGCACCCACCTGGTCCTGCAGCATTGCTATCACACATATTCTCTCTAGTCCATTCTTCTTGCTTTGTCTGCTTCCTTCTTTTCTCCCAAGTGCCTTCTGATACTCATAGCCAGGCACACAATGGCACTTGTCTGTAGTTTTACAGTTTAATAAAATATAATACACGTTTTGTTTTCGGCTGGACAGTTGATTACCTAAAAGCTTATAAGTTAGAAATTGCTTATAAGTGAATTAGCTAAAAGCTTATAAGTGAGCTGAAATAAGCTGCACAATAGCATGATAGTAATAAGAGTAGAGCGTGCCACAATACGTACGTACAGAACGATTGAAAATGCACCTATACAATGCAAACAGTGCCTCATCTGCAACCACAGACACTTGTGAGACCATTCAGAAATATGCACGCATTCATCTGGTCCTCCAGACTGATTTGAGCTGATGTAAATATTAGATGGCTTTAAACATCAAATCCTTGTATGTAGTTGCAAAGACTGTTTATTTATTTAATATTTATTTATTTTATTATTTATTTATTTACAGGTTTCACAGGCTTAGGCCCTAGCAGGAGGGGCAACAGCAACAAAAATAGAAAGTTGTACACTGTCACAGCACATAATTGGAAGACTTATAAAGGTTTTTACCAGCAGTGTTACGGCAGATAAACAATGAACTAAACACTCATACGCAGCATAAGTTTACAAATATTTCACTCGAGCGCTGCCAACACGCCATATTCATACATCTCTCAAAGCTATAGGTGATAAAAAAACACCTTCAGGTTGTTTTTCACTATCTTCACTTGAAAGCACTTATTGGCAACAAGTTAAGTTCCAGGCAGCAATAGTCAGCAACAGGAACAAAAACTATTTTTGAAAGCAGCAGTAGGAGCAAAAATAGCCGCCAATGAATATGCATTGAATATGCAATGAATATGAATGGATATGTGTTGTATTCCTAGAAGGTAGACGCTTCACACAGTTGGGCAGAATTATAACTTTACCGAAACAATTTCGGTAGAAAACATTAACCAATTAATGTTTCTACGAGATAGAAATCTTTAGATTTCAGGAAGTCGCATTATTTGTGTTTGCAACTATTGTCTTTTTATTTGCCAAAAATGAGTTTGACTCAAAGCTATAGGTGATAAAAAACACCTTCAGGTTGTTTTTCACTATCTTCACTTTGAAAAGCACTTATTGGCAACAAGTTAAGTTCCAGGCAGCAATAGGCAGCAACAGGAAAAATAACTATTTTTGAAAGCAGCAGTAGGAGCGAAAATAGCCGCCAATGCATATGCATTGAATATGCAATGAATATGAATGGTTATGTGTTGTATTCCTAGAAGGTAGACGCTTCACACAGTTGGGCAGAATTATAACTTTACCGGAAACAATTTTCGGTAGAAACATTAACCAATTAATGTTTCTACGAGATAGAAATCTTTAGATTTCAGGAAGTCGCATTATTTGTGTTTGCAACTATTGTCTTTTTTATTTGCCAAAAATGAGTTTGACAGCCTTCCGCTGAATTTTTTCAAGCAAGACAACATCTTTTCAACATTGAGCGTGCCAAACAACCGAGGCATATTCATGCTCTGATCTAACACATGCGTTGTATGTCAATAACCTGGTCTCATTCGTGGGTGATTTAACTTGCCTTTTAGGAAACCATGGTTTCAAGTGAAGCCTTGCCTATGCTTGCAGTGTTGTCTGATCATGCAAGTGTTTTCGTCAAAGTGACTCCTAGATGTTTGTATTTTTCTACATCTTTGAGTGGGTTATTGCGAATACAGTAAGTGTAAAGGCTGGGAGCTAGCTTTCTTGTTAACCTCAAAAGAACTGTTTTGTCACAATTGAGTTCCATGCCCCAGTTCTAGCACCATTCATTTATACTTGTGAGAGGTTGCTGAAGTAACGTGTGGTGGGGTCTATTACACAACACAGTTCTTGAAGAACAACATAATCGTGCGCGAATAATCGAATATATATGTACTTATATATGACATCAACTTAATCCTTAAACAAAATTAAGAATAATAAAAGGGGCCCAACACACTACTTTGTGGCACACCGAAGAAACACGTAAAAAAAAGAAGCACAACCTCACCAAATTGAATTCTGTTTTTAAGTATGCATGAATCCATCTAACTATCCCCGGAGGAAGCTCAATGTTTTCGAGCTTAAATAAACGTTTTCCGTGAGGCACCTTGTCAAAAGCTGCACTAAAATCTAAACACACACACGCACACACACGCACGCGTGCACACACGCGCGCACACACGCACACGCGCACACATACGCACGCACAGACGCCCACGTGCACACACACGCGCGCACACAGACGCGCACACGCACACACAAGCGCACACACGCACGCACAAGCGCAGGCACGCGCGCACACACGAACACACACGCACACACACGCACACACGCACGCACACACGCACACGCGCGCGCACACACGCACACGCGCGCGCACACACACACGCGCACACGCGCAGACGCACACGCGCACACACACGCGCACACACACACACACACACGCACACACACACACATCAGTCTGCCTAGGTATGTCTAGAGCCTATGCGAATTCATGCACTGTGGACACAAGCTGAGTGACCGTTGACATATTTTTTCAGAAACCACGTTGATATGACGACAAACTATTATTTTCGAATAAAAATATGTTAACATATTTGGCAACAACCTGCTCTAAGATTTCACAACAGCTACTAGTAATATAAACAATATGGTAGGTTGACAATTAGGTTTTTTTTCATTTCATGTATATGCATTACCTCGGACTAGGAATGCAATTAAGCATGTTTGAAATATCAAGATATTCGCTTTATATGTTAGACAAGTTGCCAGAGACTTCTATGCAGTGTTTTGGTGCAATCCTATGACCGATATCTGTCGTGTCTTAATGTTTCGGGCACGGTTTATTACGTTACAGGGTATTTTGACAACTGATTACATTAGAAAGCCTTCTACTTAGTGCTCGGCTCAATCCTAAAACCGATATCTGTCACATAAAGAAGTTTCCGGTGCAGTTCGTAAAAGGTATAGGATATTTGGACTACCAACAAAGTGAAACCTACTTAGCACTCAGCTGCAATGGCAATCTAACTTATAACGCTACTTTTTCTGGCATCATTTCAAAAACTCTGCTTTGTATGCCGAGCTGTGACACTTTTTTACACAAGCCTGCAAATTTGATTTTGCAGAAACGATATCACATTGGTCTGTTCCACATCAAGCAAACACCCAGGTCTGTAGAAGAAGGCAACGCAGCTCACCACACAAAGCAGAGTTTGCGAAATTAAGCATGTCAAAATTACTGCGCATGTGACACATGTGTGGTCTATACCATTCCGCTTACTTGAGATAAGCAAATACATAGGACAATCTGGTCGACGCATTAACGTTCGTTTGCGGGAGCATGCGAATCATATACCCTCTGGCGCTAGCGATAACATTCACTACATTGTAAGTAGTGTGGTTGTACAGCCATGTTTGGAAATGTATCGATTGCAGGTAAGGCTAAGATGCAACGTCATGGAGAACTGCTTGAATGATGCCATGTTTGGAAACTTGGTCCAGGAAAATGTGGAAGCGCAACTTCTGTGCTTTTGATCTAGAACGAGTGCGACTTTCTTGATCCGTGGTGACTTGTATCGATAACATTGGCGCAGTGATTCAGGGTGTGGCGATGGCGTAGTGGTTAGAGCATCCGCCTCGCATGCAAGAGGTCCGTGGTTCGAATCCCGGTGCCGGCCAGTTCCCAACCAGATTAAAACAAAATCCGCGTGTTGATGGAACTGCATTAAGAGGCCTGGGGTGCAGCCTCACCGGTAACCACCGCCAGGAACGCACTCCCTCACCAGAGAAGGATTGGCCACCCTGGTGCAGTATCTGGCCACTACCTCCCACATGCATACGTCAAACAACTCACGGCCCTCAGTCCCCAGCAGCTGCGAAGCAACTGACCACGGCGGCGGTCAGATCTGCAACGCAGCAGAGGGTGCTAAGAATCTCTGGATCCGGACAGGCCGCCATTGGAACCTGAACTTGGCAACATTTAACGCTAGAACCTTATCTAGTGAGGGAAGTCTAGCTGTACTATTCGAGGAGCTTTTGTGCATACCCTGAACGAACTTAGGACGAGGTGTTCATTTTCTCTGCCTCTGTTTTTTTTTTTTTGCGTCTTAGTGGCTTTCTTCGAGTTTAAGTATGTACCAACTTCCCAACAAGCAACACTTTTGGACATATCATGAGGTGTTTTTTGTGTTTCTTTGCATTAGATGATTTTTGTACAGCAGAGAACATTTAAAAGCCTTCCATACGGGTTAAACGGCAACCTAATGGCTCATATAGTAACGCAGCATTCTGGACGTGCTGGTACGTAATATTGTAGTCTTCTAAGCGCCTCTCCATTCTTTTACCTGCCCGGGGTTTTTTTTTATGCGCTGAAAAACTGTGGTATATTGACTACATACAACGCCCAAATGTGTTCCTCATAGGTTTCAGTTAGAATCTCATGATCGATATTTGTGACATCATAAAGTGTTGGCTGCAGCTTGTTGTATTTGAGGAAATTTCAATTGCAGACAATGTGCTAAAGTCTTCGTTACAGTTTCAGTTGCAATCTTACGACCGATATATTCGTCACATCACGAAGTGCCAGTTACAGTTAGTTGCGCTAGAGGGTCTTTTTAACACAAACAATGTCTAAAAGCGTTCTGCGCACTGCTCAGTTCCAATCTTATGATCACTAACTGTTGCCTCATTAGGAGTCGGGTGTGGTTTGTTGTATGGAAGGACATTTATTTCACACACATCGTCCGAGAGCCTTCTATTACAGGGCTCAGTTGCAGTCTTATGAGCAATATTTGTCGTATCACGAAGTTGCGGGTGAGATTTATCAATGTCATAAGTGCTGTAAAGTATAAAGTCTAACATGTATGGTATGTACCGGCGTATTCATAATAGTATTCATGAATTTTGTAGTGTAGATATACGTACTTGGGGGTTTATAAACATTCATGCTACTTCATTTTTGGTTATTAGATCGTTTAGAAGGATTTTGCTGTTCGAAGCTTTTGAAGCAGGAAGGACTAAAAGGCTGCTCTAACATTCACTTTCTCAGTCATTCCTAGCAATAATTACGCGCTGTTAAGGCCTTACCAGTACGACTCATTACATTTCAGAAAAAAAATTATTGCACACTGTCACTACATGAATGATGTATACTAAGTCATTTATTCTTTCCTTTATACACCTGATTGCCTCTCATTAAAACATCACACTCTCCAAGAAGAAATCTTTTGTGCACTGCCTAGATGTGAATATATAGTTTAAAGTCTGAGAACAGACTGTTTAGTTGTTGCGTACTTTAATTGCGTGAACAGGGCTTGGTCACTCGTGTGAAAACTAAGAAGCCTAGCCCTATTTGCAAGTGCTACAGTGTAGCTTGAACTTTTGTCGCTATCAGGACCATAATTTACGTTTCCAGTAATTATTTTTCTTCTTTCATGCTATTGAGGGAAAAAAAGCTTATTTTATACTTTCGCCCTTAATTCTATCTTATAAACGTTGGTCCAAGTAATAAACTATAATCCATCTTAGATAGAGAAAAGTGTTTTTTTTTTATTCATGTACAAGATACTAGTTGGTTTGCGCCGAATTTGCGGGCACCTCGTTTGTATTGTGCAGATACATAAGTTTCATTTTTTTTTCTCTTTCGTAACTGAAGTAGGCGCCAAGAGACAACGTCAAGCATGCGTTGCTGCTCCCGTCCGCTTTTTCAGCAAAAACAGGACTCGACACATTTTCATCAACAGAATAATTATATTCTTGTTTGGCACTAATAGCAAGGCCTAACACAGCCGTGCACAAAGCGAGTGGGAATCCGCTATGTTGAGTCCGGACATCACATCACAACTTTGGGTATCCAGAGGGCCCGCGATGCGGTGGCAAGTCTAGGCCTTTGTGCCATCGTGGGAGCGGCCCACCTTGTGGGGCACACGCCGTCCAACCTTCACAATAAAGTTTTTTCCAAACCAAACCAAAAGCTGACTACTAATAGCGTGTACACTATCTGAAGGAAAGAGGTCTGCCAGAAGGAGACGCTCACTATGATTGAAGAAATGAAGTGTATGCTAACGGGCTCATTTTCTTTGTTAGACGCATTAATAATGAGATCTAACAGACAATCATGTCAAGGAAAGTATAGGGTGTGTTATATGAGGTAATTGATATGTAAATATGAAGAAAGAAAAGTGGATGAAAAGATAACATGCCGCGGGCAGGGACCGAACCTGCGGCGTTTGATTAACCCGTCCAGTGCTCTACCAACTGAGTTACCACGGCGGCTATTACGCCCGCCCAATTTAGTCGGCTATATATGGACGCATTATTCGAAGGTCGCAGCTTCGGTTTCAGCCCATGGCAGGTCATCTCAAAGGAACCAGTCACAACGCTTGAAACGCAGAAAGTGAGTAAAGCTCCGAATCGCTGACCACCGTAATCTCGCGCAGTGACTTCCTGCACATGGATGATCATGGGCCCCAACGTATTGAAGGCAAAGCAACATTTTAGAACTCTAGCAACATTTTGAAAAGTGAGCCCACTTGCCGCGTGCAGTGTACGCTTACGCGCTCACGGACTAAAAAGCTTCGACCTTGTTCCTGGGAATGTTTTTTTCGGTCGCGTGTACTTTAGTGGCTCCATGGCTGAATTGTCTGTTTCACTATTTTGTACATGCCGCCGGCAGCTAAACACAAATATGTCTTTGGACGCCCGGGTGCGCGGATTGCAGGGAAGAGGAGTGAAACGCAATGGAAGCGGGTGCCGCAGTGGTGCCTGCTTGGTGCTCGCGACGGTAACGTTTGGCCAGGAATCTAACATATCAGTAATTCTCCGCGGCTGTCCGTCTATAATTTGTATGGTCATTCATTCGAACAGTCAATGCACCGGTAACTGCCTCATGCAATAAACAATAGACGTACACTCTGAAAAAAAAAAGGAGCGTGAATTGAGCAACTGGCTCCGTTTCTCCTTCGGCGGAGTGACTTACTTCCTTTCGGGCCATTTGCCCGTCGCGCCCTCTTGCAGCAAGCGCCACAGAAGTAAGGTTTCTCCATCAGTGTCCAATTTTCCACTTCCTCCTCAACCTGTGGTATTGCGCTCGCCGAGCTACATCGTGATTCCGTGTTGTAAAACCGCCCTCTGCGCTACGGGTATCATATTTCTCACGATTTGGCAGTCATTCAACAGTCTCAGGCTATTCGTCCTACACTACCCAGCCGCGGCTTGTCGCGTGCGATTAACCGTACTTACGATTGATGCAAAAATTGCAGGAGTGACATTTATTCTTTTGTTTTATCGGTATACAGTAACGTCAGTGCCGATATTTTCTTCTTTATTGCTATGCACTCGCGCGATGTGCCGCACACTTCCGTGTAGGCTAGTGTTTTCTTGTTAGCGACCAGTTTGACACGAATACAACAAGTGTTGCTTTTGTGACAGCGTTGCTTTTTGAATACCTGAGACTGTACACAAATAATATTTTTGTCGGTGTCGACGTACTGGGTACGATAAAGTGCATACGTGCTTTCAATTTTGGACGGCACTAATAGCACACATCAATCAACAAGGCATATAGGACGCATCACAGCTAATTTTTTCTAGATTCGAGCAAACGTCATACCTCTGCACAATGCATGCGTGAAGGCATGATAATACAGAAATGCTCGAGTTTTACGTGCTGCAATCACGGTGTGAATATCAGGTACGCCGTGGTGAGGGTCTGCCGATGAATTTCAAATCACTGAAGTTGATTATCGTGAATGCAAACTTGAGGAAACGAGTGCTCTTTGCCGTTTTACTACCATCAAAATGCGGTCGCCGTGGCCTGGAGTCGGATTCGCGCCCTCGAGCATAGTCACGTGACACTCAGTGGCTAAGCTACCTCGGTAGGGGAAAGTAAAAATGGGGGAAACAGGAAACAAAGTGTCACTGAGCGTTTATTTGCTAGACTGGGTTACATTCGCCAGAGACGTTACACTGCTTCATAATTGCACATTTGTGAAAACCGATGACTTTCTTTCAAATAAGCCAAAATTTCCATCGCATGCGTTTTGAATTACGCATGCCAGCACTAAGAGTAAAGATGGAATTACGAACGCTTGCAGTGTCTTTCTCTCGTCCATGCGATTCTGTTTTGCCTTGCGAAAGCAATGGAGCAAATGCAACATACAAAAAAGTAGAAAGAACCAGATAAGTCGATGGAATTTCGAAACGTGGTATAAGTGCACGAGCGCAGGTTCCCTTGCACTTTCGAGCAACAAAAAAGACATCTTCGTGATCGCAAAATATGTTCTATCGATGACGGTTTGTTGTTTCTTGTGACAGCACCAGTCCCTGGAACTTTTTCAAACCTTTCATCTACATACATCATATCACACAGACCTATACGATGCAGCGCAGCTTTATGATGGCCAAGAAAGATGGCATGCCGGTCATTATTTGTTCACGAAGCACTTTATGTATGACAACTTATCCAAAATATCCTTGTATCACTGCTAGGGTGATTTAATGAGTGTGGTAGCGACAACATAATAAAAGGGCAAATTGGTCTTCAGAAGCCTCACTTTTTAGTACCTCTAAACACACGGTTGACTAGACACAGACACAGCTTTTCTCTCACTCCTATATTCGCCAAAACCAAATCTCACATGAACAGTTTTTTTCCGCGCACCATAAAAGAATAGAACTTTTTACCTGTTCACGTCATACAATCGGAAAACTTTACAAAAGAATTGAAAAACCATTTCTCCTAATGTTTAGTATAAATATCATCAGTGTTAAACATTTCTTACAGTTGTGTCGTGAATCCCATGCTCTGTGTAGTGCTCTGTTATTGTCTTAAGATTTTTTTTTCGTTGCCATCACTTGTGTAAATTGTTTTGCGAAGCAAGCGTCTTGCACTGTATGTTTTTCTTCTTGCTTTGTTAGTCTTTTTGTGAATGTCTTGTTATTGTATTTTGTATTTGCCCCTCCTGCATGGGCCAGCATATTGGCCTGCAGTATCGATAAATAAATAAATAAATAAATAAAATTAGGTTAGGCTAAATCTTTACATCCAGTGTTGCGAAACTCTACAAAGCGCTGCTGCAACAGAACACAGCCGCTCTCGGTGGGAAAGGGTAACTCTGGTTATTGGTGTGTAGACTAACTACCGATCTCGATGATGTCAGTGTCGGATGTTGATGAACTGAACAACTGACGCTAAGCCGACGTGAATCCTGTGTCAGAGAAGTACATATGCGCTGTTTATAAATTTGAAGGGCCAGCAGCGCAACCATAACTACCGTTTCGCCAGCAGTAGGGTGTTTTTCCAAAGCAGTTTCAAGAACTAACGTGGCGTTCTGGTACTGTACCTGTTTGCCACGCAGGATGCCTGGTTTTAATTCCTGCTGGGACTTCAATATTTACCTTTTGCATCCATCAGGTCAACTCTGCATGTATCAGTTTTTTTTTTTTTTGCACTATCGCGTTACATTTCAACTGACTCTTCCCGCCACTTCAGGGTCAACAAACTGTGAATCACCTATCTCGTATACCTGCATACCGCCACACAGGGTATGTGGGTATGTGCCACATATGTGTAGAGTAATAGGTTTGACGACGTACGTACGCGACAGTATTTGCAAGTTAACGATATTATGACCCGTCTAACTTATTAGATACGCTTTCTTACCCCTAAATTCGAATTCTGCTTTACCTTAAGGAGGTGAAATACCTAGTATATATTGCGGCATATGTTAAACGGGGATACGTACTACGTATATCGCCTCCTTACCCATTAGACAAAAGTTAGTATGGAATATGCACACGTGGGCAGTTAGATAGATAGATAGATAGATAGATGGATAGATAGATAGATAGATAGATAGATAGATAGATAGATAGATAGATAGATAGATAGATAGATAGATAGATAGATAGATAGATAGATAGATAGATAGATAGATAGATAGATAGATAGATAGATAGATAGATAGATAGATAGATAGATAGATAGATAGATCTACGCAAAAAAACGCTTCGCATTTAAAAAGCAACGGCAAAACGTGTTATTTCGCCCTATACTATACCTTCCTTCTCTACTCTTAGGTCGTGCTCTTTATATGGGTGAATTGTAGGGACCTGAGTAGAGCATAAAATTATGAAAACTGGAAGTAAGTGTAAATCACAATACGCTTACATAAAAACGAGAAAGCTTTGTTCACCTAGCTCGATCGAGCGTTGTTTTGCTCAGAATAATTTAAAAATAAACTGAGAATTACAAACGTACGTCTTAAAACTAGTATACGCGTGCAGTATCAAAAAATAATGAAAAGGAAGGAAAACAAACTACTCCTAAGATTACAGCAAGAAACCGAAACAAAAACAGAAACTTGTTTTCGTTTCAGTGGCGACATTTTTAGGATGTATTGGGCTGAAATTTCGGGCTGAAAAAAATTCTCCTGAATCGTGGCGCTGAACCTATAACGGCGCGCTGATGTTGCGCCCCACAACTAACGCATTCGGCCATGAATGACGCCGAGCCGCCTGCGTTAGCAAGTATTTATCAATATACCACGAGCACGTGAAGGACTGCTTTGCAAAAAAAAGCGTTAAAGAACAATATTATGCCAATAGCTGTGTACAGAATGACTTCAATCGAAAGCTGAATTTCAGGATAACATACGGTGCACTGACCATTAATAAAACCTTCTTAGTTTTACTGTAGTTAACGCTTTTCCCTCGAAAAGCAAACCACTTTTTTGCCGTTTCTATGGACTCCCATAGCACAATCTTTAACAGCTCTGAAAGCAAAATTTAAGCTCACCCCAACATGATCGCTGCAGCCCTCTCATCCGTCCAGGTGCCCAGATACGCTCTGTTGTCTGGAATTTTCAACATTCACCCTCTACCATTAATTATACGGCAAACAGTATCTGGTTTGATTGTAAACGCGCAGGCTTTGAGCTGGGACCTCGGGGGACGCTGGCTGTTATGTGTCCAGGTTCAGCTCGGACTGGCCCGGTGGATGGACGTGTGGCTTGAGCGCTCTCGATCGACTGCGCAGAGAAGTGGTTTAGCATGATTTGAGCTTGCCTTTAAAGTTATTAAGGCAGCCGTTAAAACCTTTGTAGCACTTGTTACTTTGTGCGGCTTTTTCGGAAGTCAGTCATCATGTATTTACTAATTTGTACGTGTGGGTGTGTCTGTTTCTTTGAGTTTTTTTCTCTTGCCACCCATTGGGGGAGGCGCACGTACATTGAACACGCATATTTTGTAGTAAAGCTTAGACTTTCTCTTTTTCGTAGGGCAGGGATTGTGTTGTGTATGTCGAGTGAGACAAGCCATAAGGACAATTAGTGTCAGAAACACATGGTTAAAAAGACTGTAAAGTGTTCAGGATGTGGAGTGGGTTTGAAAATGGACCCAAGTGCAGAAGCGAATGGAGAGGAGGCTGACGCGCAGTGTAGGCAATGTGGGGTCGAGAAAAAAGTTTGGAGAAATGATGGTTGCCCAGAGTGAACTGCTGTTGAGAATTCACCGAGCTGGATAATGCGATGGCGACAGAGCAAGAGAAAATGAGGGCAATGGGAGAAAGGCTGAAGTCCGCCGATGAAGCACTAGCCAGGGTGAGCAAAGGAGCGGCCGACGGACACAACAGTAGGAAACAGGTAACGATAACGGCGGAGAAGAAAGAGAAAGCAATTTTGGAGAAAACAGGTTCAGCCGGTTCAATTGTCGCAAAGCTCAGCTTCATCAAAGTAGTGGTGGCGCTGGGAGGGGACAAAGCAGCCGACATCACAGGTGCAAGTAACGCCCAGGTGCAGGACGCTCCGCTGAACAATCACAGCATATGATAATCAACGGGGACATCGATGCGCAGAAGCAATCAAAGAGAGGGTAAGAGGTGACAAGAGAATTGCAGTAGGGACGTTCCCAGGACACAAGCTGGAAGCAGTCATGAGGCAAGCGAGCGCAAAACTTGAAAATACAGCTGATATACGAAACCTTGTAATAATTTCAGGCGGTTTAAACGATGTCCCAATTGAAGATACGGTAGGAATAGCGACCACACTGGCGAAAGGGGTCGATGACATGCGCGTCACTTCTCCTCAGGTACAGGTAGTGATATACATGATCCCAGAGGTATCGGTGCGTCACGACAACCTGCGAAGAGCAGTTGTCAACGCGAACCAAGAGATATGGCGGATGAGTCGAGATAAAGGATTTGAGGTTGTTGGAATAAACAGAGAGGTGCATAGGTGAGGTGGTTTTCAACGAGACAGAATTCACTTCGATGGGCGGATAGGTCATGAGGTGGGTAGGCATCTTTGCTCGACGCGCAGTAGCTTTTTTGGGAGGCGCGCGGGCCCTTCGGGGTGCAGGATAGCTAGTAACGAGGAAACCAACGAGGGAGACTGTTTGGCAGGTGGTATGAATAGATACGATTCCAAAGTGGCACCAGTATCTAATAAAGTTAGAGTCCGGGGCAGAAATAGACGTAGCCACGAGGGCCGAGCCAATTCAGACATAGGATATATTAACATGCAGGGTGTCAGGAACAGCCTGAAGTGGGCAGAGATAGAAGAACAGCTAAGGGAGGAGAGGCCTATGGTATACGTTTTGTAGAAACACATCTTAGGGACATGGCACAACCTCCTAACAATCCGGACTACGCGTGGGAATATTGTAACAGAACAGAAGGCAGCAGAAAGGGGGGTGGTATTGGGTCATTCATTCATAAAAGCTACAGACTGGCAAAGAGTCAAGCCGGAATGCAAGAAGCATTTGTGGCTAAAAGGGAAAGTGGCAGGGCAAATGACACTCCTCGGTTTGCGTGAACTTGTGGATGGGAGACAAGGCCAGAGAGAAAATCAGGCAATGATAGAGTGTATATCAAAGGCATTGAGGAATTAGGAGGAGGGTGCGAGATAATGATACCTGGAGATATGCATGCGCACATAGAAGATATAGATTGGTATACCGACCCAACAGGCAAAATGGTCATGAATATGTGTGAAAGGCATGATTTGATCATTTGCAACAGTACCGAGAAGTGTTAAGCGCAAATAACATGGGAGGTAGGAAGGCTTCAGTGGGCAATGGATCACGCACTGATGTCACATAGAATGTATGATAGGCTCAGGTGAATGCACATAGACGAATGTGGCTACAGAAGTATGGGTAGTGATTACAAACGTATCAAGCTAAGTTTCGGAAGAGCAGTAAAAGTGGGAAGGAAGGAAGGTGAGAAACTACAGAAAAATTTTTATTCAGAAAGCCAAACAGCAATAGCTACTAAACAAATTGAGAAAGTAATCACTGATGATAATAAAACAGTGTGGACTAGATGAATCTAGTTAGACTATTTGAACTAGAGCTTGCTAAGGCACATGACAAGTCGGCCCAGAAAAGAAGACACAAACCCAATAGTTGATGGGATGACGAAGTTAAGAGAGCCACATCAAAACGTCAGAAAGCCTCTAGGGAACACAGACATGCTAAGCAGGGGGGAACCGACAGATGGAATTAAAAGAAAATGGGACATCTTTCTAAGCTGTAGAAGGGAAGCATCGCTTCTGATCAATGAAAAGATTAAAAGAAAAGAGGCTCAGTGGCTGGCAGATGTACATAAAAAGGATAAAAAGGTAGCTGCAGAATTTCGGAACCACCTAAACTTCCTAACAAATGAGACAAGCCTAGAGCAGAGGTTTATAACTACCGCTCAAGGTGCTAAGCTAGAAGGGGACAAAGCTGTCGAATATATCAGAACAAGGGTGACAGAAAAATTTGAACAAAGAAGTGCCTTATGCACCAGAATAGGCAAGGATGGATTAAGGGGCGCAATAGCACCTTTTTCACAAAGAGAGTGGGAAAGGGCTGAGAAGAGGGTTCTTAGTAGTACA
Organism: Rhipicephalus microplus; assembly: GCF_013339725.1. Taxonomy (NCBI): domain Eukaryota; kingdom Metazoa; phylum Arthropoda; class Arachnida; order Ixodida; family Ixodidae; genus Rhipicephalus; species Rhipicephalus microplus. The sequence goes on along the minus strand of NC_051175.1, from coordinate 29,097,871 downwards.
TCGACAGGACCAAATGGCATTCCAATTTGGTCCGAAGTCTAAGCAGACTATGAAAGAGGCAGTGAGCAAAACACTAATCGATGGTGAAGCCCCCGAAGGATGGGTAATTAGCAGGGTGAGCAGGATCTATAAAGGTAAAGGGGACAAAGCGGACATAACAACTACCGTCCTACAACAGTGACATCAGTGGTCTACAGGCTGGTGATGCAGATTATAAAGGAAAGACTCCAGGCATAGATAGAGGATGACGGGGTGCTGGGGGAACTGCAGTATGGGTTTCGGAAACACAGGAGGTTGGAAGATAATCTGTTCTCACTGACGCAGTGCATCGAAATAGCAGAAAAGGAACCTCTGTAGCCTGCATTTTTGGATATCAAGGGAGCGTACGAAAGCGTGGTTCAAGAGGACTTGTGGAAAATACTGGACACACTAGGTGTGGAAGATGGAGTCAGTAACCTGGGAAAAGCAGGTATCCAAGCCCGCAGAATTAAAACCGGGGCTTAGTCAGGGGTGTCCTCTGTCACCCTAGTTATTCATGATGTACCTACAAGGATTAGAGGCCAAATTAGAGGGAAGTGGACTTGGCCTAAACCTCTCTTTCGTCGAACAAGGAAAACGCATTGAACAGGCACTACCAGCGTTGATGTACGAAGATGATATAGTGCTCATGGCTGACAACAAGAAAGATTTGCAGAGATATGGATATCTGCGGTAATGAGGGAGATAGGTTAGATATCAGATTCAGTAAGAAAAAATCAGCAGTCATGATTTTTAATGATAATGAAGGTAGTGAGCTAATAATACAGGTGGTCACGCTAGAGATAACAGATTAATACAAATATCTGGGTGTTTGGATAAGCAATGGGGCCGAGTACCTAAGGAAACGCGAAATATACGGAACGACTGAAGGTAACAGGAATGCGGCAGTGATGAAAAATAGCGCACTGTGGAATTACAATTCGTATGATGTTGTGAGAGGAATATCAAAAAGGGTCATGGTTCCACGGTCTGACGTTCGGTAATGTCGTCTTGTGCTAGAGATCAGAAGTTCAAGGAAGGCTGGAAATTAGGCAACTTGGAATTGGTAGGCTTGCCTTAGAAGCCCACGGGAATACACCAAATCGGGGAGTACAGGGTGATATTGAATGGTCGTTTGAGGGCAGGGAAGCTAGCAGCAAGAGTTTGAGAAGCGATTGAGAAAAATGGGGAGGATCATGGGGCTAGGAAGGTGATCAGCTACTTGTACATGAAGAATGTCAACACAAATGGGAGAAATCGAACCAAAAATTGACAGGTAATTACTTTGAAAACAGCGGGGGGCCACACCAAAAAGAACTATCGGTTAAGAAGAAGGTGAAGGAAATGAAAACTGATATGTGGAAAATTGGCATGATAAAGCAGCCCGCACTCGAGATCTATCGAACTTTTAAGCAGGAAATTGCCAAGGAAAGGATCTTTGATAATACTCGGAGTAGTTTTCTACTGTTTGGAGCCAGGACGGGAGTATTGTGAACCAAGACACATCGGGCCAAATGCGAAGATGTAGACACGGTATGCAGTGCATGCGGAGAGGAACAGGAAACTGCCGAACACTTGCTAATGTTCTGTAAAGGACTTCACCTGATAGTTCAGGATGATGGCGCAGAGTTTTTCAAATCACTGGGGTTTAGGGAAAGGGAGGGCAAAGTAGACTTTAAGCGCGTAGAATTAACTAAAGGAGGTTATCTGATTGGTGGCTAAAGTGAAAGCACGAGTGAAAATAATCCCTTTCGATCTAAAGGGTACAGTCATACCATCCATCCATCCATCCATCCATCCATCCATCCATCCATCCATCCATCCATCCATCCATCCATCCATCCATCCATCCATCCATCCATCCATCCATCCATCCGTCCATCCGTCCATCCGTCCATCCGTCCATCCATCCATCCATCCATCCATCCATCCATCCATCCATCCATCCATCCATCCAGCCATCCAGCCATCCATCCATCCATCCATTCATCGATCCAGAAAAGCTGGATATAACCAAACTGACAACGCACTACGGCACCGTGGTGATAAATCAACGCAAAAAAACATGAAAACGAGGCCAACGTCTGATGAATTATTCCTTGATCTTCGTCACTTGCTAAATTCAAAGCACTAGCTCATTCAAAGTGCTTGTTTGCTTAGTAAATTCAAGGCAATTGTAAGATATATATCTTCGTATAGAAACATTGAATGTTTATATAGCCTAAAAGGTTGGAATGCGCTACCAAGAGTTTCAACCACTGCACTTGCACGAGGCGTTAAAAACCACCAGAGTCGTTGAAGATCTCTCGATTGTGCACAAACGTTCACTAGATGCTTCAGGGGGAAAAAATGAGCATGCTTTTCTCGCGGTAGCATATGTTGCAGTGGAATCACCATGCCGTCGAGTTTCTAGCTTTAAGGCCTCATTCAACTCTAAATTTCACTGTATTAGATTTGTCCCGAATTCCTTGAAGCTAAAACCACTCTGAAGACGTATTCAACCTTCACGGGTACACTTATTAACGTTTCACAGCTTCGGTACGTGCCGTACAATTGCAGCGCCGTGGCCGCTCGATGCCCAGCCGTGAATGAGGGTGCCCTTAGCGGTTCCTACTGTCTCTATATCAAACTTCCGCCGAATCTTAATGACCATTAAAAGCATTGAAGGACTCTGGTGGAGGTCTCTGATAATTTGCACCTCATGGGGTTTTTTAACAGGCACACGGGACTCAAACATTTTCTCCTCATCAAAAATTTGGCCACAGCTGTCGTGCTTTCTACTTTGAGCCATATGTTAGGTAACATCGTGTTAGTTCATGAGGCTGAGTTCATGGCCACATTTCCATGGACGCGATCTGCTATAAGCCCGTGTGCTCTGGTTCAGAAGTAGTAGGCCCGTGTACTTAGATTTGGGTGCACGTTAAAGAACCCCAGGTGGTCAAAATTTCCAGAGCCCTCCACTACGGCGTCTCTCATAATCAAATAGTGGTTTTGGGATGTTAAACCCCACAAATCAATCAATCAATCTGGTTCAGAAGTACGTTATTTCTATTATTTTGAATTATCGAACCCTCCACTACGTCATCTCTCACATTCATATTGCATTTTTGGACGAAAAACCACCAACACCTATTATAAGAAGTGTAACCGCTTTCTGTGCAGCTAGGATAGGCTAAGTACTAAAAAAAAACTAGAAACGGGCTAGTTGGCTTTTTGGTGGTTCAACAGCGCAAATGAACAGACAGAGACGCAAGAAGAGGAGACAAGGCGCAAGTTGAAAAAAGCTCGAAAACACTGGGACAAGTTAACTTACGGTGCAAGTTAACTAAACTAGAACTTAACATTGCTATATGCTACCGTTCGACTGTTAGGTCCCTCCGCCAGCGGCGGCTGCATTTTCGTTGGAGGCAGAATGGTCATAGGGCCATGTGCTTAGATTAGAGTGCACGTTAAAGAACCCCAGGTGGTCGAAATTTCCGGAGCCCTCCACTACGGCGTCTCTCATAATCATATGGTGGTTTGGGGACGTTAAACTCCACATATCAATCAATAAATCGACAGTTAAGTCAGTAAATGTATGCGAACCCCTTCAAGATCTGCAATTGACCTAGACTTTCGACATCGTAAAAAATTGGCTGACCTTTTGTCGAGTCGTGCAAGGCTGAGCAGAGCAAAGCTAGTCGCCACTGGCTTCTCCAGGCTTGACTATAGGCACACGTTCACTCGTACACCCATGTACATAATGTTCTCGCGATCACATTGCGATTCAGGGTTAATTGCTAGGTATCGATCGAGTTCTATTGAGAATCACTTCGCAATTGCAACGCCAAGTATCCCAATTTTCTAAATAAGAAATTGACCTAATCTGCATATTTGAGGTTTGGTCTCACATAGGTTGAGTTTTCTGTTAACTGCAAGCTTATAGAGCTAATTACCCGAGTTAGCACTAGTCAGGCTCAGTCTTGATTAATATTAGGCTAAGCTACGCGTATTTTACCTTGCGTGGCATGACTAGGCATACGAAAATCTGAGCTTGGCCTCAATAGGTCTTATTACAGTGTGATTTTATTAGCTTAGGTATGCGTAGGTAATTAGGTTTTACAATGCTGAAAATGAGTTTGTAGGTTTGCTATACGGTCACATAGGTTTATCTACGCACAGCTGTTCTTAAATTCGCTTGATGCCACTGCCACACCAGCACGATCGTGGTTTCTTCTCTACGTCGCGAACCACAGAAACTGCGGGCATACTACCGATGCTGTAAAAAACAAAAAAAAACATTGTTTAGCTTCCCTTTCAAAATTTTCGGTGCAGTCGGGCAGCGTTCTTCTTTTTTTGTAGAACAAATTCGTTATTGATTAGCCTCTATAACCTTATTACTTCCCGGTCATATATCTGGAACCTTTGAGGATGAACGGCGGCCAATCAAGCCAAGTCATAACATTCTTATTTTCTTTTTTTCTTGCCACGACGTATTTCTTTGCATGAGATTCGAAAAGATAAAGGTCATGCGGGACGCGGTGGAAGACAGGTGAACTAAACGATGATGCCCGTGAAAGTTCGATCTGCGTTTCCAACCTGAACCTGAATCGCAGGTTTATCTCACGCCCTCGCACACACCTTAGCGAACTTATGACAATCTGGCGTTCACGCTATTGCCCCGCCGCGGTGGTCTAGTGGCTGAGGTACTCGGGCCCTGACCCGCAGGTCATGGGACCAAATCCCGGCTGCGGAGGTAGCATTTCAATGGAGGCGGAAATGTTGTTGGCCCGTGTGCTCAGATTTGGGTGCACGTTGAAAAATCCCAGGTGGTCGAAATTTCCAGAGCCCATCACTACGGCTTCTCCCATAATCATACGGTGTTTTTGGCAAGTTAAACCCCACGCACATACCAATCAATGCGTTTCATGCTTTCGTTGTCTCCTTCGTTCACTATAAATTGGTCTGCTTTCAAATCCGTGTGCATTGTTCTATGCTGTACTGTGCATGACTGCACAGGACCTGCAAAAGGCTAATTATCTAATTTTGGGAACTACTATAGCCAGTCTGGTACGTACTTCTTCATAACTGAAGCTAACAAACGTGGAATGAATGGCTGAATATTTCATGATTTACAAGCGCTTCAGTATGGCCCCCCCCCCCCCCCCATATGAGGCAGCCTCATGAACTGACGTAAACGCTCATTTTCCCGCTTTAATCCACCACAGTCACTGAAGCAGGATGGGGTACTTGTAAATTGGAATTTGTTTATTGCGCAACTACACTGAAAGATGATAAACAGATATATTTCTTTACCTCTCTTCTAATATTGCACAGCAACAAATTTAAATCGTGTTAAATCAATATCGATTCACTCTCTAGGGAACAGATCGCTTGTGACGTATCTTCGGTTACCCTCTGATAGGCAAACTCACGTTTGTTTGTTTTTTACAAACGCTAATTTTCTTCAAAGTGCCGATCACAACCAATTGTATAGTGGAGTTTCCGTAACAATGAGTGAACAGTGGAGTTCTATTGGGGCGCTGTATAATTTCGTCGCCACTAGGGAGTCGTCCCGCACAGAAGCGATGCGGTCAGCGTCAGGACGAGAAGGGTGCGCGCCAAAGAGCCGGGCGTTGCGGCCGATTGCGTGGACGCGGCAGCATTCCACAGGCCCGTGCACTCGATGCCGAACCGCTGGAACGACTCGCGAACGGCGCCTATCACGTACTGGCGCGCGTTCTTCTGCTTGCTGCAGTGAGTCGCTTTCAGCGCGGACACGGCGCAGTCCTTGAACACCTGCACCACGGACAAGATGCATCTGGCTTGCACAGGTGGAAAGGCAGATCTATTTTGAAGACGGGGCACGTAAACACTGACACAACAGAAAAGACGCCACAAACGCCTGCTGTCTTGTGTGAGTGTTCGCACGCCTTCTCTCTCTGAATGCTTGCAAACCCACGCAGCTCTGTTATTTCGTGTTCACTGTAACTGCATCACACACACACAAAAATCAATACTCAAGAGTCATGAACGCGGTTCCAGCATCCAACTACTCCAGGCCGTCCGGAAGGCCCTCGCAGTGGCGGTGAGGCTTCGCCTTCATGTACCGACCTGGCAGCGATCAGCAGTCCTCCATCACTGAAAACTGGGGGATGACTTCTTCAGCACACCAATATTGTGTACCACCTACCTACCTACTTCCGTCATTGAATACGGCTTAACCTAGCTTGTGGAGAGGTTTTGCTCGACAAAGACGTCACCAGCATGAAGTTAGTATAGGGACTTTATCGGAAAGCTGGGCCGTAAGAGCGCCGACCAGAAGAACCACCCTTCTTACCCTCCCATCATCATTGTTGCATTTGCATTTATATACTCTAAAACTACCTTTATTTGATATTAGTAGTACTAATTGTATTAATCCGACGCGGGCATCTTGATTTATAAACGCGCGGACATTGTGGGATGTGAATTCATAAAGTCTACAGGAAATATTCAGGGCAAGTTATCGTACGCGCGGGTGACGACATTCAGCCTCGCGTATACATGCTACGAAGACCGCCACTGCACCTCCAGCTGCAGTCGCGGACTTCTCTCGCTAGTAAATGTGAAGTGAAGGTTCTGCCAACGCCTCCTAGAAAAAAAAACTATGCCTGGAACGTCGCTCTCTTTTCAATCGGAAGCCTCCTGCCAGCACGCTATCTCGGACGTCATGCGTTTTGCCTTGTGTTGCAACCAGCCGCAGCGTGTGACCGCTCGCCGCCGTACCACTCAGTCACGTTACATTAGCGTGCCGTTCTGTCACGTGACAGCACGGCTACTCGGAGGCTACTGAGAAAGCATTGCTTTGTTCGCAGAGGGCGGCCGTCCGAGACGCTCGCCTCTTACCGAAGGAAGAGTGTAAAATCAGAAGGTATGGCAGCGCGTTCGCAGCTCACGTTCCAGGCATAATTTTTAAAGACCATAGTCTTTCTTGGGAACCTTCGACGGAAAAATTTTGGTCTGTCCTGTTTGTCCGTACATTTGTCTGTTTGTCCGCCCTAATGATACCTCAAACGGCACCGAGCGGCCAACCCCGTCTGCAGTGCCCACCAATATTGCTCAAGCTTTAGCGTGACTCATTTTAGCGTGACTCATTTATTCAGCGTGCCGAACACGCCCGGCAGCTGGCACGCTTTCGCATTTTATCGCGGCGAAATCAAGATGCTCGCCAGTACAACACCCACCACAGAGCAGTAATACACGAACCCGGTGACCTAGTCTGGGTTCGGACTCCTATACGTCAACGTAGACGCTCAGAAAATTTTTTATGTCAGTACTTCAGACCCTACCGAGTTCATCGCATCGGCGAAGTGAACTACAAAGGTGTCCCAGCATACACGTCCCACCGTTCTCGTAGACCACGCTTCTCGGATGTGGCTTCGTGTCTCCAAGATGAAGCCTTACTATTATTCGCCTTGACTGCAAGTCAAGAACTTTGTGATGTGGCGATAGCCTTCAAGACAATTGTACATTTCTTTCTTGCTTCTTTATTTTTTCTTTTTGTTTTCAATAGGCACAGACATTTTTGACTACCTTTCGTGGTTTTTCGGAGCCGCAGAATTCATGCGATGCTTCTTCCTTTTTTCCTTTGGGGAGAGGGTAATGCCACGCTGTGTTGGTGGCAGAAGACGAGAGTGAAGAAGTGAATGGCTGCTGTAGCTGAGTAAACAGTCGTCCATTTCGAATTCCTGTTTATCGTTTCCTTTCGTGGAAATATACAACAAAGATAATGCTTTGTGCAGAGCCACTCAACCATGAAACGGGTTCTAGCACCACTGGGTGCTCTTGGCATTCAACCAGCTTTTTACACGAACTTAGTATTTCTGGCGTCAAGAAACGTGAACGCCATAGTGACGACTTTTAATATCGCAAACTCTGCTTTTTGTGCTGAGCTGTGAGTTTGCTCGCTGCAAAAGCAAGCAAAGTGACAGGTATGTGGGGTTGCGCAGGTCGGCACAAAAAGTAGAGTTTACGACAATAAACATGTAAAAAAAAATACTGCGCATGTACCAAATGTGGTGTTTATAGCATTCCGCTTAGTTACAATTAGCAGTACAATGAATAGTATTGTCGAAGCAATATTGTTCGTTTAGACGAGAATGCAAATGTTTTTCCGTCTGGCATTGGTTTCTATACAATTGTAAGCGGTGCGGTTGTACACCCATGTTTGAAAATGTATCCATCCTTGCTAACGCGAACGAGAATTCTTCGAGGCATACCATATTTGAAAACTTGGTACGAAAAATTGGGCAAGTGTGACTCCTGTGTTGTTAGCCCGGGAATTGTGCCTTTTTCTAGAATAGAGGTGACTTCCGTGGATAGGCGCAGTAATCTAGTATGGTGCTAATGCGCATGCTCTGTATGGACGTAAGACGGTAGGAGTTTTTACGAAATGACGTCCGTTGTTAATATCGACCACTGCGTCTTCCGCCTATCAGTTTTATCTATCTAGCGGCTTACGTTTGGGTGCTTTCGTGGTCACCTTCTTAACTTGGCGTGAAACAAAATTAGCATGGAAGGGTAAGATTGTTAGACGAATATGACGCGCTGGTCAAGCCATGAGTAATGTCACAATCTCATCGCGTACGTCTCGTCAAACACTTCACGTGGCACATACCCACGGGTGGATATGTGCCGCTTGTATGCCGGAATGCGCCACAGGTGACTGACTCTTAGTATCTATCCACGAACGACGAGAACACAGATGGGCGATTTTACCGTGCGAGCGTTAAGAAATACCCGACATCGGTAGCATTGACCCGACGAATGCAAATAATGAATGCCAGGGTCGCAAGTGGAATCGAACCCAAGCATTCTGCGTGGCAATGAAGCATTTTACCACAGAGCTACGCCAGGTCTTGGAACTACTTTCTAAATAGACGCTTATCTTCGTGAAACGTCAATAGTTGTTGCAGTTCTGCCTACCAGATTTTATAACATCCCATATTTACTCCTTTGGTACAGTCATCACGTCGGGTTAACATCAATTGTCGTTAGTTCCCATGCGCTGAAGTTGATTTATGTAGCAGTGTAGAGGGCCAGTATTCTCGCGAGCATCAGCGTTTCATATCGGCTTCTAATGTTGCTATTACGCATGTTTCATTTGGCATCGTTGCGCAAGTGCAAGGAACTGGTTATAAATGCATCTGCGACTCTTCAACATATATATGTGCGTGCAACATTTGTACATATACTTAGCGTCATTTTATGACGTGTCGCTTAATAAAAACCGTTCAACACGGTCACCGTCCATCCGCATGCTTCACATAACGTTGATTCTCAGCTACGTGAGATCTGCTGATTTTTTTTTTTTCTATTCAACGTTTCGCTTAGTTTCTTCGAGTTCAAGTATGTACCAACTTGCCCAGCAAAAAGCAAAATTATTGAACTTGTACAGGCATCTTGAAGCCGTTGTCATTGTTCACTGCGCGCGTAGCGCTTTGTTCCGAGAAAGGAAAATATTTCAAATAAATGCTGAAGTAATACAACATTTCAAATCAATTCGTAAGGGGATACGTTGGTTAGCCTGATCACAATACATTTGTATGTTTTTTCCGCATATGTAAACGATGCGATAAAAAGCGTTAAAACCTAATGTACAAACCTTGAGCTCCTCACAAATGTCGGCCTTTGCGTGCGCGTCTCGGGTCCGTATGATGCTGTATCCTTCGCGCTGGCACTCAAGTGTCTTTTGTCGCAGCTGCTCGAAGCGGCAGAACCCAGTACTCACGCCACTGTCGTCATCGTCGTACCCACCTCCACTGCCCATGCCTTCTCGTGGGGCGTCCTGCGCAGTGACGCGTTCATGTTATCTCGTCATAGGCGTTACTCACATACAATAGTTCTTTTAGAAGCAAAGCTCCTGATGGTGAGACCGGACCGGTGTTCGAGCGGCGTTGATCATGGACCATCCTGTCTACCCAGTAACGTCTCCCTTCTCATATAATGTCACTCAATGCTGTAATGAATGAGTTATTCAATCAAACACTCTATTTGGAATTTTTTTACAGCAAGATAATGATCACTAGGACAAGAACAAAGAAGCTGCTGTTTAGCAGCGTGACAAATGTCCTTGCCGAAAACACACCTACGATGCGTCCAAACATCTCTAATTCTACATTTCTCCTGAATATTTTGGGTTAATATATCTATCAGAGTAGTTAACAAAAATAAGCAAACATGGAGGTGAATATATGACACATATAAATGACATGGCATGGTAGAGCAAACAAAAGAAAAAAACAGTGCATGACGGAAGCGCGAATAATAAAGATTCACAGAAAAATGCACATCCTAACTGCATGAATATCACACAATTGGCATGTATGTACAATGCTTGTGTACGTAAGAAAAACTGTTATGCATAATATATATAGACATCCTAACTATGGTAATATCAATATGGAGCATCTGTGCATTTGAGAAAATGACTGAAAAACTTATCTCGTATCTCGTGTAAATTGTTTCCTACACATGACATAAGCCGATGCGCACTTCTGTTTTCAAAATAAATGCCCAATCATATACAGCTTCAGCGCACTTCTTGAAGATTGTTGCATGCAAATGCCATTGCTTTCAAAACCTTCTGCCACGCATGCTCAAATACATTGAGCAAGTGTGGCCGAAGTTATGACAGGCTGCTTCTGTCATATTTCATGCGTTAAAAAGGTATGAGCCATTTGTCTCTCTCTGTGACGTAGTGTCAGGTTTGGGCGCAGGACCGTCAGCCAAGAACCAATCGAGCCACGAGTGCGCACGCACACACACACACACACACACACACACACGCACACGCACACACTATATATATATATATATATATATATATATATATATATATATATATATATATATATATATATATATATATATATATATAAGGGAAAGAAGTGTATACCTAAGGGCTCGTTTTTCCGTGTTTTTAACACAATAATAATGAGATATAACAGACAGTAATGCCAAGGAATGTACAGGGGAAGTTATTAACATTAATGGAATGTAAATAAGAAGAAAGAAAAGTGGATGAAAAATTACCAACTGTAAGCAGGAATCGAACCTACGACCTTCGAATTACGCGTTCGATGCTACGAGCATCGAATGCGTAATTCGAAGGTCGTAGGTTCGATTCCTGCTTACAGTTGGTAATTTTTTCATCCACTTTTCTTTCTTCTTATTTACATTCCATTAATGTTAATAACTTCCCCTGTACATTCCTTGGCATTACTGTCTGTTATATCTCATATATATATATATATATATATATATATATGGAAAAAAGCAACTATTAAGGGAGCATCTCTAAACATAGTCTGTCTTATGCAAGTGTATACCACATCTCTCACTAAATTAGAAGTCTCTCGCCGTTTTTTGCTTGGGCTTGAACGCCGATCGCTCGGGGTGACGCGCCGTCTGCCTCATCGACGTATTAAACGTGAGTTGGCCCAAGCCATTTCATGGCTTTTTGCTGCAGTAGCAGCAAGAGGGTAGCGGTTGCTCGGACGCTCCGTACTAGAGCAACAGCTCTCAGTCGCCCTGTTCATCCCAGTAGCACACCTGGGTCGTGCCAGCAACCCGGAACGGCAGCAGGACCAGCGGCCCACAGCAACGGGAACTCGTAACCACTCGGGACAGCAGCCGGAACAGTGGAACCTCGCCTGGTCCCCGGACCAGTCACCCAGCCGGAGTCCAGGCCTCGTTCACTGGTTGTCCAGCTGTCAGCAACGGCAGCCGGAACAGCAGCGGATCGCCTGGTCCCTAGGCCAGTCACCCAGCCGGAGTCGAGGACAGTACAGCGCCTAGAGGACGTCTCCTAGTTCCCCGGACCAGACATCTAGCTAAGAACAGTCTGTACTTGCCCGCTTCGCTGCCTCGAACGCTGTCACGCGCTTTCCGATCCCGTGAGCTTTTCTTTGTAGTCTTCACTCTTCTGCCCATATTATCACACTCTCCCTTATCTGGTATTGAGATAGTTTTAGGTATAGTCAGCTTGCACTAAGACAAAAACTATGCTTTTTTCATATGAAATGCTTTTGGCCCTCTAAAGCGAGGTAAAAATTATAGAACTCTTCAAGTTGGCAAATCCTGATGGTGGAAAACAGTTCTCCAGTATGGGCGTCATGCTGAACAATTGCTATGTCACCAAATGATTTTTAGAAGCAGAGTCAACCTATGTAACTTGACTCTTGTGATGTCTTCCATACTAACTAGCAATACGCCAAATGAGAGTAAATTATGTGTTATAAACCATGCGTTTAACGCTGCGCGATAAAGTATAGCGTAGTCTACAGGGCACCCCTCAGGCTCTCGCTGAACGAGTAGCATCAAGATCAACATGGTCATTTGAAATAAGGTGATTAATAAAAGTAACTCGCAAGGTTTTGACGTTTTACGCAAGTTGTATGCAATCGGTTCCAAGCTCCATTTTGAAATATTTAAAATCATGTCATTATGGTGGGGTGAAAAGGACCGCTTTAGTTTTTGCTGTATTCAGCTTTAATGAATAAGCGAAGCTCCATTCGGGCAAGCATTTCAGTGCACTGTTAGGGATGACGGAGAAAGTATTTATGTCTCTTGATCTCAAGAAAATACTGGTGTCATCCGCGTAAACTCTAAAATTAGCCTCATTAGAAATGTTTGTTATATTATTGATAAAGATGTTGACTTTTATATAGATGCTAACCTTTATTGTAAATTCTTTCATTCCTTGCCTTTAGATAACCCATACACCAGAAGAGCCCATCGAATTTCCCGCCACAGTCACTGTAACTTAGTTTATCCAATGCAAGTCCATACTGTCATTTTTCACCAATCGTTTTTCCTACGCACAGCCCTAGACGGAAAGACCTGCCCACGGAAGTCACCACCATCACCGACACCCAAGCATTCAAGCGACTCATTGAAACCATCCCATCAATACTATTCCTATATTGTAGCTTTTCTATCACCCACTCTATCATTAAATATCGAACTGCGACCTTGGCGGTAATAAATTGAATGAAAAAGACTGAATGAATGATTAGTATGGGCCACAGCACGATACCTTGCGGTACTCCTTGAGTAATCTATTTTAATGTAGATTGTTTGGATAAGATGGCAGCGCATTGCTTTCTGTGCTTCAGATAAGAATTCAATCACTCAAGAGGTGTGCCACGAAATCTGTAAAGCTCTTGTTTTGAAAATAAAGTGCGCTGATTCAGGTGATCGAACGCCTTAGAATAGGCAACAAAGATATCCAACATAAACTGTTTATTTTCAAGCCTGTTCAAGAATAACTCCTTTTGTGTTAGTAGGGCAAGCTCTGTTGACATTTCTTCGCAGGTAACCGTACTGTTGCGCTGTTATGATCCAGTGTTGACCGCAGAAACCCGTAATTCTCTTGCAAATTACTTTCTCTAACCAGTTTGTTACAACAGACAGAACAGACACTGGCGAATATTTCAAAAACATTTCTTTCACCAAATTTTAAAATGACGCTAACTTTCGGGCATTGCATTTCCCGAGGAAAGGTTTCCGCACATAATGAAAGGTTCAATACGCTTCATACGAAACTTTGCCACGATCATATCACCGCTGACGAACCTCCTTGGAAGTAACGGGCCCCTCAATTTGTAGTCATTCGAGTGTGACGACGCGTTCGCGAAGCTCCGCCATTTGTTGACGTCGCCTCCCATTCTAGGCCAATACGTCCCTACAGCCCCAACGGAGGTGCACACAAACTCCAGTGGTGTAGGCCTCGGTGCTGTTCTGGCCCAGCGCAAACCCGGATTCCCTGAATATGTCGTAGCATATGCAAGCCGTACGCTCACGAGAGCCGAGACTAACTACACCGTCACGGAGAAAGAGCGCCTGGCGATCGTCTGGGCCCTTACAAAGTTTCGACCTTATTTGTATGGTCGCCCATTCGATGTCGTCACTGACCATCATGCACTATGCTGGCTTTCATCATTGAAGGATCCCTCACGCCGTCCCGCGCGTTGGGCTCTTCGCTTACAAAACTACGATATCCGCGTGCTGTACCGCAACGGATGCCAACATACTGACACCGATGCCCTCTCGCGCTCCCCTCTACCTGAAGACGACGTGCCCTGCTCAGTAACCTCAATTGCTGTAGGTGCCAACGATGTTGACATTCCTCGCTACCGAACAGCGAAAGGATACTTAGATCGCCCCGCTGATCGACTTGCTCTCTGAGCCGTCCGCAACACCATCCGCGCGTGCCTTGCGTCGTCGTGCTCACCATTTCGCCATCCATGACGGCCTCCTACACCGACGCAATTACGACTCTGATGACTGACAGTGTTTACTCGTCATACCCCGCAGTCTGCGGTTGGATATATGTGAATCTTCCCATTATGATCCGGAATGTGCGCACTATGGCGTTTCGAAAATTCACCACCGCATTCGACAACGCTACTTCTGGCGCGGGATGTATCGCTACGTCCAGCAGTTCGTTCGCTCCTGTCTCGCTTGCCAACGCCGCAAACCGTCCGCACACATGTCACCAGCCGGTCTGCAACCGTTACCTTGCCCTGACCGTTCGTTTGGGCACATAGGTATCGATTTGTATGGACAACTTCCTCTGTCGTCCACTGGCAACCGTTGGGCCATTGTCGCCGTAGATCATTTAACGCGATACGCCGAAACCGCCGCTCTCCCGGCGGCTACTTCACGCGATGTTGCGTCCTTCCTGCTTCAGCAATTCATACTGCGCCACAGACCACCCCAAGAGCTTCTCAGCGATTGAGGCCGCGTCTTGTCGGAAGTAGTCAAAGCCATTCTGACAGAGTGTCATTATGTCCACCGCAAAGCTACTGGTTACCAGGTTACCAGTAGGTTATGTTGGGCTAGTTGGTACATATTAAGTTGGAATACGTGGGGCAAGGTTGCCAATGAGAAGAACGAGAAGAGAAATTGGCGCTCTTTCTGTCTCTTCTCGTTCTTCTCATTGGCAACCTTGCAGTCACGTATTTCAACACACTGCTTACCACCCGCAGACGAATGGCCTCACCGAACGCTTTAACCGCACCCTCGGTGACATGCTTTCGATGTACGTCGCCATCAACCACACGAATTGGGATAATACACTGCCCTTCGTCACCTACGCCTACAACACCGCCCCTCAGAGCACGACCGGTTTTTCACCTTTCTACTTGCTGTACGGAAGTCACCCGTCACACACCATGGACACGATACTCCCAGTACACGCCAGATCTATCTGAGTGTACACCTATTTCCGAGACAGCCAGGCTTGCTGATAGAGTGTCGGGAGCTTGCCAAGACTTTTATGACACATGAGCAAGAGCGGCAGAAGAGTATTCGTAATGGTTCCGCCACTTCTGAGCCCACGTTCCTTTCTGGTGCGCTTGTAAGGCTCTCGATCCCGACCTCTGTAGCTGGCCTCCTTTCCAAACTACTTCGCAAATACGAAGGCCCCTACCGTGTCGTCGAGCGCACCTCTCCCATCAACTATCTGATCGAACCCGTTGAACAATCTTCAGACATACGCCGCCGTGGGCGTGGCATCGTCTACATGGAGTGCCTGAAGGCTTATTATGACCCGATCATAGTAACAAGCTGTTAGGTCGCCAGGCGGCTCCCTCTTCGACCCCGGGGTAATTGTAGCGAAGCCTCCGAACTCTGAAATGGGTCGAATTCTTGAGTACCTTCTAGTGGGGTTGCCCAACAAGAACGCTGCTCGCGCTGAAAGTCCGTGCTTGTCCGTGACTGTCGCCATTGTGTATGCTCGCTGGTTGCCCGCTAATAAACGCCTTAAAAATTTATCAACTCTATGGCTTGCTCCACTCCGTCGCGTGCTTCGCTATGAGCGGAGACCGCAAGCGGCGCTGCGCTGGTCTGTACAATATGAGCGCTCACTCCTCCTTGATGGCTTCGCGGTAGAGCGCTAGCTTCACTATGTCGCCTGCTCGGAGTAGAGACCTTGAACGGGATTGTGCTGGTCTGTATAATGAAAGCGCTCAATATTCTTTGATGGCTCTGTGGTAGAGCACTCTTTTCACTTAGTTGTGTGCTCTGATACGAGTGAAGACCGCTAGTGACGCTGCGGTGGTCTGTATAATAAGCGCTTACTCCTACCTAATGGCTGTGCAGTAGAGAATTCGGCAGTGTGCTTCCTATGCGCTCGCCTCCGCTTACAAGGTGGACACATGTTTCGAAAAAGTCCGCGCCACATAATGGCCATATTGGTTAAAAACTGTCGGACGGCGCGCAGAAGCTAGTGCGGAAACGGTGCTATAAATACTGCCACATTCTCTCCTCAAGTTTTTGTTATCGCCCCATTTCACTGTAGGCAATTCTCTGCGCAAACCGCGGTGGCAGTGTTCTGGGAGCTTCAGGACTGCAATAGTTCACTTTGTTTGGATTATGCCTACTTCGTGTATGTAAATTTCAGATTATTCTGGTGCCTACATGCCCGCTAGCGATAACGCTAGAATATTGGACGGCACGTGTAAAAATGATGACGCGCTTCACTGCTTGTCAGTATATCGCCAGCCGACGCTCTGTTCGTGGCTATTAGTGCACGTTGTTGCTATAGCCTGACCATCCTCTTGCCCATAAGTTTAACCGAATAAACAATTTCATTTGAGCATCGAGCGTGCTCCCTACGTCTACGTCACGACGCCGTGACATCTGGTGCAGGTGCTGGTTCTTCTATGTGCACCCAGCCCAGGTGGCATGAAAAAACGCCGAAGCCAACCTCGAACAGCGAACAAGCCCCTGGCAGGGGGGACTGCCAACAGAGTACGGGCTTCCTTCTGAAACAATCAGGCAGCCTCGGATCCCGAAATCGACAGCTGCAACAATGACTGTCCCGTACAGCCTGCCTGAATGATTACCCCGCAGTCCAAGGAGCCGCCAACATTCCGCGGATCGTCAGTCGAGGACCCGGGATGCTGGATTGAGACAAACGATCGTGTCGCCACCTTGAACAGCTTGGACACCGAAGAAAAACAATGTCGCGTCTATTATAACCTGCAAGACGCCGCGAAGACCAGGTTGAACAACCGTGAGTCCACGCTACGAAGCTGGGATATATTTAGGAGAAAGTGCCCAAGCACTTTCACGAGTGTCGTTCACAAGAAACATGCCGCGGCTATCTTGGAGACGCATGCACGCTAAAGAATCCCAGGGTGCTTAAACTTCTGCAGTCCTCCACTACGGCGTCTCTCATATTTATATGGTGCTTTTGGGACATTAAACCTGAGATATAAATTCATCTCCGATTTCTGATGCGAGGTGTCAAGGAAGAGTTGTTTGCGGGGCGTGTGCGAAATCCACCCAAGACGGTAGAATTACTCACCGAGGCCACGACTATCGAGAATGCACTTGAGTACCGCACAAAGCAGTAAAACCGCCGCTCTTCAGCCATACTACTCCAAGGTTCATGCCCTCAGCACCCACGACCTGCCCGAGACAATCCCAGTGATCGTCCGGGCAGAGCTGCGCTAACTATTACCTTCGCCGCAGCCTTAAATCACTTCGATCGTCGACATTGTCCGCGAGGAAGTTTGGCAATAACTTGGTGTCCCTGAAACACCACAGCCTAAAACGGAAGCTGTGAGCTACGCCGCTGCGGTGCGTGTCCACGCTCCTCCGCGCCCGCCTCAGGATACTGGCTAGCCGCACTTCTACCGCCAGACACCGCCTCCACCACCACCGAACTCATACCGGTCCATCTGCCGGCCAGTCGGGCGCGCCCATGGCCATGACCCACTGTGATACCACTGCAATGAAGCCGGCCACACGTACCGCAGCTGCCAGCACTGCCAGGTGGGACTACGTGGTTTCGCCATCGACGCGCTGCGCCCACAACGTGTTGAAAGACCACGTGACATCGCTGACTCACCACCCACAGACGAACAGCCTCACCGAGTGGCTAAACAGACAATCGCCGACATGGTGGTCACGTGCATTGACGTCGAACACAAGAGGTGGGACGCCATCCTTCCGTACGTGACCTTCGCATACAACATGGCAGTGAAGAAGACGACACATGTCGCCATACAAGTTGGTCTATGGAAGGAACCCGTCGACGACGCTCTACGCCATGCTGCCCAACTTCGCTGACGAAAAAAATTGGCAGATACCACGTACAGTGGGAATCGATGATATGCGAAGCACGCATAAGGAAGGTGGATGTGTCACTTTAAAATCAGCACAATTTCACGAGGCGGAGGTAAATTATGTCATACATGATTGAAATTGCGCCGTACATGCTATGATTATCACATTTGGATGAGTCATTTACCTTTTCATCTATTCACGTCACCTCATAACAAAATTAGTATATATGGAGCTAGCGAAACGGCCGTGAGCGTGCTATGAGTGTAGCATGTAGTCAAGTTTTAAGTGACACGCGTGCCATTATTATCATGTAGGGACCAGTCACATACCTGCATCATTCATTGACTTCCCGTTAATACCAAATATAGTATAAGTCAAGCTAACGAAAGGCCGCGAGCGCATCATGAGCGTGGCATAGAGTCGTGTTTTTACATTACACGCATTTTATTATTACCATGTTTGCATCAGTCAAGGGCCTTCGTCATCCATTCACGTACGGTAATACCAAATTTGATATATGCGAAGCTAGCGAAACGAACGCGAGCGATTCAAGAGCGTAGTATGAAGTCATGTTGTTACATGACACTCATGTGATGATTTTAACGTTTGGGTCAATCGCTTGCTTTCGCCATGTAGTGATGTCTCACCATACCCGTTTTGCAACATGTAATGTGAAGAAAACAACCGCAAGAGCAGCAAGACCATTAAATGTAAATCATGAAATTCATTACATGTCATTATTTTCATGTTATGACTCGTCGTTTATGCTCTTCATACAGTCATGGTATGTCATATCAATTTTGGAATCAATGCCTATATTCAAACGGCCAGGAGAGCTAAATGTCGTATGCCGCTAGATAGATAGATAGATAGATAGATAGATAGATAGATAGATAGATAGATAGATAGATAGATAGATAGATAGATAGATAGATAGATAGATAGATAGATAGATAGATAGATAGATAGATAGATAGATAGATAGATAGATAAGAGATAGATAGATAGATAGATAGATAGATAGATAGATAGATAGATAGATAGATAGATAGATAGATAGATAGATAGATAGATAGATAGATAGATAGATAGATAGATAGATAGATAGATAGATAGATAGATAGATAGATAGATAGATAGATAGATAGATAGATAGATAGATAGATAGACAGACAGACAGACAGACAGACAGACAGACAGACAGACAGACAGACAGACAGACAGACAGACAGACAGACAGACAGACAGACAGACAGACAGACAGACAGACAGACAGACAGACAGACAGACAGACAGACAGACAGACAGACAGACAGACAGACAGACAGACAGACAGACAGACAGACAGACAGACAGACAGACAGACAGACAGATAGATAGATAGATAGATAGATAGATAGATAGATAGATAGATAGATAGATAGATAGATAGATAGATAGATAGATGATAGATAGATAGATAGATAGATAGATAGATAGATAGATAGATAGATAGATAGATAGATAGATAGATAGATAGATAGATAGATAGATAGATAGATAGATAGATAGATAGATAGATAGATAGATAGATAGATGACCTGGTACTCGCCGTCGCCTCCTCGGCGCTCCTTGCAGGCCGAGCTGTATTCCTTGAGCACAGTATGAGAGAATCGCAGGAGCCGGTCCATCAGCTCCTGATTGGCCTGGCATTCCTCGTTTTGGAAGATGGGCTTCACGCAGTCCTTGTAGTCGCGCACCGCACGGCATGCCTTCGCCTGTGTACAGTTTGCGTCTGTTAAGGGAGATTGTGAGCACAGCCGAAACACACTCGAACACTCGCGCTTCCGCAAACTTGTTCCCACCAGCGCATGTGGAGGAGCTTGCGTCTCAGGGTTTCATGTTTGCTTTGGAGTGATAACTTTATGACCGCCATGACTCCCTACAATATTTCTAGTGAACATTTGGTCAGCTCTTACAGCAATAATTCCATGCGCTTCGTTGCGGAAATCATACAGAGTAGACATACATGTATTTGCAAATGAATCTTACGTAAACGTAATAAACTATTAGAATGCAAGTGGAACTTCCCAGCAGGAGTGTGACAGCCGTGCACTGACACCACTTCACGCCGAGGCGTCTATCGGCGCCTCGCCGCTGCGTGCCTACGTGACCATGCGCAGTTAAATCACCAACAAACGCTTCCATGCGCCTCCTGTTGCATTTCTGACGATCGTCAGTCGATATAACGTCGCCACTCGTCCGAATAACAACAGACGCCGTCAAGCGCACTGCGGTCGTCGCAAACGGCAATGCTGGGACGTGAATTCCAGTGTTTCGAGATTGAGAAAGGCACAAATGAGTATCACGGCTCTTATACGTTTTAATATACAGGCCTGATAAACTTGCTAATGTACACTGACTCTTGTCAGTTTCGCTGGTGAATGCTTTCAATGGTCGGCTGAGCGTCGCCGCTTCAATTCCGGCCGCGGCGTACGCTAGGAAACAGCAAAATATCGAAATTTTCGGAGCACGGCGTGTCTTATAATCACATACTGTATTGGGAATGTAAAACCTTCGATATTATTGTTAACCCTTTCGAAAGGATGTTAGGGCTGTGATTTTTTTTCGCTCACTACTTTCAAACAAGCATTTCTGTGCACATATTGCCACGTGCAATTGTTAACGCACAGTATGACGCAGTTGTCGTTAGTGAAGAGTAAGCGCTGACGGCACCGATACAACAGATAAGGCCAGCCGGAAGGCTCGAGCCGGCTCAGCAAGTGCACGAGTTTCTATCAAGCGGCCAACGCACGTGAAGAAAACGACGGTGTTCGAGGCAAAGGCTCGCGAGAACTAAGGACGTTAGCTTCTTTTGCCGAACTGCTGTTCCTTTCTTTTGGCTTTGGGCACAACTTCGTCCTTATTAAACCTTGTAAAAAAAATCTTTGTACTAAGTTTGTTACATTTGTTACATTTACGGATAGAGGTGCGGGGTACTTGCATGTCAACTTTTTCCCCAGAAAATGTAACAAGTGAAACAGCCTCACTACAAGGATGTTCTATTTACAAGCCTTAGTAAGGGCGAACTTTTGCCCAAGGCCAAAGGAATTAGGCAGCAGTTAGGAAAAAGAACCTAATGTCCGTAGTCCTCACGAGCCTCAGCCTCGAGCACCATGGCTTTCTTCTTTACGCGCGTTGGACGCACGGTTGAAGCTCGTGCATATGCTGAGCCGGCTCGTGACTTCCGCCTGGCTTCATCTACCGTACTGGTGCCGTCAACGTTACTCTTCGTTATCAATATGTGTGTTGTACTGTGCGTTAACAGTTTCTCGTGGAAATATACTAGAAAATTTAGGAATAGCGCACAGCAAGTCCTTGTGGTGCGGTTACTGGCATTGTGCACGCGTCGTAACGCGAGCCGCCGTTCGTGCTTGTGGCCTGCCCAGAGAAATTCCGAAATAACATGCAGCCCGCGAGGCCCTCAAACCGCTGTGTGTAGCTTCCGTGCATTCTGGTTTGCGTTCGGGGCTAAAGTGCCTAAACTTTTCCCAAGGGGAAGCAAACGCTATTCTGAAACTCGTATAGCGCCCGCATTTAAATCAACGCCCACAATGCCTGCAAACGTCTGCATGCCTCCCTAATAACATGACTAACGGCACCAATTATGGGGGCAGAGAAAAAGTAAAGTTGTTCAATTGTAATTGGTGTAATTAGGTGGTTGGGTATGACGAGTGAATCGAAGCACTTCTTGCGGTAAACCAATTGCTGTTTTTTTTTTCATTGAAAAGGCGTATGCTAACAATTTCGTGAGTGATAAAATCTCAACACTTTCACCAGTGAAACCGAAACACCAAATAAATGTTAGTATGAGGCTTCCATATTAAGCCTGAGTCATCACATCAACCATCGGTCGGCTCCGCTTTGAGGTGGCGCTCCAAATTGCAGCTTGCACTAGGCACACACAGTTACGAAGACAGAACAGCGTCGAAATCATTTTTGCCAACAATGACGTCACTCTGCTCATCTGCTAGCTGTGCTCATCCATGCTGACGTTTTGTTTTAGCAGCTAATCTTAGTTGAATTTGATGACTCTAAACTAATTACTTGATGCCACTTTTTTCGAAGTCTGAAAGCGCCATTGGATTCTTCGATGAAAGGGCCTAAATTAATCCGCTTGACCAGACTGCCTGGTTCTCTTAAATGAAAACAAACAATTTAAGTTTTTAGGCACTGCCGCAGTTTGTGTCTCTCAAAATGGAAAGTTATGATGACAGAATGTTCCACTTGAGAGGTGGTTTATTCTCGCTGGACTTTCGGGAAACCCAAAACACGTCAAGGGTTGGGCATCAAAGAGCGGCGGGCATCAAGCAGACAAGATGTGGCCAATCTCGTGATCCTACTGGCGAAGAGGCTTGCTCGTGTGCTTCGCCATCGTCGTCTACACAATTGTCTTATTTATGACAATTTTCGTTCACACTTCTTGAAACACACTTTTTAACCTACAGTATGGAAACAGCAGTGCTAAGGGTGAAATGTGACACCTAGCAAGTTACCCATCAATGCGAAAGACACCCACAGCATCTTGCCAATATAGTCGCCATAGTGAATTGAAGTATGTTACGGGACAAGGAATTGAAAGCTTAGTTTTCTTATCAGATTGGTCACAATAATACCGAGAAATTATCTCGAGACCTGTACGGTACTTCTTTTTTGCAAATAATTGTTTGTACTTCCACCCTGTAACGGCCCACTTCTGGGCTAACAGTATAAATAAATGAAATGAAATGAATGAAATGAGATGCTGAGTGTCGCTGACATGAAAGCAACTCCCCTCAGTGGCGTAACTAGGGTGGTGCAAGGGGGCACAAGTGCTCGGAGCTCTGCCTGCTGGAAGGTGCCAAGCCGAGTCCACCAAGTATACCTTCGGAGAGTTTCTGAGCACACAAACGTTGCACTAGCGCCCTGCAACCCGTGGAAAGGGCGCCCCTACAGGTTAGAAACGAGGGGGAAGGGGGGGCATACCACCTACACCATTCCCACGCCTCTTTGATCGCCTTCTCCCCTGGTATCACTTGTGAGGCTAGAGACTCATCTGACTAGTTAAAATGCGCTGCTTTCTCTTCACGAACAAAACTTTGTGGGAAAATTACTTCTCACATTGAGTTTGTTGGTGCCTGCGTAAAAGCACTGTCTTTTTTTTTGTTTGCTTGGGCGCATCTTCTGCTTTGATATTCAGGAGGTGGTGAAGAGTTGCACTATACTTTGTAACTCTTCTACGAACACATCTCTGCGCCTCAACTCCGGAATGTATTTCGTTTCCTTCATTTCTCCTCGCTCATGAAGCAAGCCAATAAATTAGTCGGTTTAGGCCTGTTTCTCCATAAACACGATTTTGAGCAGCAACTTACCTATGCCGGGTATTGGACAAAAGCTCTTTTTCTCGGGTTTTGACTTTCTTCTATTCGCGTTCTGGCATGTGTTTGTATGACTGCGCATATATATACACATGCCAATAGAACACTATTGGGGTGGTGAACGATTGAACCTGCAAACCTCCTCCTAGCTTAGCCACTGAAATTATCGCTTAAAATATTCGTATTACTCTGGTTCAGCCCAAGCCACTTCCATTCTTCCACACGAAGGTCTATCTACCTGTGGTGACAACAGGAAAGGCAATGTGCTGCCCGTGGTGTTGTTGGTGAAGATCTGCGATTGAGAAGCTCTTTACAAACTCGCCAGACCATTCAGCCTCCAAGCTCACGGTGAGCTTTCATAAACAGACATTGGTATGAAATAATAAAAAAGAAATAACCAAGTATGACGTTTCTCAGAAAGATTGTTTTGTATCTTTTTTTTTCAAACCACAACCTCCTTCGCAGACTGCTTTCTACAATTAAATTGAGTGACCTCTCATCGTTTTTGTGTGTATCAGTACTTTATTCTTCGCGATATGCAAGCAACCAATACTTTCAACAATATATTACACGGCGATATATCCAAAAACATTAGGAACTACTTCTGTGGGATTGTATATAGCCTAATTTTTATGTAATTCGCATACTTTGAGTAAATTGATAAAAAGAGTGCCTGTCTAGGTTCCTTTTTTAACTTTTTTTTTCTAAAATTGTGGATCTCTGTGTATAGTATGTACAGGTGTTCGAGACGGCTTAAGTCCACTGAAGTGAACAATCAATCAAAAAATAGTTCACTTACGTGCCCAAAGCAGCCAGATGTGTTTTGTGTACAAATAAAATACTAAATTTTAATAGAAAAAACAATACTCCTACTGCTACAATAATAATGGTATTCCTATCATTATCATCATGAGGGGCCCGGATATATATTTGCCATGGGCACCGTCCTTACCAATTACGCCACTGACTCCCCTAAAGCGTTTATATATTGAAAAGCGGTGGCACAAGCAAACATCCGAGGGAACAAGTGCACTTGTGTATGTTTTCTCTCGTTGTGGCACTTTGCTACGTTTAACAATGCCCTAACTGTCCCAGTAACGAGTTAAATTAGGCCTCCGAACCTTGATGCAACAAGAGGGTTGCGAAGAGAATTCAATTGAACTGAGGGGCACACAGCAAGCAATGAAAAGAATAATGACCCGTGTAACCTTAAAACAGAGAGCATAGTGGGTCAGGAAATAAACTAACGTTAAGGACTTCATAATTGAAATCAAGATAAGGAAATGGACGTACCAGTTAGGCAAGATCATTCCAAGAGAACAAAAACGCGCGAGGAGGCGATACGAAATTAGGTGGGCCGATGAGGTAAACAAGATTGGCGGTACGACTGGGAAAGCCCAGAACATGCGGTGGGTGTAGTCATAGTGTTGATGAAGAGCCTTCTGCACCCTACCTGCTCTTTGTAGACGTTGATGGATCCCACGAAGTTCTGAAAGGTCGACCCGCACCTCATGTGGTGGTTGATGAGTTCCTTCCCATCGCAGTTTCCCGAGGTCGCGTACTCCTGGCGGCTGCTGGTGGAGCAGCTCCAGTTGTAGTCGTTGACGTTCGAGCGGATTCTCTGGCGCTCGCGCATCGCCAAATCAGGCAGCCGATGGCATCGGGTGCGATTCAGCGCCTTGCCCACGCACGCTGTGTACTGGTGCAGCCGCTGGCAAGACTGCACGTGATCTCCCTGCAAGATGGCAGCTGAATATTTAAATAATAATATCTCGTGCTTCACGTCTCAAGACGACGATATAATATGGAGCTTGTCATGTGTGTAGAGCTCTGGAACTTTCGACCACCTGGTGTTTTTAACTTGTGCTGGCATCCTACAGAATGCGAACCTGTAGCATTTCGCCTTTATGAAAATGCGACCGCCGTGACAGGTGTCAAACTAGCGACCTTCTGGTTGGTAACCCAGAACCATAACCGCTATACTGCACCACAGTGGATGGCATTTGCATAGTAAACGCGAATGAATTTCTTAGTCGGGGGTTGTCGTGCGTAGCTGGTCGGCGTGCGCACAGATCTCTTAGCACGCGCTCCTCGTTTCCGCACTCAAACCTGTGTGTGTGTGTGTGTGTGTGTGTGTGTGTGTGTGTGTGTGTGTGTGTGTGTTGTGTGTGTGTGTGTGTGTGTGTGTGTGTGTGTGTGTGTGTGTGTGTGTGTGTGTGTGTGTGTGTGTGTGTGTGTGTGTGTGTGTGTGTGTGTGTGTGTGTGTGTGTGTGTGTGTGTGTGTGTGTGTGTGTGTGTGTGTGTGTGTGTGTGTGTGTGTGTGTGTGTGTGTGTGTGTGTGTGTGTGTGTGTGTGTGTGTGTGTGTGTGTCATGCACATAGCGCGCACTTTGGTGTCTTCACAGTGATGGAAGTCGGTGAAGTCGAAACTCTCGCTGCAATGATACCACTAGGACGAAGTATAACCCAATGCAACTCGAGCATTACGCCTCTTTCTGGTGCTGGCGTCACTGCAGTTGCTTCAACGTCATCATCGGCTGAAGAAAAAGACACTACTGCGAAGCGAAGAGCGCGTAATACCGAACGCATGCGCTTGAAGCGAGTCGGAACTCAGGCTCGACAAGCCGCTGTGAAACGCCAGATCGTGACACGTGTGCTCGACAGGCTGCTGTCCGGCAACAACGGCGAGCTGGGAATGCCGCAAATGAACGTCAACAATGAGCCGAGAACGTTGAAGTGGTTCGTGTTTGAAAAGTGGCGTAGAAACGTCAACGGAGAACCGCCGATGTTCGAATGAAACAGCGGGAGGCCGAGGCCAAGCGCCAACAACGAGCGGCCGATCTCGCCGGTGCTCGCGAGCAGGATCTCGCTGTTCGCGTGGTGACTCAGGTGCACCCAAATGCATTCGCGTTTCCTCCCGATGCCCTTAGAGGACGTGCGGTTTTTTTTAACCACTGAGATGAATATCTCAAATTCCTCGTCGACGCGGTTGCTAGAAGGACGGCTTGAAGAGAAACTTGGTGTAGTTTTTAGGCCCGAGACAGGGGTGTGATTTTCCATGTGATGCGGCATGCGGTGCGAGGGTGCACCGACACCGGCATGCGGCGTTTTGGGACACACGGGGGCAAAAGAGCTATCGGTGGCAGCCTCCACCTTCATGCAACGCCTTGGCATGCATAGTCAGACGACTTCGTATCCTCTGAATAAAGCACGAAACAAATTACCTTGCACAGCCACGCTTTGCTCCATAAAAAAAATAATGAATATAACGCCTTATATTCATTAATTTTTTTTATGGAACGAAGCTTGGCTGTGGCTATGCAAACTTGTGCGTGAACGAAGCGTAGCTATGCAAACTTGTGCATAGGCGAACTCGAATGTATGGATCAAGGGATTAAGAAAGCACTGTCATAAAATTTAGTCAGTGTTTTGCTACAGGAACCCAAGTGAGAGTTTTATGCCTCAAATTTATTTTCCACAATAAACTTGTGACCCAAACGTAATTTATATTCAATATGCTCATTTCACGTGTAATATTTGTACGAATGCACCAGACCTTAGCAATTTTATAGGGGCTTAATGTTGCTTGTTACATGCGAGGGCTTGTGACTCTGTGGCACGTGGTGAAGCCATTTTTGTCAATGCGGCATTTTACAGATTCAGTCATCCACACTAGCTACCAGGAAATCATCGCGGAACTCCAGAAACTTGCAGTAGTGAGGTTTTTCTGAGTCCGAACAGCCCCTCCAGTGAAGATCATTCATATTTAAACTGGTGGTCCAGACCGCCACGCGCCAGTAGGCGGTCATGGAAGCCTGCATTGGCAATTTTTTTAAGGGGGGGGGGGGGGAGTTTGCACGTTTGTGACGCTCGATCTATGCCCTTTTGTCTACTTCTATCGTCTCGTTTGGGCCATCAAAACTTGGGATATGAGGCTCATCGACGCCGGCACACACGCGTGGACGACCTACGCAGAAAAGGGCTATGTTGATGACGTACTAAAATGTCTTCATTGGCTTAGTCACGTAAATATTTGTGCATAATCATTTCTCGTTCACTTTAGTCTATATAATTACCACAAAAATTTGCAAGCGTTGTGGGCATGCTTATGAACAGCCTTGCTGGCTGAAAATTTCAATAACCAATAGCATAGCTTCCGTTGCGGAGAGAAAGAAGCAGAGCTTGTTTGAAAACAAAGTTGATAAATTTTATCACCTTTGTAGCAACTATTTTTTGGCAAATATGATAAGTTCATCCGTATTTAGACAACTTTAAACAATAGTTCTCTCCAGTCTGAAGCTTTCAAATAATGTTCATTTGCTTTCGATGTGATTGTGTTCTATAGACAATATGACTTTTTTGTAACGGTAATATTTGTGTGTCACATCATGTTAAACTTTCAAGAACGACTGGTGATGAAATGAGTCCCTCTGTGTTCATTATGTTTGATAGTTTTTGCGTCGTAAATTGTGCAGGTCAAAAGAAAACTGAGTTTCTTTTTAGGCTAATGGGTGCCGTATGCATTAAATATGAAATACTCAAACCTAAGATATAACTTATCGAATTTGTGTCGATATTTCATGGAATTACCCGCTTGCGACAGAGGCGTAGCTAGAGACTGGCACATAGGACCCAATCCCTTCCTTGTTGAAATTTATTTCCCCATGGCATACTTGTCTGCCCGGCTCGAAAACGTGCCCACCTTTCTGAAAAAGACTTTTGCCTAAGCCCCTGCTTTGCGACAATCACGTGAGGAGACTAACAGCGCTTATGTCCGCCGTGTAGCTACCTATAACTGTTCGCCGTAGTGTTCGTGTGACAGCAGTATCATAGGCTATAGTTGAAACAGACAGTAGTGACAAATCAAGCCAACCAACGTAGCTAGTGAAAAATAAGTTGTTTTTTTCCTTCAAAGGAAAAGACTCGACGTTTAACGCCTCACTCGCATTCCATTTAGAAGTTTTATTCATGCTATGGGATCACGCCTATTACCCACGATGTGCAAAATTTTGTTTAGGCAGGCTCCAGCGCTAGGAAATCTTAGACTGGTGAAACTACCGGGTGTCTGTTGGGTGGGCCAGGATTCCAGAAAACAACGCCTATAAATTGGGTTCTAACGATGGCGAACTTGGCCAACTTGGGTTTTAGCAGCGCGAAAAATGCACGAAAGACAAGAAAGGGACGAGACAAGCACTGACTTCCAACTAAAATTTTATTGACGGGAAGACCGTTAATATGCAATGGAGCACAAAGAGTGAAAAAAATGACGTATTTTAAGATACAAATTATCAACTAACGCCATGCCTGCTGCGCCTACCCTCGCACCTCAAGAAACATATCTCTTTATCTGATAGGGCAACTGAAGGCTTGCTTACACATGCGCTGCTTTCAAGCTCCATTTGAGCAGCCTCATAAATTATACGCACGTTTTCCTCTTTAATCTTGCATAGAACTGTTGTTTTTTCAAACAGCGGAGTGCACCCACACGTGCTCACGTGTTGCGCTAAGAAGCCATCTTTTCCGCCACGAACATTATTGGCATGTTCCCGTAAGCGATCGTTAAGGCATCTGCCCGTCTGGCCCACATAACATGCACCGCAAGAAAAAGGGGTCCTGTAAACGACGCCTAACGCGCAGTCCACAAACTGCGTTCTGTGCCTCACCATACACCGTTTTCTCATACTCTTTACGGGGCAGGTCCTGTTTGTCAACTGGGACAACTTATCAGGGGCACTGAAGACCACTTTCACATTGAGGCGCTGTCCTATTTTCTTTAGGCGGTGTGACACAGAATGCATGTACGGAATAACCGCTACCTTTTCCCTCTTCTCCGCTGTGGTGCCATCACTGTTGCAATCAGTGCCCAATCGTTTCCTTTTTCTGTGCATTGCCTCCGCCACGGAAATGAGCAAAGTGCGAGGGTACCCTTCTCTTTCTAGGCGCTCCGACTGTGCCAAGAGACTAGCTTCTAAGACGTGGTGACACGACCTCTCTAAAGCATTGTGAAAACATGATTGAACAATGCCTCTCTTTACTAATTTGCTATGCGCAGACGAGAACGGAAGAACAGGCTTCTGCGAGCGAGGCTCGTAACACCAGCACGTGTGGTTCTCCGAAAAAGAAATCTTTAGGTCAAGAAAGCGGATGCTATCCCTTTCCGGCATCTCGTGCGTCACCACGAGTGGATAGAGGCATTCGCGAAAGATTTGCAACACCTGCATGACCTTGGAATGAAAGGTCTCTAAATCACACCTCAAAATTAACAGATAATCATCCACATACCGAAAGGTCTTTACTACAGATAGTTCACCAAGCTTCACATTCAATGCCCTATCAAATTTGGCTAATAGCAAGTCACTTAGAAAAGGAGCTATGGACGATCCTATTGAGACACCTTCTTTCTGTATATGTTTTTCCGTTCCATTCTACAAACGTTGATGTGATGTACAAAGATAAAAGTTCTAAGAAACCTTTGGACGAAATACCCGTGGTGTTCTGAAATGGCACCGCGCCGAAACTGTCAATGCATTCATCAATGCATGCTAACAAACCTTCGTGCGGAAGGGAATAATAAAGGTCTTTTATGTCAATCGAAAAAGTTCTAAACCTCGCGCCTGGATGCTGCTTCAGAAAGTTGACGACTTCTCCAGAGTTGAATATTCTGAAGGGGTCTTCTACAGGGAACAATTTCAGCTTATCTTGCAAAAACCGCCCTAGTTCATACTGCCAAGAATTCCTTTCCGAAACGATTGTGCGGAAAGGTGCTCCTTCTTTGTGAGTCTTGGTTGTGAAAAACATATTTAAGGACAGCTTGTCACTTTTGCCGATTTCTCGCGCCAGAACCGGCAAATCTAACTCGGAGCACAGATTCTTCGCCCTCGATCTGATTTTAGCGAGATTAATGCCTTCACACACCCGAAAGACAGACGAAATTGCTTGGTGGGCCTTTTCAAAGTACAGGCCTCTCGGTAACACAGCAAACCCTCCCTCTTTGTCCGAAGGTACAGCACCTTCGGAGTTAGATTTGCCGGTTCTGGCGCGAGAAATCGGCAAAAGTGACAAGCTGTCCTTAAATATGTTTTTCACAACCAAGACTCACAAAGAAGGAGCACCTTTCCGCACAATCGTTTCGGAAAGGAATTCTTGGCAGTATGAACTAGGGCGGTTTTTGCAAGATAAGCTGAAATTGTTCCCTGTAGAAGACCCCTTCAGAATATTCAACTCTGGAGAAGTCGTCAACTTTCTGAAGCAGCATCCAGGCGCGAGGTTTAGAACTTTTTCGATTGACATAAAAGACCTTTATTATTCCCTTCCGCACGAAGGTTTGTTAGCATGCATTGATGAATGCATTGACAGTTTCGGCGCGGTGCCATTTCAGAACACCACGGGTATTTCGTCCAAAGGTTTCTTAGAACTTTTATCTTTGTACATCACATCAACGTTTGTAGAATGGAACGGAAAAACATATATACAGAAAGAAGGTGTCTCAATAGGATCGTCCATAGCTCCTTTTCTAAGTGACTTGCTATTAGCCAAATTTGATAGGGCATTGAATGTGAAGCTTGGTGAACTATCTGTAGTAAAGACCTTTCGGTATGTGGATGATTATCTGTTAATTTTGAGGTGTGATTTAGAGACCTTTCATTCCAAGGTCATGCAGGTGTTGCAAATCTTTCGCGAATGCCTCTATCCACTCGTGGTGACGCACGAGATGCCGGAAAGGGATAGCATCCGCTTTCTTGACCTAAAGATTTCTTTTTCGGAGAACCACACGTGCTGGTGTTACGAGCCTCGCTCGCAGAAGCCTGTTCTTCCGTTCTCGTCTGCGCATAGCAAATTAGTAAAGAGAGGCATTGTTCAATCATGTTTTCACAATGCTTTAGAGAGGTCGTGTCACCACGTCTTAGAAGCTAGTCTCTTGGCACAGTCGGAGCGCCTAGAAAGAGAAGGGTACCCTCGCACTTTGCTCATTTCCGTGGCGGAGGCAATGCACAGAAAAAGGAAACGATTGGGCACTGATTGCAACAGTGATGGCACCACAGCGGAGAAGAGGGAAAAGGTAGCGGTTATTCCGTACATGCATTCTGTGTCACACCGCCTAAAGAAAATAGGACAGCGCCTCAATGTGAAAGTGGTCTTCAGTGCCCCTGATAAGTTGTCCCAGTTGACAAACAGGACCTGCCCCGTAAAGAGTATGAGAAAACGGTGTATGGTGAGGCACAGAACGCAGTTTGTGGACTGCGCGTTAGGCGTCGTTTACAGGACCCCTTTTTCTTGCGGTGCATGTTATGTGGGCCAGACGGGCAGATGCCTTAACGATCGCTTACGGGAACATGCCAATAATGTTCGTGGCGGAAAAGATGGCTTCTTAGCGCAACACGTGAGCACGTGTGGGTGCACTCCGCTGTTTGAAAAAACAACAGTTCTATGCAAGATTAAAGAGGAAAACGTGCGTATAATTTATGAGGCTGCTCAAATGGAGCTTGAAAGCAGCGCATGTGTAAGCAAGCCTTCAGTTGCCCTATCAGATAAAGAGATATGTTTCTTGAGGTGCGAGGGTAGGCGCAGCAGGCATGGCGTTAGTTGATAATTTGTATCTTAAAATACGTCATTTTTTTCACTCTTTGTGCTCCATTGCATATTAACGGTCTTCCCGTCAATAAAATTTTAGTTGGAAGTCAGTGCTTGTCTCGTCCCTTTCTTGTCTTTCGTGCATTTTTCGCGCTGCTAAAACCCAAGTATGCCATACCAACTAGCCCAGTCAACCGCTCTATTGGCCAACTTGTTGCGGTGTTCATTCACAACGCGGTACTCAGCGAGTGTATTCCTTTGCCACCCTAACTTGCAGACGTCAGTGTTTTATTGCCGCCGGCTCTCGAAGAAGTATTTTCCTTTCCCCACGTGCCAAGCGTGACAATCAGCGTGTGGCATTGAGTGAACCAGTCCATGCACTTCCCCTCAGGTAACCTGACTTGGAACGAGGCAGTGGCCAGCAATTCACATGCTTCAATTCAATTTCATAAAAAGCATGTTCCTACAGTTTGTTATGCCAGATTCTGCAGCCCTCTTAAAGCTTGATGACCTATAACTCCCCACATGGAGTTTGGGCGTTTCAGGAATTTCTATCCACAATTTCTACAAAAAAAGCGATTCCTCCTTCGGCGTCTCTTTAAAAAACCTGCAGGTGGACAACTCTCTGACGTTGCGACAAAAGAATTTATCAAGGTGAGCTTTGGGAAAATGCCACCATCACAATGTAAAAGTAACCAATTACATGACAGCACACGTTACGAAAAAAATGTAACGCAAGCACGTTACTCGGTACAGTTTTGGAATGGTAACTAAGTTACCAAAAAAGTAACGCGTTACCGGTAACGACGTT
The DNA here is from genome assembly GCF_013339725.1 of Rhipicephalus microplus. Classification (NCBI taxonomy): domain Eukaryota; kingdom Metazoa; phylum Arthropoda; class Arachnida; order Ixodida; family Ixodidae; genus Rhipicephalus; species Rhipicephalus microplus. Next base: position 29,064,974 of record NC_051175.1, on the reverse strand, counting down.
ACTTGTAACGTGTTACCGCCAACACTGGATTGTGGCCATGGAAATCTGAAAAGTGACAGGTGTCCCCTAACGAACGACTTGGTAGAGTCCAATGCAGCGCAATTAGAGTTTGTCGTAGAGGCCGGTACGCCGAGATCGGTGCCACAGTAGAACCAGAGAGCCCGCAGAAAAAACGGCATGTTGATGTCAACAATAGTAGAGACTTCTGTGCTCTTGGCGACGACGATTACTGAGCGCAGGCTACTGTGCGTACCTCAAGGGCACGGGTGACGGCATCTAGAGCGTACGAAGGACAAGATGGTTGGTCAGATGAAAGCACGGTGTCGAAGTGTAGTAAAATATGATGGCTCAGAAACAGTCGGAATGGTGGGTAGCCAGTTGTTTCGGGTCTTTTGACTAGTTGGAAAGGAAAGTGTCGAACAGCACAGCTATGTCCCAAACGGTGTGGTCGCTAAATACGCATAGAGGGGGGGGGAAGGCAGAAGTCTCCAGGCCACTATTCTCTGTAATCTTATAGGGCAGCATCGCGTGGGAACTTTTGCTTTTGACCCCCCCCCCCCACTTCAGTAGGGAGAACGCATGTATGTCAGTGTGTTGTTGAGGCACTCTGTAAGGCGTTAGTTTGAGGGTCATCAGATGTGACAAACTTGTTACGGGTAGCGCTAAATCGAAGTACATAAACAACCACACGAGATGGAAAACAGGAACCAAGATTTGTGAGCAGGTGAGACGGAGCGCCTTGCCATATACGCGGATGGTATTGTCACATGGGTCCCATGTGGCCGCTCATATGGCACCTTGGCAGGAATCAATCAACAAACACCGACTACAAAGGAAGAATTGCTAAAGCCAACTGGACTCGCACTGTCCCCCACCAAATCTACTTTAAGGCTCCCCCCCCCTCGACAAAATTTGGACACAGAAGATCAGCAAGTATTGCTCGAAGCTCAGAACAACCAAACGATACCGAAACTATATATGCTCAAGTTACGAGGCCTAACGTTAAGCGCCAAGGAGTGTCACAACACGCACGCACTTAAACTCCTTGAAACGAGTATGAACCATTGCGCGAGAGGCATTGCTAGAATTGTCAACAAGAGAGGAGGCCTCCTAGAAGACAACATAATGAAGGCGTATCACGCCTGTCTCGTAAGTCACGTAGCATACGCTTTCCCGTTTCTGAAACTTACGAAGGTAGAAATAAAAAAAGTCGACTCCATGCTCCGCAAGGGAAAGAAAACAACCCTCGGCTTCACAATAACATGAGCAATGATAAGCTCGAGCAACTCGGTTGGCACAATACGGTGGAAGAAATTTTTGAGGCTCAGAGAGTGGCACAGGTCACATGCCTGTCGTCGACGCAGGCAGGCCATCTCATCCCGTGAAACGCGGGTATTTGCCCAATTTTTCAACCAGAGAAAGTACCAAACTTATAAACGACGTGAAGAAACACATTAGAGTTGAGCCGATCCCCCGCAATGCTCACCCAATGTTTCGCCAAGGCTGATGGAAAGACAGAGCGAGGGCGCTCATATAGAAGTAAAAAAAAAAACTCAGCACGTACGCACGTGCTCTACGTAGATTCTCCCGCTCTATGGCAGGGAGGCGTTTGCAGTAGCGCTCATTGATATAGACGAAAACTTCATGAACGCGGTTACCGTCCAAACAAGTCATGTCCACAAAGCAGAGGAAATAGCGATCGCGCTAGCCTTGCAGAGCTGCCAAGTCCATTCCACAGTATATACAGACTCCAAGACGGTGGCACGAACGTTCGCTGCTGGGCTAGAAGCACTGGAAACTCACCGGTAACGCAAGCGTACGAGAACAGAGAAACCCTTGTTGAAGAAGAAAAAGCTCAAATCCACGCATCCTGGTTTCCAGCCCACATGGTACAGATACAGGGACTCGAATCAATCCCAACGAAGAGGTCCACCGCCTGACGTGTGAACTCGCACGCCGTGCCGCAAAAAACGACCACTCGAGGGGTGGGTGGTACGAGAATCACTGCAGCCAAAACAAAGCACTCACATACCACGAGATTACTTCGCATTACCGGGGACAAAGACGTGCCTTCCCAGCACTGCGCCCAAAACCTAACTAAGCACAAGCTTTAACCCTAAGAAGATTTCAAACACGTACGTACATAACACCATTCACCTCACACAAAGTCGACCCCCCACGCACCACCCGCATGCTCGCTTTGCAACCATTAACCATCTCTATTGCAATTTAACGGAGCAGAAACCTGGAGACTTACAAAGAGGGTTCAGCTTAAATTGAGGACGACGCAGCGAGCAATGGAAAGAAAAATGGTAGATGTAACCTTAAGAGACAAGAAGAGAGCAGAGTGGATTAGGGAACAAACGGGGGTTAAGGATATCATAGCTGAAATCAAGAAGAAGAAATGGACATGGGCAGGGCATGTAGCGCGTAGACAGGATAACCGCTGGTCATTAAGGGTAACTGACTGGATTCCCAGAGAAGGGAAGTTGGTTAGGGGGAGACAGAAGGTTAGGTGGGCAGGTGAGATTAAGAAGTTTGCGGGTATAAATTGGCAGCAGCAAGCACAGGACCGGGTTAACTGGCGGAACATGGGAGAGGCCTTTGTCCTGCAGTGGACGTAGTCAGGCTGATGATGATGATGATGATGATGATTGCAATTTAAATTATATGCTTTGGCTGTGCCCTACCCGCAGCATAGCAAAACTTAACACTCAAGAGGCTTGGCATGAAGTCTTCAAGAGCAACAAATACATGCAGCAACTACAGACGGTACAGAGGGTCCGAGACATCGCTACGAGCCTTTAGCTGCCAGTGCCGTGTTATGCGGAACCTCCAGGCTGTGTTAAGGTCGGAACGGCCCATTTTCAGCCATCTCAGGATATCTTTATTAAGGTCACTATCACTCTCTCACTCACTCGCTTGATGATTTGACGAGATAGGTCATCGGGGGATTCACGATATCAACGAAAAACCTCAGGAGCTTCGTCCGCCTCACCATCATGCACTCCACGGGGATGCTGCAGTTTTTCTTTGCTACCATACGTGCGTACACGCCTTTCGGTTCTGTACATAGTAAATAAGTGGTCGTAACATTTCTGCGCGTTGTTTTTCCATTGGTTGGTGCGTGCGCCATATGTAAACATAAGGGGCTTGAAAATAGTGCACCGCGAGCCCTTGCGGCGCAGCTGCCGACACTGCGCATGCGTCGTAACGCGAGTCGGCGTTCGTGTTTGCGGACCACACGCAGAAAATCCGCAATTGCGTGTGGTGATGGCGGCCCGCATGTGGCCCGCAAGCGCTGGTTTCGAGGCTACGGTGTCGCTGCGATCGGGCGTGGCGGTTCGCAGCAGGGCAAACGCTATTCTAAAACTCTTATGGCGCCCGCTTCGCCCGCAACGCCCGCAGCGCTTGCAAACAGTATTCTGAAACTCCCTAATAGGGAGCTTTCGAATAGCGTTCTCTAAGTTGGAGAGCAATGCAGACTTAGCGTATGGGTGACAAACGAATTTTCGAAGAATGTTTGTCTACCACCACCGCAAAGGTGATTTGCGGGCCTTGCGCACCGCACGCCATTTTCGACTTGCGGGCGGACCGTAAGTTCAAATAGCGGCTTGCTCTACGATGCATACGCAGTAGCAGCGATCACAACATAAAGGTTAGGTGTACGCTATTCGAAAACATTCTATTTTTCGAAGTGAACGGCAGATGTTAGTGTGGCACTAGGGTTACTACCGATAATATATATTTTGGCTGAATTTCGCTTGAATTCTGTCGATAGCATTCGTTTCCCGTAAAAAAACTGCAAGTGTGACGCCTAATCCTGGCACTGTCTGCGAGGAGTTTCAATCAATAGTTATCCGTGGCAGCGAATTGCTTACCCGTAGTGCATTAACAGGAAACGTTTGACCTCAGACAGTTTAAAAAGAATTGCTTGCATCAGTATCAGAGCTAAATGGGTCATGCTGTAGCATTGTTTCAACCGCTGCAAGTCATTTAGTCCCATTGGCAAAATGAAAAAGGCTGAAGAGGCTCAATTGGAAGCCCAGCTGACCGCGGAACACGATCGTCCTCTGAAATGCAGACAGTGCTGCAGCTCGCCTGACAAGGGGCTCGTTACGTCATGGCTTGCGAAGTCACCAATGTTGCCCCACTCGCCGCGCGCTCGCTCGTTTACAAAAATATTCTATTATATTATAATGGCACGCTGAAATGCGTTAAGATTTCGCAAGGTTGTCTGTGAACGTAAAAATATCAACGCACAGAAAACAGAATATGGTCAAAAATAGGGTGTCATGACCTCTTCTATCTCTTGTACGGCCGTCACCCCACTTTGCCTTTTGACACACTTCTGCCGTCGCATACTGGCACTCCTACCGAATACGCTCGCGATGCAACTACTCGGGCTCGAGCGACCCGCCAGATTGCCCAGGATCGCCTTTCTGCCTCGCAGCTCCCTCGAAAGGATCGCTACGACAGCAGTCACAGAGCTGTCTCTTATTCCGCAGGATCGTTGGTCTTGCTCTGGACTCCCTCCCACCACGTTGGTCTGTCCTCAGAGCTCCTCGCTCGCTACAACGGACCTTACAAAGTCTTGCGCGAGGTCACCAAGGTCACCTACGAGATCGCCCCCTTGGACACTTGATCCTCATCGTCTCTGCCGTCCACTGATATAGCACACGTCTCCCTTCTTAAGCCGTACTTCTCTTCACAGGATCGCATGCTTTCTTAAGCGCCGCGACGGCGCTTTCACCGGTGGCGGCTATATGATACAAGCCATCATTAACATCAAGGATTGGGCCATAAAGATGACGAAAATGACGATTGAACAAAAGCTCGTGTTGTTGCCACTCCACCTACTTGGTTCAAGGACACTGTGTGCACCGTGTACAACCTGTAATTATATTTCTATTCTTTGCCTACTCTCACTCCGTGACAATATAATGAAATGGTGCTAGATGGCGGTACTTGGAGTGTTTGCTAGATAGATGGACAGATGAATGGATCGCTGAACGCACGCACAAACGCACAGATCGACGCACTGACGGACGGATGTACGGATGCACGTATGGACGCACGGATGGAAGCAGAAACGAATGGACGGACGAAAGCGCTGATGGACTGACAGGCGTTTCGCCCCACTCATACGTCGCTCCGTGGATATGTGCTGGTTTTTTTCTAAAGCCTAACTAAACTATTTCTCTGAATATTCTAAGTACTTGCACCACAACTCTACCCTGTTAACTTCTCATGTGCTGCGGCCACGTGACCTCGAAAGTGAAGCTTCATTCCGGTATTTTTAATTAAGGTATAGGCACATCCTACAGTAATAGATTGTCACACAGTTCGCCCTCAATGATTGTCTTCCTTAGGCCGCGTTCACACTGAGCATTCTGGCCGCCGAGAGTGCTCCGAATCCGGTTCGGCGGCAGCGAGATCCGCCGAAAGGGCCCTTTCCGCGCCGATCGCTCTCGGACCGATTTTTGCGGCGCCTGCCACCGAATCGGTCACCACGGACCAATAGGAGTGCTAGTCAAGGAATTTTGAAAAATGGCGGCTAAGCCCTACTCACTTGTTATGCAGCAGTGCACGTAACTGAATGTTGAAACCAACGTAAGTTTAACCTACTCTGTGTCCACTTCGCCTCCGTATTTCGTGAAAAGGGTGACCGAGCTTGCTGTTGGCGTGACCGAGCTTGTTGTGGTCTTGCAGAGCAAAACTAACCCACCAACTCCGCTGGCGTCGGAGGCTTTTCTGCTCTTTGTGCATTACAAGACAGCCACTTGCCAGCAAAGTAAGCAGTACTGTCTTTTCTTGCTTCTTGCGTACGAGAATCGTCGAAGTACACTGTAAACAGAAATAAGCCGGAATGGGAGTAAATGACCTTGTCCTCTAGCGCACACCCAGATGGGAGTTTTAAAAAACCCGTCTCTGGGAGTAAAAAATTTACTCCCCATCAGAAGGGGGTTTTCGCATGGTGTCAGGGGGGTTTTTATTTACATCCATAGGGGAACTTTTTCAGGTCAGTATGGGAGTAAATTTTTTGCATCGACCGAGAAAAAAAATTACGTCAGCAGCCGTACCATGCGCAAGCGTAACTTTAATTACATTACATTTAATACGCACAACAATGATTACAGTACACAAACATTATCACAACGTTCACGTAATATCACAACACTCGCACTCACCACAGCTTGCCACACGCAGTACACACCTACCATATAGTCACCGAGTATATATAGGCACCACATTCTGACCTCCTGTAGCCCAGGTGAAAGCCTTTTTTTTTTCTAATAATTAATAAATAAATACGCACGGCGTAAGTATGAACTTGCGGTGGTCTGATGTAAGCACTTCAACACACATGCCTTTTATCCTAATCCTGCCTAATATTTAATATTTTTTTACTATAACGAAAAAATTTTATCAGTTGACGCTCTGTCGTACAGGCTGAATTCGCATCAGCAGTGCTGTTTGTGGACCCGCAAAATGCCCTGAATCACACACAAAGTGCGCGCGGCCTTGAATGAACACATTAACGAGGCACATTCAGCAGCTCCAGCGATGAACCGAGGTAGACCGCCGCTACCGCGTTCGACGACTAGGCCTCACTCACGAGTACGGCACGGTGATTCGATGAATGACAGCTGGCGATCACAAAATGCTTGCTAATGTGCAGTTTACGTCTCGTTTTTCCCATGCACAGAAATAGGTGTCCGCTATCCACGCAGTTTAAGCTACGGAGCGATAGACTTAAACGAATGAGACGGTTCGCAGTCGCTGTTCCCGTTGCTCGCATGCATTGCATGTATAGCTCGCAGAGCTCGCTACGGCGGCCGGTGCGCAGTGCGAGCTCGATACGATGCCGGCTTGATACCGACGCCATAGCGAGGCCTTCCTACCGCTTAGATGTTGCAGCCGGTGAAATACCGGTGACACTCCGAGAAGCCACTATCGGAGGAGACGGGGCGAGCGCGTCGCCGGCGCAACTCTCAGACCGGTTGCCAGCCAGCCTGCCGTAGTCGAGCGAAGCCTACTTCGAACCGCTCCGAAGTTTTACGGTGCAATCGCTGACGATCGTACTCCGCCTCGTTCGGCGCTCGCCTTGTAGTTAGTCATTGACAGCTGCGGTCGCAAGGCGCAGAAGACTGTTATACATCCCAGCAGCCTTCATTTTTTGTGAAACACATTCTTTACATCGCCGGTGGTCGGTGCTAGCTCGTAGCGCTTGCCGCGGTGGCCAGCGCACAGTGCGAGTTCGATACGATGCCGGCTTGATACCGACGGCATAGCGAGGCCTTCTTACCACTTAGATGTTACAGCCGGTGAAATACCGGTGACACTCCGAGGAGCCACTATCGGCGGAGACGGGGTGAGCGCGTCGCCGGCGCAACTCTCAGACCGGTTGCCGGCCAGCCTGCCGTAGTCGAGCGAAGCCTACTTCGAACCGCTTCGAAGTTTTACGGTGCAATCGCTGACGATCGTACTCCGCCTCGTTCGGCGCTCGCCTTGTAGTTAGTCATTGACAGCTGCGGTGGCAAGGCGCAGAAGACTGTTATACATCCCAGCAGCCTTCATTTTTTGTGAAACACATTCTTTGCATTGCCGGTGGTCGGTGCTAGCTCGTAGCGCTTGCCGCGGTGGCCAGCGCACAGTGCGAGTTCGATACGATGCCGGCTTGATACCGACGGCATAGCGAGGCCTTCTTACCACTTAGATGTTACAGCCGGTGAAATACCGGTGACACTCCGAGAAGCCACTATTGGCAGAGACGGGGCGAGCGCGTCGCCGGCGCAACTCTCAGATCGGTTGCCGGCCAGCCTGCCGTAGTCGAGCGAAGCCTACTTCAGACCACTTCGAAGTTTCTGATGGTGAAACTCCAGGAGCAGCCGCTGACGATCGTAACAGCTTACTTTTGCTACCATTAATTTATTCTTCGAAGTTTTTTGTTACTCGGCCCTTTGAAGCGTGGCATTCAGGACGTTTCGTTGAGGAATCGGACCGATGTGCATCGTGGTTTAAGGTGCGAAATATATTGAAATGTTCCCAGTAAATACCAACCGGTCGTTGCTATTCTTCGCTGCACTTATAATTTCGTTGCCTGTGGACAGATGCTTACACGGTTAGCCACACAAATCACATGTGTTTCACACCGACGTGCAAACATATGCCCGTACAGACACATACACACACACACGCACACGCACACACACACACACACACACACACACACACACGTCACGCCCAAAGAGGGTTTTTAAAGCTCCTATAGGGAGTTTGTAACCACGTGACCTGAAACTCCCTGGGGAGTTTAACAAGGTCATGTCGTTCATAAACTCTGTGATTAAGGAGGGGGCGTTTTACGATGACATGTGCCGAGTTCACTCCCTACCAGGGAGTAAATAATTGGGGCAGGGGAGTTTTGTGGGCTCATGTGCTGGAGAAACTCCCATCTCGGCTAACTTTTGTTTACAGTGTACACCACCGGATAGCGTAGTAGCGTTTGCAAGCCGCGACAACAACCGGGTGACAGCGCATCCATCCCGCGTTCGCCCCGTAGTAGATGGCATATTCGGTGGCGCGGGGCGTGTCCAGTGCGAACGACGCTGCGTTTCGGTGGCAGGGGAATTTCGGTCGCTGTAGAAAGCGGATGTTTCAGTGTGAACTAGGCTTTACACGCCTAAAAGCCGTTTAAGGATATGCCGTCGTAGAGATCGCGGGTGGTGTTTGTTCTTTATATCGTACGAGTGTTGGGAGATGCCACCAGGAAAACAAGCGAATGCGCGTCACAAAACAGGCGGAAACACAATGAATTTTCTCAATCTTGTAAGTATTTTATTTGTGAGAAAAGAAATAGTTTTAAGTTCAACAAAGAACTTTAAAAAATCAGTAAATGGTTTTGTACAACGAAATATTCTCAGCTGTGACCGAAAGCGCATAGACGCATGTTAACAGTGTCTTCAGGGCAGTCTACAATTTGTTGAAGGCCTGTTTGCCAGCGCATGATAAACATTATTCTTGTTGATTCCCCCAACGTACGGTTGACGTTGATGCTTAACCATGGGCATGCACAAGTGGAAGGGGACCAGCTGTAGGCACTAATGGGGCTGGGGCACAAAGCCTCCTTCATACAATTATTAGGGGGCAGCGAAGAACCTCCGTCTCCTCCTTCTTGGATAATTTAGCGAACTCTGAACGCGCATTGTTGAACGTGGTGAGCAATAAATTAACTATATCAACCTAAGGAATGCAAATAAGCCCAATTGATGCGACCGGCTACTGGAAAATTTTACAAGTGACTCGGTGAAGAAACAAGCCTAAATTTGCTTACTATACGCGGTACCCGCCACTGTTGTGGCTACTGCGTGAACAGGCGACAAGTTTAAATAATTCTATACTATTTAGGGGCGAAGCTCCTAAAGCTCAGGGTCCGTACGCGCTTGTCTCTCTTGATATGTGGCCTCCTAGTTCGACTCACTCAGCAGGTGCGCACGGATGGACCAATAGACAGACGGGCGGATGGACGTACGTACGGACGGACGGACGGACGGACGGACGGACGGACGGACGGACGGACCGACCGACCGACCGACCGACCGACCGACCGACCGACCGACCGACCGACCGACCGACCGACCGACCGACCGACCGACCGACCGACCGACCGATGGATTGAGTATTCTTAGTTTATCAATAAAACCTTCCAAATCCTTGCCTTACTCATTAATATTCACTTCGTGAATATGCTGAGATTTCTTTTTCGTACAACTCTACTGTAACGAAGCCCTCCACTTCTAAAGTACTTACATAAGTATCTATCAAGCCTTCCAGATGGTTTCTGCTTATAGCACCGACAGCCGAACGAACGAAGAACGCGTTGTTCTACCTAGCAGACAAGCAATGCGCCCCAATAGCGGGCGACTCTGCAAGTACTCGCCCATAATGGAACCTGAATTTTCTTTCCGTTTTTCTTGTTTGCTTTTATTATGCAACACTTGGCACTTCCCTCAGCAGCTTTTCCTCCCTTCTTTGAGGTGGTAATTTCTGCTGCATATTTTGTCTCCAAAAAAGCAGAGTGCGCTAATTTTGCAGGGCCACGCACCTGGCCCCATAACAAACGAGAATGAGAGAAGGTGAGCTCGAAACCCTAGCTGTTCCACCGCGTAACCTTAGCAAGCCGAATCTCTTCCCCACCCTCTCCGGCATCCGATCTAGAGGTCACGTGTGCATCACGTTCCCGAACAAGCCCAACCCCAAAGCATGCAAGCGGCGTGTTCTTGTTTTCTTTTTTCACAAAGCTTTATATTGTTGCATACTCCCTGTTTTTGCGGGATGGCTTAGAAACGCTGGCTTTGACGCGGTGGAAGAGATGAGCACAATGAGTGCGTGAACTTTCGCTTCCACGGCTGTCGTCTGCTCGATGCGCTGACCGCGGGGACACACGCATGCGAAACGCCGGCACATTAGCCCTGCATCTCATGGCAATTCACGGGAAAAAAAAGACATGCACGCCTCATTATTGCGTCTCAATATTTATCTAGAGTTTTAATGTGCTCTTCAAGCTACTATTTACGTGAACTACGCTTGTCGTGTTAAATCATTATCGCCTTGTCACGTGCCACTGTTGGAAACGTGAGGGCACAGTCGTCTACGTAGAGGACCAACGTCACTGCCCTGCCCTGTACGTAGGGCCATTCATGCTTACACGTCATGCCCTCTTTCTCTGGGTCCGCGCCTGCAAAAGGAAGTGGAAGCAGCGTTCATCTTGAAATTTCTTCCATTACCGAGGTGCGTAGCAGTCCGAATTTAGACAGACATGATCGCAAACGTCCCATCTGCGCATTGCGCTTGTCAACTCAAAATTGTCAGACCTGGTGAGTAGCCCTTTAAAGATAAAGGGCGTGCTAACACGGACACGAGAGAAGCCATGTCACCACGAACGGCTTCTGTGTTCGCATGCCCTGTTTATTCTTGATCATGAACACCTAGCTCAGGCATCTCAATCTGAGCAAAGTGATTATAAGCACGCTGCTCAGGGACCAGGACAAGTTGAAACGTTGGCTGCAGCTATATCCTGGGCAAGCTTGTGTTGATGCTCTACAAAGAAGTGCTAATGAAACAGGAACGCCAGCAACAGGCTCACTTTCATAATGCGTCAATTGTTAGCATCAGCGTTTCTAGTTCTCAAGCATGTATCACCTTCAAAACAGGGTGCAATAATCATTGTGAAAATTTTCTCACGTAATCGTTTCAGCATTTTGTGGTGATTTCGATAAGCCGCTGTACAGCAACGTTGTTTTCGCCAGTCGCTCAAGCATCGTTAACAATGTGGCTCGGTGTGCTTGTATTATACATCATAGGTTTAGTTCGGCACCCATCTCATATTTATACGCAGCCCCTTTTCACACACTCTTTCAGCTCACCTTTGTGTAGAGCCGCATGATCTCGTCCAGGTTTCGCTCGCACAAGGAGCGCAGCTCGAGGTAGGCATCTTCGCGGCATCGCGGCTGCACGGCCACCTGTGCGGCTCTGTGGCCGCCTTCCCTGGAGGAGTGAGCGCGCATGGCTAAAGCACTGCCCACCGGGATGTCGTTCACATCCGCTCTCTCCGGCGCGGCGCCGTAGTAATCCTCCGGCCTGTAGATTCCGCTCTCGGCTACCGCTGCCGGATGTACAATGGCAGTCGCCGCCACGAAGGCGATGAGCAGCCAGAGGGGCGCCATTCCAAGCGCCGGACTTCTTCCTCTTGACCGCACTGTGATGACTCATACCCAACACAGAGGTTGATGCCCACTAAACAAAATTAATCTGAAATACCTGAAAAAAAACGTAGTTGATCGTCGTTGAAAAAAACGTATTGTAATAGGTGTAACATGAAAGTGAAACATGTCTTTGTAGAGGTAGTTGAGCGTTTATTGGGCATAGTTCCAAGAACAGCAACATATTCCAAGTCACGTTAACGTGACTTGGAATAACGTGACAGCGAGCTGCTCAAAACTTGCAGCGCACAGTTCAAGCAGAAAGCACACACAAAATTGTTACAAACAAGACAAGCGCGGACTAACAAATGTCACAGCTTATCTCTGAAAGCGCACTGTTCATATAAAAAACTCACAGCTTTGCCACAAAGGCGAAACAATGAATGTCATAGCAACAAATTAAAAGATCGTGCGCAGAATGGCAAGCAAATAGAAACGCGCCCCGCATTGCTCCCACACAAATGACGCACGAAATGTACTCACAGGTACAGATGAGCGCGAATACGTATCAGTTGTTACTTCACTGTGTCTGAAGAGCGCGCCCTTTTCGCAAACGGAGACTGTGCAACGACTGCAGTGACCTTTGTGCGTCTGGCACTTCGAGGATAAGCAAGCATACTCGAGTTAACCAGCTTTTGCTTGCAAATTTCGACTTAGCCGAACGAAGCATGATCTATTTTTCACTGTGCAAGTTATGTTTACATTACTAGAACTGCTTTTTGTCACACGAAAAAGCCAATAATTTCACAAAACATGCGGTGATATACTCAATTCACTCGCAATACAACGGGTACTTACCTCGAAAATACGTGAAGAAGTAGCAGGTTCCAAACAATCTCGATTCACCTGTGTAATCGAGCGTTTACGCTGGCTAGAGCAAGTCGGGAAGCGGATTAGTCTGCAGAAGGTTTTGCTTTGCGGCACGCAGCACCCTGGCATTTAGACTGAAAAGTTCTGTAGGTGTGCTTGGCGTGAGGATGGTGTCGTAGCGGAAGCCATACTCCGTTTCAAAAGTTCCCTACAGAACTGTGGAGGCTGCAGGGCCCCCAGCCATTAGGAAAGGTGATTAGCCTCTCCTCATATATTCCTCCGCGCCATGCCCTCTGCTCACCGTCTTTACGGCGTATGTTCGCTGGCTTGTCCTTGCACGCCCACTGCATGTAACATGGGTGGTTTACTAACTTTAAAAATAAGTAAAACTGTCAAACAAGCCAATTCTCTTCAACTTCAGAAAGTTTGGTGTCATAACTATAGGATCTGTGGCTCTACGAAAGGTCAGCAGACCCTCATTCCTGCGAACAGCTTCACTTTGTGGCTTTCCGACGTTGTCCATGGCTTTGGCATGACTGCTTCTTTTTCGACCCGTATTTCCCATCTGTCGCTGCAATGTTTCTTTTCTATTCTGTTTTGTTTCACCGAAGGAGCATTCGGCGCACGCGGAAGATTGTGCGAGGTTGCATGTCCGATATTTTGAGATGCAGCGTTCTTGGTCTGGCGACACAGCACAAGCCTTGGCCTCAGCGGGTAAGGCTTACCGAATGCGGCTACGCGAGGAACATATCTGGCTATAACGACAAAACATACCTGATGCTTCATCCTCAGAGTAAGTTGAAACGAATCGATGACTGATTCGCCATTTATTTCTTGCTGTCAGTGCTGTGGGCGTTTCTCAGTAACAAGTTCGGATCGAAGTGGGTGGTCGCTTCTGCATAGATGCTGCCTTGTTGATTTGTGACCATAGTTACCACCGGTAACTGGCACAAATAATTAAATGTATAGGAAATAAGTGCGATGAAGAAAACGTATTGCGTATCGTTGTGGCTTAACACAGACCAAACAAACGCCAATTTTAGACAACCCTGCAAATTTCAAGGCTTCTGTACCTGGGATGATGTTTCACTGCGCAAGCGTGTGATTTTCTTACACCCCGTAGCTTTGGTACTGCTGAACTAAAGTGGTGAAACAGAGTATAGGTCTAAGGTGTAGTCAAACGCAGCTCATACCGCAGTTTCCACACCCTCGCCAACATGCAGCTAGGGCAGTGCGGCGGAGCAGGAATGCCTCGCCGTGAAAACCAACATGGTCCTCGTTGCCATGGAAACCAGGACTGACAACATTGTTTTTTAGCGGGCGACAGAAAGTGGTGGTTCAAAGGCTGATACCACTTTATAACATGGAGACGCGCGCACATGAAGGCTCCCTATCAGACTAGCGGTACTGCGCCATTTAGAATATCTTCACTCATTTGCAGTTTGTATGTTCTTCTATGAGACAGCGCCGTTTAATATACTGTTTGAGAGATACAGCCTTCATTTTTTTTTCTCATCCCTTCTGTCGGTTACGCGTTACCCAGGCGAAGGCTAGGCTAAGAGGAGCTTCGCCCCTAAACGCGCAGCACAGTCGCAACGAAAGCTGAAGAGGATCCCTTCAGAGCATTTCTTTAACACTCTTTGGGAAATTGCTACAAGCACGCCTGGCGGTACCCACTACGTCATAAATCATCGTAATTTTTGTGTGTGAAACGGGCAATTACTCACTTTAACGTGATTACTTTTCCGATATCAAGCCTCCATGAGGCTAGTTTGCGCTGAAGGTCCAAGCATCGAGCTGGCTTTGTTTTATAACACTGACCCAGCACGCAGGGCACCAGAGTTTGAATCCCATTGTGTCCTCGGTGTTTTTCATATGCGTAGCTTTTTTTTATTTCGCACGATGGTGTTTAGGGACACAGACGATGGCGAACGCGTACAACTAGAGCACGCGACCCTAGTTTTGATGTCATAACAGCTTTCGTGGTAAAAGGTGGTAAGCTGTTTGTCCTCCAGCGCATTCTTTTTCCTGTTTTTCTACTACCTACAAGTCGAAGTAAAAATTTAGTGTCGTGCTTATCAAGGTTTTTAACGTAGCAAGGGCGGTAATTATTTACCCTCCTCAGGTCATGAGCGTGTATATATAGAGTAATCTTTTACTGCCTCTACTAGGATTTAGGGGTGATTCCTGATATGTATTTCATGCGGTAAAAAAATAGTTAAATATGACAAGTGCAATCGCCCAATCAGCTAACAAGTTTCATCATCTTCTTCATCAGCCTGACTACGTCCACTGCAGGTCAAAGCCTCTCCGTGTTCCGCCAGTCAACAAATCTACCGAACATCAAACAAACCACACTTGATGACACGTACAGATAATAACCCTTTGTGGGTTCGTCATTATTTCTCACATAATAAGCAAAATTATGCCTGAGCGCTTCCTAAATAGCACACTTGGAAATAGTATGAAGCAAGTTTCACCAAAATATCACCATTAGTTTGCGAGAGAAAAGTGGGGCGCATTTGTCCCATCGACTCAAGTAGTGTCTTCCAAAGTGTGGGACGCCCGTCCCATTCTCTCACGAGGGCACCAAGTTGAAATTCTTTTGCGAAATTTCTAAAACAAAAATGCCCCATGCAGGCGGTACAGAGGGACACTTCAAAAACTACGCAGAGAAAATTTCGTGGGGTATCTTATTTCCAGATGTGGTACAAAATCTGCGCCTCTGCCTGTTGTGTTCAGACCAGTGGCTCTGTCTGAGGTCTCCTCACACTTCAACCGTTTCAGCTTCTTCCTATCTTTTTGATTCGTGAAGATAAGGACGAACGCGTCAGTTATGCCTGAATTTCAGGCCTTATGAAAATTGCTGATGAATGACGGCAAGCCACATCGACATAATCTCGCTAAATGCATGCTGTTGTTGCGTTCACAACTGTTGCGTCCGATTCATGAACTTCATTGAGGCCTGAGGTATTAGCTTTTCTCATAAATCAAGTGCATTTGTCTTCTCTTTCGTATTTTCGCTGTTTAAACCATCAATTTAACCATTCTTTTCTTTTGTCTCCTAATTTCAGAAACCGCATTTTAGCCGCAGCTTTTGGTCTAACTGCCACTGCTATCGTACTGGTAAAAAGAATGGAGAATAAGTTGAGGGCCTTTTCCGTAACTAGGTGCTGTTTTGTAACGCAATAAAGCCATTCCAACTAATAGAAAACAGCTGTGCATGCATCTTATGTAGTAAGGCTACGTAAGGAATCGCTTCAATTTTTGTGCAGGTCCATTATAAATTTAGGTCGATATACAGCTTCGATTTCGAAAAATCAAATCCATAGCTGCAGGCTAAAATTGCTTCTTCAAGATTCAAAAAAAGGAGAAAAATACTATATATATAGACCTTTATTTTTCTTGCACACAACGTGACACCATTTTTTAAAAAAAATTCAAGAGCACAAAACGAATTTAAACTGAACGTATCAACGATACAATATATCGAGAATGTGCCAAATATGTTGGTATTGCGATTGCAATTACATGAAACTGTCGGCCGGATTTTGCAGTGGCGTCACCATCAACCATCATTCACTCTACATATATATATATATATATATATATATATATATATATATATATATAAGGGAAAGAAGTGTATACCTTGGGGCTCGTTTTTCCGTGTTTTGACACATTATTAATGAGATTTAACAGACAATAATGCCAAAGAATGTATAAGAGAAGCTATTAGGAGTAATATAATGTAAATAGGAAGAAATAAAAGTGGGTTAAGAAATAAATTGCCGTGAGCAGGAATCGAACCTACGACCTTCGAATAACGCGTTCGATGCTCTAATACTGAGCTATCACAGCTGCCATTCCCCCAGCCGCTTTATTGGATTTATATGTGAACTTCAAACGTCGGAGTGTCAGTCAGCGCCACCTGTAGCCACGGCGGCGAGTGTGGTACGCTCTTTCTATGAGCCTGTATGGCGTCCCGTAGCACGTGAACTTATTACCAGCTGGCAGCTGACCAATAGTCTCTCGTATACAGCCTAACGGCACCAAGTTTGCCAGTACGAGAACCTCGTTAATGAATAAGGAAAAAAAGTGTATATCTAGGGGCTCGTTTTTCCGTGTTTTGACACAAAAATAATGAGATCTTACAGACAAGGAATGTATAGGAGAATATATTAGAACTAATTTAATGTAAATGAGAAAAAGAAAAGTGGGTGAAAATATAACTTGCCGTGAGCAGGAATCGAACCTACGGCCTTCGTATAACGCGTGCGATGCTCTACCACTCATATATCACGGTGGCACTTTATTGTGTTTATATGTGAATTTGAAACATGGGAGTGTCAGTCAGTGCCACCTGTATTTATATATATATATATATATATATATATATATATATATATATATATATATATATATATATATATATATATATATATATATATATATATATATATATATATATATATATACTTTCCGATCCACTATTCGTTCCTGCTCACGGTAGGTTATTTTTCACCCACTTTTCTTTCTTCTTATTTACATTACAATCGTTCTAATAACTGTCCCTATCTATACATTCCTTGGTATTATTGTCTGTTACATCTCATTAACATTGTGTAAAAACAAAAAAACGAGCCCTTAGGTATACACCTCTTTCCCTTACACACACATACCGGGTGTTCAAAATTAAGCTTTATGATTTTTTTAAAATTAGGCGCTCGAAGGCACGTGAGAACCACTTGTGCAAATAAGTTAAGCGGCCAGGGGGACAGAAAGTTAGATGATAATTATCGCTGTCAGCAGCCCAATTAACTAAAATTTAATAATTAACTTTTTACTGGCTGCGGTAAGTTGGCATGTTTATATTGGAAAAATGTAGGCAGTGGTGTTTGTACACAGTTTCAGTTGGAAGATTTTTTCTAGCACGCCTGTGTTCCGAGATATCCGGCTCCAAAGTTTAATTGTCTTTCGCACGATTACGCATGCAAGAGGGTGAGGGTCCGCGCAAAGCTCCTCCCTAAAGTGACGCATCTGTTGCGTGTGGTGTTTAGTGTGTGAAGAGGGTGGAAGCGTAGGCATAGGTGATAGCAATTACCCTTGCCCTCTTCGGCCGGCGAAATCAAAATGTGACAGCGCGGTGCGCCATGAGCCTTACGCATGATCCTGATGAACGCGATAACAGGAGACCATTTTTCGCGACGTTTTTTCGTGACTTTAGATCACACTGAGACATCTTCTTGTGAACGCGTTAGCAGGACCGTCCTGCACTAGGGTGCCTCCGGTTAGAGCACAGCGTCTCTGCATTGAAGGTCTACCAAGGAAATCCACGTGGAGTCCTTTCGAGCTAATATGGCTGCTTCTGGCGTGAGGTATTCTACCAAAGTAAAAGTAGACGTGGTGCTTGCAATGGCTGAAATGAATGGCAACGCTTCGTTAGCAATGGAGCTTTACGCGTCTCGCCACCCACACCGTCCCCTTCCAACAAGGCCCACTTTCACAAACCTGTTTCGACGCTTCTGCACAACAGGCTCTGTCCACCTTCCGAGACGGACCAGGAAGGCAATCGTCGATGAAGACTTTGAAATCGACGTTGTCGCGTGCGTAACCTCGATGCCAGAGCTCAGCATCCGACAGATTGCCGATCAGTGCGGTCGCAGCATCGGAACAGTCACAAATGTTTTAAGAAAGCACAAGTTCCATCCATATCACGTTTACCTTCATCAGGACCTAAATGAGGCGGACTTTGAAAGGCGAGTTGACTTCTGCAATTGGGGCCTCATCAAAACTGATCAAGAAAATGACTTTTTGCACAGAATAATTTGGACTGATGAAGCTCGGTTTTGCCGAAATGGAAGTGTTAATCTTCACAACGCCCATTATTGGGCACAAGAAAACCCACACTGGCTGAGGCAGCACAAGCATCAAGTTCGCTGGAGTGTGAATGTGTGGTGCGGCATACTCGGGGACAGGATCATCGGACCTCACTTTTTTGAGGACAACTTGAACGGAAAGATGTACACAGAAGAAATATTAGGTGTTGTCATTGATGATCTTGTCTGCAGTCTTTCCCTGAATGACCTGCGCCAAGTATGGTTTCAGCACGATGGAGCACCACCACATTTTTCTACCAGGGCGAAGAACTGGTTGGACAGACGTTTTCCACAACAGTGGATTGGGCGCGCAGGAGCGATGTTTTGGCCACCAAGATCACCTGACCTTTCTCCGCTCGACTTTTTCCTTTGGGGCTACGTTAAAGATCGAGTTTACGTAACAGAGCCCAGCGATGTTAATGACATGAAGGACAGGATAACATCTGCCTGTGCGAGTATTCCTGCAGAAGTACTGCGCCGAGTCATCGAGTCGACGCGACAGCGGTTCATGCTTTGCGTTGCTGCCGAAGGCAGGCATTTTGAACACTTTTTGGGGCATTGACGTCTTGAGAGGTGAAGAGTTTCGATGAGATTTGTGCATGACCGAAATATGCTTATGTAGCAGCAGGAAATATGCGTTAGCAAGGATAAAACTGTTTCAGTTATTATTGGTGGAGTTGTTGCTCTTGTTTCAATAAAAGTTACAGTACTCGGACATCAGCAGTCACGCTATTCGCGTAGCCCAGGCAACGACCACGCATGCTTCTCTAGTGATTATTACGCACGCGCACTGGCATCCAGATTCTCCGCTCGCACCATTATCTCGGCATGGTATCTGCCACTATCGTTAGAGGCTCTGCAGTTGCGTGTTACGACACTGGTTGCAAGCGTTCTTCGATTTTTGATTTCGCCGGCCGAAGAGGGCAAGGGTAATTGCTATCACCTATGCCTACGCTTCCACCCTCTTCACACACTAAACACCACACGCAACAGATGCGTCACTTTAGGGAGGAGCTTTGCGCGGACCCTCACCCTCTTGCATGCGTAATCGTGCGAAAGACAATTAAACTTTGGAGCCGGATATCTCGGAACACAGGCGTGCTAGAAAAAATCTTCCAACTGAAACTGTGTACAAACACCACTGCCTACATTTTTTCAATATGAACATGCCAACTTACCGCAGCCAGTAAAAAGTTAATTATTAAATTTTAGTTAATTGGGCTGCTGACAGCGATAATTATCATCTAACTTTCTGTCCCCCTGGCCGCTTAACTTATTTGCACAAGTGGTTCTCACGTGCCTTCGAGCGCCTAATTTTAAAAAAATCATAAAGCTTAATTTTGAACACCCGGTATATATATATATATATATATATATATATATATATATATATATATATATATATATATATATATATATATATATATATATATATATAGTGGGAGTAATTATTCAATGGGCCAGTTAGTCTTCGTGAAGGTATGGGATATGGCACAACGGGAGCGTTGTCAACAAGGATAAATATATTTATTTCCCAACAGTTTCGGGAGGGGTCCTCCCTTCATCAGGGGATGAGTTATACTGACATGAGCTTATATATATAAATATATATATATATATATATATATATATATATATATATATATATATATATATATATATATATATATTTCTTGAAAGTCTTCCTGGATTCCAGTCGAGTTATAAGTCACCAGAAGAAGCGAACGAGCAAACGAAAAACGATGCTTTATTGCCAACGCTACGGCCGGGGACCGGCCTTCGTCAGGGCATTCGTCAGGGCATACGTATGCCCTGACGAAGGCCGGTCCCCGGCCGTAGCGTTGGCAATAAAGCATCGTTTTTCGTTTGCTCGTTCGCTTCTTCTGGTGACTTATATATATATATATATATATATATATATATATATATGTGTGTGTGTGTGTGTGTGTGTGTGTGTGTGTGTGTGTGTGTGTGTGTGTGTGTGTGTGTGTGTGTGTGTGTGTGTGTGTGTGTGTGACGCTATGATGACTGGGAAACGTGGCCTGGCTCATACGCCTTGTTTATTCCGTTCTCACTTTTTCCTCATCAACCTCTACTACCATGGCTTCATACGTCACATGATTCCCCGTCCCCCCGAAAAAAGCATGAGTTGCGAACAAGAAAAAGTGAACAAGGAGAGGTTCAGAAGTCACAAATGCCAAAAAACACAATTGGTTTTATGGGCCAGTGGTGTTCCGTAAACTCGCAAAACTGCAGAAAAGAGCATAGCCATCCGGTAAATGGGAAAGTTCTAGTGGCCGAGGCTTGCTGTGGCATTCAGGAGAAGGTAACCGCGTCTTGGAAAACTGCACTGACCATGACGCGACTTGAGCAGCTGCGAAGAGCGAACAAGGTTGGAAGACCTTATAGCATTTGAAGGTCGAATGTCCTACGCACTGTATTCTGTGTCCCGGCTGAGACAGAATCAGTCCTCCCAGCCTACGTGAACAAGAAATGAAATTAAACGAATCATGTCTATGTTAGTGCTTTGTACAAAGGATAACGTTCAGTCTCTTTAGTAGTTTTCTGTGGCGTTGGCGCCGTTGATCGCATCGTGCTCGTTGTTCGGATATTTCGTGTAAAAGATTTCCTTGGCATTTCTTTCTGCGAAGATAGCTCTGATATTGACTTGGGTCCTTTCTCAAGTTAGTTCCGTTTCAGACGACCTTCCTTAAGTCGTAACTGTGCTTTTGATGTCATTTTAGTTTGTCGTCGTGCTAGTTCATGTAACTGCTGTAGTTGCGGAATCTGACGAGGTAGTTTTCCTTTATTAACATGAGCCTGATTTTCTTCCCAACTTGATGTGACCAGTAAACAGTGGGTACTCATTGAGTCTTCATGATTCTTGTCAGGCAAAGAAGGTTGTGGGCTAGAATTAACAGAAAGATCTTCGGAGGCTTTGTAACGCCGTTCTTAAGGGACGCCTTTGGTTCACGGCAATGCCTGAGAGGTGATGCTTCTGAACATCCGGTCTTGTTTGCACTCTCAGTTGGCGGGACACTGGACATCGACACCGTGACAGGAGCGATTTCGTCAAATACTTGTAAATGTCGGTCCGTCTGCGCAACTCAAGAGTTGAGCTCATCTAAGGCGTGAATCTGTATTGAAGAGTCTGGGCACGGTCGAATACCCGATGAATTCCTCTGTTCTATTCCGGCTATAGTGAGCGTTTTAGGCATTAGGTGGGTGAAGTGAGCAATCGAGGGGCCAAGAGACGGAAAACCAGGTGGAAAATGGGAAAACGTCCATGTGGTCTTTCTGTGAGCATGTGGCTAACTTCACCTGACCGGAATATTAAATTCATGCACTGTGCTCGAATGCGTGAAGGCTGCTTATGACAGCGATGACTGAGTTCGAATGCACTGAGAGTGCGTGTTTTAATCGAGTCTTCATTATAGTCTTGAACCCAGGTGATCATTTCTTCCTTTATCTTTAGCCAAGACTCGTTGTTCTTGAATATTTGGCTACGGTAAATTTTAAATGCTTCACCGGTGACGTAGTCACTGGAGTTCGTAACCATTTCCTGTTCCGACCAAGATACAGTGGTACTGTGGAGCTCGAACAGGTCGAACCAGTCCTGTACAAGTCCATCGTCCGCTGCTTCGGTGTACTTGGGGATGGGAAGGTCAGTCGATGGATGGTTCTGTCATGATGCCGGTAACGGCATGCGCCTGAGACTACCTCTTCTGTGGTCGCTATTCAGTTGAGGCGCATCCGGTGGCTTTGTGAATCACGTGAGGCTGATGAGCGGCGGCCAGGTCTTCATCCTGCCGACTCGTGTGACGCTATTTATAATTAGCAGACGTAGCTTGACTTATACTCCATGTCTATTCCGTTCTGACGTCTTATTTATTTATTTATTTATTTCAAAGTACCTTACAGGCCCCATGGGGGGCATTGAGTAAGGGGGGCTATACATATATACAAATAAACTGGAAAAAATTATACAAGACAGACAATTGAGGAAGAAGGGGATACATATAGACACCTCAAAATGAAAAAAAAGTACAAAAGAAACAGTTGAGTAAGGGGCGCAATACTTATATACATCTCAAACTAAAACAAATACAAAAGAAACAATTGGAAAATAATAAGTCAAACAAAAAGCACCAACATGTACAAAAGTTCAACACGTACAAAAGATACACGCATAGTAACCGTGGGCGAAACACTGTATTTCCTGCGCATGCAGCGGCCACAAGGCAGAATCCTCGCGCACATGAATGTGACAATCACAAAAATGAACCAATACGGACCAATGAATTATGATACTCGTTCGCTTCTTCTGGTGACTTATATATATATATATATATATTATATATATATATATGTGTGTGTGTGTGTGTGTGTGTGTGTGTGTGGTGTGTGTGTGTGTGTGGTGTGTGTGTGTGTGTGTGTGTGTGTGTGTGGCAACGCTATGATGACTGGGAAACGTGGCCTGGCTCATACGCCTTGTTTATTCCGTTCTCACTTTTTCCTCATCAACCTCTACTACCATGGCTTCATACGTCACATGATTCCCCGTCCCCCCGAAAAAAGCATGAGTTGCGAACAAGAAAAGTGAACAAGGAGAGGTTCAGAAGTCACAAATGCCAAAAAACACAATTGGTTTTATGGGCCAGTGGTGTTCCGTAAACTCGCCAAAACTGCAGAAAAGAGCATAGCCATCCGGTAAATGGGAAAGTTCTAGTGGCCGAGGCTTGCTGTGGCATTCAGGAGAAGGTAACCGCGTCTTGGAAAACTGCACTGACCATGACGCGACTTGAGCAGCTGCGAAGAGCGAACAAGGTTGGAAGACCTTATAGCATTTGAAGGTCGAATGTCTACGCACTGTATTCTGTGTCCCGGCTGAGACAGAATCAGTCCTCCCAGCCTACGTGAACAAGAAATGAAATTAAACGAATCATGTCTATGTTAGTGCTTTGTACAAAGGATAACGTTCAGTCTCTTTAGTAGTTTTCTGTGGCGTTGGCGCCGTTGATCGCATCGTGCTCGTTGTTCGGATATTTCGTGTAAAAGATTTCCTTGGCATTTCTTTCTGCGAAGATAGCTCTGATATTGACTTGGTCCTTTCTCAAGTTAGTTCCGTTTCAGACGACCTTCCTTAAGTCGTAACTGTGCTTTTGATGTCATTTTAGTTTGTCGTCGTGCTAGTTCATGTAACTGCTGTAGTTGCGGAATCTGACGAGGTAGTTTTCCTTTATTAACATGAGCCTGATTTTCTTCCCAACTTGATGTGACCAGTAAACAGTGGGTACTCATTGAGTCTTCATGATTCTTGTCAGGCAAAGAAGGTTGTGGGCTAGAATTAACAGAAAGATCTTCGGAGGCTTTTGTAACGCCGTTCTTAAGGGACGCCTTTGGTTCACGGCAATGCCTGAGAGGTGATGCTTCTGAACATCCGGTCTTGTTTGCACTCTCAGTTGGCGGGACACTGGACATCGACACCGTGACAGGAGAAATTTCGTCAGATGATACTTGTAAATGTCGGTCCGTCCGCGCAACTCAAGAGTTGAGCTCATCTAAGGCGTGAATCTGTATTGAAGAGTCTGGGCACGGTCGAATACCCGATGAATTCCTCTGTTCTATTCCGGCTATAGTGAGCGTTTTAGGCATTAGGTGGGTGAAGTGAGCAATCGAGGGGCCAAGAGACGGAAACCAGGTGGGAAAATGGGAAAACGTCCATGTGGTCTTTCTGTGAGCATGTGGCTAACTTCACCTGACCGGAATATTAAATTCATGCACTGTGCTCGAATGCGTGAAGGCTGCTTATGACAGCGATGACTGAGTTCGAATGCACTGAGAGTGCGTGTTTTAATCGAGTCTTCATTATAGTCTTGAACCCAGGTGATCATTTCTTCCTTTATCTTTAGCCAAGACTCGTTGTTCTTGAATATTTGGCTACGGTAAATTTTAAATGCTTCACCGGTGACGTAGTCACTGGAGTTCGTAACCATTTCCTGTTCCGACCAAGATACAGTGGTACTGTGGAGCTCGAACAGGTCGAACCAGTCCTGTACAGGTCCATCGTCCGCTGCTTCGGTGTACTTGGGGATGGGAAGGTCAGTCGATGGATGGTTCTGTCATGATGCCGGTAACGGCATGCGCCTGAGACTACCTCTTCTGTGGTCGATATTAAGTTGAGGCGTATCCGGTGGCTTTGTGAATCACGTGAGGCTGATGAGCGGCGGCCAGGTCTTCATCCTGCCGACTCGTGTGACGCTATTTATAACTAGCAGACGTAGCTTGACTTATGCTCCATGTCTATTCCGTTCTGACGTCTTACTCATCCACCTGTACTACCATGGCTTCATACGTCATATATACATATATATATATGTGTATATATATATATATATATATATACATATATATATATATATGTGTGTGTGTGTGTGTGTGTGTGTGTGTGTTGAAAATGCGCCCAATATGTTGGTATTGCGATCGCAACACATGAAACTGTCGGCTAGATTTTCCATCAGCGTCACCATCATCCACTTTATATATATATATATATATATGTATATATATATATATATATATATATATATATATATGAGCTGCTTGCTGTATGAGATCGGCGATGTACAAAAATAAAGATACAGGCTGTTAATTCCCTGAACGTTGCGCATGTATACAATTTATATATATATGAAATATAACAGACAGTAATGCCAAGGAATGTACAGGGGAAGTTATTAGAACCAATGGAATGTAAATAAGAAAGAAAAGTGGATGAAAAAATAACCAGCCGTGATCATCCACTTATTTTTTCATCCACTTTTCTTTCTTCTTATTTACATTCCATTGGTTCTAATAACTTCCCCTGTACATTCCTTGGCATTACTGTCTGTTATATCTCATTAATATTGTGTTAAAACACGGAAAAACGAGCCCTTAGGTATACACTTCTTTCCCTTATATATATATATATATTAGAAAACGCAAGAAAGAAAAATAACCTAGAAAAAAAAGACTATGGCGCACGGAATGCAACGTTCGCCCTGCTGGTTGTGAGCACAAGGCGTTGGCCCCCGAGCCACGAAGGAGCACCTACTTCAATGTTGGAACGGCAAGCTATTTATATATTGCTTACCGCTGGTCATGGGCATCTCGGGGGAGCTATTGTGTTTTCAGCATTATCAGCGAGATGGCGCAATGTGCGCGTGTCACGACACAGACGCGCACCCTTTCATCACACACTCGTACTTTGCCCCGTGGAGAGGGGGAGTAGGCACTCACGCGTGAACTGACTTATCTCGCTGTTGGGACAATCGTACGCCTTGGTCTTTCACCGGAACGATTGCGTTGTTACCGGGCGCACAAAGGTCAATGCACTCATTGCACAGCCTTCGTTTGCGAAAAGGATGCGCTTTTTAGCCACAACGAAGTAAAAACTGAGGCGCTTATTCGTGTTCATCTGTACCTGTGAGTACGCTTCGTGCGTCATTTGTGCGTGAGAAACAAGGGGAACTTTTCAATCTGCTTGCCATTGTAGGATGGCGGCTCCCGGGTTAAAATTTTCTTTGTCGGCCTGATTTGTGCCAAGATGTGCTTGGAAAGGACTTCCGTTCAGCCACCGGCATGTCCTGGTACAATGCTTTGGAAGCGTGAACTGTTGGCACGAAACCACAAATTGTCGTGCCATTTACCAAACCTGACAAAAAGGTTGTCCCAGTTTCAATCGATGATGCCAATTGCATTAGAGACCTGTTTGGGCAAAATCCAGACGCTGTGGTCTGCAACACCGTTAGTGGCTCAGGACTGCAGTCCGGAGCTGGCACTGAATTAGGAGTGTAATTCGGCGGACGACGAGCGAGAATTCGTCAATGGTTGCCATTCCTTTCAAGTTTTGCCAAGAACATTGCCACTCTACATGTGCGGCGTGCCTATCAATAAACCTGCTTAGTATGTATAGTCCCGTGGAGTATAGTAACATCTGTAACCCCTTAATTATATTGATGTTCTGTCATGTCAATTGCACCACCCGCTTCATCATGGGAGCCCCGAGAAAAGGCATGCATTTATCAGCAGCGTCCCTGAATGCTAGCACCGCAAAAGAAAAGTTTGCTATGGTTTTAGTTGTATCGAATGCAGGAGAATAAGTCGCTGCAACAAGAAAGGGAAGGCGTGCGTAGCCTTCCTAAGTTTAGAAAATTCCATTTCAGTGGAATCATGTGTTTGATATTCGAATAACTAATGGAATCTTCGGCAGGTGGCGCCGGTCGCGTTTGTTGTGCACTCGTGCGGTGTCGTACGTTTGTCTGCGCACTACGCGTGTGGTGCCGCATGTTATAGTCTAGGCCGAATGCGCACCACCGTGCAGTGTACGCCACCGCGGCAGCACGGAGGTCGACGTTCGAGCGTTGTGCAATCCCATCAGCCCGCGGGCACTGGCAGAATACATGGTAACGTTCCATCAATGCAGGCGCAATTTACAGCTGGCGCTGCCGCACTACATGGCTGAACGGGACGGAAAACGTGCATGAGCTTATATATTGTGACCTAACTCGCACAAGGCTACTTTCGCTGCCTGGATTGCATTGGACACCCAAGGCGATAAAAAATTGCCGTAATCCTCGTCGACGTGGTACAGAACGGATGCAGCACAACACTTGGACAACAGACGTTTACCTACTGGACACGTAGCTTCTTGCAAGTCTGTCTCACTGTCTGGTTTTCTGTCGTTTGCTGTTTTATTTTCAGTACAAATAGGCCGCTGGAAATCGTCGTCTGCTGAATGGCACCTCTCGCAGAGGGCGCTGCTGTCGTGGATTTGAGTCTTGTGGTTCACATCGTTCACACGTTTGACTGGCCCGTAGCGGGGAGTGAAACTCGGGTGGTGTTTGACGTAACCTTCCTTCCACCATCACGGTGCCTGTGCACTTCAGCCGAAGATGCCATTAGTTAAAAAAACAATGGTATTGAATTCGAAAGCGCTGTGTAACCATCGCGATGCCCGCACCACGTTTTCATGCTTACGCTGCACATTCGCATCAGTGCAGCGTATGAAGGCTATACAAAGAAGCCGACTTCTTGGCTGGCCCGAAAAAAATGTTAATAGGAAATTTAAACTCTACATACTGAATGAGGTGCACTACAGGAGGAAAGAAATTGACAAACTATTTAGATTTTACAGTTAGAACAGTGGTCGGAACACGCGGCCTAACCGCCCTCTAGCTGCTTAAGATGCCAAAGTTTAAAGGAGCCCAATGGTCTTAAAACACCTAAAAAACTTAGTGCAGGCCACCACCTTGCGGGTTGCGAGAGTTCCGCTTCATGACCAAAATTTTGCCGGGAGGTTGCTGGCGGATGCACCAGCGTGCCAGTTCCTCGGGGATTTCAGTGAATTGAGGAGATACACACGAGAAACAGGCGAAATGTACTGAATTGCGCGTAAAGTTTTCCTCCTACTGGTGAGTCCTGGAATTCAAAAGAATAGAGAAATACTTGTTCACTTCTTTCGAAGACACTGAAAATACAATGCATAGCTGACTGAGTCGAGGCTTATGTCAAAAATTGCCAAATATTTCTATGTCCGCATTCATTATTTAGAGTCACCACGGCCTTCCCAAATTCATTAATTTGGCGAAAAGTAGTGACCTGTGGCAATTCTGCTGCAGGCAGAGGTAATGAATGAGTTCATGGGCCTGCTGGGAAATTACAGTAACTTCATGCTGTGGTGTAAAATTATTCTGATTTTTAGTGCCTCGAATCCCTAATTTGGCCTGAATTTGGAAGGAGTGCTCAAGGTTTTGTTCCTGATCATACACGCCTTCAGCGACGCGTTTTCAAAAATTTCCAGCTCTGCCTTCGTCATTCATATTTGTGCTTACAATCCAGAACAGCTTCAATACCTCCTCAATATATGTCGTGCACGTTTCACCGAGAAAATGAGCTCTGCACGAGAGCGTTTGTTCCGCTTTTTTTTCCTTCAAACTCGGGCCCCCCAAGCACACCTTCGATTTCTGAGCAAAGATTTCCGAAGTAGGGAGCACGTGTTCGTGATTCTCGAACCAAGGCAAAGCGGCGAGAAACAATGCTCCGTTGACGAGCTGCACCAACGCAATTCGTTCGGGATAAGGGCTCACTTTTTTAGGCAATCATCCTTGTCGTCATCATTTTACCTCAGGATATGCGTGATTCAGGCGCTAAGCAATTAGGCTGTACTTGTCTGTGGTCAACTTGTGTAAAGGCCGCGGCATTACCTAAAGTAGCAACGTTGTCCATCGGCATGTCTGCTTCAGCGTCATTGATGTTGGTGTTTTCGGGGCGTAGACCACATAAATTTCTGCTTCTTAGTATGTCTTCTGTGACTGGGGAGGGGGAAGGTTCCAGAAGGTCCAATTACCCAGCAGCTTCACCTAAGCTGGGCAGGATGCGATTTGTTTAATTACAATGCGAAAAAACTGCTGGAGAAAACCCCAGAGATAGTTGCAAACTGCTGGTCAGCAACCTTTAATCTTGTACGCCTTGTCTTGTCATTTCTTGCAGTCCTCTTTCGCGCTAGTTACAACATTTAATGAAATCGTTGTTATTGCCATGCTAAATAACTTTCTTTGCAGCCGGCAAGAGCATCTCCTTCTACTTCTCTCTTCGGCGCTTTCATTGGAGCGTCACCATGTACTCCAACATGGCGGCTGGTTTCGGGGCGCTCGACATCGTATGCTCGGGCCTCTTCATCGGGTTCTGCAGTCGTGTGCTCAAGCTGCCTGACTTGGTGATGGCCATGGCTGGCATATTCTCTATGACAGCTTTTCTCGTCATCAAGGGCCTCTCGCGTGAACCATGGATGTTTTACATGGGTAAGCGATGATGTTTATTTTTTATGTACGTTTGTGCAGTACGTTCTACTGAGAGCACAGAAGCATCTCTTGCTAGTTTACTTTCTTCAATGGTGTGCCGTTAAGAGACGCTTGAAGCAGATGTGTTGCCATAGGCAGTTAGTGCTATCGGCACTGTGCGAACAATATGCCGCAAGGCATGTAGCGTTGAAAAAGAGAAAATAACAAAAAACGCCAATTTGTTCAATTTCTTTACCGCGTTCGTTTAAAGGGGCCCTGAAACGGTGTTCTTAAATTTTGTCTGTGTTTAGGCTATGGTGGGCTACAGAATCAAGTAATCATTCGCGATGCCCGGGTATTAAGGGAACTATTGAGAATGATATTGCCACTTTCCTTTTTAAAGTTGTGTTATCGTGCTATCACACGTGTAAGTGCTGCCTTGCTCTATCACGCCCCTCAACTTAAGAACTCTAGAATAACTCGCTGCTGGGCTAGTTGGTGCATGTCCTAATTAAACGGCCACTTTTGCGTTAGCATTTATATTTGTTTTCTACTTCTGTGCGATCGTAAATTTGGCGCAAAATGGGCAATTGAATTCCGACTCTAGAACCTTCGAGATAATGGTAGAACCTTCCGACGGTATTACGACGACAACGGAAACAGTTTTTTTAGAACATACAACGCCGCTAGCGATAGTGCCGTGATATTGAATGGAACACATATAAATGCCGACGCGTGCCATCCCTGGTCAGTTGATCAACGGCCGATGCTCGTCTCACTTCCATCAGTGTCCATGTGTTGCTATAATCTCCCCTGCAGTTGCCTCGCCACAAATTCGGCCAAATAAACAGTTTGATCTTCAGAATATATAGTCTGCTGTCTCCGTGAACAGCATGCCCATGTGACATCTGGTAGCAGTGCTTCCTGGCCCAAGTACCAAACTCTACCCTCCAGCCATGAGCCAAGCCCACACCGTCAAGGGGATGTTGGCGCCAAGGCTGAGCGACGAGCCAGCCACAGGCAGGAAGGACTAAAGCCAATCTACGGTCTGCTTTACGAGAACACTAAGCACCAACAAAACTAGATCAACTCCACTGAGAATAACCGACATTACACAGCCAGCACCGATCCTTCTCCGGCTTCCCAAGGAGCCTCCCACTTTTTGGCGGTCATCGTTTGAAGACCCAGAAAGTTGGCTGGAGATGTACAACCAAGTCGCCACCTTGAACAGCTGAGACCCAGATGAAAAACTTGTTTTACCTAGAAGACGCCAAGACGACATGGCTCAAGAACCGGGAATGCACGCGATGAGCCTAGTATCTCTTTCAGACAACGTTCCTCAGCACCTTCACGAGTGTCGTCCTGCAAGGGACGTGCCGCTACTGCCTTGGTGACACGTATGCAATCTCCCAATAAAAACGAGTATATGTTTGTCGAAGAGATGGCCCGGCTCTTCCGTCACGCCGACATCAACATCATCAATCACAGACCAGAAGAAAGTGAGCTGCTTCCTCATGAGGGCTGTCAAGCAAAAAGTCTTCGCCGAATTGATCAGGAACCCGCCGAAGACGGTCACCGAACTTGCTTCGAAAACATCTACTATTGAGAAGAGGCTCTACATGCACACGCGCTATAAAAACGCAACTTGTCGGCTACAAGCTGCGCCGACATCCAAGCGCTAGGAACCACCGACCTGCTTGAGACGATCGGAGCGATTTTGGAAGAGGAGCTGCGAAAATCGCTAGCTGCCGCGCAGTCTCAAGTGAACTCCCTCGCGGACGTCGTAGGCCAAGACATCCAGCAATCGCTTGGCGTTCTTCAGCTTCCAGAGTCGCAAGTACAAGCCATGAGCTACGCTACAGCAGCCTGTTGTCAGGTGCTCTATACCTACGCCAAGACGCCGCATCACAGCAGTTTCACCCCCGAAAACATTGCCGTCTCCACCATAGTCATACCGCTCGCCAGCCAGCCACCGATACGCGTCGAAGAAGAGTGACGTTTAGCGTGCTTCCGACCACCACTCATTATGCTACCACTGCGGGAAAGATAGCCACACCTACCGGCACAGCCAGTGCGAGAAAATGGGGCTACGCAGTTTTTACGTAAACGCCCCGTGCCAACATCTAGGTGAACGACCTCTAGATATCGCCGACTACCTCGCAGGAGCGCAGTCGACACCTCGAAGACCTTACCGCTCACCGTCAACAGGCCACTACACGCCACCGCAATGCCGTCAGCACACCGGCCCTACTCGAGGCCGTACCATGTTCGGAAAACTAAGGGCAGCAACCGATGGACGTGCGGTTGTTGTACGATGACCTACCAAAAATCTTTCTCCACCACTGATGGCGGCGCCGCAATGAAGTCGAAAGCCCCCGCTTGAAGATGAAAGCGGCTTCGACATCCAAACTTCACAGCCCGAAGAAGGCCTCAATACGCAACGTGGGTGCAGTGGAATGAACCGACATAGCCATGACCGACGCAGCGACTCAACCGCAACGCACGACAGCGAACTAGCGGCCTCGATGTGTAACTTCGTTACGGCAACTCCGTAACTGCTCTCGTCAAAACTGCAGCTGGCTATACCGTCGTCGGTGGGCCTTTCGTGACGGCGTTGAAGAAAGTAAAGACTGCATGGCAAAGCACAGAAATTCGGACCATTGGAAATCATCTACTAACGCCGGTGGGAGTATGCACTTCGAGAGTCACTATCAATAACCAGACATATTTAGTGAGTTTTGTAATTCTTCAATCCATCAACGTTGCTCCAGAGATGTGCTACTTGGGATGGACTTCCTAAGTCAACATGGCGCTGTCATCGAATTGAGGTTCAGATCAATAATACTAACCTCAGAAAACTAGCTGCTCATCTCCACGACGCCAAAGAATCACGTATTTAATGCGCTTGAAGACCAAGTCACCCATCCTTCTTGCTGAACCGTCATCGTTTCAATCGGCTCAAAAACACCCGCAGACATTGCAGGTGGCATTGAGGGCAAAAATCACCGATTCCTTAGCCATCAAAATTGCGTTTCAAAAAGCATCACCGAGCTGCGTCGTGGGAAAGCGAAGGTAGTCATGACTAACTTCAGCCACGAATACTGGTACCTCGTCATGGTACGACGGTCGCCTACATGGATGAATTCGTTGACGCCAGTGATTCTTTCACCCTCTCCAACGCTTCCAAAAGTGCTTCGACAAAACGACGTACCCAACGCGATTTCTACATCAGCTTGAACCTTCTGAAGTACTAGCAAGACCAGCTCTTCTGCAATTCAAGGACTGCTTCTCGTCATCGACAAGAATTCGACAGACCTGAGTCGCGAAGCATCGAATCATAACAGAAGAAAGTGACTGACCAATCCGTCAGAGCCCGTATCAAGTTTCAACGTGAGAATGCGATGCTGGTAAGAAACAAGTCGACGACATGCTACGCGACGACTTAATCCCGCCGACAAAAAGTGCCTGGACATCTCCCGTTGTGTTGGTCAAGAAGAACGGAACCCTACGTTTCTGTGTCCACAGTCGTCGCCTAAACAAAGAAGAAGGACGTATATTTCCACCCACGGTTAGACGATGCCCTATATTGACTCCACAAAGCTGTGTACTTTTTGTCGATGGACCTCACGACAGGCTACTGGCAAGTCAAGGTTGACTAGAGAGGCGGAAAAAACACAGCCTTTATAACACCAGATGGCCAGTTTGACTCCAAAGTCACGCCTTTTGGTCTTTGCTCGGCCTCCGCTACATTACAACGCGTTATAAACACAGTACACGCTGGCTTGAAGTGGCTGACTTGCCTCGTCACAGAGTAGTTACCTTGAAAATGGTTGAGGCCTTGCCTGTAGCAGTGCAGCAACGCAGCGCAAAAAAAGCTAACACTGTTTGAAGAGGCCCGCAACAATGAGCAGTTGCCTTCTTGAAAATCGGGCTCGCTGGACAGGATATTCAACTTTCAAGGGATACTAAAGTCCAACAACAAGTTACGTCAGAGTGAAAACACAATGTATGACAACATCTAAAACGACAATAATATCAGCAGCAATGCCCTACCTACCGAGATAGAATGCTTGTCTAGAATAGAAGAATTAGAACTAAGACGTACGAGACGGCAAGGCATAGATGGTACCGACCATGCGTTTAAACTCTTCAATGCAACAAGCGTTGCAATGAAGACGGCTTTTAGACAGCTTCTATTCGTTGCTCCTCTATTTTTAAATGGAGAACAAAGGTCGATCGGTCGGTCGGTTGGTCGGTCGGATGTGCCCTTTAGATTGGGGGGACGCTCACCCCACCTAGCCATAAAGTTAAGTACTAACACTATGTGTTAAAGGATATAATTGCACTCGTGACTTGATTGTAGCCACCAATCAGTTAGCCCCCTCATGGTTGTTTCTACCGGTTAAGGTATATTTAACCTTCACTGTTCCTAAACCACAGTGCTTTGAAAAATTCCACGTCATTATCTGGGACTATAGGGTGGCGCCCTTTACAGAACTTTATAAGATGTCCGGCTGTTTCCTCCTCCTTTCCACACGCACTATATTACGTGTATTTGCCTTCATATTTGGCTCGGTACGTCTCGGTCCGAAATACTCCCGTTCTGGTCTTAAACAGCAGAGAATTATCCCCAGCATTATCGTAAATCTTTCTTTTGCAATTTCTTGCTTGAAAGTTTTGTAGGTCTCATGTGATGATATCGTAAGCATTCAAATTTTCTTATCTCTCTTCTCTTTCTTTCCTTAAGTTTCATCTTAACCTATGTTTTCTTTTGGCTTGGTATTCTGCAGTTATATAAATAATTCCTTGACAATTTTCGAGTTTGCTTACTTCATTGTGTATCTGAAAAATAGTATCTGAAAAGCAAGTAGCGGTAAAGTTTCCTAGGCCAACGCTCCTCTCCAATTTTTTCAAACCCTCCTAAAGTTCTACCTTGCTGCTAGCTTCCCTACCCTCGAACGATGTCCATCCCATGTCACCTTGTGCCCGTTGATTTGGGGTATTCTCGTGTACTCTTCAAGCAAGTCACGTTTTTTTTTTTTCAGTTTGAAATCTTGCTTGAAGCTTTGATCTTATGAACAATACCACATTGTCGAGTGCTAAACCTGGGACCCTGACCTCTTTTGAAATCCCTCTCACAACGTCATACATATTGAAGTTCCACAGTGCCCTATTTTTCATTACAGCTGCATTCTTGTTACGCTTAGACATTACGCATATTTCGTGTTCCCTTAGATACTCAGCCCTGTTATTTATCCAAACGCCAAATATTTGTATTTATCCACTATCTCTAACGTGGCTTCCTGTATCTTATGCTTACTGCCTTCCTTATCATTAAAACCACAATTGCCGATTTTTCCTTACTGAACTTCAAATTTAACTTGTATCCCTCATTAGGGCAAATCTATATCAATGCCTGCAGATCTTCCTTGTTGTCGTCTAATAATACTATACCAACTGCATGCATCAGTGCTGTCAATGACTGTTGAACGTGTTTTCTTTGCTTGGAAAGAGAGAGGCTGAAGCCGAGTCGACTCCTCTCTATTCAGCGTGTAGTTGTAGATAGAGCATAAGTAACAAAGGTGACAAGGGAAATCCCATGTCGAAACCTGTTCTTCCTGTTTTATGACAACCTTGTTAGTTTTAAAGATATCCTTTAAAAGAGTAGTTATTCCATTTTCCACATCTAGTGCGCCCACTGTTCACCACAAATCTTCCTAAATCACACTGTCATAAGCTTCCTTGATATCTACAAACGCCAGCCACAAAGCCCGTTTGTGTTTTTCCGCTATTTTAATACAATGGATTAATGAGAACAGATTATCTTCCGAACTTCTTGGATTATGGAAACCACTTTGTAGTTTTCCCAGCACACTCCTCATTCTTCACCCATGTCTGTAGTCTTAAAATAAAGCTAGTCCACATCAAGAAGCAGCTTCATTTCAAGCTTTTTTTTTTGTACTGCACCAAAAGTAGTGCATGCACGTTTGCTTGAAATGAAAATGAGCTGGTGGCGTCATCTAGTGGAGCCTAGTTTAACAAAAACACCTATGCCATCTCAGAGCCAATGGCAGGAAATATTCAATACCGTTCGTGCTACTGTGACTCCCACTTCTCTCGTAATGTTGCCACTAGTGTCAGCGACCGTGCAGTACAGCTAGGCAACGTTGTGCGCGGCAACAGGGACTTGATACGTTCCACTTCTTATGGCGGGTAATTTGATTTGCGCTACCTTGACGGGGACGACTAAAACGTGAGTACATATATTTCAAAATAAGCCCTTCCAGGGCACAGAAGTAACACTACGAGGTTTCTGGACTGCAATTTCAACTATCAGCATCGACATAATAGTTGCCTTTAGAGTATCCTGAAGTCAATCCGATCCCGTTGATCAAAGAAACTTCGAGCTTGCGCGTACAGCGTGACTATTTCCGCTATTTTGCCAGTGAAATCATTTATTCCGATGAAAATGAGGCAGTCCGTGGCCAGCACCCTTTCACCTCCTACAAAGCAACGCGATCAGCTACCACAATCAAGAAACTTCAGCACAGCGTCAAGCGGAAATGCTGCGTTTACCTTGGTAAAGGGCGCATGACAAGGCAATTCAAGAATCGACGATTTTCGGCAAAAAACGAAGGTAGAGGGCCAAATATTCTCCTAAACTTCTGAAAACTGGACTGTGAAAGATTATTTCAGTCCGAAATAAGCCATAGAAGTCATCCATAGTAAACTCGGCCCACCGCCGGTGACCATCATTTTGCCACGGCGTACATGATGTCACAAGCTTTTAGGAGAAGGTCCGTCGTCTGCTACCAAACAGCACCTACCGCACGCGGCCAATGCGTTCACCTTGTTGCTTCTCATGTGGTCCACGTGCGTCGCTGGCTGCAAGTGTTACCTGTAATATCGCCATGTCGTTGGCCCCATCATCACGTAACAATAGGGGAAGCACATGATTTGATTAATAGGTGGGGTTTAACGTCCTGAAACCACCATATGATTATGAGAGACACTGTAGTGAAGGGCTCCGAAAATTTTGAACACCTGGGGTTCCTTAACGTGCACCTAAATCTGAGAACACGGGCCTACAATATTTCCGCCTCCATTGGAAATGCAGCCGCCGCAGCCGGGATTCGATCCCGCGACGTACGGGTCAGCAGCCGAGTACCTTAGCCACTAGACCACTGCTGCGGGTCGATAGGGGAAGCACGTGGTTGATAGAGCAGCAGAAGTGGTAGCGACGTCGTGTACGCTGCGCATTTTGACTTCTACCGCATCTCAACCAGCTCAAGCGATTAATAAAGCGTCTAATATAGGGTCAACCCAAATTCCAATGACCTCGGTAATGCGAGGAACTTTACAGACAGCCTTGCGAAGTAATAATTAGCTTCACTTTAAGCGTGCCAGGTTGACAATTAAGCTTGGGATACGGGGTCTCTCGACGCTGTATTTGCGAGCAAGTGTTACTTTGCACAGTGGAATTGGTAAAGCGAGCAGATTTTTGTTTGGGAGCATACGTGGATGTACTACTTTCGGTGTGGAGCATAATAAATAAGTGGCTGGATCAAATCTCGCCGTTGAGACCTTCCCCCTCCCCCGCCGCAGTGGCCTAGTGGCTAAGGTTCTCGGTTGCTGACGCGCAGTTCGCGGGATTGAATTCTGGCTGCGGAGGTTGCATTTCCGAAGGAGGTGAAAACGCTGAGGTGCGTGTGCTAAGATTTGGGTGCACGCTAAAAAACTCCAGGTGGCAGAAATTTCCGGAGCCCTCCGCTACGGCGTCTCTCTCATACATATGATGGTTTTGGGACGTTAAACTTCGTATATATATATCATTATTATTCTGTTGGGATTTTCGTTTTTCTATTTGTTGTTGTGTGCGGCATATGTAAACATCAGCCGGACCAAACAGCATGTCAGTGCGGTGCTAGGGTTTCTCACCATATACATTTGGGCCAAAGCTTTGCTTGAACTGTCTCAATACCATTCGGTTCCGGTAAAAAGTGAACAAGTGTGACGCTTAACCACGGCACTGCCTGCGAGGAGTTTCAATAAATATTTATTCAAAGTGGTGAACGGCATACACTTTGCGCATCCACTACAGTACACTTTCGGACCTCGATCAGAAGACAAAAATTGTTTCCTGCAAATGCCAACCCTACATGAGGGACGTGGAGGCATTGTTTCAATCGCTGGAAGCCATTTATTTGCAGTAGTAATATAGACAACGCAGATAACGTAACGTCTTGTAACGTCACCTTTTGCCACTAGCGGCATGACAATATAGTAGAGTTGCACGTTCAAAAAATAAAAAACGCCAGGCCTGCGGGGAAGGTGCAGCATAGTCACAACAAAAGCTTGAAGAGTGGCATTTTAGAGCCTTTTCAAAACACTCATTGGGCAACTACTGCAAGCACAATATCCTAATATCCACTAGGGCATTAGTAAAATATTTTGGGCAGTTGTAGACCGGCATTCGCTATGCTATTTTTCGTCATTCTTCAGAGAAGCGTGGTATCCTCTAACCACTTGCAAGAAATTTTGTGCTAACTATTCATGCCGTGGCTGACGACGATAAGGAATTATGGCTGAAGTGGGTATGCGTCACAGTTAATAGGGGAACAAGAACAAGCTTTTGTAATGGACTGGAGCGCTGGATGACCCACTCGTTACGCTATTGGGTGTTCTTCGCTGTTTTACAACGCTTTATAGGTCGAATTAACGCGATTGCTTATCCGACATCAAGCCTGCCTAAGGCAAGTTTTCCAACAAGCACCGGAAGGTAATTGCCAAACTACTTAGGGATGA
Source organism: Rhipicephalus microplus (assembly GCF_013339725.1). Classification (NCBI taxonomy): domain Eukaryota; kingdom Metazoa; phylum Arthropoda; class Arachnida; order Ixodida; family Ixodidae; genus Rhipicephalus; species Rhipicephalus microplus. The sequence goes on along the minus strand of NC_051175.1, from coordinate 29,026,895 downwards.
TAAGATTTTCAGTTGTATCAATAAAGAAAAACACCAAACTTAACACCCTCGCATTTAGTAACTGCTCAGAAATTTGAAATCCTTTAATTCTATTGTGAAAATATGGGGAACGCCGCTTGCTAGACGCGAGCCGGACGCGCTCGCATCGGCTCCTGCTTTTTTAAATGTTTTTGACCGCAAATTTGCCGATCGACCTCGGTTTTTCGACTCATCTGATCCAGTTTCTTTCAAGGATCGAGTGGATACTCGACTTTTGCGGGTAGGTCAAGCTTTCGAACTTTTATTTGGGTGTTTCACCCTGTGCCACGTTGGCGCTCAGCTCGGCCTGCCGAGCGAGACGCTTCGAGGATGCCGCTCGAGGAGATGGTCTTCGGCGAAGAAATCTCCAGGCAGGAGGATGAAGCCTCCGGATGGATTGTTGCCCACTCTCGGAAGAAGCAGCGTCAGGATTTTACGCCCGGCGACAGCCCTGGCCCCAGTGCCGGTCATCGTGCCGCCCGTCCAGCGCACCCGAAGGGGCCAATAAACAAGCTCATCGCCGCGTCGCGCCTGCCGCGATTGCCTAAAGATCACTACCGGGTTGTTGTACGTCCCAAGGGAGGCATGGATGTGCGCAAGGTCAGTGGAATCAAGGTTACCCAAGCTTTGGTGATGGCTGCTTGTCTCGGCCCGCCGCAGGCTGAGGAAGATATTGTTTGTGCCAATGAAATGCAGAACATTTTTGTGATCAGCACGCCACACGCTAGGAACGCAGAAGCCTACGCTAAAGTGAAGCAAATTCGAGTGGGAGAAACGCTCCATGAAGTCTCTACTTACGTGACGCCACCCGGGGATACGTGCAGAGGCGTTGTTCGCGGTATCGACCCTGAGCTCTCTGATGACCGGCTTGGTGAGCTCTTCGTGCACGCAAGAAATCCGAAGGTTCTTGGAGTACGGCGCATCAAGAAAACGCCCACGGTGATCGTCCTGTTTGACGGTATGAAAGTTCCAAACTACGTCATGTGTGGGACGAACCTGATCCGGTGCACGCTCTACCGACGACAAATCGACGCCTGTCGAACCTGCGGAAAGCTGGGACATCGCTCGGACGTTTGTCCGACTCCTACAGTCATCACCTGCCCGGACTGTGGGGTCTCATCGCCCCCTGAGAATCATACGTGCCAGCCGAAGTGCTCCATCTGTGGAGGAGCGCATCCGACGGCGGATCGGGCCTGCCAAAGCAGGTACCAGGTTCCCTACATCGTTCGGCGTAGAAGGCGACGACGGAGAAAAGCAAACAAGCAGCGCGCGGAGTCCGTGCCACAGCAAGCTCCCGGGCTTGGGTTCAACCAGGGGAGTGGCCTTGATAACCCTGGGCGGGGTGCGGGTCACCGCTCTCGCTCGAGGGATAGGTCTGCCTCCTGTGCCCGGATTCAGCAGGAACCTACCTGGGCTGAACGAGTGGGCCCAAAACGTGAGTCTCGCACTATCGTGCAGCGCCAGTTGCCAGAGCAAGCTACGGCTAGAATACAGCAGCTAGAGCGTGAGAATGCAACTCTGAGGAGTGAGCTTCAGGAGATTAAAGCATTAGTTGAGGAGCTTAGGCAGCGCGAACGCACGCCGGAAGGGGCGGTGAAAGTGCAGCAGGCCGAGGCACAACCTAGAGGCGGTAAGCGAAAAGCCGCTGACCCTCCGGTAGATATCGAGAAGGAGTTCAGTGACTTTAAACAGGAAATTATGGGGGTGGTCCATGAAATTAAGGAGGCCATCGCTGGTGTCAGCTTTGTCATCCAGTCCCTTTCTGCAAGGGTGGTGGTGGTGGAGCAAAACCTAAGTAGCAATCATGGCGAAGCTAAATAAAACATTTGTCATTTGGCAATGGAATTGCGCGAGCTTCCACAGGAAGAAGGCAGTCTTGCAGCAGTTCGTCAGCTCACAGGAGAATAAGCCAGCCGTAATACTCCTCCAGGAGACCCTTAAAGGAGAGGTGGCCCTCCGGGGTTATCGCTCCGTGGCCTGCTTGGGGGAAGGAAAACGCGGGGTCGCCACCCTCATATCCAAAGAGTTCTCCTTTGAGGTTCGCGATGTACGTCCAGACCTAAAGGTGGAACACATACTCATTGAGTTAATCCCAAACTCTCGGCTTAAGGAGCACCTATTCATTCTCAACGTTTATAGCTCACCATCTGATACTCGGGAGACTTTTAATGCGCTTCTCTGCAAAGCCTCCAAAATCGCGGGCTCGGCTCCGTTGACAGTAGCTGGCGACTTCAATGCGCAACATCAGACATGGGGCTATATCAATAATACGGCTAAGGGGCGGGCGCTTCTGCAGCATACTACCAATCTTAATATGTTACTAGTTACTGATCACAACTTTCCCACACGTCTCGGCAATTCTGTAGCAAGGGACACCACGCCGGACCTGGCTTTTGTCAGGAACGTCGAGTGCACTTTCTGGCAGAACTTGCATGAGAACTTGGGGAGCGACCATTTCATCGCGTCTATCTCCCTCGATGTTAAAGCACCGCCGCCGCGGGTTTTCAAAATTGTTGATTGGGATGCCTTTCGGGAACTCAGACAAAGCGATGAAAAAGAGTACGATGACCTTGGCCAGCTACTTGAGTGTCTTAAGGCAGATGTTAAAGCAGCCACTAAGGTGGTGGAGACGGATCTTAAAACGGAACGCATGGACAGCCGCCTAGCAAGGCTCCTTGAAGCCAAAAACTGCTTACTTAACAGATGGCGTACGCAGCGACTCAACAGGCGGCTCAGAAAGAAAATTGCTCTGCTCAAACAGGAGATTGAATCGTACAGCCAAACCCTGGCCAGACAACAATGAGATGAGGTCTGTAACGCTGTTGATGGGCAGATGCGGTCAGGGGCGAAATGGAACATTCTCAAGCACCTCCTGGGAGATAAGCAAACTAAAGCTAATCAGAAACACACTGTTGATCGGCTCATTCACAAGGAGAGGTCTGCTGGGCTCTCCAATGATCAAATCTTACAACAGCTGGCGGATAGGTACCTCCCCCTGGGGGCTACCACGGATGCAGACTACCCGGATTTCTCTGGTCTGGAGGATGCGGAGCTGGACTCCCCCTTCAACACGGCAGAGATCAGGGCGGTCCTTTTTGATCTCAATGGAAAATCGGCTCCCGGGCCGGATGGTATCACTAACAGGTTACTTAAAAATCTGGACGATAGATCCATTGAGCTACTAACTGACGAGGTCAACCGGGTTTGGGAGTCGGGGAAGGTGCCGAAGGAGTGGCGAACGGCCTCTGTCGTCCTCATTCCCAAGCCTGGTAAGCCTCTCGGGCTCGGCACGCTCCGAACGATCTCGCTCACGTCTTGCGTGGGTAAGGTCGCGGAACATGCAATCCTTAACCGAATCTCCCATCACATTGAACAAAACGAGCTCTTCCCTTTCAATCTCATTGGCTTTCGTCCCGCGCTCTCTACGCAGGACGTTATGAAAATGACTAAACATCAAATTCTCGACATAGACACCAGAGATGTCCGAGGGATTCTTGCACTCGATCTGGAGAAAGCTTTCGATAATATCTCACATCCTCACATACTGGATTCGATCTCTGAGTTGGGATTGGGGGCCCGCTTTTACGGGTTCGTCCGCTCTTTTCTCAGGGATCGCGTTGCCACCATTCGGCTCGGGGACCTCTGCTCCAAGGAATTTCACCTTGGACCTAGGGGAACCCCTCAAGGATCGGTCATTTCGCCGCTAATTTTTAATATCGCGATGAGGAAACTCTCGCTCGAACTCTCTCGTATCGACCGCATCGGACATGCGCTGTATGCGGACGATATTACTATATGGTGCACTGGGGGTAGGGACGGAGACGTTGAGGAGTCCCTCCAGCAGGCCCTCAGGTGCACGGAGGAGTTTTTGGATAGCACGGGGCTGCACTTGTCGACCGCCAAGTCGGAGCTCCTCCTGTACACACAGCCGGAGAAACGCAAGTTCACCACTATTCCATTTCCGCCGGAAGAGATCAGGATCGAAATTCACACACGGTCAGGGCAGGCCATCCCCCGTGTCGATAAAATTCGGATATTAGGCATGTTCCTGGAGGAGCACGGAAGTAACTCTCATACTCTGACTCGTATTGCGGCAAAGGCGGAGAGCATGGTCAAGCTTATACTTCGGGTGTCTAACAGGCGTGGAGGGCTTTGTGAGGCCAACCTCATGAGGCTTTTCCATGCCTTTCTTATGAGTCACATTAATTACATTGCCGCAGCGCATAGGTGGGAAAGGAAAGAACAAGGGAAACTGGATGCGATTATTCGAAAGTGCATTAAGAGGGTCTTGGGCCTTCCAAACAACACAAATGAGGAAAAGCTCAAGGCTCTTGGTATGCATAATACATTTAGTGAGATTGCAGAAGCGCAACAAACAGCACAAGCTGCACGACTGTCCTCTTCCAAAGCTGGGAGACGCATCCTGGAGTTTCTGGGCTGCGAACCAACTATGGTAGCAGACAAAAAGATACAGCTTCCACCCAAATTGAGGGAGCAGATTATGGTCTCACAAATTCCTAGAAATGTTCACCCTCTCTACAATGTCGGCCGCCGGGCCGCTAGGGCTAGGTCACTCCTCAGTTCCGGCGCTGCCACCCCTGAACGTGTGGCGTTCGTTGACGCAGCACAGTATCCCGGCACATTCAATTTCGTGGCTGTGGTCACTGACCTTCGCGGTAAAATCCTCACAGCAGCATCTCTTCGAGATACCACGCCGGCTAGGGCAGAGCAGGCTGCTATAGCAATGGCCGTGGCGATTCCCTTGCGCACGCGCATTTTCACTGATTCTCGAGCTGCTGCACGAGCGTTCATGACCGGGTCAGTCTGTGAGCAGGTGGCCCATCTTCTTACCAAAAGACCACATTGCACGGAAATCGACGGCCACATCACCTGGTTTCCTGCCCACATGGGCAAGGATGTCCACCCTGTTATCCCCAATGCCAATGAGCTTGCCCATGCCCGAGCACGCGAACTGTCCCACCGTGACGGGCAATCGGCATCTAATTTTGGGGATGGCATCCGGCAGCTTGATTCGCTCCTCACCTTTAACGAAATTTGCAAAAATTATCAATTGGCCAGGCGTAGCTTTCCGCTCCCGCACCCGCAACTCTCTAGGGCCCAGTCAGTCACTTTAAGAATGCTGCAAACGGGTACTTACCCGTCGCCTTTAGTGTACAGCAAGTTTATCGACAGCATAAAGCCGCAATGCCCTCATTCCGAAGAGAGACGTTGCACGTTACCCCACATGCTCTGGCAATGCGCGGCGCTGCGCGATGGCGAGCCTCTCAGCACAGAAGCTGCCTGGAGGACGGCAATTACCAGCTCGGACCGAGAGGTCCAAATCCGGGCTGTCCAGAGGGCCCGCAATTTGGCGGAGGGGCTCGCTCTTCCTGTCCCTACGTGGGTGCGGCCCGCAGCCGACCCTCCCCCTTGAGGGGAATCGGCTCCTCAGGACAATTTGTAAATAAAGTTCATTGACTGACTGACTGACTATTGTGAAAATATGCACCAAGGAAAGATCTGCAGAAAAAGAAAGGTAGCGAAACGGCCACGAACGCATCCTGTGCGTCACATGTAATCATGTTGTTACATGACGCGCATCTCATGATTATTGTGTTTGCGCCAGTCACATACCTTCATCATCCATTCACGTCGCGTAATACCAAATGTCGTATATGTGCAACTAGCAAGACGGATTCGAACGCATCATGAGCGTGTCATGTAGTCATGCTCTAACATGACACAGATCTCATGACTATCATGTTTGCACTACTCATATACATTCGTCATGCATTCAGATCCTGTAACACCAGATTTATTATATATGATAGTCTTCTTTGTCGCAAAAGGGCGCGCTTTCCAAAGAGCCTATTCTCGGGAGACGATAATCCCGGCGTAAGGACGACAGTTCATGGTAAGAAGACGGCAGTCGGTCACCGTTTTTAACAACCAGCTAGACGTTCCCGGCGAGTGGGTTGCCGACAGACGACGTGAGGATATTTTATATACACCCATCCATCATGATTATAGTCCACCGGATGGCTGTTATGCAGGACAGCGTAGTCATCTCGCAGTAATGGCAGGGGGCCCGCAGCCGAACGGCGCCACCATTGTGTGCGTTCGCAAAGTTCGCGGAACGTCTTGTGTAGACCGGTCCTTTCATCTCTCTCCCTTCGACCAAGAGATCGAGTGCTTGAATAAGTGAGCGAGAGGAGAGGACGGCAACAAATGTGTTCGAGTCAATCCAATAAACAGAGTAAATTGTTTTAGTTGGCCGTGAGGGGAATCGGGAGGGGCAACGGAGGGGTTACAACCTGGCTCCCGAATCCTTGCGGTAGTTCTAGTCGCAGCAAGGAGTGCTCTGCACTATCGGTTCTGCCGAGGCAATAGGCGACAGTTCCAACGGTGAAGAGTCTTGTAAATATGTACATAGGTTCCTGTACATTAAGTCGTGTTGTTGCAATGTATCGAAAGGGCAGGTCTCCATCCTAAACAAGCAGCAGCAGCCATGACAAGAAAACCAGACACCGTGCAACCAACTTTCCACTCCCTTCTTTCTACAGCAACAGCCGCTACACAGCTTAGAGAGCTCTGCTCAAGGAGACAGAGGAAGTAGGCAGAAGACCGAGTTTTACTCAACCTTCTGCCTACTTCCTCTGTTTCCTACTCTGCACACCAAGAACGCTCTGCACACCAAGGAGTTCGTCGTGTTGCGGAAAACACACAATACCAAAAGCCAATACATCGGCTGTTCCGACGAAGAAGCAAGCCACTGAGCTGAGAAGGCTGCGGTGCGGCAGTCATCGACCCGAAAAAGTCAGCGGTACGGCAGCTGTCATCCCGATTCATCGGTCCGGCGACAAACCAGGCGACACCGGGCCATGTCGAGCGTCTGACGGCGGGTAAGGCAAGAGAGCAGCAACTTTACAAGTGCTGAGTCCTCTGGTGTTCTTTCATCTCAGGGGTGCCGCTGCCTTTCTTGAGTTTTGTAGGGGTGTGCGAATATGAAATTTTTCGAATAGGAATCAAATACGAATATTCATGTTCGAATATCGAATCGAATATCGAATATGAAAGGACAAATGCCTCTACAGTAACAATAATTTAAGATGTATTTATCTAAAAAATACACAACAGCCTGTCGGTTAACACAACATGCTTTGTTATTTAGAACACAATGCAAGTAATGACTAGCTGTTATCATGAAACATAATGACTACATGCTATCATGGAGGAATATGAGTTGCTCCACATGATCAGGCAGGAGGCGCTCCCTCCGAACAGAGACAACCTCCCCTGCCACTGAAAAGGCACGCTCGCTTGGAACTGAAGTGGCTGGTATGGGCAAGTACTTGGGGCAAAACTTTGCCAGACTGGGGTATCTGAAGGTGCCCACAGTCCGCCACCAGTCACATAGGTCACTGTCTTTCTTCAGTAGGGCTTCTTCAGAATACGTTTTAATTTTCCATTCTGAAGTAGACAGTGGTCTACTTGCTACTTGACTATTTGCAAGATTATGAAATGCACTCCAAACATCGGAGGATGGCTGCACACACTGTTGTGGCTCCTGCACTTTTGCTGCTGGCTGCACGACTTCCACAGCAGGGCATAGAACAACATCCTGAAGCACCAGATCTTTCAGCCACACCAACTTTTGTTTGTTGTTTCTGAATACCGTTGACTTGAAGCGTGGGTCCAAAAACATAGCCAAGCATGCTTCTTTGTCCTCGGTGTATAAGGGGAATCTGGTATTGAGAGACCTTGCAGTTCCTTATGAAAGCCTGTTGTGCCGCTAAAGTTGCTGAGGCAACTTAGCATACCAAAAATAATTGGTATCTGAGTGGAAAGAGATGGGTATTTGTCTGCGCTGGTTATCACAGTTGCATCATATAAGGGCTTCAGTGCGTCCAGATATTCAAGAGCCTCTTTCCATTTTGCTGAGCAGAGACCATCAATGCTGCTACTTGATGTTGCCAGCTCAACAGAGACAGCCTCCTTCAATCAAGTCCAAGAGGCGGGACAGCATTAGGTATTGGCTGTTCCACCTCGTATGTACATCTTGCACCAGACGAAGTGAATCCTTGCCCATCTTCTTCTGGTACTCATTTAATCTCTTTTGCGCAGACGAGCTGTGCTTACAGTGGCCCACAATGTGCCTCGCTTTCTTGCACAGACGGTCAATTGACGGTGTGTTGGAGATTGCATCGTGAATTGCTAGCAGCAGGTTGTGGGCGAAACACGCACGCTCAGTCCACGGGAGCCTTCTGACCACGGCACGGATGATGCGTCCGTTATCTGTGACGATGTATTTGCGGCAGCCATCCGGTATTTCCCATTCCGCGCACATCTCGACAAGCATTTGCACAATGTTTTCGGCGGAGTGGCTAACAACCATGTGGCGAGTGTTAAGCGTGAACCGCTTCATCCTAAAACTTGGAGTGAGAAGGTGGCAAGTGAAGCTCACATAACTCTCGTTGGCGCGTGATGTCCACATGTCGCTAGTAAAGGTGACTGCAGATGTTCCCCCCTTCAAAAACGTTGCTGAGCTCGTCCTTCACTTTCTTCCGTGTGTCATCAAACAAGCGCAAAACAAGGGTACGTGAAAGCGTGGTGCGCGACGGTAGGCGATAGTTAGGCACAGCCTCTGCCATGAGTTCCTTAAATCCACGGTCTTCAACAAAACTATATGGTTGCAAATCAAGCGCTACCATGGCAGCCACCTTGGCATTGAGTGCTTGAGTTTTCTTCTCCGGCAAAGGGTGAGTACGATGCACAAAATCAAATATCATTGTCTGGTCTTTTTCTGGCGCACCTGTTGCAGTCATTCGGTACTCCTTCATCGCGGTTGGGTGCTGTTTTAGGTGGTTAACAAGAGGACTAGTCGTACCCGTCGGTGTTTTAAGTGTTGCGCCGCATGTCTTGCACTGCGCTAACGACGACGATGTCTTCACAAAGTGCTTCCAGATAGCGCTTCTTTCCCTTCGTTTCGGCGCCGTGTCTTGATTGTTCCTTCGTTTCGCAAGCGAGTCGTCATAACCTCCGCTATCTGCCATGGCACTTATTAACGACGCGAGTCCATCACAGTTTACAAAGGCTCGCGTCAAAACCGCACCATGTGCACCGCACACAAGCTAGCAGAACTGATCGTAGCGGCTGACAGCACTAGCCAACGCCACTGACCCTACTAACGTAGCAAAGTGCACTACATGGCGCACTACTACTACTCATGCGCTCTGGTGGCCAGCACGAAAAATATTTATATGCATATACAGATATATAAAACTGAAAGGTTGGCGCATGATTACCGTTTCATATATTCAATATGTTTAGAATGCAGTCTAAGTTATTTAACGCATACTTGCCGGGAATACGACATAACTTAGCAATAAAATCCCGAGTTGGGACTAACCGCTTTCGATCATGTTGTATAACAGTGCGACTGCTCACGTGCGGAACTTCCTCGAAAAAGGAAATAAATGCGACGTCATGGTACAAATTACCACTAGAACTATTTTTGTCACTTATTATGTTTTCTAATCGAAGCGTTTGCCGACGGTGACGAAGTTTCTTCTTCAGCACGCGCGTGCACGGTAGTGCGTTATCAAGCGATGTTTTGATGAGACAACGCGGCAACGGTTAAGCTTCGTTCCTGCACACGAGGTCCCGCATAGTGAACGTGTGGTAGTGCAGCACGTTACGGCGGCATATGAAAAGCATGAAATACGTTTACACAAACGTCAACTTTGCTGCTGATTGCAGAACGTCGCTGGCCGACATAGTGCCTCAGTGCACTTCTGACGCTTATCGCCCCTCTGGGCAACGTTTTAATATCTCTGAACCCAGCGGAAATATTAAGGAATAGTTATTTTCCGCATGATAATCCAATCAAATATTCGATATTGTCGAATTTTCGAAGTGATTCGAATATTGGAACTTTTCGAATACACTTTTTTTGAATCGAATACCAATAGTGCGAATTTAATATTTGACAAATATTCGAAACTTTCGAATATTCGCACACCCCTACAACCATTATTCACTTTAAGGACTAACGGCACCGGGTCTAACAGTTAGTCCCCACAGATAAGCTCAAGGGACTAACACTTAGTCCTCACACTTACGCTTTAGTGAGTAACCGTTAGTCTTACAATTCGTCTCAAAGGACTAACAGTTAGTCCTCATGTCTGCTCCTTATACGGCAAACTGTTAATCTCCACATTTACACCTTACCGGGCAACCGTTAGTCCTCACAGTTACACCTTGCCGGACGAATGGTTGATACACTCAAATATTCCAATCGGATGAACTTTTTGTCCCCAGTTAAAACATTGTTTTTTGTTTATTTTCAGCCAGGCCTAATACTTTTTTCGCCTGTTTTTCTGCGCAGTGAGCAACAAATAGCGCAGAAAAGAACTTGCGAAAAAGTAGTAAGCCACCTATGTGTAACTGCTTTCGCAGTCACGGCAACAACGAACGACAAAAGTGAGACATCGAAATCTTTTATTTTTTTTTTACATACACATGAAGTTTCTCCATTCTTTTAAGTGAATTCTTGGTGAAGTGTACAAGCCCAGTCTCGTTGTCAAATCTTGTTCACTTCTTTGGGAGCTCCTCCGACGGAAGCGACAGATGACAGGCATTGCAGACGCCAGCGCATGTAGCCTTCAGCCTGTTGTGTTCCCACGGCTGCACGTACAATAATATAGTAAGAATAGTTAGACACACGTGACAGAAGATAGAGATTCACGCATATGACAAGTACGTGCACGTTAATATATAAACAAGCGTTAAAATATGACACACAAATCACTTTACCTTCACATCTCGCACAGTCCTTCGAAAGCTGCTCTGACGAAATAGATGGATGACAGGCATCGCAGACGCCAGCGCACAGAGTCTTCAGCACGCTGTGTGCCCACGGCTGCACAATAAGTATGTAAAATAGTGAGTCACACGTGACAGAGGATGAATACAAATGCATATGAGAAATACGTGCAAGGTGAAATGAAAACATACGTGAGATATGACATGCTAATAATTTCACCGTGCTGTCACACGTCGTCAAAGACTCATTTCGATCCCCGTAGCGCAACAGCTTAAAAGCGGCAGCTGCCGCCACAACTCCGCGAACCTCCGCCCCGCTATCAAGTCGTCGAGTTCTAAGCGAGCGACGTCATTCAGCTCGAGCAAGCGAACGCGAGACCAAGCACGGCGTTGCACGCGGAGTGTCTGCCGCCAGCGAACTTCGAACAGGAGAGCGAGCGTATGCTTGGCCGCCGCCACGAACAGGACCGAGCAGGTTTGGAGCTAGTGCCGAAGAAATCGACGGTAATGCGGCCCTTTTTCACAAACTAAAGCGAGTTCAGCGCGCAAACGCCAGTCCGCCGCTGCGGCCAACGGACTGCGCCGAGCTGCTTGCGACCGACTGACGGGGAAGCCAACTCTAATGGCGACCAATTTTCAGTGAGTTCCGACGCGAGCGAAAGCCCCACCAGCCCGTGCTGGTGCACTTACAGCGCGTGACATACTACAACGAATTTTTGTACGACAACCCGCGACGTGTTTTCGGCGACTCCCAACACAGCGACGAGGTCTCAGCCCAATATCGTCAGCCCGGAGCTCATCGCGGCGGCGAAGACAGGCGAGCACTCGATGAGCGAGCGTACGGGAGGCTGACGGCAATGGCGGCCAATTTCCAGGCGGTCGCAAAGCACAGGCGAACTGCAGACGCCGAAGCTGACCTTCGCGATGCATTTCGTGAATGCGATATACAACACGACCGAGCCCGTTGCCGGCAAGTGCGATCCGTGTCTCACACGCGACGAGTAGAATAAAGAATGATAACCTACTTGCCTTAGCACCCAGCCCTGTTTTCTGCACTGTGTCGAACTGAAGTATATATCCGATAGGCCTTGTAAAGGAAAACTACCGATCGTAGAAGAAACTAGACCGAACGCCGTTTCTTGTTTCTTTGTTTGTTTGTTTGTTTGTTTGTTTGTTTGTTTGTTTGTTTGTTTGTTTGTTTGTTTGTTTGTATCCTCTAATCCATGGCTCGTACCCACTCTGGGGGATTGGCCAAGAGAACGTGTAGTCTCATATGGACGATAACTGCATTATTGCTTACAACAAAAAAAGAAGGGGGGGGGGGAGTTGTATAGTGAAGAGAGTATGTTAAAAAAAAGAAAGAAACCAAGGATTTAGATAGTGAGAAAAAAGAATCCACAACAAAGTAAACACTAATAGCTACAACTTGATTTTGGGAGCCGACCAGACAGCTGGTTTTGCCAAACCCGATTAATTTGGTATGTCACGGATTTATCCAGAATTGAAAATAACTTTTCGACCCGGGTTTTTTTTTTGTATCTGTTAACGTGGGCTTTATGTTGAAAAACGTTTAGAGTCTTGAATAAAAATACAAACCGCATCGAATGCATCTCTGTGGCAATTTCCCAAAACAGAGGCCCCAAAACTTAGAACATTTTCTGTGGTTAAATTTAAACCTAGCTTGGCAAATAGAATATCTAAAAGTCGCTTCCTAATTAATGCATATTTACGGCATGAGCCGAAATAATGTTCAATAGTTCCTGATTCTTCGCAGAACGGACAAAGGGGGGAAAGTGTCAGACCAGCTCTGTGTAAATAAAAAATTTAATGGGGGACATGGCACCGGAATCTGGAGATTATAATTTCAAGCTTTTTTGACGGACTCCACTGGGCTTTGCATGAAAATTTGAGGTGCCGTTTTTTGTTTTCAACTTTTTCTTCTTTTTCTTTTGCAGTACTAGTCTGCACACATCTATTCCTTTTCTTTTCCAACATACTCCCGCCCCCAAGTAGCGTCGCACAATTCCAGTCTGTACAATTTCTGTACTGGTTTTTTGAAAATCGTCCCGTCTTGAGCTTTCACTCGACAAGCTCGTATTATTCCATCTTGTCCAGGGTAAACATCTGTGATACGCCCAAGGGGCCAAACTCCTCTGGAAATACCAGACTCTTCGATTATCACCACGTCATTTACTCGGAGGCAGTGCCTGGGATGAGCTGGGTATAGGTGAAGTACCCGTAGTTCTAATAAATACTCTTTTTTGCATCGCATCCACATATGATCCATCATCTTCTGTCGGTATCTCAACTTTTTGCTGATGTCTCTTCGACCAGCTTGAGCACTGATGGCATCGTAGTCATTGTTGCTCTGATGCGGAGGCGCTAACAATGAGCGTCCAACAAGAAAATGCGCTGAACATATCGGAGAGGGCTCTTTGGCGTCCGTATACGTGTAGGTCAGCGGTTTTGAATGAACAACCGCTTTTACCTCTAGTAGCATCGTTTCAGCTTGTTCGCTGCTGAGCTTGCTTTTTCCCATCACCTTGCGCAACGATGACTTGACAGTCCGAAGAAGCCTCTCCCACCAACCGCCCCACCAAGGTGCACCTGGCACGATAAACTTCCACTCTATGCGGTAGTTCAGCAGAAAAGATGCGAATGGAGAGCTCTTCATGACACTCCAGATGTTCCTGAGGTCCCGTGACGCTCTCTTGAAGGCGAGAGCGTTATGAGTACATTGTTGCGGGTACCGTCCCTTAACGACTGCTTGGATAAAAAGTGAATCTCAATCCAGAATTGCTGCAAGTCCTTCTTCGCTTTCGGTGGTACCCTGTCGTCATCAATTCCGACACCGAAAAGGCATTCTTACAAATTGAGATACAGGAGACTGACCGAGATGCATTCCAGTTTTTCTGGTTTGACTCTATTTCCGTAAGCCAACACCGTAAACTCGTCGAATGGCGCATGACACGGGTACCGTTTGGATCAACGTCAAGCCCTTTCTTGCTCATGGCAACTATTCACTACCACTTAGATAACGCATGTGGAGACAAACAGCTCGCTTCTACATTAAAGAAGGCATTTTATGTCGACGATTTATTGGTGGGTGCGGAGACATTCCATGAAGGTCGGCGCATCTATGAGCAGTCGAAACCAATTATGAAAGATGCTGGCATGAGGCTCAGAAAGAGGAAGACCAATAACCATCAGCTGCAGAACATTTTTGACAACCAGGAGGAGCAAGTAGAAGGAGCATCCGGAGAAGCAGCTGCGGTCTTGGGAATACAATGGGATATAGGAAATGATTATTTCGAATTTTCTTCGTGGCCCAGTATTTAGTGGCTGGCCAGCTCTACATGAAACGCACCCTACTGAAGGTTGCTTCTCGAATTTATGACCCACTTGGCATTCTATCGCCATTCACCATCACTGCGATTTTTTGTTTTAACGCCTTTGGATTTTAGGCCATTCCTGGGATAAAGAATTTCCCGCGGAGATCAAAACGCAGTGGGCAGCCTGGTGGGCCAATGTAATACAGCTCGGCCACATAAGGATTCCGCGTTGCGTGAGAGACAGACTGCATGGAGCACTTAAAGAGGCTGGACTGCATATATTCGTCGACGCCAGCCTGAAGGCTTATGGAGCATGTGCCTATTTGAGAGCATTTGATGAAGGTGGAAACTCCGCTACCTCTCTCATACTAGCGAAGTCAAGAATGGCACCTATTAAGACATTAACGCTTCCAAAGCTCGAGCTTATGACCGCGGTAGTGGGAGCCAGATTGCTAAAATACATTTGCTCCTCGTGGGATTTCAAGCATTTCAATTGCGTCATGTGGACTGACTCCATGATCACACTGAGCTGGATCCGCGGAAGCTATAGCAAGTTGAGTCAATTTGTAAAGCACAGAGTGTTTGAAATAACGCAAACTACTGAAAAAGTGTTATGGCGCCACTGCCCGGGCGAAGACAATCCGGCGTATGTACTGACTAGAGGCATACCGATAAGGGCTCTACGTGCATGTCGCTATTGGTGGCATGGACCTCAATTGTTGTCCCAGCGAAAATCAAGCTGGCCTTCAGAACCCAACCAGTACAAACCGATAAACGAAGAGGCAGAGATTGAGACGCAACATGTTTTTCTTCAAGCGTCATCCAGGAACTTACACACGGTGATCGATATAAGGAAGCATAGCGACCTGCAGATGCTCTTGCGCGTCACCGCCTGGGTCTTTCGCTTTGTGGATCGATGCCGTGGACTTCAAACTTCACTCAGCGAAGCAATTTCAACACGGGAGCTAAGCAAGTCTGAAATGTTTTGGGTCCGACACGTTCAGCTAGAAGTATTCGCGAACGACGTCGAACAACTGCAGCTTGCACACCCACTCCCCAAACAGTCTAGGCTGATCGATATTCACGCCCCGCCACGGTGGTCTAGTGGCTAAGGTACTCGGCTGCTGACCCGCAGGTCGCGGGATGAACTCCCGGATGTGGCGGCTGCATTTCCGATGGAGGCGGAAATGTTGTAGGCCCGTGTACTCAGATTTGGGTGCACGTTATAGAACCCCAGGTGGTCAAAATTTCCGTAGCCCTCCACTACGGCGTCTCTCATAATCAAATAGTGGTTTTGGGACGCTAAACCCCACAAATCAATCAATGATCGATATTCACCCTTTTTTGGACCAAAACAGACAGCTTCGGCTTGGCGGACAGACTCGAGAAGATTGGACGCCACATATGACGAAAAACATCCGGTCATACTGCCACAGAGACATCCTTTCACGTCTCTGGTAGTGATTGAGGCTCACTGCAGAGCTTTGCATGGTGGTGTGGCGAACACTATGATGCAAATACGACAGCGGTATTGGATCATCCGCGCTCGACAAGAAGTTAAGCGAATCGTCAACAAATTCTCTCTCTGACAAAGGTACAATGTGAAACCTGGGAACGTGCAATATGCGCCGATGCCTGAAGAACGTCTTCTATCGTCACGGCCATTTGATGTAGTGGAATTGGACTTTTCAGGTACACTATATGTAAAGCAACGTGAGCTACATGGTGACACATCAAAAGCTTACATCCTGCTGTTCACCTGTGCAACGACTAGAGCATTACACCTTGAACTGACGAGCGCGATCTCGACCAGTGCCTTCTTGCTAGCGTTCCGAAGGTTTCTTGCTCGCAGAGGAGTACCTGCAACAGTGTACTCGGATAACGCACTCGCCTTCAAGAGAGCGTCACGGGAACTCAGAACATCTGGAGTGTCATGAAGAGCTCTCCATTCGCATCTTTTCTGCTGAACCACCGCATAGAGTGGAAGTTTATTGTGCCAGGTACACCTTGGGTGTGTGACGATGCGTCGAACACTACACGCAGTTTGGTAGTTAACGATTCCTCTTTATTACTTCCCGATGTGGCATATAATATATGGTGTGATCTCGATCCCGAGGAGTATCCTTAGGCACCACTTCCGCGTGACCCATCCCCAGATATTGCCGGATTACTCTATCATATCGCTGCAACATTCCTTCCATCGTTGATAGCCTCCGTGTTAATCTTTGTAGACGTGATAGCGCGATTTCCCGATTGTTCCCTAGGAGCGGTTTCTTATCTTCCTTCCAAGGCAACACCACTGTGTATCTGTCGCTTTTCTTGCGAATGGTTTCATGTAATCAGTGTGACGGACTCATGGGAGGAAGGTGCCGTTGAATCTGCGATGCCCATTGCTTCTAGTTGCTAAATAGATTGCAAGATCTGCGAGGTTGATTCGTCATCAACAATTGCTTGTACTTTCAGAATGCAAACCATTAGGCTAGAGCTGCAGTCAAGAAAGGCTTTTAGGTGACTAGGTCCTTGTAGCGTCCATCAGAAAGCTGTATCTATTGCTACCAGTCCTGGAACTTCAGCACTTTTCACGATGCGTCCCGACATGATTTGCCAGAGGTGGTCAGCACCTATCAACAAGCTGAGGCTATTTTCCGTTTCCGCATCAAACTTCGTTTCGTCCGCAATGACCTTGCCTTCAAGACGCAGGTTCTGAACGAAATGGCTGTCACCGTTTAGGGAAGCAATATCGTGGAAGATAACTGGAACAACGATTACGCGCACCGTGCAGGTGTCAGAACCGTGTTGGCTACGCAGAGGAACTTCCACCACTTGAAGTCTTTCCTCAGTACTTGGTGATGAACAGCCAAACGCATTCAGTGCAATTTGAGTTTCTCTCAGCACCTGTAGGTGTAATGTCTTGGCGAGATCTTCCGTGACGAAGGACGCTGGCTGGTGCTGCCGCTTCGAGTCCTCCTTGCACGGTCATCCAGCAGTCGGTTCTTAAAGGGCTTGCACTGCTCCTGACTTTCTAGCTCTTTACGTGTATAGGTGAGCAGCTCCTTTAACTCCGCATCAGATGTAGCAGCTGCCACGCTTGGCTCGAAGACATTGGCAGCAGACCCGTTTTCTCTTAGTGCCTGACTGCGCTTTGCACGTGTGTAGGCCAAAATGATGTCGTACGGTAGGGCTTTCTGTAAAATGTCAATCAATATAGCGGAAAGGCTAAGCGTAGGAACACTTAGTGCCGT
Source organism: Rhipicephalus microplus (assembly GCF_013339725.1). Taxonomy (NCBI): domain Eukaryota; kingdom Metazoa; phylum Arthropoda; class Arachnida; order Ixodida; family Ixodidae; genus Rhipicephalus; species Rhipicephalus microplus. The sequence continues at coordinate 29,009,479 of NC_051175.1, read as the reverse complement.
TAGACCACGGATATTCGGCTGCACAGCATCGTAAAGTCGCCTAAGGCTGCGGACGTCGCTTCCCGACTTGATGTGAGGTAGATTGCGAAGCGCTACTAGGTGGTGTTGCTCGATGCGTTTTCGATTTCCGAAGCGTTCCTTCAATAACTCGATGGTGTCTGCATAACAGGCTTCGGAAGTCGGAAAACCACATATCGCAGCTGCCGCTTCACCCGCAAGGTAATGACGTAGATAGAAAAACTTCGTCGTTGTTGACAAAGCGTTGTTCAGGTCCCAGAAAACTGCTCCCAGAAAGCCGACCATTCATGTATATGGTCGGCTTTCTGGGAGCAGTTGTTGTCATGCCAAGGTTCGGCAGCCTTGAGAGGAAAATTATGAGAGGAAAATGTGGGGATCGGAGGCGTGCCCGCGACCATTTCGCGGGCATTCCGCCGTACGGCTGCTGTTTTTCCTTTTCCCCTGCTCTGGTAACGGCACTTGGCGATAGTTGGCGCCACGCGCGGGCGCGGCACGTGTTTGCGGGGGTTGCGAGAATCATGAGGCCGAGTCACGTGGGCGCCGAAAAGTGTCTGTCCTCCGTTTGTCGGCGCCTGGTAAGCACGTGTTTCCTTCGTCCGCGTCCCCTTTGGGAATCGCTGGATTGTAGCCTGCCTTGGGGTCTTGGCATCTCCGACAGGCGTGTTTACTTGAGTACCATACGCAAAGCCAACAGTGGTGCCTAGTGCTTGAAGCGGTCGCACCACACCAAGCCGCACTTGCCGTAGACCTACGCGTACGAGGTTTGCCCTAACTCTCCCGACCAGGCCCAGTGGTCATCGTGAAAGTGCGCAGCGAAGCCGCGAGTGACCCTTTCCCGACCGGCGTCTCAAAGTTCGCCGTTGTCAGCTGCGACGTGCTGGTAGTTTCCCCTCATTGTGAATGTCCGCGTGCGGGAGCCTTTGCTCTCCGCGTCCTGGGAGCGGACGTTGTACGGTTGTTCGGGGTGCCGCCAAAGGCAATAAATTTTGTGTATTTCCGTTATTCTAACACTGTCTGTTTTGCCACGCCGTGCTAAACGCCTTGTTCGGCGCGCGCGGAGTGGTGCGCTACACGCGAATAGGTGACGGAGTCCGCGGCCCTGTGCTTCGCTAAGCGTGAACCCGCGGTGATTATCCCCTACGGTGAGTAGCGAGGTCAGCACAAACGTTATCACAGAACAGAATATTGAAGCAGAAAACAGAGAGGCAGGCAGCAGTTTCCTGAGAACAAGGTTATAAATAGGGGCAGTGCAAACCTAGCTATGTACGTACATTAAACGAAATAACAGCGGCAATGGTTCAAATCAGGTGCTAACTTAGGTAACAAAATGTTTAAATATTGGCCTGAACTACGCAAACAATGGTCGTAAAGCGTATGTCCTCACTTTTACCTGAAGAAATGTTGCACAGCTTGAAATCAGGTACATAGTTAAGCAAGCACAGATAAGGCCACCTCGCTAGCACCACTTGCGGATGACGTCACGTGAAAACCTCCTAATGAAGGCGCATAGCGTCTACGACTGATTAGAAAGTGCGCCAATATTTATAAAGTGCGCCAATATTTGCACTGCTCACCAGGGTGCTTCGCGGTGCAGTTTCTTGACGTTGCCTACCCACACAGACATTGAAAGAATTTCACAACATCTTGAGAGTATTATTATAGACCACACAACTTACTAATGTAGAGTGACCTATTGTTTGCTTAAGGGTCCCTAGAAAACACGAAAAGACCAAAATGTGACTATAAATAACCTCACCAATAGAAAACGCCGTAGTTAGGTTGGTGTAGCGCTTGTTTATAAACATTCATGATGACTGTAAACTGCAAAAAATAGGACAAAGGAGAATTTTGTTATATTCACCGTTACCTTATAGGTGAATGTGATAAAAAACGAAACTTTATAATACTGTGCGATGACAAAAAGTGAGCAATTTATTGTTAGCCAGGCCTTAGCGACATGTTAGAAAATCTTTCCATTCCGCGTATGGTGTCGGGTTAAAAGAGAAAATAAAGAGGCCAACAGAAAAGGGAAATTATATGCCACAAGATTAAACGCACATATTAAGACGGTCAAGGTGAAGTGTCATCACAAAACAGGCAAAAAAACACCAAACTCCTTCTCTTAAAAAAAGCCTTTGACTATGATGCCCTGAAATATTCACAATAGAAAAGCGCATCCAGACCGTCGTCATATGTGTGTGAGGAACATCATTATCCATGTTTCCTTGTCCATGAATGTGATGCAGGGGCATGATAAGCACGTGACACTTATGTGCATCTTCAAATTTCTTACGTGGCACATACAGCTAAAGCTAATTCACGTATTCAGAGTAGTTCTATCAAGCGGTTAATAAATAATATGTGCGATCAGCGCAGTAAATTCACGTACACTTTAATAAAAATAGTTTCGTTCATTCGCATTCAAACATGAACGAAAACTATGCGCTATATTTATGCTTCAACACCTAAATAGTTTATTCTGCATAAGTGAAGCTGTTACACACTGCTCAAACAGGTCGTCCTAGCAATTGGTTATACAACGCAACACATTTTTTGGTTATTTTGTTATTTTTGGTGACTCGAATACAGAGTACAACGCAACGAAAATTACTTACCTTCTGAAATGACAGCAATCTGCCGTTTATGCCGAATTCGTAAATTCAAACATAAGTATTTGCACATCATAGTATCGTGTGTATGTCTCCATTATAGAAGAAAATAAGTTCTGTGAGCACTCATTTCGCAGGACGAGGCATGCATCCCTCCGTTGTGAATCTAACTTCACTAAGCCTAATCACCAGTCGGCGTAAGAGTCATCCCAGAAAAACGTACTTGAATTCGATTGGGCCCATTAGCTCTACCTGAAGTGAAGTATAACTTTTTAACAGCTGTGTCTGTATTTTCTTAAGAATCATGACTCATACACAAAGTAACGCAAATACAGGATATGACTAACGGACGCAACCGCCCATGCTGAATCGACGAGCTTACCTGACAATGCACAAGCTGAAGGAGAAGTGCAGATCGACGAGATCGACGCTAAAGAGCTTGGGAATAATTAAGTTGCGGATGGTTATCGCTGCCAGTATATTACGAAAACTTTTGGAAACTCTTGATATTGCTGATGCAATGCCAACACCACACGAACTTATCGTTTCGCGCGTTACTTTCTTTATCGCAGTGAGTGATGGCGTGCGCGATCTACATTTCAAATTCTAGTTCACGGGTGGTTAATGGATGTCAATGCATGCACTTCCTAACTGGCACTTATGTGCTGCTTGGCCAAAAAAAAAACGGGCCATTGAAAATCCGTTTTACAGCAGTATTTCGAATTTCAGTGACATTATTCCTGAAGTTGACTTCTTATATCCGTATTGCTGGCGCTTAAGAAGATATATTCGTAAAGACACAAGTTATAAATAAAACGATGCTTCTAATAGTATTTAAAAGTCCGTCTCATAGCAGGCTTTTTGTCTTCACTAAACCGTCCTGAAGTTCACTTTTTTGATCTGTCATGTAGTAAGTGTACGTAATACTTACCCTAATAAGACAGAATGTGCTCTTTTGTGCTATCTGATCACGGCGTGCATGACATCTTTTTGATGTTATAACCAGTCATTTTCCCGTCTTACTCTGTTTTGCCCTGCCAATTTTCGTATACATAAAACTGAATAAATTGGACATTAGGACAGTGTCACTGTGTCGTCTGTGTCATGGCGCCCTGCCGCAGTGGTCTTGTGACTAAGGTACTCGGCTACTGATTCGCAAGTCACGGGATCAAATCCAAGCTGTGGTGGCCGCATTTTTGATGGAGGCGGAAATGCTGTAGGCCCGCGTGCTCAGATTTTGGTGCACGTTAAAGAACCCCAAGTGGGCGAAATTTCCGGAGTTCTCCACTACGGCGTCTCTCGAAATTATATGACGGTTTTGGGCTGTTAAACCCTACATATCAATCAATCTATCTATCTATCTATCATGTGTGCACTGGCTCACATGACATGTATGACGTGATTTTCGTGTTATTACCAGTCATTCATTTTAGCCGAACGTTCCTCTCATTCTGTGTGAGTTTTGGTAAACACCAAGCTAATGAAACGGCAGTAAGAGCTTCATGACCGAGTCATGCATGTCATGACTGATATAAAATGAATCACATGGTCTTGGTGTTATGACCACTCATGTATATTTTGCTCATGCTCTTATGAAAGCCTGTGAATGCTCGCATACATGAAGTTCACGAAACGGCCATGCGGACAGACGGATGGACAGACAGACACACAGGCAGACATGCGGACGGACGTACGTGGCCAGCGCACGATTTACGGTTTGCCGATAAAACCCTTCGAAGCTTCGTCCCACTCATAATTATTAAATCTATGGATATGGTTTTATTTTTATTTTTTTGCTGCGAAAGCTGGAATGACATCATAACACGGGTGACGCGTGACGCCGTAGTTGTCCGCCGCCGCCGCCGGTGTCCGTGATTCGTGTCGCACGGAAGTGGAAAAAATCTGAGTAAACAAAAAACACCAAAAACAGATTGTGAATCTACCCCGGTTCTGCTGCGTGCCAGCCCAATATTCTACCACTGAGCCACGCCGATGCTTCGAACTCGCTTCTCTAGTGGCCTTAGGCAGGCTCGTTGTTGGGAAAAGAAGCGCGTTACTATAAGTAATAAGCAATTAAGAACATCAAAAACTAACCAGGCGCCACACAATGCGTATTGCGTAACGAGTGGGTCATCCAATTTTTGATGATGATGATGATGAAGATAATGATGATCATGATGAAGATAATGATGATCACCTCTGATGAATGGCGCTTACCCACAGAGGGGGATGGGCCAAGAACCGGGCGCCAGGATACTTAAATGAAACTAAATTGAAAATAAAGCCAATCTGAAAAAGTACTTTAAAATAATACTACCGAAAAAAAAAATGTTTGCTGAGCAAGCAGTCAGACCATCTCTCGTTTTTGATAGACATAACTACGAATTATAAACTAAAGATCTGAAAAGGTTGGGGCTCACTAGCACGGTAATCTTTTAGTTGCGTTGATGTAATCAAACACAGTGGAGCATACTTCCCTGTGGCAATAACCAAATGAAGTTCCGCCAAGTGATAAAATTACTGGTAGATTTACTTGTAATCCTAGCTTCTGTAATGGGGCTACTAAACATCTTTTTCTCTGATAAGAATAACGACGGCAGAATAAAAAGAAATGTTCAATTGTTTCAATTTCGTTGCACCAAATGCATAGCGGTGACGCCTCGAGTCGAGCTTTGTTAAGTTAATAATTTAGTTGTGGAACTGCACAGCGCAATCTGGTATAAGTGACCTCTAACTGGCGAGATACACACCACTGTTTATTGCAGCAATAGCTCAAATGCCCGAAATCGTTGAATTTATCCAAATTACCTTTTCCCCATTGCAGGCAAGCATTTCGGAACCTAAGCGCTGTCAAGTAAGCCGTATCTGGCAAAACTGGGATGGTAGGCCCACCCAGAGATACTGCTGCTAAAGAGTCCGCCATTTCGTTCAAATATAATCCGCGGTGGCCCGGTACCCATAGCAAATGCAGTTTTTTTTACGTTTTTCGGTACAAAATGCCGAAACGTATTCATCAGCTCTGCATTTACTGCCGCAGAAAGTGCATTACAAACTGATAACGAATCTGTAATGATAACTGCTAATGATTCGCTTGAGGGCAATTTGCGTAGGGTAAGAACAATGGCCAATACTTCTGCAATGAATACAGGGGTATAACCTGGGAGTCGAATCGAAAAGGACCAGCCCAAAGAAGGAGAGAAGATGCCAACCCCAGCCTTTTCTTTTGACACAGATGCATCAGTCGTAATGATATTGCTTATCTTTAGGTGAGCTAGATAATCTGCTAACTGGTCATTTAAATACCTATGTGTCAATTGTTTCGCGTCATGAGGAAATATATCATAAAATTGTATGCTAAGCATTGACTTAAGGTTGTGTATTGGACCAATATGTTTAATTTTTACAATCAGTTGCTGTAGTAGCGCTTGTGCAAACACTATTTGCGGGGTGTGTAGTCGTGACCAATGGGTTTCGAAAAATAAAGCCGGTTCTTGAATGAAAGCGTAAAATGAGAGTCTTTGGTGGGATCTGTATATCTTTAACAATTCTTGCACAGTAAGAATTTTAAACCTATTTAGCAGAGAAGGCAGGCGAGCTTCCACATACAACACGATATTTGCAACAAATTTCGGTAGACCCAGACACAAACGTAACGCTTCTCTTTCCAGCAGTATTAGGGGTCTCATTTTATAAGCTGCGCTGCCAGAAAATAATACACATCTGGATTCCATGATGGGCCACACATAAAGTTTATATATCATTATTAGCACATCTCTTCTTAAACCCGCTTTACGGTTTGCGAGCTTCCGTAGCAACCCCATGGCCTGTGTTGCCTTGGAGTACACATCATCAATGTGACTTCTCTAATTTAATGTGTCATTATATAGGATGCCCAAATATTTAAGGGAATTCGCCGGCGGAATGAGCTCGTTACTGTACATTAACGAGATGTTGATAGGCTGCAGAAAAGAGAATGCAAGAAGCACACTTTTCTTTACGTTCAGGGTCATATGAATATTTTCAAGCCATCTTTCTATGATATTTAGATAATTTTGTAGACTGTGGTATAGGGATTGAAGGTCGGTATTACTTGCAAAGAAAGCAATATTGTCCGCGTACACATATAACTGAATATCCTTAGTTGTTGGAATAGAGCTTAAGGAGATGATAAATAAAATTGGCGACCGGACAGCCCCCTGTGGTACGCCACGTGTCTGCTTATATCTATTCGACGAGTACCCATCTTTAAAGCAGTAATATTCTCTACCTCTTAAAAACTCCGACACCCACGCAGTGATGTAGTTGGGAAAGTGGTGATATTCCACCTGTTTTCATAAAATTTAATGCTCAACCCTATCGTACGCCTTAGCCAAATCTAGAGTAACTAAAACACAGTATTGGCGCCGACGCCGAGCCAGTTGTATGCGACTCTCTGAATCAATATGCGCACACCATATTGAACTACCGGATCTAAAACCAATTTGATTGGGGTTTAATATTGCGTTATTATTAATATATTTCATTGCCCGGGCATTCAAAACTCTTTCAATTAGCTTAACCAAATTTGACGTGAGTGATATCGGCCTTACATTGTCCAAGGCGAATCCTTTTTTCTGCGTTTTAAGAAGTGGAATCACTTTAGACAGCTTCCATTCCACGGGTATCCAAGTTTTTGTCAAAGAAAAATTCACCAGATTAAGTACTTCAGTTGGACAAATCTTGAACATTACTTTTATTATTGCATTTGTTACCCTGTCTAGTACAGGTGCTGAAGAAGATAAGCGCCTTATTATGTCTGCCAGCTCATCTAATGTAACCTCCTCGAAATCCTCGCCTGCCATTGGGTTCACAATGTGAAGTTGTAGAGTTGACATAAATCTATCTTGCAGGCCGTTCGCAATATTTTTTACTAAATCAGAGAGCTCACGGGGGGGAAGAACAGAAGAGTCAATATTTTCAGTGGGTGGTAACATCTTTTGAGATCTTAAAATTTTGAAGAGCGCTTTTTTTGTTTTTAGCCCTAGAAAGATAATCATGTTGTTTCATATTATAACCATCTTTTGCTGTACTTACTGTGCGTTTGAAGTCTGTATCTGCGAATTAATAATCACACCAATTTTTTGGACATTGGTTCACCAGCAGTTGTGTCCATGCAGCTTTTCGTTTTCTATAGCCCCTCATGCACTCTTCAGTCCACCATGGACTAAAAGAACCTCTTGTGGCCGAGTCTAATTTAAAGGTTGCGTCTTTTACTGATCTTTTTAACACTGCACACAGACTCATAGCCCTAATGTCACCTTGTATGTTCTTGCGGTGATCAAAAGTAGCCCTCAAGTCTTTTTCTAATTTTCTATGGTTGAGGAATGAGTGGGCCTTTTCAGCGACATGTTTTCTCGGAAAGTTCAGTACAAAACTAACAGGCAAGTGGTCACTGTTAGTAGCACAGCCTAAAGTTTTCCACGAACATATATTTAGAGAGGAGCTTGAAAATGTTAAGTCAATTACAGGTTTAGGGAGACCTTGGACAAAAGTGGCAGATTGCGAATTTAAACAAGATAAATTCTTGTCAATAGCCCAATCCCACAAGCATTTTCCGCTTAAATCTGTTTTAAAACCCCAAGCCACATGATGTGAATTGAAGTCTCCAGTGATTAATATATCCTTTCTGCAGGCAAAGAACATATCGTCTAGACTTCGTGTGTCTTGCACCCGGCTGGTAAATACGCATTTACAAACGAAAGGGGAGAACCGTCGGGTAATATTATGTCTACTATCAAAATTTCACAATCTAGAATCACACAACGATAAGAGATTGTAGCTTTGTGGCTAAACTTAGTTGCTATCAAGACAGCAAGCCTACCACCTCTGCTAGGTCGGTCCAATTGAAATAGCCGATAATTTTTTTAGGTAAAACTTTTGGCTGGTTGAAAGCCAGGTTTCTTGCAGTGATATAATATCCGGGGAAAGTTATGAAGAAAGGTATGATATGTCTGTGGCTGCGAAAAATATAGATCTGCAATTCCACTGTAATATGGTTAGTGAACCTATTTTGACGACAGAACCGTCGCAAAAACTGCTTGGTCCAAAATGTCCTTTCGCAAAAAGCCTTCTTAGACATGTTCCATCAGAAAACTATTTCTTCATCACCTGTTATCTCTGGCGCATACCCACTTTAGGCACAATTCTTTAGTGTCGTCAGCCACTGCCTAAAAAGTTGCAGTAAATTTCTAGCAAGTGTGTAGCGGATACGACCAATCTACGAAAAATGACGAAAGATAGCATAGTGAATGCTAGCGTACTGCAAAAAAATTATGATTATTTATAGTGTAGTGGGTCCACAAAAGAGCATTTAAAAAAGGCTCTGAAAGGCCGCTCTTCTAGTTTTCACTGTAACCTTACGTTTTCACCTGACGTGTTTTTTTTTTTTTTTACTATGGTGCATGGACGATGGCTTCAGAGGTCCAGCGCCAGCAAGTTTTTCACCGCCAGTCCCAATCGGACGGAGACAGCATAGTAACTTCAGCGTGGGCGTGGTTATAGAGTTTTTTAGGGGGGGGGGGGGGGGTCTGAGTTCCGTGATTTATGGCTGTGAACCTTTGTGTTTTCTATCTTCGGCAAGCAAATGAACAGTTACTGTGAACGCATTCTCATGAGTATTGTTGTGATGGTGCTTATAATGCATTATGCCCTAATAGTTCATGTCGTGATCGACAGGACCCACCATGCATGAACAAGAAACACCGGTTTAACAGCCCAAGATGGCGGTGCCCAAATGTTTTATGAAAAATTGTCTACCACTGCGCTTTTGTTGTGGCTTGAATGAGACGAGAAAAAATAGTTTGGTACTAATGTGTAATCTTTTACTGACTAGGAAATCACAGCTTCCTGTGTACGGCAGCAAAAATCGTGTTAGAAGCCACACAAACACATAGGTGTATATTTAAAATGTAAGTGCACATCACTGTCATAAAGATCTTCTCTCTGTTGCGCAGAGCTCCAGCACCGCATCTATCCAAGGTAACCGCACAAATGCTCAATTTAAGCAACATGAGAACATTACTAAGAAATACGGGCGCTAACCGAGCCGATCAATCATATAACTCGGCATCTGATATGCATTTTACTCGGTATGTCGCTGTCAACTCCGGGTCTGCCATGTCTAGACAGGCCTGTCGCGAAAGCAAAATCTGTGCTCGGATACTTCTGCAACCTCTTAAGCACAATACTTAGTGCGGTCCTGTTGACATCCTGTGTTTCCCTTCCAAACTGCATTAGACTTTCTAAACGTGTGCCGCTATTCGCAGATGTCAAGTGCATCCTTCCTATGCATTTGTATTTATGTTTATATGAGTGAAATAGGATCACACATATTGTTTCAAATTATTTGGTAAACATCGTCAGGCTTCAATATCAACTGCTGTTGCAAGAGTGCATTGTGTGTCGGCTTTTTTTTTATGGTTAAAATCTTGCAAAGTCATCCACGCTAGTCATTATAAACAATATTAGGATAAACATCGATTTAGTTTTAATAATTGAAGTAACACTGCACTGGAACTTCTTGAATATATTTATTGAAATTCAACACTGTAATGAAGAAAGCCCAATTGCATTGGCGGCGTAAAATTTGCTCGGTGATCTTGAGAAGGTTATAAAACTAAATGATTTTGTTATAACGAGATATCAATTTATTCATGGTAAAAACAATAAATTTATACATTTAAAAAAATAATGAGCAATTCCAACATTGCATGCCGCTTTCAGTCCTTGCAAAAACACGGGACAGAGTCTTCGAAAGTCCCTAAATGTCCTTCCTTGAATTTTAGCTTTTGAAACCTGCACGAACCGTGGTTTACATGCCCAAGCTGGAAATGTGGCATCACCTAGCAGATACGAATGCAGTGGGAGTGAAAAGAAAACAAATCAGAATTTTCGCCTATATCCGCGTACGCAGCACTGTCACTGCTTTTTTGCGTATTATAAAAGTAAATAAATATGAAGCACGCATCGAAAAGTGACGATATTTATTTGCAGATTTGTTGGCACCGATCCTTTAGGTACGTTCAAAATGAAATGCGATCTCATAAACTAAGCTAACTTATTCATAATACTTGGTCGTCAAAGCCATCTGACGGCAAACGAAGTCATTTTCCTCAAGAAATGAAGATTCACTGTTGAAACACACACTTGTTCAGTTGTTTTTAGTTACTTCCCATCGCTCGAACAGTTCTGCCACTCCCGCTTTCTCCAAACAAGCGTTTACTGTATTGGTTTCGCAGGTTGCGCCATTGGGTCCCTGAGCAGCGTCACACCCGTCGCCATTTTGTCCAACGTGTCAAAACTGATCAGCAAGGACGAAGCTGGTATGTATTGGCCACCTTGTCAAGTTTAGCCTCATTTTAATTCTCCTAAATTGACCGTCCAGGAAATCTGTAGTCGAACCGGGTGCTTGTATAGGACACTCTGACGCCAGTCCCGTAATTTCTTCGTCACTAATTGTATGGTTGCGAAGTACACTGAGTAGCAATGAGTAAAATCTCAAACGAAACGCTATTTCGAAATGCAGTCGTTTTCTGTTCCACGTGGGATCAGTGAGTCCAAAGATGCTCGAACGCTGTACTTGAGCGTATGGTTCAAAAACACTTCAGCATTCCTTATTACAGAATAAAAGTTTATGTTTATAAGGAGCTATGTAAATGCTTGCTTTACTATAGTGACAATATAATATGCGGCTTACAGTAGCCAAAGCAAGGTTGAAGCTTGGCATTGCCAAGAAAGAGCCAAATTGGCCAGTCAATTACTTTTAAGAGAACATTTTGTTTGATAGAAAAATGATTGCCCTAAAAAGCGATAACAGACACTTGTGCTTAAAGAGTAGCTGAACATTGGCGTCACGTTGGACTTTAGAATATATTTTTATTTATTTAATTAATGTGAACCAATATGATGCATACTGCAAGCACTTTTGGCGTTTATCCGCGTATCTATCTATCTATCAAGCTGCCTACGTCTGAGGGAAGTTTGTGTGTGTATACCTTTTTCTGGTGCAAACCGAGGAAGCTAGTTCTCGTATGTCGCTGCTGAGGTGAGAGTCAGACTGGTTATATGCAGTTGGATTATTCACAATGCATGCATTCGGCATATTCCAGGATTCCTCTCCCCAAACCCTCCCCGCGCGTCTGTTATAAATACTGCTGCACAGGATCTCCATAAGCTTGTGCACGGTGTTCTCGAGAAAAATTCACGCCCCATGTTGGGGTAAAAAATGGGTAAAAACTTTCGTTGTAAAAAATGTCAGGGACCCAGCAGGAATTAAATCTCTGTATTCGGCGTGGCCATCAAGTATTCTACCGTAAAGCTACGTCTGATCTCGCAACTGCTTTTAAAATAAACCGTAATGTTCATGAAGTATCCATTGGAGATATAGCGGTTGCTATCCAATTTTATAAACGTTACTTTTGTACTCCTACGACACAGCTGTCACGTCGGGTTAAAATCACACGTAGTTAAGCGTCATGCGCTGACGTTGATTGGCAGTTTATATCAACCAAAAATATCGTGTACAGACATTGGGGATTTCAATTCGAGAGCGTCAAAAAATTGGTGCATCTCCTTAAAGTGAAAGATGACAAGCGGGCGAAGCTATAGGTTCTGAGGTCCATAATATCTACGCTGAAGTCACGGACCTGTGGTTGCATGCATGGAAGGATGGACAGGTTGGCGTATGCACGGATGGCTGAACGTACGGGACAACTCACTGATGGACAAAAGGGCAGGTGGGTGGAAGAACAGATGGATGAATGAATGCGTGGTCGGGTGGACGGATGGATAGACGATTGCACGAATGGACAGATGGACGACGCAAGTGATTATGCATTGTGGTGTAGCATAGTTGACTACACATAAAGCCAGTTGTTTACTCATGTTTTTGTTTCTTATATGCGAGGCAGCTCTTTGACTAGCTTGTGTAATGCTGTCCGTCCGTGTCTCCGTGCTAACGCGCCACGCTGCGTTCCTCCACCGCAGTTGCTGGAACGATGAAAAGTAGGTCAAGTCGCAGCTGTGCGTTGAAGTCACTTTCTGTCTCACCCGCAGCAGCTGCCTACTCCTCCCAACACAACTAGGTGGTGTTGCTCCTCCACCCCCTCGCAACACATTTCTCTCACACTTCACCCTCTTCACCACCCGCAACGTTTGACCGCACGTCGAGTAGAAACACTTTTTCGGCTCGTTTATCTGCTATGAAACTTACACTAAACCCAACGTGCCTCCCATGTTTTTTTTTGTTTCCAAGAAACGTTACTCGAGTAAAGGCTACACCAAGTTTTGCTTCAAACCGCTCTTCTAGCACCAGGGTCGACGCCCGTTTTAGCCATGTCAACGGCGTGCACACCGCTGCTGCTTCACATCCCATCATGGTGCATAATTTTTGTTGTGCAGGTGTTCAGTGTTGGTTTGAGTTTTGTTGGTTGTGATGGACGCCATCTATGTCGGCCCTGAGGAGCTTCGCCCATAAAGCCTGGCATCGGCGATGTTGACTCAAAGAATGCATATAACACCCATCATGGTCTCAGTAGGAATCTAACCTCAGTATTCTGCGTGGCCCTCAAATATTCTACCATAGAGCCATGTTAGGTCTCGAAAGTGCTTTTCAAGTAGACTGTAGTGTTCGTGGCACGTCAATTGTGGTTGCAGTTCTGGCTATCCAATTTTGTATAAACAGTATACACGTACTCCTATTATACAGCCACCACGTTGGGTTGACGACAATTTTAGAAGCGCCTACCTCTGAAGCTCATTTATCTAGCAGTGTCTACAGAGCCGCCATCCTCGCTGAAACAGACGCTACTTATTAGCTTAGCATTTCTGTTGGTCATACCCATGTTGCTATTGGCATCGTTACGCAACAGTAAACATGCAACTGTTCGCCATGTGTCCTTGTGTACAACATTCGTACATACATTTAGCGTCATTTTGTAACGTTTCGCCTAATAAAACTTACAGCACAGTCACTTTCACTCCACCTGCTTCGCGTAACGTCGATTCTCAAGATATGTGGAATTTTCCGATTGTTTGTTTATTTTTAGTACTCTCAGCTGTCAACATACATTACAGAGGAATGTGGTAAAACGTTAAACAGCAATTTTGTATGAACAAAGAGAAAGTACAGTCCAAGAATAGTTAATGACTGACACCTTATAGCATGAAATAAATAGCATAATATAGCGGTATAGCCTGAAATACATCTATTTATTTCTTTATCGTCGCAACGGTCGCAAGCATCGACTTGGTCCCTCCACCCAGCGATCTGGCGTCAACAATACCAGAAATAGGGCGCGAGGAACTTGATCGGTAGGCCGCTGCTGCACCGTCGATAGCACATGGCCACGGTTCTTACACGCCATGCAGCCCCCCGCCTGCGTCCATCAACGCTGCGAGCTTCGTCGACTCAAGGACGCTGGTACAGTCGCGTCGTCGTGCCTATATGTCTGATCCGCGAAACGACTCTGTGCAAAGGTCACCTTCCGATAGGGCAGCGTGGCAAGATTGTCCCGCTGACCATCTTCAGCAGCGAGTGGGGCATGAAACACCTGTTTGCTTTTACTGAGGCGTTCGTGGACATATAGCCCGCTTCTGCTCACAGCGGCGTCGGTCACCTCTGTCGCAGTATCAACGACCTCCGGCATCCTCACGGCGCGCAAGTACTCGGAGAGCTATCGCTGGCCACTCAACATCTACTACCGAACCAACTCCCAAGAGACCTTCTGCAGTGATTCGCCGGCTTTTGGGCGGAGTGTGACGCCACCAGCCTCCACCCGCCACCATCGGTCACCGTCACCAGGTCTTCGGCGCCTCACTTCTCCTTCTCCACCGAGAAACTAGACGTCGCGGCCGATGGAGGTGAGGTCACTGGACATTTTTCACTGCGTACAGATATGCCTTCGCCAGTTTCCGTGCTACAAAATAGAGTCAGTGTTCTTTTAGATGGTGTCCCCACGTCCACGTTAGTCGACACGAGAGCAACTGTTTCCGTCATTAGCAGCAATTTTAAGACTCGTCTTGGTAAGAAAGTTATGTTCTCTTGGGGAAGCCAGACAACGTTTCCTGCAGTGAGTTGAGAACCGTTGCGCCCAGTGGGAGATTGTACTGCAACTGTTACTTTAGGCGCTAAATTGTTTATGGAAGAATTCGCAGTTCTCCTGAATTCTGCTAATGACGTTATCCTGGAGATAGACTTTCTCAAAGAATGTGGAGCCACTGTGGATGGCGCAGCTGGTGACGTTTTACTGTCTGGGTTTTGTGAAGAGCCCGCGCGATGCAAACAGACTATTGCAGTCGCTGATGACATAGTTTTCTCAGCCCAGTCGATAGTTCAAGTGCCTGTTGAAGTTTGTGGTATTGCAGGAAATAACGTCGACGTTATAGTTCACCCAATCCAGCTGAGCTATGCGAAGAAGGATCTGGTTGTACCGCATTGCATGATTTCTGCAAGTAGTGGCAAAGCCTTGGTGGGTGGTCAACTCCTCTTTTCAGCCGATGGTATTGCCTGGTGGAATGAGGCTTGCCGTGTTTGAATTCGATGTCAGGAACAACGTTAACATTACAATCATTAGCAACTACAGGAAAAACGAAACTGCGTCTGATGTGGCTCGTCCTAGTGATGACATACTCATGAATGTGGTGAATAAGTCGTTATCGCCAGAGAAGAGACAAGCGTTAGTTCGGATCCTCTCCAACCATGCATCCGTTTTTGATTTCGCACTCAATTGCCACAGAATTTCCGCAACAATTTCACGCACTCGTCATATGATTTATACTGGTTCCGCCCATCCCATTCGTCAGAGACCATACAGAGTATCTCCGTCGGAGCGTAAAGTTATTGCTGAGAAAGTGGAAGAAATTATGTCTAAGAAAGTTGTACAAAAGTCGTCTAGCCCCTGGGACACACCAGTTATGCTTGTAAAAAAGAAGGATGGGAAGACTTAAGATCTGTATATTGGCAAATCCCCATGCATTCTGCTGATAAAGCAATAACAGCTTTTATTACTCCAGATGGTTTATTTGAATTCAACGTGATGTCGTTTGGTCTATGTAACGCTCTAGCCACGTTTGAGCGCTTTATGGACACACTTCTCCGCAGCTCAAAATGAAAAGTATGTCTTAGCTATCTTGATGACGTTGTGATATTTGGCCTCACGTTTGAAGAACACAATCGCCGACTTCATGTCGTTCTCACATGCCTTGAGAAAGCAGCACTTACCTTCAATTCCAAAAAGTGCCTTTTGGTGATCGTGAAACTCTAGTTCTTGGTCATTTCGTAGACAAACACGGCGTTCGGCCTGATCCCCACAGGATCACCACGGTCAGCACTTTCCCTCAACCACGCTCGCTACGAAAACTTTGAAGCTTCCTGGTCCTGTGTTCGTATTTCCGGCGTTTTGTTCCTAGGAACAAACGCCGGAAATACACCGATGTTCTGGGCCTTTTACTCATCTGCTCAACAAAGACGTACCCTTCAAGTGGACGAAAGAGTACGAGTCATCGTTTCCTCAGCTGAAGCTACTACTCACTTCTGGGCCTATTCTTCGTCATTTCGACGCATCAGCCCCAAATGAGGTTCACAGGGATGGAAGCGGAACCGGTATCGGCGCAGTATTAGTTCAGCGTCACGACGCCGCCGAACCTGTCATTGCCTGCGCGAGCCGTTCTAAAGCTGAGCGACATTACACTGTTACAGAGCAAGAATGTCTGGCAGCTGTCCTCGCCGTGCACAAGTTTCGCCCGTGCATATATGGCCGCCAATTCTCCATCATCACAGACCACCACTCACTCTATGGTCTAGGAGATCCAACCGGTTGTTCTGCACGATGGGCGCTATGTTTGGAAGAATGTCACTTTGATGTTTGCTTCAAGAGTGGCCGCCGTCACGCGGACACTGACTGCCTATCGTGACTTCCCCTTACTACGACTAAATTCGACGCCGACAATTCAGACGACTGTCTGACCGCTCTTGACTGCACGGTTTCCAGGTTTGGAAGCGTTCCATACAGAACAACGTCAATACCGTAGTGTGGCTCCTTTTTCCTCACCTGCCGTGGATAAGCCGCATCAGAACCGATTCGTCATGATGGATTACATTCTTTACAAGTGAAGTTTTGGCTGAAAAGGGGGCCCGCCTACTTTTGGTTGTTTCAAATTCTCGCGACCCAACATGCTGCAAGCGATGCAGCACGATCCAACATCTGGGCATTTGGGGTTCACCAAGACCTATCACTGCACACTGAAACGTTTCTACTGGCGCCGCATGCGTGAAGATACAGCTAAATACGTGACCAGCTGTGAGCACTGCAACGGTATAAGAGTGCAACAAGTGCGTCGCCAGGACTTTCTCCATCCCATACCACCTCCAAGTTTTCTCTTTGAGGTCGTCGGTGTTCACTTGATGGACCCTTTCCCACTATCTATCACTCAGAACCGTTGGATTATAGTCCGTGTAGACCACCTCACTCGATATGCTGCAAATCCCAGCGATTTCTGCCGCAACAGCAAATCACGTTTGTGACTGCCTGCTACGCTACATCATCCTCCGGCATTGGCCCCTTCGCTGCCGTTATCAGTGACCGTGGCCAGAAGCTTGTAGCCGACGTCGTGGAAGAATTAATCCGCCGGTCTGCTTCCCAGTTTCGACATGCTACTTAATATCATACACAGACCAACCGTTTAACTGAGCGTGTCAACAGGAAGCTCTATAACATGCTCGCTATGCACGTTGATTCCAAGCATAAAAACTGGAACGAAGTTTTACCGTTTATTACCTACGCCTACAACACTGTGCTACAAGATACCACCGCTTTAGCCCCTTTTACTTCTCTACATTCGTGAGCCACGTACTACTTTCGACAAAACTCTCCGAATTTGAGAGCAAGAAAGCCCATCCCTTGCAAGATAGCCTGTCGCGCAGAGGAGACATGAAGCATCGCGCGTCTTCGGACTTTCGCTACCCAAGACCGTTCAAAGGCTCACTACGATAAGCGACATCGGCGTGAGTCGTACAGAGAAGAGGATATGGTGTGGCTGTGGACCCCATACCGCAAGAGTGGCTTGTATCACAAGTCTATGGCCCGCTATACAGGTCCCTTCGTTGTTTCGTCGCGCCTTAGCGACGTTACGTACGGGATATCACGCCTCACATCTTTTGGCCATCGCTCAAGGAAAACTGACGTCGTACATGACGCCTGGATGAAGCCATACCACGCACAATGCTAAATCGACCAGTGGGCATCTTCTGCAAAGGGGGAAATGACACGGGACATTCATTGAAGTGGGGTGGAGGAACCAGAATTGAATGTGTTCTGTGCCAGGCCTGACATCTGCAACCATTCAGCATCCCGCCCGTACAATTAACATCTGTCCAATGTACTGCAATATATATATATATATATATATATATATATATATATATATATATATATATATATATATATATATATATATATATATATATATATATATATATATATATATATATATATATATATATATAAGGGAAAGACGTGTATACCTAAGGGCTCGTCTTTCCGTGTTTTGAAACAATAATAATGAGATCTAGCAGACACTAATGCAAAGGAATATATAGGGGAAGTTATTAGAACAGATGTAATGTGACTAAGAAGTAGGAAAATTGGGTGAAAAAACAACTAGCCGTGAGAAGGAACGTGAGCAGGTATATATATATATATATATATATATATATATATATATATATATATATATATATATATATGATGAGACCACGTCCGGTACGGCAGCAACCAGGTTATTCTTTTTTAATCCAGACGCACGAGCCAGAGAGCCAGCCCGCGTGACATACGATGATGATCACTACAATGGTTTGGTCATACAGATGAAGATGAAGTACATAGTCAGCGCTCACACTATTTTCCCCCCTTCGCGAAAGAGGGCAGCAAGTTAGAAAGGGTTGGGACGCCGAATATATTGTTTCAGCCGAGAGACGTGGGCGATCTCGGTGTGGCGGCGACGACGATCAGAAGCCGCATTGACAGGAGCAACACGATAGTTGACTTCAGATGTTCGTTCCAGGACGGTGTATGGACCGAGATACCAGTGAAGGAATTTTTCGCAGAGCCCAGGTACACGAACAGGTGTCCACAAAAGGACTTCGTCGCCTGGGCGGAACACAACAACTCGACGCTTCACATCAAGGTCGATTTTCCTCTTGTCCGTAATGGTAGCAGTGTTGGCACGGGCGATTACATGGCAGCGGGCGACGCGAGCGGCGAACTCTTCCGGGAGAGATGAAGATGGATTGAAAATTGTGGACAAAAAGGTGGTGTCCAGAACAAAAGTCGGTACACGGCCATACACGAGAAAAAAAAGGGCTGAAATTCGTTGTACGCTGTATGGCAGTGTT
This sequence comes from Rhipicephalus microplus, assembly GCF_013339725.1. Taxonomy (NCBI): domain Eukaryota; kingdom Metazoa; phylum Arthropoda; class Arachnida; order Ixodida; family Ixodidae; genus Rhipicephalus; species Rhipicephalus microplus. Next base: position 28,990,423 of record NC_051175.1, on the reverse strand, counting down.
ATATGCGAACGTGACAAAAGGAAGTATTGTGTCCCAGTTTTTGTGATCTGGTTGCACGTACATAGAGATCATGTCGGACAAAGTTCGGTGAAAACGCTCAGTCAGACCATTAGTTTCTGGGTGATACACTTATGTGGTCTTGTGGATGGTGTTAGAGGCCTTTAAGACCTCAGCAAGGACATGTGAAAGAAATGTCTTGCCACGGTCACTAGGGAGCACACGCGGTGCGCCATGTCGTAAAATAATGGCGTGGAGGAAAAAATCGGCTACTTCAGAGGTAGCACCCAAGGAGGTTTAAAAAAAACTTCTGGAGTGGAGGTCCCCTATTCACGCCTACGCAAGCGGGTGAAGCCGGGGAAACCGGTTGGCGGCCATCTTGCTCCAGGCAAGAGAGAGCGCAGACAACGTATCCAGCGCGCTTCCGTGGCGGCTTTTTCGAATGAAACGGGGCACTTAGTGTAATTAATTTCACTCCCATTTTTTTCTTCGTGTTAGATAAACAAGATCTGTACAAAGCCGTCAGTTACGATATTACACGTGAGCCGTACGCGATTACGTATTAGCGAATATGCATTACAACGGTAAGCTGCTGTAAGTGCGGATTCGCTTGCAATTCTCGAAATGAGGCTCACGGTGGAAGCAACACAGGGGTAAATGAGTTTTTACTCATTCAAGGCTTTATTCATTCAAGGCTCATGGACGCCTCATTTGCCTTTCGTAGAGCTGCCTTGTACGACCTGCCAAACGGGTTTCTTGAGTTGAGGACATCAAAAAGACGGTCAAAAATTCGTATGAATTCAGCCGTAGCATGTGCGCCATTTAATTGCGGAAGCTTTAACGTGGACTCGCAAAAGTCGAGTGCGTCTGCCACATATGAACTGAGCGTTTGCACGGCAAGGCGAACTTTCATCTTTTGTTTTGCCCACTCAATATGAGCTCTTGTCAGCCTGTTCCCTAAGTGTAGTCCCTTATCCCGTTGCAACTTCTCGAGTTCTTCAATAAAGGACCACCTGACTTCTGATCCATTCAGGTCAACAAGGTGGTCTACAGATTCTAGGCAGTTTCGGATAAGCTTTAGCATGTGACACGCATCTAGAATTACAGACACCTTGTTTGGAGAATCTGTTTGTTCTGTTGAACTGTTAAAGCTTGTGTCAAATTTAGGGAAGCTGTTCTTGAGATCAGCCCCTAGGCACCGAGCCATAGTAAAGTTCGAGGCGGCACCATCAAATGTTAATGATGCTACTTCAACATATATTGACGAGAGTCTCGACAGACATTCTTGTGTTAGTGCAGCTCTTTCAGATCCAGAAAGAGACTCGATGAAGAAATACCCCAGAGGTATTTTTAGTCGCATATTCATGCCGACCAGCATAAAAACGCAGACATTTGTCGCTTCGGGCAGGCTATCATAGGAGATACCTGTTCCAAGATCGATGTAGCCTACCACTTTCTTCCCAACAAGCTGAACATGTTTTTAATGGCCATGTCATCCATCATGAGTGCTGTGATCAGGGGCTTGTCCTGGCTTTTGGCTAAATTTTTAATAAAATCAAAAGCCTCAGAGGTAAAACGCGGATCGCCATTTACAGATTTGTACCACTCACGCAACGTACGTTGCGAAGGCAAAGCGTTGTTAAATTTCGACCGCACATACTCATACGCTGCCGCAGAGTAGTAGTGCAGAGTGAGTGCAAATGCACGTAGCTCTGGGGGGTACATCTTGTTTGTTCTTTCATGGGCTCGTACAAGAAGCTGTTGAATTTCAGGCGAGAAAGTTGCTTGAAAGACCTCAAGGCCTTTTTCTGACAAAAGTTTCCTCTCTTTTAGCTCCTTGATCAAATTTTCTGACGCATCACACCGCTTGCTTAGCCTTCTTTTGGATTGCTGCAGTGTCTTAACTTTCTTCTTTAGTTGGAGAACCTCTTGTGCAGACTCCTCTGCCTTGAAACGGTACCAATCCTTCGCCGGCGAAGAAGGCTCAGATGGCATTTCAACCGCTGCCTCAGCACTGACGACAGGTGACAGCGTAGTCCGACATTTAGCGGCCTCTCGCTTTCTTTTCGCCTGCAAGAAAAAAAATCAGTTATGCTCCAAGGTTCAGAAGCCGGGTATAATGGTCCCACCCACTGCTTAGACTGACTAGAAACGGGATTACTACCTCGGGGATCTTTTTATAGTTTCGGTGCGGAAGTTTAGCGTGCCCGTATTTATGCACGCACAGTGAAAAAAAAAGTTGGACAAGTAAGTGTACGTGACGTGCGCTTTGTCAGAGAGTGGTGTGATTTTGAACAGCACGTAGCAAACGAGAAACTGTGCCTACACATTCGGAAATCTATAGCCCATTTACCGTAACGAAAATGTACATTCGTGATGGTACTCACTGGTTTCTGGAGATGCGCAGGGAACGCAGGAAAAATGATAGGAATGCTCCCTGGTCGCAGTCTGGTCGTTTGGCCCGTCCTGTCAAAGCAGTTGGCTTCAAAGTGCTCCGAGCAGAGAACGTCCGCATTCTTAGGCTCCCAGCCATCCCTCCGAACAGCACGCTGCCATGCGTCACGCAGCGTCTTGTCTTTCGGAAACCTGCGGTACCACACGCACAAAATAGGTTATTCAACTTCTACTCGCCAGCTGAAAAATGCTAATGAAAGTAAGTTTTCAGCTGAAACCGCGCTTCTCGAATGAGGTAGCGCGCCGAAGGAGACAAGCGATTGAAAGCACTTTTTCCCGCGTACTTACACGTGAAAAGTGATTCCTGGCTTCTGCTTCGCACGATTAGTGCAGCCGAAGGCGACACACAAGCTCACCGTAACGTCCGGAATCGTGTCAACTTCCTTTAGAACTGCACAAAATCCGCACAGAACAAAAGAACGAGGGACAAACGCGACAACTGTTGTTCAGTGGCGCGAACGGCTGCGGCCCAAACGACCGACGGCACGTTTTTTGCCTGGAGCAACATGGCGGCCGTCGGCGTCACCAGAGGGCAGGCGCTTCCACTCCAGAAGTTTTTTTTAAACCTCCTTGGTAGCACCATATGAAAGAGCTGCCGTCTTCACGTAGCGAGTAAGGTGGTCTACGGCAGTAACAATCCAACGGTGACCGGCTGGCGTATGCGGAAGAGGTCCGTATAGGTCTATGCCCACAAATTCAAAGGGAGTGGATGGGCACGGCAGTGGTTTCAGTGGCCCCGCGGGAAGAGACGTGGTACGTTTTCAGTGCTGGCATGATGTGCAGGAAGCGACGTACTTGGCGACAGAAGTGGAGAGGCCAGGCCAAAAGCAGCGAGTCCTGAGGCGGTCGTAGGTCTTGTGGAACCCTAAGTGGCCAGCTGTCGCATCGTCATGAAACGCTTGTAGAACTTTCAGACGAAGTGAGCGAGGAATGACGGGAACCCATTGGTTACCGAGAGGATGGTAAATTTGCTGACATAATGTTCCCTCTTAAAGCTTGAAACGGGCAAGATGTCGTCTTAGGCGGCTGTTTGGAGCACGCGATAAGCCAGTGAGCCGATCGATGATTGTAAGTGGATTGAATGATTGTAAGTAAGTATCGGCATGTTGGAGCGAGGCGAGATCTGTGGACGAAAGAAGGTCCGCCGAGGCAACTAACTATTTCGAAGGAGCAGCCGTCTGTTTGGTCACTTTGGCAGGCGGTGACGAACAGATGGAAGGTGACACTTCGGCACTTTGCGAGAGCGGGCAACGGGACAAACCGTCGGCATCTTGGTGCTCTCGGCCCGACCTATATGTGATGCTGTACTCATAGTCTTGCAATCGTAGTACCCAACGGCCAAGGCGTCCCGATAAATTTTTGAGAGACGATAACCAACACAGAGCATGATGGTCAGTCACTATTGTAATATGCCAGCCGTATAAGTAAGGACGAAACTTTTGTATGGACCACACGATAGCGAGACATTCTTGCTCAGTGATGCTGTAGTTTCGCTCAGCAGGTGACAGAGTACGGCTCGCGTAGGCCACGACTTGTTCTTCGGAAGCGTGGTTCCGCTGAAGGAGGACAGCACCGATGCCAAGTCCACTTGCGTCAGTGTGTAGCACAGTAGGTGCTGCAGGGTCGAAATGACGAAGCACTGGCCGTGATGTGAGCCATCGCTTGAGGGTGTGAAAAGCGGCTTCGCAGTCATCTGATCAGACAAAGGGTGCGCTCGTGGTCAGAAGTTTGGGCAGAGGAGCCACAATAGTAGCGAAATCACGTACAAAGCGGCGGAAATACGACGCTAAGCCAAGGAAGCTGCGGAGGTCTTTCTGTGTGGTTTTTTGAATTTGAATTTTTATTCATCATCAAGCGTGAACATGGAAAAGTGCATAGGTACAGGTTCACTGGGAGGTCCCAAGGTAAGAACCGCAGGCGGGACCTCCCAGAACCGCAGGCGGGACCTTGGTGTAGGAGAGTGCAGTACCGCGGCAACCTTGTCGGGATCGGGCTCAACGCCATGTTTACTGACGACGTGACCTAATACCTTGATGCTGTGACTGGCAAACCGACACTTCTCAGTGCTGAGCGGGAGACCGGCCTTAGCTAAACACGTGAGGACTTTGTCTAGCCGTTCCAGGTGCTGTGAGAAGCTCGACGAAAAAATGACAATGTCGTCCAGGTAGCAAATGCAGGTCTTCCATTTTAATCCCCGCAGTACCGTGTCTATCATCCGTTCGAATGTGGCTGGGGCATTGCACAGGCCGAAAGGCATTACATTGATTTCGAAAAGCCCATCTGGCGTAGCAAACGCAGTCTTCTCTTTATCAGACTCGTGCATTGGAATCTGCCAATAACCGGAGCGCAAGTCGAGACTTGAAAAGTACTCGGCACCTTGTAAAGTATCAAGAGCGTCGTCAATGCGAGGCATTGGGTAGACGTCCTTCCGAGTGATCTTGTTGAGTGATCTGTAATCAATACAAAACCATACTGAGCCATCCTTTTTTTGACAAGTACGACAGGAGAAGACCATGCGCTTGTTGAAGGCCTGATGATGTTGCGTGCGAGCATGTCGTTGACTTGTTCTTCTATAAGCTTGCGTTCAGAAGCTGACACAGGGTAAGGACGGCGGTGAATGACACGGGAACTGTCGGTGTCGATACGATGAGCGGCCACTGTTGTTTGACCCAGACCTTCAGAACAAACGTCAAAGAAAGTTTTGTGCTTCATTAATAACGCTAGCAAGGCATCAGTTTGCGTTGGGTTGAGATGTTCACACAGTGGCCTTGAGAGCAGGAAATGCATCTTCCGCTGGCATACACTTTGAGAATGACGAAGCAGATGAACCAGTGACGACACAAAATGGTGCTTCTTCGGTAATGCTGGTAACAGTGGTCCCCTCAGGCAAAAGAAGTGGTTCTGGCGTCGTGTTGCAGGCCGTGATGCTTGCATAACCACGGGAGAACCGCACTAAACAAGATGCGATGGTGATCCCTCGAAAAATGCAGCGCTGGCAACGAGCAACCACAGCGTCACCATCTAGAATGTCTCGTGACTTGATCGTAAGGACACGTTCTCGTCCGGGAGGCAGGAGGAAATCCGCAGCTGTCACAAGGTTGGGCGACGAAAGGTCAACAGCAGAAGAAAGCTCAGTGTCCGTAATACGAATAAGGGGCCGACCACACGAAATTACAGCAGACGCCGCTGACAAGAAGTCCCAGCGTAAGATTATCTGATGAGCGCACGAAGACGGCACAGCCAATTGTATGTAATGACGGATTCCATCGATGAGAATACGAGCAGTGCACAACCCGGTTGGGCAAATTGGACTGTCATTAGCACAGCATAACATGGGACCGGCATAAGAAGTTTGCACTTTACGCAGGCGAAAACACAATTCACGATCAATTACCGAAATTGCGGCTCCAGTGTCTATAAGGGCGTCAACAAAAACACCTTCCACAGAAACAGGCAGTAAATTAGCTGGACGAGACGGAGGAGTTGTAGCGTTCCGATGACAAGCAGTTTCCCCTCCAAAAACTGCACCTTCTAGTTTTCCGAGTCCCGAGAGATCGGAGCGAGACGCAAGGGTGATGACGTACGCCGAAACGGTGACGGAGAACGGCGGCGAGATGAACGAGAAGGATGAGGCCCAGCATGAGACCGTGGAGGGGAGGGCGACTGACGGAAGGTGGATGGATACGGTGTGGGATCGTATTCATCGGGTCTCGGAGAAAAGTCTCTTTCGTAAGCTGAGTAACCACGTCGTTCATCCTGCTGACAGCGGCGGCAGAAACGGGATATATGACCCCTTATGACACAGTAGAAGCAGAGGGGGCGGGGAGGACGCCATGTAGAATAGTGGCGTGGCCTTGGCGCTTGCGTTGTCATCGCAGCCACATGGTCGCATCTGACGTCTGCAGGCACGGTTGAAACTGGTGCAGGGGCCCGCGATGCAACTTCTGCGTACGAAGGCACTGGGAAGCGCACAGAAAACAGGGCTTGTGCAGCGCTTGTCATTGATGCCAGTTCGTCCTTGATTATCCCTCGCAGGTTGGGAGGAGGTGTGTGGACAGACGCAACGGTAGGGTTGCCTGGTATAGGGCCGTGAAGTTCTTCTCTGACAATTGTGCGGATAAGGGACGCAATTCATGCTCTTTGGTAAAGCGAGCGTCGCAGGAGGCGTAGGGAAGGCGCATGGAATGAAGCGCGTCCAGGCGTTGGCATGTAGTGATGACGTCCCGGACGGTAGTCGGATTCTGAATCACGAGACCATTGAAGGCCACATAGTTGATACCTTTCAGTAGATGTCGGATGCAATCGGCCTCCGTCATGTAATTTTGTGCTCGGCGACAGAGAGCCAGAATATCTTCAATGTAGGACGTATGCGATTCGTCGTCCCCTTGGATGCGGGTTGCGAGCTTCGGTTTCGCTACTACAGAACATCCTGCAGACGTGCCAAATACCTGAGGGAGATGCCTCGTGAAGGCCGACCAATTGGAGAAGTCGCTCTCGTGGTTGTAATATCAGGTTTTAGCGACGCCACTGAGGTAAAAAGGAACGTAGCGCAGTTTGTGCGCCTCGTCCCAATAAAACAAACGCTGGTTCGATCATAACTGTCGAGCCATTCTTCGACGTCTTCGTTGCGAAGGCCGGAAAGTACCCGAGGGTCTCGATGAGAGGTACTTATGGTGTAGTGAAGCCAAAGTGGCTGAGAAGGAGCGGTTGCAGCAGCGGGCGGGTTGGGTTCTGCCATCGCTGTTGCTTGAGGGCACAACCGTCGACCAGACCGGAGCTCCAGGGATGACGGGTAGAGCAGGACGACGTGGAAACCAAAGCACGCTCCACCACTTATGAGACCACGTCCGGTACGGCAGCAACCAGGTTATCCTTTTTTAATCCAGACGCATGAGCCAGAGAGTCAGCCCGCGTGACATACGATGATGATCCCTACAATGGTTTGGTCATACAGATGAAGATGAAGTACATAGTCAGCGCTCACACTATTATATATATATATATATATATATTATATATATATATATATATATATATATATATATATATATATGTAGTCCCGTAGATCCTCCGTGAGCGGTCACAACGTGGTTTATTTCGACGTTTCGGCCTAGAGTCTGGCCTTCATCAGGATTAAAGGTACAGTTTGTTAGTGTTCCGCTTTATACAATCTCAAATCAGAGGGAAGTAAAGAGGAAAAAGACAGAAAAAAGAAAAAAAGGAAAAAAAGAAAATAGTAAAAGAAGAAAAAAAAGCAAAAAAAGAATATAAGGTGGACTCCCCTTGGGCGCATCCTTTCACTCTTCCTTCCACTTCCCCTTCATCTCTCTCCCCTTTCTCCCCTTCACCTTTCTGATGTCAGTGGTCTGTGTATGCTTCCTTTCACTAACGCATTCTTCCCGACCCGACGGCACCTCCTGGCACTGGCGGTTCGATGTGGGGCAAAAAAGAGCTTTTTTAGGAAGTTCTAAGCTTTTAACTACTCGAAGCCTCGTCAACATTTGGTCGTAGAAAGAGGGGTACCGCGTATTGGGGCAGAGGCTGGTAAGCGGGCATTTTAGGAAGTTTTAAGCCTTTAACTACTCGGGGTCCCGTCAACATTTCGTCGTAGAAAGAGGGGTGCCGCGAATTGCGGCAGAGGCTCGTAAGCGGGCGCAATGCGAATTCCCTGCCCGCTTCTGGATTACGCGTGCAGTGTGGGCCTCCCGGCTGTGCAGAGGGTTGCTGTTGGGCATGTAATGCATGGAACAATTGTTTGGGTAGTAAAATAAAACAGAAAACAAACGACAGCTGCACTTAGGAAGAGTAGTTACACTTGGAATTGTTTTGAGTTGTCCAGTGCCCTTCGCAGCTGCAGTGCCGTGAACTCAGTTACTATTTTCATTTTTGCCGTTATTGTTTTATAATGCTTTGATTGCTGCAAGTGTTCCAGGATTCTCAATTATCCCTCTATCGAGGGTGTTAAATCGGTGGATAAGGTATGACTTTCGTTGTTCACGTTCTCGATTTGATTAAAATCCTGTCTCTAAGAGCGTTACTGATAGTTTGTCGAATGCGTGGTCGGGAAGATTGAGATGTTTTGAAAGAGGTAGACTTGGGGCTGATTTTGCATAGGCTCTGTGTTTATTGAATCGAATCCTATATGGTGTTTCTGTTTGTCCTATGTACTGCATACCACACACGTTGCATTCGAGTAGGTATACCACATTAGAGGAATCGCATGTTAGGTTTCCTCGTATGTTAATCGAAAACTTGGATTGTGTGCTGGTTGCCTTGTGTGTTTCTCGCATCACCTTACATACAAGACATCGTGTCTTTAAACAAGGTCGGCATGAATTATTGGGGGGTGATGTGTTAATTTGAGAGTGCACAAGTGTGTCTTTGAGGTTACGTGGTCGTCGGTAAACGACGCCTGGAGCGGATGGAAATGCGTGTTTCAGACGACGAGGATCTACTGAACTATATGCAACGCTGCGGCCACTCAACCACCACGCCCGCCTATATATATATATATATATATATATATATATATATATATATATTATGAAGTCTTGGTAGTCTTGGCTGCGACAGCGTTTATTTGAGGAAAGACCTCGCAAAACGAACGGGCAGAGCCAGCACACAGACGATGACGAAGATGATGACCCAGAGTGGCAATGAGGGCAAAGAGACAAGCGGATGATGGTGATTGTGATTATGCAGGGATGAGGACGATGTAAGTTACAAATGCCCACACTAATTCCCCCCACTTGGAAGCGGACACCCTGGCCGCCGAAAGTCAAAGTGACGGGGAACGTCGCGTGAAAGGTTTCATGCGACAAACGTGGACAATCTCTGTGCTGCGGTAGCGGCGGTCTGTTGGGGCGACGAGTGGTGTCACACGATAATAAACCGGTGAAGTCTGTTCTAAAACAATGTATGGCCCGATGAAGCGTGGTTGGAATTTGTCACAGAGACCAGGAGTGCGAATAGGTGTCAAAAGCAGCACCTCGTCACCAGGTTGGAAAGACACAACGTGGTGGGATTCGTCATAGATGATCTTCTGCTCGTGCTGTCTCGCTTCAGTATTGATGCGACCCTGATGGGGAGACTGGGCCAGGCGGGAAATGTATTCTTCGCTAGGAGACTGACATGAATTCCCGTGGCTGCTAAAGAAGGAGACGTCGAGAAAGGTAGTCGGGGTGCGTCCGTACACGAGGTAAAACGGTGAGAAGCAAGTTGTTCGCTGAACGGCGGTGTTGTAAGCGAATGTCAGGAATGGTAAAAGAGTATCCCAGTTTTTGTGGTCGGGTTGAACGTAAACAGCTATCATGTCTGCAAGGGTTCGGTGAAATCTTTCTGTGAGACCATTTGTCTGAGGGTGGTAGCTTGAAGCTGTCTTGTGAGTAGTTCCAGAAGCGCGCAGTACTTCATTTAAAACTTGTGACAGGAACACTTTGCCGCGGTCACTAAGCATTACACGAGGAGCCCCATGACGCAGTATTATTGCGTGAAGAATAAAGTCTGCAACTTCCACAGCTGAGCCTGTAATAACAGAGGAAGTCTCAGCGTAGCGTGTCAGGTGGTCCACGGCAGTCACTATCCATCGTTTGCCAGCAGATGTGACGGGGAGAGGCCCGTAAAGGTCAACACCTACAACCTCGAACAGCATTGAAGGGCACGGAAGTGGCTGTAGAGGTTCAGCAGGTGCCGACGTGGGGAGTTTACGACGCTGGCATGGGTAGCAGGAACCGACGTACCGAGCTACACTAGAAGAAAGGGCAGGCCAGTAATAACGACATCGAATGCGGTCAAGAGTTTTTTTAAAACCAAGATGACCAGCAGTCAAGTCGTCATGGAAGGCTTCGAGCACCTGAAGTCGAAGAGAGCGTGGCAGTACAGGAACCCAGCGCTGACCATCAGGGTGGTAGACGTGGCGGTAGAGAACCCCATTGTCCAGCTTAAAGTGCAGGAGTTGACGACGGAGTCGCGCGTTTGGTGGATGAGAAATTCCCGAAAGGCGGTCCATGATGCGTCTGCAGTATGAATCGGACCGCTGGCAGGAGATAAATGTTGGCTCGTCGTCCGAAAAGGGTTGCGTTATTGATGCGAGCGTATGAACTTTGGTAGATGTGGTGGTTGAGTTCTCACCAACGCTCATATGGGTAGTTGGAAGCGGGCAACGAGATAAAGCATCAGCGTCTTGATGTTTTCTGCCTGACTTGTAAGTTATGTCAAAGTCGTACCCCTGCAGGCGTAGTATCCACCGACCTAAGCGTCCGGACAAGTTCTTCAGTGTAGAAAGCCAGCATAAGGCATGGTGGTCCGTAACGATTGTGAAGTGACGGCCGTGGAGATAGGGACGGAACTTCCGGACCGACCAAACCACAGCCAAACACTCTTGCTCAGTTATAGTGTAGTTGTTTTCAGCAGCGGTGAGTACGCGACTGGCATATGCAACAACTTTCTCTAGGGAAGACTTGTCGCGTTGTAGAAGAACGGCTCCTATACCAAGGCCGCTAGCGTCGGTATGAAGGATAGTCGAAGTGGCTTCGTCAAAGTGGCAGAGCAGAGGTTCAGACTTGACTGCCCGCTTCAACAGGTCGAATGCTGTTTGGCATTCTTGAGACCACAGAAAGGGGACGTTGGAAGCAAGTAGTTGGTGTAATGGAGCAGCAATAGAAGCGAAGTTCTGGAAAAACCGGCGAAAATAGGAGGCAAGGCTAAAGAAACTGCGAAGCTCCTTTGGTTTTTCGGGGCGCGGAAAGTGAAGGACTGCAGAAATCTTGTCAGGGTCGCGCCGGATGCCATCTTGCTAACGACGTGTCCTAAGACCTTGATAGATTTGCTAGCGAAAGAGCATTTCTTCGTGTTTATCTGAAGCCCGGCGCCGGCAAGGCACGTCAAAACTTGATCCAATCGTTCTAGGTGCTCAGGAAACGTTGATGAAAAGATAATAATGTCGTCCAGGTAGCAAAGGCAACTTTTCCTATTCAGGCCGCGCAGCACGGTATCTATCATGCGCTCAAAAAGTCGCGGGTGCGTTGCAGAGCCCGAAAGGCATGACGTTGAATTCATATAGCCCGTCGGGGGTTGCGAATGCCGTTTCTCCTTATCGTCTTCATGCATGGGGATCTGCCAGTACCCAGAACGCAAGTCGATGCTTGAAAAGAATCCGCGCCTTGTAGGGAATCAAGGGCGTCGTCAATGCGTGGCATTGGGTACACGTCTTGCGTGTGATCTTATTGAGCGCCCGGTAGTCCCACGCAAAACCGCACAGAGCCATCCTTTTTATGGACCAAAACATAGGAGACGACCAAGGGCTAGATGAGAGACGGATGACTTCCCGTTTAAGCATGTCCCGCAACGTTTTCTTCTATAATTTTTCTTTCAGTTAGAGACACGCGGTAGGGTTGGCGGTGTACAATAGATGTCCCAACAGTTTGAATTCGATGTGCTGTAGTATTAGTGCGGCCCAGCTTTGACGAGCAAATATCGAAAGAATTTGCATGTTGCTGTAACAATGTGAGCAGCTGGAAAATCCCTCCTTAAAGTAGTTGGTGAGAGCAGCGGGACAGGACAGCAAACTGGACATGATGGCGGATGCCGTCGATGAAAACACGCCACAGTACAAAGCGCGGAAGGGCGAATGATGTTCCCCTGGGCAGCAACTAACGTGGGGCCATCGTAAGGCGTCATTACTTTCCTAAATGTTCACACAAATCAGCACGTATCACAGACAATGTCGCACCTGTGTCCACCAAAGCATCGACTCGCACTCCTTCCACTTCCACAGAAACCATGTTACACGGCCTAATGGAGGAATTTCAGTTCTAATTCCGAATGCAGTTTTTCCTCCACAAACTGCATCAGTTTTCCGAATGAATATCAGAGTTGAATGAGGCGGGCCGAAGTGGAGAAGTGGAACGGCGGAAGGGTGAAGGCGAGCGGCGTCTCGTGTTTCGGCTGTTTCGTGGTGCATTCGATGCTGGAGGAGATGGAGACCGGTGCGGGGGAGACGAATAACGCCGACCTTGATAAGACGCCCCGGTGTACAAATCCCGTTCACGCACATCGTTCCGACGCTCATCTTGCTGGCGCTTTCGGCAGAAACGAGATATGTGGCTGCGATAGCCACAGTAGTAGCATACAGGGCGAGACGAGCGCCACGGTGGGGAATAGAAGGCATTCGGAGCACCTGGAGATAGCGCGGTCAGGTGGGCTGAAGGGTCAGGGGCCACGGAATGGTAGTTCACCGGGGTAGCGGCAGCAACTGACGCGTAGGATGGACGTGGCAATGTCGCGTGGGCGTCGCTGGGAGGCACGGCAGCAACTTGAGGGTACGTGGCTATAGGGTGAGAAGCAGGTGGCTGTACGGGCGCAGAGCCAGTCAGGGATGTAAGTTCCTCCCTGATGATGTCACGTAAGGGCATTCCCGAAGGCTGTGTAGGTCGCGGTGTCGGAGGTGTGAAGCCCATGGACCGCAAGTCTTCGCGTATAATGTCCCGGATGAGGTCACGCAGATGGCCATCTGACGTGGACTGGTGGTCGCCGATGTCTGGTTGAAGGCGGACGGAGTCCTGCGCATCAAGGCGCTGGCATGTCGCCACGACAACAGCGATGGTAGCTGGGTTTTGCACAGCAAGGGCATTAAAGGCAACAGGCCCAATGCCTTTCAATATGTGGCGCACTTTATCCGATTCCGGCATGGATTTATTGACACGCCGGCAGAGTGCGAGGACATCCTCGATGTATGAAGTATACGATTCACCGGGATGTTGTCGGCGAGTATTGAGTGTCCTCTTCGCGACGGCGGATCGAATGTCTGGTGTCCTAAAGACGTGCCGCAGCTGCTGCTGGAAGGTAGCCCAGTCGGGTAAGTCAACGACGTGGTTAAAATACCACGTCTTCGCGACTCCAACCAGATAAAAAGGCACGTAATCCAGTTTGGCGGCCTCGTCCCACCTATTAGCGGCACTTACGCGGTCGTAGTCATCAAGCCAGTCTTCTACGTCTTCTCCCCGAAGACCAGCGAAGAGCGGGGGTTCCCGCTGATGTCCGTGTACGTAAGTAGGAGGGGCAGCTTGCGGCGGTGCGTGGTTGATGACATCAGTGCCGGCAGGCTCGGTCTGGGACATGCTGCCTGACTGTGGGCGCAAGCGGCGGCCTGAACGAAGCTCCAGGGGGTATAGCGGGCTGCGGGAGGTCACAGGACCGAAAATCCACCTCCACCACGTATGAAGTCTTGGTAGTCTTGGCTGCGACAGCGTTTATTTGAGGAAAGACCTTGCAAAACGAACGGGCAGAGCCAGCACACAGACGATGACGAAGATGATGACCCAGAGTGGTAATAAGGGCAAAGAGACAAGCGGATGATGGTGATTGTGATTATGCAGGGATGAGGACGATGTAAGTTACGAATGCCCACAATATATATATATATATATATATATATATATATATATATATATATATATATATATATATATTGTACCCCGGAGAATAGTGGCACCAGCTCTGTGCCAGCGTGAAAGAAGACGTTGACGTCCGTGAGTGGCTTGTGCTTGCCGGGTTCCTGCCTGTACCAACTTGTTGCAGCTAACGTTTCTCGAATAATGACCTGTGTTTCTACGCCACCTCGCTCGTTGCATTTGGTGCGAACGTGCTGGGTAACGTCCTGGAGCTCCGCAGCTGTAAGCAACCATCTGAGTCCGCGATTATCGAGCGCGTCAATCCCCCACAAGCCTCTTCCGCGCTGCCACCTGCTATGTGCCCTGGTGTACTTCGTCTGCTTAACCCACCAGTATACAACGGCACTGAAGATCATGATGTCGAGGACTGGCTGGTAAAGTACGAGCGTGCCAGCGCGATTAACAAGTCGGATGACCGTGCGTAGCTGACTCGTGTCATCTTCTACCTGACGGATTTGGCCAACCTATGATTCACCAACCACCAAGCCGACAGTCCCACCTGGTCGGTTTCCAAAGAGGCCGTGACCTCGTTTTTCGGTTGTCCAGCCATGCGCAAGCTTCGTGCTGAACTGGGTCTGCGGGGACAATTTCAGCGTAATGGTGAGAGCTTCACGAGCTACATTCAGGATGGGATCGGCCTCTGTAGGCGAGTTGATGCGAGGATGACGGAGGCTGATAGAATAAAGAATATATTGAAAGGCATTAATGACGACGCTTTTCATATGCTTGTGGCCAAATACCCACAGACCGTCACAGCCGTGATTCAGCTATGTCAGAGCTTCGATGAGCTGCGCAAGCAGCAAATTTCTACACGTCGCGCTAATACACAAACAGCGGATATTTCGGCTTTGGAGCGCAGAAACAGTGGCCCCAACTACAGCCTGTTAATGCGTAAATTCAACAGTACATCTGGGAGGAAGTTGCTCGACAGCTCTCTCTTGTCGCCACCATCAACGAGACCGCCACAGCACTGGATCACTCACTTCGCCGTGCTATTCAGACGCAAGTTGCCGAGGCTCTCCCTTCGCCCGCGCCCCCCATATCAGTTGCTGCAACGCTGACTTATGCAGAAGCCGTCCGCCGACCTCCTGCCCAACCGCTGCTTCCTTCATACAGTTAAGCTACCAATCACTACAGGTCACCAGTTTTGGTTTATCCGGTAAATCGGCCCTTTCCACCACCTCGAGCAACTGTAAAATCTTGGCGTACTCCGGATAACCAGCCTGTCTGCTACAACTGCGGTATCCCAGGACATGTCGCGCGCTACTGTCGTTGCCGTGGATTCTATTTTAATGATGCTCAGCATTCCGGCAACATACCTCGGCAATCAGAACCACATGCGACACCTGATGCACATTACCCCCGCTCACGTCCAGACTTCAGCCAACGTCGATCTCCTTAACCCCGTCTTCGGTCTTCTTTCCCCATGCTTCGCCGTTCCAACCGCGCGCAGGAGGAAAACTAACAGTCGCAGATCCTGAGGCAAGAGCTGCGCCCCCGACGAAATTTCCAAGGCCTCATCTTTCGCCCTCCAACGAGATTGCTGTGTTTGTGGACGGTTTCGCCACAACTGCTCTTGTCGACACAGATGGCGCTATTTGTGTAGTCAGTGAAATGTTATGCCGCAAAGTGAACAAAGTGACGACTCCTTTGGTTGAAATTTCTTTACGCACAGCGAGTTCGCAACACGTCCAACCTTCTGCCGCAAGCACTGCTCGTGTTGTGATTCAAGGAGAGCTTTACATCGTTGAATTTGTCGTCCTCCGCATGCGTCTCATGAAATCATCTTGGGATGGAACTTTCTTTCCGCTAATCATGTGGTTGTCGACTGCGCTCGTGCTCAACTTGTATTGTTTCCATTCAGCACGACATTCATAGATATCCTTCGCCCACCCAAAAAGGTGATCGTCGCGGCTGACGTCGTCATCTCTGCTTTTTCAGTCGCCGCGGTATCTCTTTTGTGCAACTCCGTTCCCGATTCAACTGCTTTCTTTATGCCGTCACAAAAATGCGCTCGTCGCCAGAACCTCTTCGTCCCTTTTGCCGTCATAACACTTGCCGATGGTTCCAGAGCCGTTTACGTGTGCAATCCGTTCCCTTGTCCAGCTACCTTGTTGCATGGCGAATGTATTGGGCATCTTACGTTGCCATCTTTCCTTTCGATGCCCCTTCCGAGATACGTCAACGTCCGTGGATGCTGTCACGGCTGCCACCACACCCTCACTACCTGAAGAAGACGTTCTGTTGCGCAGCGCGGACACCGGGCTTACGCAAGACCAGCGCAATCACCTCATTCAACTACTTGAACGTTTCTGCGCCTCCTTCGACCACGGACAACCTCCCTTGGGACGCACGTCAGTTGTCGCTCACCATATCGAGACCGGTCATCATAATCCACTTCGTCAGCGCCCCTACCGCGTCTCGCAGGCTGAGCGTTACGTCATCACTCAACACGTCGACGAGATGCTGCAACGTGGTGTTATTCAACACTCACACAGTCCTTGGGCTTCGCCAGTGGTCCTCGTGCGAAAAAAGAATGGCTCCATCAGGTTTTGCGGGGATTCTTGTCGACTAAACAAGATCACACGCAAGGATGTTTATCCCCTGCCATGCATTGATGACGCCTTGGATTGCCTGCAAGGCGCAGAGTTTTTCTCTTGACTGGATGTGCGCTCTGGATTTTAGCAAGTGCCAATGGCCGAACCAGACCGTTCAAAAACGGCGTTTGTGACCCCTGACGGCTCATATGAATTAAATGTAATACCCTTCGGTCTTTGCAATGCGCCTGCGACTTTTGAAAGGATGATGGACAGTGTCCTTAGGGAACTTAAATTGCACATTTGTCTTTGCTGTTTAGACGACATAGTTGTATTCTCGGCGAACTTCGAAACTCATCTTTCTCGTCTGGAACAAGTTCTTCAGTGCCTTACGGCAGCCGGGTTGCAACTAAACTTCAAAAAAATGTCCTTTTGGCGCCCGCAAACTCGCCATTCTCGGCCACGTCGTCTCAAAAGAAGGAATATCGCCAGACCCAGCTAAACTGCGTGCCGTTGCCGAGTACCCCATGCCTACTACCCTAAAAGAGCTCCGTAGTTTCGTAGGCTTGTGCTCCCATATTCGGCGTTTCATTCGCAATTTTGCCTCAATAATTGCCCCCCTGACTCAGCTTCTCTCCCGTAGAGCGGACCTCTCTGGCTGGAATCGCCACTGCGATGACGCATTCACGGCGCTGCCCCGGCTACTCACGTCTCCGCCAGTTCTCCGCCGCTTCGATCCTAATGCACCCACTTAAATTCCCACGGCCGCAAGCGGTGTCGGCCTCGGTGCCATTCTCGCTCAACGCAAGGATGGCTGCGACGAGTACGTTGTCGCCTATGCTTGCCGTACCCTAACGAAGGGTGAGTCCAACTATTCCGTCAGAGAAAAGTAGTGCTTGGCTATCTTTTGGGCTATAGGAAAACTTCGCACTTACCTTATGCCTTATGCTGGCTAGCGTCCATGAAAGATCCTGTTGGCCGCCTCGCTCGTTGGGCTTTACGCCTTCACTATCCTGTTCACTATCCGATGCACTATCCCGTTCTCCACTGCCTCCTGACCTTGCCTGCTTGCCCACTGCCATCTGCGATTCGTCATCGTTGAGCATCACCGACATGTCATCTGAGCAGTGCAAGGATCCCTGGATCAATTCTTTGCTCGACGTCCTCTCTCGCAGTTCGTCAGAAACGACTTCACGCTCCCTCTCTCGTCAAGCAAGACACTTTGCTGTCCGTGAAGGCTTGTTGTATCGCCGCAATTACGTGATGGAGGACGGCCGTAGGTGGCTCCTTGTCATCCCTCGTCATTTGCGCTCGGACATCTGTGCTGCCTTTCGCGATGACCCCCAGTGAGGCCATGCTGAAGTATTTGAAACTTACTCTCGCCTTCGTCTAAGATACTACCGGCGCGGCTTGTATCGGCACGTTCGCCAGTACGTTTGGTCATGCACCACGTGTCAACGACGCAAGACGTTTTCTCACAGCACTGCTGGCCCTTTGCAACCCTTAACCTGCCCAGCGAGACCATTCCACCATGTCGAAATTGATACTTATGGTCCTCTACCCAACGCTCTTCGCAGCAACCGGCGGATTATCGTCGCCGTCGATCATTTGACATGCTACGCTGAAACATCTGCGCTGCCTGCTACCACTGCGAAAAACGTTGCGTCCTTTCTACTTCACCATCTCATTTTGCGACACGGTGCACCTCGTGAACTACTGAGTGACCATGAACGCGTGTTTCTCTCGAACGCCATCGACGAGCTGCTTAAGAAATGTTGCACTGTTCATCGGAAAACCTCGGCATACCATCCTCAAACCAGTGGTATGACAGAACGCTTTAATCGCACCCTTGGAGATATGCTTGCCATGTACGCCTCTGACGACCACACTCATTGGGACCAAGTGCTCCCTTTTGTCACGTACGCGTACAACTCTGCACCACAAACAACCACTGGCTTTTCTCCTTTCTTCCTCCTGTACAGACGTGAGCCATCATGCTTCATGGACACCATTCATCTTACAGGCCTGATGTTTCCGAAGCGACGCCTGTTTCCGAAGCAGCTGCTTATGCCGAAGAGTGTCGTCAACTTGCTCGCTCATTTACCGCACAAGACCAATGGCGCAAGAAAACTGACCACGATGCCTCTGCATGTAGTGTCCACTATAACCCAGGAATGCTGGTTTGGCTCTGGGTCCCGTCTACATCTCCTGGTCTTTCCCCGAAGCTTTCGTCGAAATACCATGGCCTCTACCGTGTGGTGCGACAAACATCTCCTGTCAACTATGAAGTTGAGCCCAGTGATCCACCTTCCGACCAACGCTGGCGTTGGCGTGAAACAGTACACGTATCACGCCTTAAACCGTGCTATGACCCCCTTGTCGTGTCATTTCCCTAGGTCGTCAGGTTGGCTCCTTTCTGCGCGGGGAGTAATTGTACCGAAGCATAGTGGTGCCAGCTCTGTGCTAGCGTGAAAGAAGACGTTGACGTCCGTGTGTGGCTCGTGCTTGCCGGGTTCCTGCCTGTTAGCTTGTTGGGGATGACGCTTCTCGAATAATAACCTCTGTTTTTACGTAACCCAGCTCGTTGCAATATATATATATATATATATATATATATATATATATATATATAGTTATAAACTTCGAGAATAGTGCAGTATAGGAAACAAAACAATAAAATATTTATTTAATCCTAACAGTTTCGGCTGGTGGACCAGCCTTCTTCGGAGGATCTAAGTGAAATCATTTCACTTTGATCCTCCGAAGAAGGCTGGTCCACCAGCCGAAACTGTTAGGATTAAATAAATATTTTATTGTTTTGTTTCCTATACTGCACTATTCTCGAAGTTTATAACTTTTATTACGGTAGCCGGAAGAAACTCTGATCATCTATTTCATCTATATATATATATATATATATATACAGTAAAAAGAGGTCGACAAACGTGCGAAAAAACACTAGTTTTACTAACGTTTCGGCAGGTGGGCCTGCCTTCGTCGGAGTGATTCACTCCGACGAAGGCAGGCCCACCTGCCGAAACGTTAGTAAAACTAGTGTTTTTTCGCACGTTTGTCGACCTCTTTTTACTGCATTTTCCACCGGATCCATTGAATATCACCCCACCATATATATATATATATATATATATATATATATATATATATATAAATATATATATATATATATAAGGTAAAGAGGTGTACACCTAAGGGCTCGTTTTTCCGTGTTTGACACAATTTAATGAGATCTAGCAGACAATAATGCCAAGGAATGATGTATAGGGGAAGTTATTAGACCAACTGTAATGTAAATAAGAAATAAAAGTGGGTGAAAAAATAACCAGCCGTGAGCAGGAATCGAACTTATGACCTCCGAATAACGAGTTTGATGCTCGAACGCGTTATTCGAAGGTCGTAAGCTCTTAGTGTGCCACACTCGCCGCCGTGGCTACTGGTGGCGCTGACTGACACTCCCACGTATATATTTCCATATATACCTAATGATGTGGCTGGGAGGATAGCTGCCGTGGTAGGTTTATGATACGTAGAGCATCGAACGCGTCAATCGAGGGTCGCAGGTTCAGTTCCTGCCCACAGCAAGTTATCTTTTCACTAACTTTTCTTTCTTCACAATTACAATACAATTCCGTCTAATAACTTTCATACTTTCTTTGGCAGTATTGTCTCTTAGCTCTCAAAAATATTGTGTGAAAACAAGAAAAAAGAAGCCCCTGACTATACACTTCTGTCCCACTCGCGTCAATAATAAATATTCACAAGTCAGCGACTAGTCTAGTTTCGAAAAAGAAGTGTTGCTGATGATGCTGCAAAAAAGAGCAGATATGGTGCGATAGCCCCGGACTTTGAAACTACGACGATATTGCCGCAGAGACTGCCTTCTACCAGGAGAACCAGCGCGACGCTATGCAAGCGTCTACAACTACCAGGAGAACCAGCGAGACGCTACGCAAGCGTCTACAACGTAGCGCACCTGCGCGCGCTGTAGCAACGCGATTCATTGCTCCTCGTGCTTGGGCTCGCGACGGTGGCCTGATCGACGGGTTGTGGAAAAAGGTGTTCGAGAGAGACGCTAGTGTGGAACGCTTTAGCGGACTCAGTTATTTACCTATTTTTCTGGGCACAAGTTCGCCCTTTAATAAAGCTATTGTTTGTGTCACCCTCTTGCAATACGTGACATTCTGGTGGAGGTGCCGGGGTATGATTGGAAGTCCCTCAGGCGCAAGAGAGCGGAGCCCCGACCCTCAACGACTGGAACCTGGCGAATTGACTCCTGTACACCAGCGTTCGAGCCGTCGTCTTCGAGGAGACCCGCCTGAATTCGGACCGCTCACCACTGCTCCAGCAACGCAAGCAGCTTTTACAAACGACCCCACAACGATGGCCACCGCAGGTTCTACATCCGAGCTCATCGTGTCACCACCGTGCCTGCCTGAGCCCTTCCACGGTGACTCGCACGAAGATGTAGAAGACTGGCTGGAACATTTCGAGCGAGTCGCAAGGACCAATGCCTGGGATGAGACAAGGAAACTTGGACGCGTGTACTTTGCGTTGCAGGATTCAGCGAAGGTGTGGTTCGAAAATCACGAAGCGGTGATAACAACATGGGAAGATTTTCGACAACACTTGCTCGCTGCGTATGCCAGCACCGACCGCCGAGAGAAGGCAGAGAACGCTCTCCAGTCCAGGAGTCAACGCACGAATGAGAGTGTCAGCATGTATGTCGAAGACATGTGCCGGCTCTTCAAACGCGCTGATCCGAACATGACGGAAGAGAAGAAACTGCGCCACCTAATGCGTGGAGTCAAGCAGGACTTGTTTGCTGGGTTAGTTCGCAATCCACCACGCACGGTTGCCGAGTTCCGCACCGAAGCAACAACCATAGAGAAGGCGCTACAGCAGCGTGCCCGTCATTACAACCGAGACGCCAGTAGCGCACCAGTGGACGTCCTATCGGCAGGCCAAAGTAACAACAGTGAAACGCTAAGAGAACTGGTGCGATCCATTGTAAGGGAAGAGATTCAGAAGTTGATGCAGCCACAAGTGATGCCAACAGTCTCGACCCTCGCCGCCGTCATTCGTGACGAAGTCCGGCACGCCATCCTTCAGCCGGAACCTGAGCCGCAACCTGTTCGACTGGAACAACCACTGCAGACACGTCGCATGCCAACGTACGCGGACGCTCTACGCCAGCCTGCCGTGCACAATGCTTCTTTCGTAGCCCCCAGTACACGCCCGTCGGCTTCGCATGGCTCGCCCTTTCTCGGAGAGCTGAGACCACGAAAAAGCGACGTGTGGCGCACACCCGACTGGACGCCGCTTTGCTTTCATTGCGGAGAGGCTGGACATCTTTACAGAACGTGCCCATACCGGAGGGCCGGCCTGCGGGGGTTTTCTGTGAACGCACCATGCCCGCGTAATGGTGAAAGACCCATGGAGATAGAAGATTACCTGTCAAGGCAGCAACTCCCATCTGCTAGTTTTCAGCACCAGCCAAGGTCACCGGCGCCGAAACGTTACCGATCACCGAGCCCCCGGCGTCCAAGTTCCCCATTCTCAGGTCCACCAAGACGTTCAACGAGCCCGCGGCAGGAAAACTAAGTCCAGCGACCTGTGGAGGCAAGGCCGCTGTTGTTCGACAAGGCGAAGATCCTCCGTCAAGACCCGAGGGTAGCAGCGACAGGCAGAAAAGAACGGCTAAGATAAGTAAGGAATCAATTTCTTCGGACTTGCGCGTTACGGTGGACGAGCGGGAATTGAGCGTTTTAGTCGATACCGGTGCGGATTATTCAGTCGTCAGCTACGCGTTCGCGAGGGATCTCAAGAAAGTTTTGACGCCGTGGAGTGGTCCACAAATAAGAACGGCTGGGGACCACAGGATAACACCAGTGGGAAGATGTACCGCGAGAATAGGAATTCAGGGTGCTACTTACGTGGCTGAGTTTATTGTGCTTCCGGAATGCTCAAGGGACGTAATTCTCGGGATGGATTTCTTGCTAGCGAACGGTGCCATAATCAACCTACAAAATTCTAGCGTTTCCTTCTCGACGAAGCTGGCCATAGACGAGAAGGAGGTAGAGAGCACTGCATTGCGGGTTATCGACGAAGACATAACCGTGCCACCACGATGCAGCGTGCTGGTTGGCGTCAGAAATGACACATTTGCCGATTCCGAAGGCATAGCGGATAGCAACGTCGAGCTGCTACTAAAGAAAGGTATTTGTGTAGCCCGGGGCATCATTCAATTACGTGATGGGTGCGCCAGTGTGTTGCTCACAAACTTCGGAAATGCAATACAGCATGTTGCAAAAGACACTGCCATTGCCTTTCTGCACAGCTTTACTGCAGCGACAGATTTGTGTGGCCTCACGTCAGCACCACCTGCTTCGGGAAGTACGGATGATGTCGGAGCTGCGGTTTCAATAAATAGAAGTCTATCATCAGGCGAAAGGCAAATCATACAGGACCTCATAAGAGACTTCTCAGAGTGTTTCTCCACCTCGTCAAAAGTACGTCGCACGCAGATCGTTAAACACCGAATAATAACTGACGAGCAAACAAGACCTGTTCATCAAAACCCGTACAGAGTTTCACCCAAAGAACGAGAGGTCATAAAGGGTCAAGTGCAAGAGATGCTGGAGGATGATGTCATCCAACCATCCAACAGTCCGTGGGCATCGCCAGTAGTGCTTGTGAGGAAAAAGGACAACACGTTGAGATTCTGCGTTGACTACCGGAAACTGAACAGCGTGACCAAGCGCGACGTATACCCCTTGCCACGTATCGATGATACATTAGATCGCCTACGGCATGCCAGATATTTCTCGTCATTAGATTTAAAAAGCGGGTATTGGCAAATTGAAGTGGATGAAAGAGACCGCGAAAAGACGGCTTTCGTAACTCCGGACGGCTTGTACGAATTTAAAGCACTCCCATTCGGCCTTTGTTGTGCGCCGGCGACATTCCAGCGCATGATGGACAGTGTTCTATCGGGTCTCAAATGGCAGTCATGTTTAGTATACTTGGACGATGTTGTGGTATTTTCTGCAACCTTTGAACAGCATATAGAACGACTACGTTCAGTGCTTCACGCCATCCAGTCGGCCGGCTTGACTATTAAACCGGAAAAGTGTCAGTTTGGATATGAAAAGCTTCGTTTTCTCGGTCATGTGATCAGCGCTGAAGGTGTTGGCCCGGATCCGGACAAAACTGCGGCCGTTGCGCGATTCCCCAAGCCGAGAGACAAGAAGGAGGTGCGTCGATTTCTGGGCTTGTGCGCTTACTACAGACGATTTATAGAAAATTTCTCGAAAATTGCTGAACCTCTGACCAGACTCACAAAAGAGGAAGAATCATTCGTTTGGCATAAGGAACAAGAGAGAGCTTTCGAGGAACTAAAGTACCGTTTACAAGCCCCACCGATCCTCGCACATTTTGATGAAACTGCGGACACGGAAGTCCATACAGACGCAAGTAATCTTGGTCTCGGCGCGGTATTAGCTCAATGGCAAAATGGAGAAGAGAAAGTCATAGCCTATGCCAGTCGCACCCTGTCAAAAGCTGAAAAGAACTATTCTGCAACGGAAAAAGAGTGCTTGGCAGTTATATGGGCGATTAGCAAGTTCAGGCCATATCTCTACGGCAGGCCGTTCCGCGCCGTCAGCGACCACCATTCACTTTGCTGGCTGGCGAGCTTAAAAGACCCGTCGGGACGACTTGCGAGATGGAGCCTCAGGCTCCAAGAATACGATATTACAGTTGTATATAGGTCGGGAAGAAAACACAGCGATGCTGATTGCTTATCACGCTCGCCACTGGACTCTACCTCTTCGGAAGAGGACGACTTTCCGTTCCTTTGTGTTGTGAAGGCTTCAGATATCGCCGAGCAGCAACGATCCGACACAGAACTGCTCCCATTGATAAAATTCCTCGAAGGGCACGACTCCCAAGTTCCACGTGTATTTAGGAGAACATTATCGTCGTTCTGCCTCCGTGGTAATGTACTCTACAAAGGAACTTCAAAAGCAACAAAGAAAAGTTCTTACTCGTTGTGCCGCAAGTCATGAGACGTGAAATATTACAAGCTTGCCATGATGAACCGTGCTCGGGTCACTTAGGTGTCAGCCGGACATTCGCCAGAATTCATCTGAAATATTACTGGCCCAAGCTGTTAGCATCGGTACAGCATTATGTGAAGACATGCCGCGAATGTCAAAGGCGCAAAACACCACCTCTGAAAACTGCCGGCCTGCTCCAGCCCATAGACCCACCTGAGACTCCTTTTCAGCAAATTGGAATGGATCTTCTCGGGCCGTTTCCAATGTCATCCTCAGGAAAGAGGTGGATTATTGTCGCAACCGACTATTTAACGCGGTACGCAGAAACTGGCTGCCTGGAACGAGGAACGGCTGCGGAAGTTGCCAAGTTCTTCGTTCACAACATAGTTCTGCGACATGGCGCCCCGATGGTAGTTATCACCGATCGCGGAACAGCATTCACATCGGAGTTGATGCAGTGCCTGATGAATATGACTAATACCACTCATAGAAAAAGTACTGCGTATCATCCCCAAACGAACGGGTTGACGGAACGCCTAAACCGCACCATAGCGGATATGTTGTCGATGTACGTGGACATAGAGCATAAGACGTGGGACGAAATCCTACCTTATGCAACGTTCGCCTACAATACGGCAGTACAGGAGACCACCCGCATTCCTCCATTTGAGCTGGTCTATGGCCGTATGGTGACTACAACACTCGACGCTATGCTCCCTGTCGATAACGACAATTATGAGCCATCTGACGTTGAAGAATTCCTACAAAGAGCTGAAGAAGCGCGCCAACTAGCGCGACATCGAATACGTCAACAACAATGTAGGGACGCGAGCTACTACAACCTGCGCCGCAGAGAAGTCAAGTATCAGCCAGGCGATCAAGTGTGGGTGTGGACACCAATACGCCACCGTGGGCTGTCAGAGAAACTTCTTCGACGCTACTTTGGTCCATATAAGGTCATCCGCCAACTCAGTGACATAACTTATGAAGTTATTCCTGAAGGACAAGAGCGCTCAAGACGTCAAAACCATGCAGAGGTCGTACATGTAGCCCGCA
This sequence comes from Rhipicephalus microplus, assembly GCF_013339725.1. Classification (NCBI taxonomy): domain Eukaryota; kingdom Metazoa; phylum Arthropoda; class Arachnida; order Ixodida; family Ixodidae; genus Rhipicephalus; species Rhipicephalus microplus. Next base: position 28,964,854 of record NC_051175.1, on the reverse strand, counting down.
TGAAGCCCTACTTCGAGAGATGCTGAAGCATTCCCCCTTGCGTACTTCCCCCAACCGCGCATCGGGACGATGCGTATTTCGGAGGGGGAGTAATGCCGCAGAGACTGCCTTCTACCAGGAGAACCAGCGCGACGCTATGCAAGCGTCTACAACTACCAGGAGAACCAGCGAGACGCTACGCAAGCGTCTACAACGTAGCGCACCTGCGCGCGCTGTAGCAACGCGATTCATTGCTCCTCGTGCTTGGGCTCGCGACGGTGGCCTGATCGACGGGTTGTGGAAAAAGGTGTTCGAGAGAGACGCTAGTGTGGAACGCTTTAGCGGACTCAGTTATTTACCTATTTTTCTGGGCACAAGTTCGCCCTTTAATAAAGCTATTGTTTGTGTCACCCTCTTGCAATACGTGACAATATATATATATATATATATATATATATATATATATATATATATATATATTGATTTATTTATATATATATATATATATATATATATATATATATATTATATATATATATATATATATATATATAAGGCTTATACGCAGAAGGTTATAAGTATAAAAGTAGATGCGCTTTGACTGACGACGTTTCGACGGGAGCCCCGTATTTTTTAAGGTATAATATTTACACATTTTCGTGTCTCGGCTTCTCGAGACAGGAGGGAAGGGTACAGGCCCCGCCACGGTGGTCTAGTGGCTAAGGTACTCCGCTGCCGACCCGCAGGTCGCAGTATCAAATCCCGGCTGTGGCGGCTGCATTTCCGATGGAGGCGGAAATGTTGTAGGCCCATGTACTCAGATTTGGGTGCACGTTAAAGAACCCCAGGTAGCCGAAATTTCCGGAGCCCTCCGCTACGGCGTCTCTCATAATCATATGATGGCTTTGGGACGTTAAACCCAACAAATCAATCAACCAATCAGGGAAGGGGACAGAAAAAAATCTTAACAACAATAACATAAAAAGATGAAGAAAACGTGGAAGAAACGTTAGAAAAAGCAAGAGCGACACGGCGGAATTAGGAAGGGAAAGAAACTCAACAGAGTAAGGCGAACGTAAACAAGCAGTGCGATCTTTGTCAACAATACCTCCCAAGCACCAACCCTTCCCCCAAGTGGACATTGTGATGACCATTTCTGTATTTCACCTTTCGGTGCAATCCGCTGGCGGCTTGCCCCTTTTTAAAGTTTACGACAAATTGGTGAGGAGAGCTTAAGCTCTTCAAGCGCATGTTGGTAACGTTGGAAGATATGAAAGATCCGGCAATTGTGGCGCCCCCATCAATACTAATTATATGCGTTGGCTCCTGTCAGTGAAGGAAAAGAAGAAAAAAAGATAAAAAGAAAAAGTAAAAAGAAAAAAAGGGGAGGACTGTACGACATCCCGGAACACTAATCTGTGCGTTCCGGGTGTGCTTGGAAGCAGCAAACCATTTTCTATTGTAAGATGTATACGCTAAAAGCTTTGTTGGGGGTAATATTATTGTTGTATTGGGAGGCTAGGGGCAGAGTACTCATTAGAGAGGGGCGTTTGCGTCTTTTAGGGATCGTAACGGTGACTGAGTGCCTGGGTGTTCATTTATGTTGTTTTTTTTTTTCGTGTTTAATTTTTAGATAACGTAATATTCTCGTTGTTACCGTTCTTTGATTGTTCGAAAATTGCTTTTCAATAGTGTAACCGTGATGTCATCAAAGCTGTGGTCCTTTATTGTAGTGTGTTTTGAAAGTGGAAGGCCTGGCAGGGGTCGTACATTTGCCCGATAGTTGTTGAATCTAATTCTAAACGGAGTGTCTGTCTGGCCCACGTATTGCATGTTACATACCCCACATTCCATAAGGTATATCACGTTATCCGAGTCACAGTGCAGGGCACCTGTTACCCTGTGCCTAAAATCTGAGTGGGTGCTTTCCGCCACTGTCGTTGTCTGGATGTGTTTGCATACTTTGCATCTCCTTTTCCCGCAAGGGCGACACCCTGTTTGAGGTTTCACGCCTATGTTTGAAATAATCAAATCATATTTTATACTTTTTGGTCACTTTTATACCACACAAAAGGAGAAATGAACATTTTGGATAGTCGTACGCTCTGTTCCAATATGTTAAAGTGTTTTCTCAGGACCTTGTTTATGTCCAGTGGTTTGCTCGTGAAAGTTATTAGCAAATTTTTGGTATGGTGCTGGTCAGCATCTTTTTGGTGGTGTAGAAGAGGCTGGCGGTCCAGATTTTCCGCTTTTTTGATGGCGTCATCAATGATAGCCGGCGGGTATTCTTGATGAAGGAGTACTTCGCGCATATGCGGGCTGTTTTAGGGAAATCCTCGGTGCAGGATCAGATTCGTCGGAATGTGTGTGCTTGGGAATAGGGAATGCTGGTCTCGCAGTGTCGCAGGTGGCAGCTTTTGAAGTGCGGGTATTGTTGCCTGTTCGTAGGTTTTCTGTATACGCTAGTTACTAACGCACCATCGTCTTTTCGAATAAGTACATCAAGGAAGCTTAATTCAGTGTTAGAGTAGGAGTGTGTAAAATGAATTCCGGGGTGCACTTGGATAAATGCCTGTATGAGTTTGAGCAGCTCGTTCTCTGAATGTGTCCAAATCATGAATATATTGTCTAGGTACCGTTTATAGTATAAAGGTTTCGTATCACAAGATGAAAGACAAGTGGACCCTATATGGTGCATGAATATGTTAGCGTAGTTTGGGGTCATTCTTGTACGCATTTCTGTGCCATTGATTTCAAGGTAGTACTCATTATTAAATTGAAAGCTGTTCAATTCGAATACAACTCTCGTAAAGATTTCTATTGCTTTTTTGCTTGGATATGCGATAGGGCTGTAGGTGCCATGGGATTCAACAAGTGCTTTTACACTATCGTCATGTGGGATATTTGTGTAAAGTGAATGAACATCCAATGTTACGAGGAATGCACCTTCTGAAATTTTCACGTTTCATATAACCCAAAGAAAATGGTTTGTGTCCCTCAAGAAGGACTCGTGTGTGGACGGTATGTGCTTGAATAAAAAGTCAATATACCAGAAAATGGGTTCTGTTTACGTTCCCGTGCCTGATATAATGGGTCTGCCAGGGTTTCCCTCCTTATGGAACTTTGGCAGCATGTAAAAACGACCAGGCGCCGAATGTACCGTAGTGAGTGCCTTTTGAAGCTTTGAAATAATGGCGCCTTCACGTGTGAGATCCTCTAGGGATGTTACAATAATCTCTTTGTGCTCAGTGGTAGGGTCCGAGTCGAGGTGTTTGTAGAATTGTTTGTCATTTAGTTGTCAACTGCCTTCCTCGATGTAGTGTGATCTATTAGGAACACTTGCGCCTCCTTTGTCTGCTAGTTTAATTATGAGATTTTTGTGGTTGCCAACGCGAGTAGTGCCTCTCACTTTTTCCTTGATAAGTTATTTATACTTGGTTTGTGCACCTTGTACGCATGTATGACATCTTTCTGAACCACTTCTATATATCTGGACATCTGGATCTATATATAAACGCGGTTCAGAAAAATGCCATACATGCGTACAGGGTGCACAAAAATTTGTAAATATTATTATGCTTGAAAAAGACGGGGCTCCCGTCGAAACAGTCGGCTGAATTAACAAGTTGTTATGTGAAAGCGTATCTTCTTTTACACTTTTATATATATTGAAAGCCTCACCTCTGCTCAGAGGGGTCAGTTCGCAGTGCACGAGCACTGCTAACTATTGCAGCGCACAAGCCAGCAACGCAGGCAACAAGATCCGTCTTAAATGCACGACTCAAAGTAATCATCAACAGCCTTCTGAACTGACTCAACACGACACTGACGCACAGAGGAATACCGAAAACCTGGAACAATCCCCGTACACTGGCGGTCAATGGGACATACGCCACGAAACAAAAACAGAAAAGCCGGCTAGTGACTTAAGAGCAAGAAATAGCACTCACACGCAACTCGCCGTAGAATACGTGCCACCGGCTCGCCTTATAGCCGACGCCCCCAAAACCGGCGAGGCCTCGCCTATGTAGCACGTGCGGAGGGAGCACCTTTCGCGCCTAGCGCCAACGACGCCGTCTCGCTCGCTGGATTCCGTGCCAACCAGTTGTGCCCTCGTGATCTCCGACGGCAGTGCCTCTCTGGTCAACTGGGTTGGTCCTACGTCACGTTCTGACGCCGGTCCCCATCGACGACGACAGCGTAGCTCTGGCTGACTGGATTAGCCCTACGCTATCTCCTGTTGCCGACATGAGCTCTCGCTAGTGGTGCCCCGTCCTTGGACTCCAGTGACCGTGTTTCATCATCTTTCCTATCTTCTATTTACTTCCGTCGTCGCTCGCTGTCCCTGCGCATCTATATATATATATATATATATATATATATATATATATATATATATATATATATAAGGGAAAGAAGTGTATACCTAAGGGCTCGTTTTTTCCGTGTTTTAACACAATATTATTGAGATCGATCTAACAGACAGTAATGCCAAGGAATGTACAGGGCAAGTTATTAGAACCAATGGAATGTAAATAAGAAGAACGAAGAAAGAAAAATGGATGAAAAAATAACCAGCCGTGAGCAGGATATAACCTGCCCACGGCTGCTTATTTTTTCATCCACTTTTCTTTCTTCTTTCTTTTTGTTTACATTCCATTGGTTTTTATAACTTCCCCTGTACATTCCTTGGCATTACTGTGTGTTAGATCTCATTATATATATAAATTGTAGCGAAGCCTCCGAACTATGAAATGGGTCGAACTCTTGAGTACCTTCTAGTGGGGCTACCCAACAAGGACGCCGCTCGCACTGAGAGCCCGTGCTTGGCCGTTACTGTCGCCATTGTGCTTGCTCGCTGTGGACCGGCTAATAAACGCCTTAACATTTTGGTGGAGAGTGCTGTGCCCTTCAAACATCTTCGGTTCACATTCGATGCCCTTGGAGCTTAGATCCCGTACCGTGCCTTCAACCATGCAACAAGACGCCGCCCAGCAAACGCTTCCTCCTGCGCTGACGCCATGTTCCGGTGTTCACCGCATCCGCGACCCACCTGTCTTCACCGGCGCGGATGGCACCGACGTCGAGGACTGGCTCGTCATGTACGAACGCGTCAGCGTCCCCAATCATTGGGACGAGGCAGGTAAACTCGGTAACCTGGTTTTCTACCTCGCGGGTGTGGCTGGTATGTGGTATAACAACCACGCGTCTGATTTCGCAACCTGGTCCGATTTTAAGACCGCTATCACCAACGTTTTTGGCCGCCCTGCCGTTCGTAAGCTGCAAGCCGAGCAGCGCTTACGCGAACGCGCTCAGCAGGCCGGTGAATCATTCACCAGCTACATTGAAGACGTCTTGGACCTATGCAAGAAATGCAACGACAGCATGTCCGAATCAGACAAGATCCGGAACGTCATGAAGGGCATTGCCGATGATGCCTTCACGATGCTGCTGGCCAAAAACCCAGGCACAGTAGCTGAGGTCATCACGCTGTGCCAGAGCTACGAGGAGCTCCGCCGGCAGCGTTCGATGACCCGTCGCTCCACGTCTTAACACGTCCACGCCTTAACAATATATATATATATATATATATATATATATATATATATATATATATATATATATATATATATATATGTGTGTGACGCTATGATGAATGGGCGACGTGGCCCGGCTCATACCTCATGTTTATTCTATCTCTCACTTCTTCCTTCTCTGCTTCTACCAACCATCGCTACCTTCATACGTCACATAATTCCCCCTCCCCCCGAAAGAATTCGCGAGCTACAAACTATGAAGCATGAACAAGTGGTGTCTCATCATAGGAAAAAATATCACAAAATAGAGTAGTTCCATGTAACACGGCAGTTCCATGCGCTTGCACAAAAATCTTCACAGGGAAGGCAGTCCAGTGACATCTAGGAGACCTCAGGTGGGCGAGGTTGACTGTTGCGTTCTGGCCAACTGAAGCACGCCTTGAACGTAGAAATTACTGATGACACAGCGATTCTCGTCACGAATGAACAAGAGTCGAAGTACTTGTAGCATTTGAGAGTTGGATGTCGTAGGCACGAAGTTCTCCGTCGTAGACGCTGCTTTCTGTGTCGTGGCTGAGACAGAACGAGTGCTTGCAGCCTGCATGTGCGAGAACCGAAGCTGATGGTATGATGCCTTTGTTCCTTCATTGTACACGTGGTAGCTGCACGTCTCTTTCGTAGCTTTCTGTGGTCTTCTCTCAGTTTGTTGAATCGTAGACACGGCGTTGAGAACTGGTGCAGAAAACTTCGTCGACGTTGCTTTCTGCGAAAAATGGCTTAGGCATCGACTTCGTCTTTGCTTCTTTTTATGATGTTGTCTCTGATGATCTTTCAGCCACAAGTGTACTCGAGAGGAGGTTTCACTTGATCGTTGTTCTTGTTCGAGTAGCCGTTGCAGTTCTTGGAGTTCGTGAAGTTGCCTTTGTTGAAATTGCTCGTCTTCTTGGGAAAGTTCGTCAGATAAGTCTCTTTCAGGAACATGAGTCTGCTTTTCTTTAGATGGTGATGTGATCAGTAGATTGTCGGTAGTCGACACTGTACTGCTACGCTTGTCCGGCGATGAAAGCAGCGTGACAGGCTGATGAGAACGCTCCCAAGATGGTTGTGAGTCATCCTTGATTGTAAATGCTTCTGTCAGTTGACAATGCACCGGCGTTGGTGGATTCGAAATTCCTGCACTGCTTTGACTCACATGTGTGTTTTCACTTGACGATGAGAGCACAACAGACATGGCTTCAGGTGGTTCTGATGGCGTATGTTTTTCTTTTTGCAGCGTACTTTGGCTGACAATGTCTGTCGAACGACCCTGGTCCGAAACGTCAGGGTAGGGGCTGGTATTGTGAGGATTCACTAGTTCGTCACGCGTGAATTCCGTCGCACGCTCGAAACCGTCTGGGCCTTGTGTGTGACACGAATCATCAAGGAATTCGGGTGGTTCAGTAAAATGTGAAGTGTTGTGGTGCAGTGAACACGTTGAAAATGCCGATTTCATTGTTCTTGGGAAAGCCGGCTTTAGGTTTACTCTTTTGCCGAAATGGTCTAAATTCCTTTCGGTATACGGAGGCTTCACCTTGTCTGTTGCGACGTGCAAGTTACCAGTCGGTGTCCGAATGCGTGACGTTTTTTCGGAAGAGTCATATGATGGTACAATGGTGGTATATTTTCTCTGAGGTCTCGTTTGGAAAATAGGCTTACTGCGGGAAGACTTCGCGTAACTCTGATGGGCGAGTTGAAAAGCTTTCCGCTGATGAAGTATGGACAGGTCTTCATCGTATTCCTTGAAACGACTGATCATTTCTTCTTTGATCTTTTTCCAAGACTCATCGTTCTCGAAGATGTGGGTGAGGTAAAACTTGAATGCCTCACCTGAGATGTAGTCAGTGAAGTTTATGATCATCTCCCGTTCCGACCAAGATGCAGCGGTAGCGTGGAACTCAAACAGGTCGAACCAGTCCTGTACAGGTCCATCGTCCGCTGCTCCGGTGTACTTGGGGATGGGAAGGTCGGTCGATGATTCTGTCATGGTGCTGGTCGCTGTGTGCGGATAGGAGATGATTCCGTAGTCGATGTATGGTCAGGGCGTCTTGGGTAGAACTGCGTCGATGATGAGACACTGATGAAGTGGCTGGGAGGTCTTCATCCTGTCGACTCGTGTGACGCTATGATGAATGGGCGACGTGGCCCGGCTCATACCCCATATTTATTCTATCTCTCACTTCTTCCTTCTCTGCTTCTACCAACCATCGCTACCTTCATACGTCACATATATATATATATATATATATATATATATATATATATATACCTTTAATCCTACCCTTTTAATCCCTCCTTACCCCCATTCCTTGTGAGCTACTGCTGGGGTGTCGCACCAGATGCAGGCAGTTACGGGGCTCACTTTTTTTTCCCTTTTAATACCACATAAGCATCCCATCGCCCGCCGGCCACGGAAAAAAGCTCCCTGGCTTGTCGCGCACCCCTTCTTTTTTGCCACTTACTTCTCCGCCCCCTGTGGCTTCTTTGGATGCTGACGCTCGCCCGTGCATGTGCAATGCGCAAGTGCTCTCCTCGCCCTGCTTCCACCGTGCTATATATATATATATATATATATATATATATATATATATATTATAATGTAAATGCAAGGTAAGCAGCGGTAGCGGCGTCGGTACCGAAGCAGCAAGAGCAGGCCGAGTATACGGGCAGCGTCGCAGCAGCAATCAAGCAGTCCTAGCTCGTGCCTCGCGCCCACGTGTCGATGTCGCTGCAGTAGTGGGCATTCCTCTTCACTACACTTCGTCCCCCGTCGGAAAAGGAGCCATCCTGGCGACTCACGGTGAACAGAGTACGAGCGGGTCGTAATAAGGTTTCAGCCGCTGTACGTGAACAATTTCACGTCCCCGAAAGCGCTGGTCTGTGGATGGCGTAACGGGTTCGACGATGTAGTTAACTGGTGAAGTCTGCGAGACAATGCGGTAGGGTCCCTGGTATTTTGAAAAAAACTTCGAGGAAAGCCCTGTAGGCACAGCGGGAACCCAAAGCCACACAAGAGTGTCCGGAACAAAGTTGGGGTACGGGTGGTTATCGTCACGCCGAGATTTTTGTCTCCATTGGTCGATGGTTGTGAACGACTGGGCGAGCTTACGGCATTCCTCGGCGCGGCGGGCAGCTTCAGAGATGGGCGTAGACTTGGAGGAATCGGGGTGGTAGGGCAGAATGGTATCTAGTGTGGTGGAAGGGTCTCGGCCATATAACAGGAAAAATGGTGAAAAGCCCGTAGTCGCCTGTGGAGCAGTATTGTAGGCGTATGTTACAAAAGGCAGAATGAGGTCCCAGTCGGAGTGGTCTGAGGCAACATACTTTGATATCATATCGCCTAGGGTACGGTTGAATCTTTCCGTCAATGCATTCGTCTGCGGATGGTAGGCGGTGGTAGTCCGGCGAATAATACGGCATTCGGCAAGGAGTGCGTTGACGACTTCAGAGAGGAACACACGTCCTCTGTCGCTGAGAAGTTCGCGCGGTGCACCGTGACGGAGAATGAAGTGCCGCAAGAGAAAAGAAGATACGTCGCGTGCTGTGGCAGCCGGCAAAGCGGCTGTTTCTGCGTATCGCGTCAGATAGTCGACAGCGACAACAATCCAACGGTTTCCGGAAGCCGTGAATGGAAGAGGCCCGTACAGATCGATCCCAATGCGGTCAAAAGGCCTGGCTGGGCAAGGAATTGGCTGGATCGGACTAGAGGTATGATGAGGCAGAACTTTCCGTCGTTGGCACTGCGGGCATGACTGAATGTACTTGCGCAAAAAGGTTTACATGCCTCGCCAATAAAACCGGGAGGAAATCCGAGCGTATGTTTTGAAGATGCCCGCATGTGCTCACTGAGGGTCAGCGTGGAAAGCTGAACATATTGCAGCATGAAGATGGCGAGGTATGACAAGTAGCCACTTTCGGCCCTCAGACTTGTAATTCCTGCGATAAAGGAGGCCATCGCGGACCTCAAAGTTAGCCGCTTGACGGCGCAACGTTCGAGAAGATGGAGAAGTCGATGGATCTGAAAGGAATCGCAGAACAGAGCTGATCCAGTCATCCTTGCGTTGCTCAGACGCCATGTCACAGTTATCTGGGAACGCAACCATTTCGTCCACGGCAGATAAACATGCAGAGCTTTCAGCGGACATAGGCGAGCGTGATAAAGCGTCGGCATCAGTGTGACGTCGGCCAGACCTGTAGACAACACGCATGTCGAACTCTTGCAACCGCAAAGCCCAGTGAGCTAAACGGCCGGAGGGGTCCTTCAACGTGGATAACCAACAAAGCGCATGGTGATCGGTGACTACGTCGAAAGGGCGACCATATAGGTACGGTCTAAATTTACCTAGAGCCCATATAATTGCCTGACACTCCTTCTCTGTCACAGAATAGTTCTTCTCCGCTTTGGTGAGGGTACGGCTTGCGTATGCGACTACGTACTCCTGGAATCCCGATTTACGCTGCGCGAGCACGGCGCCGTGTCCAACACCGCTGGCATCGGTGTGTACCTCCGTCAGAGCAGTCGGGTCGAAATGACGCAAGATTGGCAGCGAGGTTAACAGACGGCGCAACTTTTCGAAAGCATCGTCACAGGCGGGTGACCAAGCGTAACTTTTCGAGTCACTGCGTAGAAGTTCAGTCAAGGGGGCGGTGATCATAGCAAAATTCCGAATAAAGCGGCGGAAATAGGAGCAGAGGCCAAGAAAGCTGCGCAGATCCTTCAGAGACGCAAGTTTATGGAACTCTGCAACTGCCAGAAGCTTGGCTCTGTCAGGAAGAATACCCTCGTTAGATACAACATGACCGAGGATTGTGAGCTGACTTGCGCCGAAGCGGCATTTCTTAAGGTTGAGCTGAAGGCCGGCGTCAGTTAGGCACTGCAGCACTTCATCTAGCCTGCGGAGATGCGTTGGAAAATCCGGGGAAAATATAATCACGTCATCCAAGTAGCACAGGCATGTTTTCCACTTCAGGCCACGCAAAAGATTGTCCATCATCCGCTTGAATGTTGCGGGTGCGTTGCAAAGACCAAAAGGCATGACACAGAATTCGTAAAGGCCATCAGGTGTGACAAAGGCTGTCTTAGGCTGATCTTCAGGTGCCAGAGGGACTTGCCAGTAGCCACTCCGTAAGTCAATAGAAGAGAAGAACTCCGCACCTTGGAGGCAGTCAAGGGCATCGTCGATTCTCGGTAACGGGTAAACGTCCTTTTGAGTTATTTTGTTAAGACGACGGTAGTCAACACAGAAGCAAATTGACCCGTCCTTCTTCTTAACGAGAACGACTGGAGATGCCCAGGGGCTGTTCGAAGGCTGGATGACGCCACGCTCGAGCATGTCAGCTACTTGGTCATCGATAACCTGGCGCTCGGCTGCGGACACGCGATAGGGTCTTTGACGCAATGGCGCATTGGTACCCGTGTTGATGCGGTGACACACGGCTGACGTGCGGCCGAGGGGAGTATGCTGGCAGTCGAAGGAATAACGGAACTTGTTCAGTAGTCGTAGAAGCTGAGCACGTTGCGAAACGGTTAACGTGTCGGCGATGGAGCTGCTCAGTACGTCCGGCCTAGTAGTCTGCGGCGAAGAGGCACAGGTCACTCCGGCGACTTCGTGTTCGGCGGAAGGACCAGCCGGCATGTCGATAATTGCAGAAGGGTCGAGACTGTAAACACGCCCGACGCACTCACCCCGGAGTAGTGTTACAGGACATGACAACAGGTTCGAGATGAGTAGTCTGCTGACGCCGTCATGAAGTTCTAAAAGGGCATAAGGTAGCGGCGAACACTTGCGACGAACGAAAAGAGCAGATGGCGTGAAAAGGGCACTAGACTCGGCGAGAGAGTTGCAAGACACCATGGTAAGGGCAAAAGAGTGCGGCGGTATGATGACGTCTTCAGCAACAAATAGTTTGTCCCCGGTTTCATGAGCATCATATAATGGAGCGTCGTCAAACACTTCAAATGCCACCTCAGTGCGCGAGCAATCGATGACGGCCTTATTAGCGGAGAGAAAATCCCAGCCCAAAATGAGGTCATGGGAGCAGGAATCCAACACTAGCAATTCAACGACGTAAATGAGGCCATCAATCGCGATGCGAGCAGTACAAGCAGCGGCCGGTGTGACGTGATCTGCACTGGCTGTACGAAGTGATATACTAGCTAGTGGCGTCATAACTTTTTTCAGCAAGCGGCAGAGTCTAGCACTTATCACTGAAACTGCGGCACCAGTGTCGACGAGAGCGAGTGCAGCGACGCCGTCCACATGTACGTCCAGAACATTCGTTGGTAAAGTGAGAGGCCTTGGTCTTTTCGCTGGCGACGCAGTTCCTGCCTCTGGAACTGCGGCAATTAGTTTTCCCGCTCCGGCGATGAAGGACGACGACGCATCGGCGATGGCGAGTGGCGTCGAGGTGATGGCGAGCGGCGGTTAACAGGAGGGCGGTGGTCGGCGTACGATGACATCTGGTCGGGTGGCTGAGAGCCTGCGAACGAACGGCGCGGTGGCACATAAAGGGCAGGTTCGAAGGTCTGGTCGTAGCTCTGTCGGTAGACAAAAACGCGCCGACGGCAGTATCGCGCTATGTGACCAGGTAGCCCACAGGCAAAGCATATTGGGCGATTGTCGAGTGTACGCCATTGTCCACTACTCTGGACGGACCTTGACTGAGCGAACCGAGGAGTGGGTCGGAGCGGCACGGCTGAGGGAAGCGACGTAAAAGTCTGAAGAGGTGGTCGAGCCGCTACTTCAGCATAGCTTAGAGGTGCATTTACCTCGGCACAGGCAACAGGGCTCGGCAAGGGTGAAGTGTCACGGGCAGATGGCAGAGCCGCGCAAATTTGCTCCTGGATGACCTGGCGAATGTTTGCTGGCAGAGGTGACGCTGGTTGGCCGGCTGTTGATAGCAGCGATAGCTGACGAGCGACCTCAGCACGAACAAATGCGATAGCAGCGACTGAAGGTCAGATGTGGTGTCAGGCTGGAGAGGGTGTCATCCGGGACGTCAGGGCGTCGAGTGAGAAGACGCTGTCGTCGCAGCTCGTCGAAACTCTGACACAACTCAATGACCTCAGAGACAGTGACAGGGTTCTTGGAGAGCAGCATTTGAAAGGCGTCGTCGGAAATGCCTTTTATGATATGTCGCACCTTGTCAGTTTCGGCCATCGACCGGTCGACACGCCGGCAGAGGTCAAGGATGTCCTCTATGTAGCTGGTGAATGTCTCACGAGTTTGTTGGGACCGGCCTCGTAGGCGTTGTTCTGCGCGAAGTTTGCGCACACCAGGGCGTCCAAAAACATCTGCGATGCAGGTTTTGAAGGTAGTCCAGGTGGGGATATCCGCCTCATGGTTTCTGTACCACAGCTTGGCAACTTCCGTTAAATAAAACATCACGGTGCCAAGCTTTGTGGGATCGTCCCATTTGTTAGTAGCGCTGGCTCGTTCATACGATTCCAGCCAATCCTCACGTCTTTCTCGTCGGTGCCGCTGAAGATGTCGGGTTCTCGCAAGAGCTGTGCACCGGGACAGCTCCTGCGTGGCGAAGCCGGTGGGGGTGTGAAGACAGCGTCGTCAGGCATGACGGACGGCAGCTTTCGGCTACGCAGTTCCAGGACTGGGGAAGACCGCAGCACTCTGTATACGGGCAGCGTCGCATCAGCAATCAGGCAATCCTAGCTCGTCCCTCGCGCCCACGTGTCGATGTCGCTGCAGTAGTTGGCATTCCTCTTCACTACAATATATATATATATATATATATATATATATATATATATATATATATATATATATATATATATATATATATATATATATATATATATATATATATATATTATGGAGTCTTGGTTTGGAAGACCTTTATTAGGCCCGAAGAACCGGCAGCCGACAGCTGAGATGATCGGACCAAGATGATGATGCTATGCGACAACGATGGGGATGCATGAGCCACACATGATAATGATGATAATGTACCGGTGAAGAGGATGCGTATACTAAATGCCCACATCAATTCCCCCCACGTGAAAGCGGCCAGCCTGGCCGCGGCAAGTCAAGGGGACAAAGAACGTCGCATGAAGGGCTTCATACGGGAGACATGGACGACCTCTGTAGTTCGATAACGGCGATCTGCTGGTGCTACAAGTGGCGTCACGCGATAATTCACTGGTGAAGTCTTTTCAAGAACTGTGTACGGTCCAATAAACCGAGGTTGAAATTTGTCGCACAAACCAGGTGTGCGAACAGGCGTCAAAAGGAGCACTTCGTCTCCAGGTTGAAAGAATACATCACGATGCGATTCATCATAAACTAGCTTTCTGTCTTCCTGGCGGGCTTCAGTGTTTATACGAGCTCGTTGGCGGCACTGTGCGAGTCGTGAAACGTATTCCTCTGAAGAGGATGGAGATGAATTCACTTGGCAGGTGAAGAAGGAGACGTCCAGGAAAGTAGTAGGGGAGCGTCCATAAACTAGGTAAAATGGCGAGTAGCCGGTTGTTCGCTGAATGGCCGTATTGTAGGCGAAAGTGACGAATGGGAGAACAACGTCCGAGTTTTTGTGGTCTGGTTGAATATAGGCGGCGATCATGTCAGCAAGAGTGCAGTGGAATCGCTCAGTGAGGCCGTTAGTCTGGGGATGATAACTAGAGGCAGTCTTGTGTGTTGTGCCGGAGGCCTGAAGAAGTTCGTTCACTAGTTATGAAAGGAAGGCCCTTCCACGGTCACTGAGCAACACACGTGGAGCACCATGACGCAGTATAATGGCTCGGAGGATGAAATCGGCAATCTCAGAAGCTGAACCTGTAGTAACGGAGGCCGTCTCGGCGTAGCGCGTCAAATGGTCAATGGCTGTTACTATCCACCGGTTTCCAGCAGCACTGACTGGGAGGGGGCCATAAAGATCGACGCCTACAACTTCGAATGGTGTGGCTGGGCACGGAAGAGGCTGTAGTTTACCGGCGGGAGCAGATGTTGGTAGTTTTCTGCATTGGCAGGTAGTGCAGGACCCGACGTACCGAGCTACGCTAGTGGTAATGCCTGGCCAATAAAACCGACTTCGAAGGCGATCGTAGGTTTATGGTAACCAAGGTGACCAGCAGTCGGATGGTCATGAAGTGCCCTGAGGACTTCGGACCGAAGCGATCGGGGTAGAACGGGAACCCAGCGCTGACCGTCAGGATGGTAAATTTTGCGGTACAGCACCGAGTTGTCCAGCTTAAATTGCGAGAGCTGGCGACGGAGCCTTGCATTAGGTGGACGGGAACTGCCAGTGAGGTAGTCTATAATACGTCGACAGTATGGGTCAGCCAACTGTCGAGAAGGAAAATCGTGCGGGTCGTCCGAAGGCAGCTGGTCCATAGAGGCGAGAGAGGAAACCGCCGTAGACGTGGACTCCGAGGGCGTGTTGTGCAAATTGACGGCTGAAACCCCGAGTGGAGTCGCTGGTAGTGGGCAGCGAGAAAGAGCATCGGCGTCACTATGCTTCCTGCCACACTTGTACACGATCTCAAAATCATATTCTTGGAGGCGTAGAATCCAGCGTCCGAGGCGTCCCGACAAGTTCTTGAGTGTCGAAAGCCAACATAAAGCATGGTGGTCGGTCACAATGGTGAAATGGCGGCCATGCAGGTATGGACGAAATTTCTGTACTGACCAAACGATGGCGAGGCACTCCTGCTCAGTGATCGTGTAGTTCCTCTCGGCTGCGGAGAGGACGCGGCTGGCGTATGCAACGACTCGCTCTCGCGAAGAGTTGTCGCGTTGCAGGAGCACGGCTCCTAAACCGCGGCCGCTAGCGTCTGTGTGCAGGAAGGTCGGTGCATCATCGTGAAAATGAGCAAGTACAGGGTCGGTCGTGAGGGCACTCTTCAACCTGTCGAAAGCTGATTCACATTCCTGAGACCACTGAAAGGGCATACCGGAAGCAAGTAGCTTATGAAGTGGTGCGGCTATGGAGGCAAAGTTTTGTATGAATCGCCGAAAGTAAGAGGCGAGACCAAGGAAACTTCGCAAACCTTTTGGTTTGTCAGGGCGAGGGAAGCGAAGCACTGCAGCAGTTTTATCACGGTCTGGGCGAATTCCGTCCTTGCTCACAATATGACCGAGTACCTTGATAGATCTGCTGGCGAAATGGCACTTTTTGGTGTTAATTTGAAGACCAGCGCCCGCAAGACAAGTCAGGACCTCGTCCAAGCGTTGCAGATGTTGAGAAAACGTCGATGAAAAGACAACAATGTCATCGAGGTAACATAGGCAAGTCTTCCATTTCAGGCCACGCAGCACGGTGTCAATCATGCGCTCAAAAGTTGCGGGCGCATTGCATAGACCGAACGGCATAACATTGAATTCGTATAGGCCGTCCGGCGTTGCAAACGCAGTTTTTTCTTTATCATCTTCGTGCATGGGGATTTGCCAATAGCCTGAACGCAAGTCGAGGCTCGAAAAGTATTCAGCACCGTGTAAGGAATCTAGGGCGTCGTCGATGCGTGGCATGGGGTATACGTCCTTTCTAGTGATCTTATTGAGTGCTCGGTAATCGACGCAAAATCGTACGGAACCGTCTTTTTTACGCACCAAAACCACTGGAGACGACCAAGGACTGGTTGAGGGTCGGATTATCTCCCGTTGCAGCATATCGTCTACGTTTTCCTCAATGATTTTTCGTTCGGCTAGGGAGACGCGGTACGGACGACGATGCACAATGGATGTTCCGTCGGTCTGAATACGATGTGCTGTAGCAGTTGTCTGACCCAGGCCGGATGAATGAACGTCAAAAGAGTTTGCGTGCTTTTGCAACAAATCAAGCAGCTGCTGCTTCTGCAAGTCTGTCAAGTCCTTGTTGATGGCTGCTGTAAATGCCGAGGAAGCAGCATGATCTCCAGGATGGCCTTTAGAGGAGGCAGGGGTAAGAGGCACGACGCACACAGGCTCCAGATCGGCAACGCAGGCGACAGTAGTGCCCCGCGGCAGTAAAATTTTATCTGGTGTGGTGTTCGTAGCAGCGAGGACAGCTGATCCATCGTTGAAGCGAGCCACACCTGATGCCAGAGCTATGCCTTTATTAAGGCAATACGGTGACGGAGTGACCAAAATGTCACCAGAGTCGACGTCGTTGGACAAAACTGTCACTAATTGATGTTCGTTTGGTGGTAACTCGATGTCTACTGCAGCGATGAGTCGAAGTGGCCTGTAGGTTTCGTCGTTGAGCAAGTGGTCCGTGTCAGTAAGATGGACGACATGTTGTGCACAGCAAATAGCCGCAGAAGCAGAGGAAAGAAAGTCCCAGCCTAAAATGAGTTCATGGGAGCACGGGGATAGCACAGCAAATTCTATATGATGAAGAATTTCGTCGATTAGTACACGGGCAGTACAGAGAGCGGAAGGGCGAATCATTGTTCCCTGGGCTGTAACCAGTGTCGGTCCATCATAAGGCGTCGTGACTTTTCGAAGACGGGCACACAAATCAGCACGAATAACAGAAAACGCAGCCCCAGTGTCCACCAAAGCATCAACGTCCACTCCCTCAACTGTGACCGCAATCATATTGTAGGGGCGCGCTGGAGGAATTGGAGTCTTGTGTTGGAATGCAGTTTGTCCTCCAAAAACTGCATCGCTTAGTTTTCCGGACGCCGATCAGAAGTAAGGGAAGCGGGCTGAAGAGGAGAAGAAGAGCGACGGTAAGGCGACGGTGAACGGCGTCGGGTTGATCGGTGACTACTGCGCAGTTCACCCGATGCTGGCGGAGATGGAGACCGACGCGGCGGTGACAAATAACGGCGACCCTGGTACAAGGCTCCTGCGGTATAGTCCCGTTCGCGTATGTCATACCCTCGGCGCTCGTCTTGCTGGCGCTTGCGGCAAAAGCGTGCAATGTGACCACGATAGCCGCAATAATAGC
This sequence comes from Rhipicephalus microplus, assembly GCF_013339725.1. Taxonomy (NCBI): domain Eukaryota; kingdom Metazoa; phylum Arthropoda; class Arachnida; order Ixodida; family Ixodidae; genus Rhipicephalus; species Rhipicephalus microplus. The sequence continues at coordinate 28,947,416 of NC_051175.1, read as the reverse complement.
ACGTAGGCCGAGTCGATCGATGAGGAGGGTAGTAGCTTGCGCTAACTGCACCAGGAGAGAGAGAAGTCAGAGGGACAGGTGACAGCTCACGCGGTGGTGATGAAAAGCTCGTGGGAAATCTTGTGGGAGGTGCGGCAGCAACCGACGCGTACGTTCGTGGCGGGGACGTCGAGCTGACGGTGCCTGGTGGTGCGGCGGCGGTGTGCGGGAACGATGGTAGAGTACGAGAGACAATGGGCTGCAGGTTGGCCATGTGGGTCATGGACGTGAGCTCTTCCCTGATGACATCCCGCAATGACGTTGAAGAAGGCTGAATGGTAGATACTGATGGTAGTGTGAATCCCATTGATTCTAATTCTTCGCGTATTATCACCCTTATCGTTTCTCGTAGGTTTGGATCAGTCGTAATACGGGCCGCGTCACTGTCCGGTTGCAGGCGCATCGACTCAAGTTCTTCGAGGCGCTGACAGGTTGTCGCAACGTCAGCAACGGTAGCCGGATTCTGGATTGCAAGGGCATTGAATGCGACGGGTCCAATGCCCTTAAGAAGCTGGCGTACCTTGTCTGACTCTGTCATTGGGGTGTCAACCCGGCGGCAAAGTGAAAGGACATCTTCGATGTAGGATGTATACGACTCCCCGATGTGCTGTTTCCGAGTCGCAAGAGCTTTCCTTGCGAGAGCTGAACGGACAGCCGGTGTGCCAAAGACATGGCGAAGCTGATCTTTGAAGGCTGACCAGTCGGGGATGTCCATGAAGTGGTTGAGGAACCACGTCTTCGCGACACCCGTGAGGTAGAATGACACGTAAGCGAGTTTGTAGGTGTTATCCCACCGGTTAGCAGCGCCGACCCGTTCGAAATCGTCCAGCCATTCCTCCACATCTTCCCCGCGCATACCAGCGAAGGGATGGGGCTCACGCTGGAGGCTGTTAATGACGTGAAAAGGCGCGGCACGCGGTGGCGGAGTGGGAACGGCTGCAGCACCGACCTCTTCTTGGTGCGACATATTTCCGGACACCTGGCCCAAGCGGCGACCTGAACGTAGCTCCAGGGGGTAGAGTGGTCGAGAGGATGGCGGGGGATCCAACAGCACGCTCCACCACGTATGGAGTCTTGGTTTGGAAGACCTTTATTAGGCCCGAAGAACCGGCAGCCGACAGCTGAGATGATCGGACCAAGATGATGATGCTATGCGACAACGATGGGGATGCATGAGCCACACATGATAATGATGATAATGTACCGGTGAAGAGGATGCGTATACTAAATGCCCACAATATATATTTCTTGCCTGCAGTAGAAGTAGGGAGTGGGCCCAAAATGTCCATGCCAAGCCGATCTGGTGGAATAAAGTCATCGGGACCTGTACGGGTTGTAGGAGGCCAGCTGGTTTAGTTGGTGGTGACTTGCGTCGCTGGCAGTCGAGACAGGTGCGAACGTGGTTCTTCACGGCTGTAGATAGTCTTGGCCAGTAATACCTTTGCTGTAACCTGGCCAACGTTCTCGTGTAACCCACGTGGCCAGACGTAATCTCGTTGTGGCATGCTTTCAGTACTTCGGTGCGAAGGGCTGCTGATATGACAAGTAGATAGGCAGATCCCGTCGACGAAAAATTTCTTTTGTAGAGTACTCCGCCCCGTAAACAAAATGATGACAACACCCTTGCGAAAACTCTTGGCAGCTTCCGAGATCTGCCTTTCAAGTAGGTGATTAGGCCAAGCAACTCAGCGTCGTCACGTTGTAGCTGCGCAATGGTATGACGATAGTTATAGCGCGAGAACAAAACGACGACACAGAGACAAGAAGGAAGCGGTCGTGTCTTTCGTGTCCTTCTTGTCTCTGTGTCGTCGTTTTGTTCTCGCGCTATAACTATCGTCATGCCATACCAACTAGCCCAAGCTGCCACACTTCTAAAATGCGCAATGGTGTTCGTGTCGAGGACACCGAGAAACGATGTTTTCTCCTCCTCGGGTAGGGTTGCCGACTCAATGGGTGAACGGGACGAACAGTCAGAGTCCGTATGTCGCTTCCCTGACTTATGTACGACTGACATATTGAATTCCTGCAGCCTGAGACTTCAACGCGCTAATCGGCTGGTAGGGTTTTTAAGACTTGTTAACGAACACGGTGAGTTGTAGTCGCTAATTACTTCGAAGGGCGGCCATATAAATACGGAAGAAATTTTGTAACCGCCCATACCACGGCGAGACATTCCTTCTCGGTCCTGGAGTAATTAGCCTCAGCGCGTGTTAACGTTCTGCTTGCGTAAGCGATTACACTTTTTGTGCCCTCTTGCTGCTGCACAAGCACAGCTCCCAGACCAACAATGCTAGCATCGGTGTGAAGCATTGTAGGGGCTTTTTCGTCGAAGTGGGCAAGGAGTGGAGGTGTTTGTAGTCGCTGGCGAAGATCATTAAAAGCACCTTCCTCTTCGTTATTCCACTCAAAGGTGACGTCTCCTCTCGTGAGGCGAGTTAACGGTGATGCTATGCGTGCGAAGTCTGTGATAAATCGTCGATAATATGCACACAGGCCCAGAAAGTGTCTGCAGCCTTTTCATCGGTCGGCATAGTGGACTGTTCTACCGCTGCGATTTTTTCAGGACCGGGACGAACACCTGCATAACTGACGACACGACTATTAAATCTCAGCTCTTCGTAGCAAAAGTGGCACTTCTCAGGCTTCAACGTCAGGCCCACGGACTTTATGGCTCGTAAAACCACCTCAAGTCTTTCAAGGTGCTCTTCAAACATTGCGGAGAACACTATGACGTTGTCCAGATATACTAAGCATGTTTTCCACTTCAACCTAGAAAGCACGGTATCCAAGAGTCTTTGAAAGGTAGTAGACGCCGAGCACGAACCGAATGGCAAGAACTTAAATTCATATAGCCCATCTGGTGTTACAAAAGCGGTCTTCTCGCGGTCTCTCGGGTCCACCTCGATTTGCCAATATTCACTATGCAAATTCATTGAAGAGATATATCGAGGGTGTCGAAGTCTGTCGAGAGAGTCGTCTATACGTGGTAGTTGATATACGTCTTTCTTGGTCACCGGATTTAGCTTCCGGTAATCCACGCAGAAGCGGAGGCTGCCGTCCTTTTTCTTAACGAGGACTACTGGCGACGCCCAGGGGCTCTGTGAAGGTTGAATGACGTCATGATCAAGAATTCTGTCTACCCGCTGTTGTATCGCTTCACGTTTTTTTGGAGCCACGCGATAAGGGTTTCTGTGAATAGGTCTCGCCGTTTCGTCCATAATTATTCGATGCTTACTTAGAGGCATGCGACCAACTCTTGATGTTGTCGAAAAGCAGTCTTGAAATTTGGCCAGTAGCTCAAGGAGTCTGCGTTGCTCGTCTTTCGGCAAAGTATTGCTAACGTCCAGAACAGGCGCTGAATCAAGAATTAGCGACTCATCGACTACCGCTAAGCAGCCTTCGGCATCTACGACATCGTCGAAGTAAGCGACAGCCGTGCCTTAGGAAGGTGCCGGCGCACAGCACTAAAATTGGTCAGCAGCAAGTCCATGCATCCAGCAGCAACTCTGACGATACCTTGCGCGTCGGAAATACCATGGGTGAAGAGCAGCGAGCTTATTTGGGTTGCAACTCCTCCGGCGTCAAATTGAGCAGCGGCGGCCACACAAACAAGCGTGCATGACCTAGGAGGGAGAACCACGTCGTCATCAGTAATACGCAGTTGGTTTGGTCACGCTTCTGGAGGATGGAGTAAGCCCGAAGTGTTGCAAAACGTAATCAAACTCTCTGGTATGTTGATGACGGCGCCATATTCCCGTAAATAATCCATGCCAAGAAGTACATCTCTGCAGCATGCGGCGCAAACGACGAACGACGCAGTGAACTGATGTCAGTTCTTGCGGTACATCTTCCAGAGGGCATCAGTAACTGGCTACCTGCCGATCTTATGGGAGGGCTCGTCCACGGCGTCTTTACTTTTCTGAGGCTGTCGGTGAGGTCCTGACTGATAAAAGAGAAGTCGGCACCAGTGTCGACTAAAGCTGTCACTTCCTGGCCGTAAAGAAGAATACTAAGGTTGGCAGTCACAATTTCATCGTTTTCACGGCTTATCGACTGTACGACGTCGTGCTGTGGGAGCTTCTTGTTATTATCTTTATGGCCCGCAACCTCGCCCCCGAAGGTCGCTGCCCTCAGTTTCCCCGTCGCGGGCTAGGTGACCTTCTTGTATTAAGGTCCACGTAGGTGCGGTGGTACGACAAAGGCGAACGCGCGGGGGACGGATATTAGGGATAGACAGACAGACAAAGAATTTTATTGAGTCCTGAGAAACGCTCCTCCTTTTGAGCAACATCGCGGGCCGCTCCTACGTAGGAACTGGGAGGCCTAGCTTCTTGAAGCATCGTGGGCTCTCTGGACAGCCCGTAGTTGTGGTAGTAACTCTGAACTTCGTAAGGCAGAGTCTCAGTCTTCTGTGCGCCGACTAGAGCCCCGTAACGAGGGGCACTGCCAGAGCATATGTGCTAAGTCACTAACCTCCCCACATTCAGGACAAGTAGATGCAAGAGCCTCTGAGGGAAAAATGGGCTTGGATGGGACCTGGTCTGGAGCATTCTAAACGTGAAGGCCTGAGGTCTAGACAACTTGTGCGGAGGAGCAAATGACCACCTACTCAACTGGTAGTGTTCAGCCACTTCACTGAATGTAAGTAAAACGTCCCTGAACACCTCACTGCCAACCTGCGGACCTACGTCCTCCCCAGCGCGGAGGGTTAGCGCGCGCGTCCGGGAGTGTGCAGTGTCATACAGGTTTACTAGAGAGTCCAGTAGAGGTTCGAGATGTGCAGGAAAACAGGTAATGCTGTGTCGAGAAAGTGTTCCATTTTCAAGTAGTGTAAATACTTCCGTACAGACGGAACCAGAGGCGAAAGTCTTGATCGCTGACCTTGAGTCAAGGAATATTTGCGATCTACTGTAATCCAAAAGGGCAGGGGCTACAACCTACTGTTCCGCTCTTGAGAGAAATGAGTCCCTAATTGACGCAGCATTGGTAATAGAACCCATATGATTGACGGAAATAACAAAAAACCTAGCTGAGCGACCGTACTGAGTGGCATCGACAAAACACACTGAATGAGGATCGTTCCTGATGTTCTTCTGAAGTGTGATGGCCCTTGCCCGGCGCCTTCCTGTGTAGTGCTGAGGGTGGACATTTCGCTGAAACAGAGAGACCTGGATAGCAGTACGCTGTTCATCCGGTAGTTGAAGACGCTAATCCTCTGAGGCCTACGACGGACAGAATCTTCCTACCAGCCGAAGTAGACGACAGACGCATTAGCTGTGCAGTCTCTTTGGCTTCAATTATCTCATCTAGGGTGTTATAAACTCCTAGCTGCATAAGCCGTTAAGTGCTTGTTCGCACGGGGATGCCCAACATCCTCTTTACGCTTTTTCTGATCAGAGTTTCCAGCTTCTTCTTTTCGAATCCATACCAAGAGTGCATGGCAGCAACGTACGTTATGTGACTCATGAGGAATGCATGAAAAAGCCTCAGTAGATTGTCCTCTGTGAGTCCCCTCCTTCTGTTCGAAACCCTAATAATCAACCTGATCATGTTCTCGGTCTCGGTTGAAATCTTAGCGATGGTTTGTCTGTTGTACGTGTGCGATTCTATAATCACGCCCAGCAGTCTAATGGAGTCCGCTCTCGGAATGGGGGTGCCACTTCTGGCGTGAAGTGCAATGTCTACCTCTGACAAAGGCTTCCAGTTTTTTGGCCTGGCTCCTTTTCTATTGGGCCTATATACAAGCAGCTCCGATTTACTTGAGGGGCACCTCAGCCCTGTGCCAGCAAGGAAGAGCTCTGTCTGATCGATGGCTTCCTGGAGTGCAGTCTCAACTTCCCCTTCGCTACCTCCGGGCCACCGGATCGTAATATCATCAGCGTAAAGCGTATGGCTGATGCCCTTCACATTATATAGCAGTGTAAACAACTTGCATATAGCGATGTTAAAGAGAAGCGAAAATATCACCGCTCCTTGCAGCGTGCCTTTAGGGCCCAGTGCTATGGGAGAGGACTTGGGGTCTCCGATATTGAGCGTGGCCTTCCTGGATTTGAGAAAGGAGCTGACGTATCTGTGGAAGGCTTCGCCTAGACCAAGCTCTGAAATGAAGTTTAAGATGTCCTCGTGAGAGATGTTGTCAAGCGCTTTTTCCAAGGAATGGCTCTTACGTCCCTTGTGTTCACGTCTATGATTTGATGTTTGAGCAGCATCATTGTGTCTTGTGCGGACAAAGATGGACGAAACCAAATAGTGTTGTGAATAAAAAGACCTTTCTTCTCGATGTACTTAAAGACACGGTTGTAAATGACGTGCTCCGCTACCTTGTCGACACAGGACGTTAGCGATATGAGCCTTATATTGCCTAAACCTGTAGGTCGCCCCAGGTCGCCCCGGCTTGGGAATGAAGACAACCGATGCCATTTTCTAAGAGTCTGAGACAGAACCTTCTCTCCATATGCAATTGATCTCATCGGTAAAAAAATTGATGAATTTGTCTTCCAGGTTCCTGAGAGCCTTGTTTGAGATGCCATCCAGACCCAGAGCCGATCGTCCATTAAGGTTTTGAAGAACTTTCCAAACGTCGCTGGTAGTAAAGGGCTCTCCGAGCTCGGTGCAAGGGGGTCCAGTGTAAGACAGCCAGTCTGAACAGCTTGAGGAGCCAATTAGTAAATATCTGTGAGCAAAACCAGCCAGTATAGCGTCTTCAGAATCAGACTGCCTGGCCGCATGTATGAGTTCAGCAATGGCTTGCTTTGATTACTCTTGGAATTCGACTCGTGCAAAAGGTGCTTTAGCAAATTTAATTTCTCTCTTATTCTCATTGTGCCATCAACGAAATTGCACACCTCATCCCACTGCTGCCTAGAGAGGGTCTGGCAGTGGTCCTCGACGGTTCGGTCAACTTCTGCAATTTTCTTGCGGAGCCGATGATTGAGCCTCTCCCCCTTCCACCTATTGTGTAATGATTTTTGGCCTCTAGGAGGTGCGCAAAGTGGCTGTCCATCCTATCCGTTTTCAAATCTGTGTGTATCTTTTTTGTCGCCTCACCAACGTCTCCCTTGAGCTGTTGGGCTTATTGATTCAGGCTGCGGGTTGAGTCTTCAGCTTGCGCGCGTTCTTTTCCAATATGCCGCAAGTGATTCCAATCTGTGAAACTGAACTCTCTTACGGGTTTGCCCTTTACACTGATATGGGTAGCTAAGACATTATGGTCACTACCCAGACCCACGTGCAAGTTGTGCCAAGTAACATATTCAACATTCTTAACAAAGGTAAGATCTGGCGTGGTGTCCCTCGTGCAGGAGTTACCCATCCTGGTTAGAAATGCTGGGTCCGTGGCCAGGGTGCGGTTCAAGTTCTCCGCTGCCCCTAGATAAGTCCAAGCCAATCACCCTAGATAAGTCGAAGCCTGACGAAGAGCGTTGAGCTAACCCGCAACCACAAGCGGGGAGATACCAGCCTTGGCGGCAGCCCTACTCCAGCGCGCCGCCAACCTTTGTCTCGAGTCATTTGGCGAACTATAAATATTCAGGATGAAAATTCTACTATTTAAATGAGCCCCAGAATAATTTCGACCAATGAATGTTTCACTTTACTACTGTTCACAGAAATGTCATGCGATATATAGGTGTATTCCTTAGATACGAGCGTGCGAATGCCCCTTCGTCCGTCTTTATAAAGAGCGTGAGATGTGTAACCCGGCAGAATGACAGAATCGCGAAAGCGTTTCCTGAAGCAAAATGACATGCGGCTTTTCAGAGTGACAACGAATGAACTGCTGAAAAACTGCCTTCTTGCGGGTAACCCCCAGCAGTTCCACTGCCAAATCCTGAACTCTTTAGGCGGACGCGCTATGGTTAGGCTCGAAGGATATGCAATTATGAAACGTTAAACCCCAATTATAAATCAATCAACCATGTGCGTCGACTTCCGATACACACTGATTATAAGCCCTTTCGCTGACCGTCTTACAAGAACGTCGAGGAATGCAGTCTGGCAATCAATTTCTTATTGCATGGTGAACTAGCTGGGTGCTTGTAACAAAAGAGTTTAAATGGTCGAGAAAAGGCGTTACGTCTTTGCGATGGATCACACAACTACAGTCATCAACGTATCGAACAAAGAATTTTAGTGCTGCCTTGACTTAGTCGCGAAGCTTCAACGTCTTGAAACCGCCAAATGATTATGAGAGACCCCGTAGTGGCTGGATTCGGAAATTTCGACCACATGTGGTTCTTTCATCATCATCATCATCATCATCAGCCTGACTACGTCCCCTGCAAGACAAAGGCCTCTCCCATGTTCCGCCAGTTAACCCGGTCCTGTGCTTGCTGCTTTCAATTTATACTCGCAAACTTCTTAATCTCATCTGCCCACCTAACCTTCTGTCTCCCCCTAACCCGCTTCCCTTCTCTGGGAATCCAGTAAGTTACCCTTAATGACCAGCGGTTATCCTGTCTACGCGCTACATGCCCTGCCCATGTCCATTTCGTCTTCTTGATTTCAGCTATGATATCCTTAACCCCCGTTTGTTCCCTAATCCACTCTGCTCTCTTCTTGTCTCTTAAGGTTACACCTACCATTTTTCTTTCCATTGCTCGCTGCGTCGTCCTCAATTTAAGCTGAACCCCCTTTGTAAGTCTCCAGGTTTCTGCTCCGTAGCTAAGTACCGGCAAGATACAGCTGTTATATACCTTCCTCTTGAGGGATAGTGGCAATCTACCTGTCATAATTTGAGAGTTCTTGCCGAATGTGCTCCACCCCATTCTTATTCTTCTAGTTACTTCAATCTCGTGGTTCGGCTCTGCGGTTATTACCTGCCCTAAGTAGACATAGTCTTTTACAACTTCAAGTGCACTATTACCTATCTCGAAGCGCTGCTCTTTGCGGAGGTTGTTGTACATTACTTTCGTTTTCTGCAGATTAATTTTAAGACCCACTTTTCTGCTCTCCTTGTCTAACTCCGTAATCATGAGTTGCAATTCGTCCCCCGAGTTACTCAGCAATGCAATATCATCGGCGAAGCGCAGGTTACTGAGGAATTCCCCATTATCTCTTATACATAACTGTTCTCATTCTAGGCTTCTGAAAACCTCCTGTAAGCACGCGGTAAACAGCATTGGGGAAATTGTGTCCCCCTGCCTTACACCCTTCTTGATTGGTATTCTGTTGCTTTCTCTATGAAGCACTATGGTAGCAGTTGATCCCCTGTAGATTTCTTCCAGAATGTTTATATATACGTCATCTACGCCCTGATTCCGCAGTGTTTGCATGACGGCTGATATTTCTACTGAATCAAACGCCTTCTCGTAATCTATGAAGGCTATGTATAGTGGTTGGTTATACTCTGAGCATTTCTTTATTACCTGACTGATAGTATGAATTTGGTCAATTGTTGAGTAGCCTGTTCGAAATCCTGCTTGTTCCTTTGGTTGATTGAATTCTAATGTTTTCTTTACTCTGTTAGCAATTACCTTTGTAAATAGCTTGTATACTACAGAGAGCAAGCTGATCGGCCTGTAATTCTTCAAGTCCTTGTCATCTCCTTTCTTATGTATTAAGATGATGTTAGCGTTCTTCCAAGACTCTGGTACTCTTCCCGTCAGGAGACACCTCGTAAACAGGGTGGCTAGTTTTTCTAACACAATCTGTCCTCCATCTTTCAGCAGATCTGATGTTACCTGATCCTCACCAGCAGCTTTGCCCCTTTGCATGCTCTCCAAAGCTTTTCTGGCTTCTTCTATCATTACTGGTGGGGTGTAATCAGGGTTACTGCTAGTTCTTATAGTATTAAGGTCGTGGTTGTCTCGGCTACTGTACAGATCCCTGTAAAACTCCTCCGCTATCTTAACTATCCTATACATATTGGTAGTTATTTTGCCTTCTTTGTCCCTTAGTGCATACATCCGACTTTTGCGTATCCCAAGTTTCCTCTTCAATGCTTTGACACTTCCTCCGTTTTTCAGAGCGTGTTCAATTCTCTCCATGTTATACCTTCTTACATCGCATACTTTACGTCTATTAATCAACTTCGAAAGCTCTGCCAGTTCTATTTTGTCTGTTGTACTTGACACTTTCATGATTTGACACTTCTTAATTAGGTTCTTCGTTTCCTGTGAAAGCTTGCCAGTGTCCTGTCTAACTACCCTGCCTGGTGGTTCTTTAACGTGCACCCAAATTTGAGCACACCGGTCTATAGCGTTTTCGCCACCATCAAAAATGCAGCCGCCATAGCCGGGATTTGATACCGCAACCTGCGGGTCAGCAGCCGAGTACCTTAGCTGTTAGATTACGACGCTGGGGCTGGAGCGGCCTTATACGAGCTAAGAGCACCGAATGTTCAAGAGCTTCAAAGGTGATTTTCGCACAGGCTACAGAAACGGAAGTCCCTATTGTCCCTATTGCTGTTTTGAACTGTTGCTTGTAAAAGTGTCCGTCGAAATGAAATACGGCTTTTCCATGCTGAATTCCAGGAGCCGGCATAAGTCCTCAGTCTCAAAGGGCATACGTGAAGGTCGTAGGGTAGCAAACCGGGCATGTGCCTGGTTGACCTCCGTGCCTTCTCTCTTGTTGTTCATCTCCCCCCAAGACGCATCATTCTTAAACAGATTCTTGCAACACCGGACTGCGTAATTGACGGGTACGCATCTGAATATTGACTCTTAGGGGGCCATCACCTCGTTGTCGTCGATACATTTCTAGTAAGTTGAATGAAAAGCGTAAGTTCCTTCAGCTAGGTAGATGTGTTTACTACGAAGGGGTGCAGGATACGGGGAAGTTAGCCAGATAATTCGTATAACGAAGAACGTGTGAAGTCAATGATTGGTTGTAGGGACCCCAGCCTTGTGAACCTTCGGTAACCCGTATACTGCAGGTACCGAACTATTACGGGAAAGCAATTTTTAAAAGAAGTACTAGCTTTCTGGGGGCACAAGCTTGAACGCCTCCGTGAGTAGCTTCTAAAGCTTTGACTCTATTTTCTCTCAGGGCCGGCACACCTTAGCATAGGTCATTTCATCTTGAAGCAACGATATCATCTTGGTGATGTAGTCCGAGTGGTCAAGATTAACCGTAGCGTTTTCCTTGCCTGCGGGCAGGGTAAGCATGTCCCCGTTCTGCCGAAGTCTTCACAACGCTGTCTTCTCAGCAACAGCAAGGGTCAGTTTTAGAGCTTGACAGCTTCGAAAGGACCCCGATAGCTCGTGAACTTGCCGCGTCTCGTAGATGGGGATCAACATATCGTACCGCTTGCTACACACCACACGTCATATTTTTAGGTTGGGTCAGTAAACTGCGTTGAAGTTCAGGCCACGGCTGAAGAGACGTACTTGCGAGGTGTTTAGGTTGTGCGAATGCATATCGTGTATGCTGCGCATACCAGACGATTCACAGCTCCGGTGTTCCGGGAGGTGAACTTGGCGCCCAGGTAGTTGAGTCTAATTTCACGGATCCTGTAGGCGACACTACATACATGTGTCAGCCACTTCTACAAGCATATTTGTGACAGGGAAGCGTCTATCAACATGGCTACCTCTATGGCTCATTCGCACTAAGCATTCCGGCCACCAAAAGCGTGCCGAATCCGACTCGGCGGTGGCGGCGAGATCCGCCGAAAGAGCTCTCTCCTCGCCGATCGCTCTCGAACCAATTTTTCCGTCGTCTGCTGCCGGATCGGCTGCAGACGACGGAAAAAGACGACTGCCGAACCAGTAGGAGCGCTAGTCTAGGAATCTGAAAAACAGGGGTGGCCAAGTCCGACTCGCTCGTCATGTGACAGTCAAGTAAAGAGTGCTTAGCAGAAATGCCACTTTAATTTGCGTGCAACTATGCGTCCTATACAATAAACGCCATCCCAATCACAAGGACAGCTTGCTAAAAGAAGACTTGTGGAATAAAATAGCAAATGAGCTTGGAATGACTGGTAAGTACGAGTTCCTGCGCCTATGTTGCTTTGTTCGTTAAATCACGAGTAGCTTGTGATGCAGTTGCCTTTCTCGTCATAGTGGCAACAAGTGTTGAAACCCGTGAAACAAAACGATCCAACTCTTCATGGGCGCACAGAAAGTGCGAGCCGGCAACAACATCCGAGGAACAGCGCATTCATCGCGTGCACGCCCAGTAGTCGATTGTTCACTAGGCAGGTTGTACGCTGTGACTATTAGGCGAATTTGGCGGTGCGGTGTGCGTCTAATGCGAACGACACTGCGTTCAAGCGACAGCAAAATTTCGCTCTCTGTAGAAAGTGCTTCAGTGTGAATTAGAGGTTCGAATCACTGCACATCCAAAAGACACAAAACGCGAATAACCGCGCGTGGGGTAATTTTTCCGATGAATACAAGGGCACTCATCGGCTCCATAGATGACATCTCGCCCTTTTGCATGTTCTTCATTGTGAACAAGGAAACAACCCCGAAATGTCAATATATGTTTTTGTTTTCTTCAGACAAGGCGAGTGCCCATTTTATTTCTTCAAGCGAATCTTTCTGCGCATATGGGCATTGTCGCATGCACAGAGTAGGAAGAATTGAGAATGGTAACGCTTTAACACAACTGGCATTCTTGCAGCAACATAGTTTCGATTATTTTTTCATGTGGAGTTTTTAACAAAAACTAATGTACATGCAGTGACCAAATGGGATATTGCTTTGTATACCCACTGTTCTGAATCAGTTACACAAAGAAAATGGTCCCTATACTCTGTTTCGTACTCTTGCTCGACCGCTGTGCAGCCTCCTAGTGTATGAGGAGGCCAGGCCTCTTAAGATGCTCCACTGCAGCATTTTGGCGTGGTCATTCTCACAATCTTGTTGCCAATAGACTCAATTCGGAATACACAAAATTGTAAGATTGAGGGGGTCAGGTATAGCACCTTTATGTATTTAAATTATTTTCAGACCTCTGATCTTCCTTGCTTTTGGTAATAATGCAGGCAAGGTATTCTCCTTCTGGAGCTCCTGCGAGTCCCTGGTGCCGATCGCGGGCAACCTCTTCTCCAGCCTGGTGTTCAACGCCGTCCTCGAGATTGACGCTGGCCTGCCCTTTTTCATCTCTGCCGCTCTCATGGTCGTACCGCTGTGCGCTGTCATGTGAGGCACACTGTCATTACGTTGTTGTGGCCGCGTTTCACCCACAGTGGATCCCGATACATCCCAGAATGCATAAACAACTGCTAGATTGCCTTATAACGTGGTAAAGATATTGCGTTCATGACTCGGGGGATTAATTTACTCGAGAGCTAGCGTGAACCTCAGCGTTAACGGCGGTATTTCCGACACTTTCGAGTAATAATTTAGGTGATCTACTATAGTTACGGCGAATACAAAACGAGTGCGACCATTTCAAATGACGAATACGGCTAATATAGATGCAATACTTAAGACCATCGGCACCATAACTCAAGGTGGTGTCATGCAAATAGCAGCCATCAGCAATATGATCCCCTATATCCAGCGGAGGGAAAAACAAAGCTAGAGAGAGTGTAGTCTCCCAACGACGACGAACTGCTTTGGTGCTGAGCTTGTGAAGAAGAAGAATGTGTTCGGTTAGGATTAGAGTTTTCTCTCTGCCTGCTTACGAATGAAATCTTACAAACTCGCCTAAAATTGAGTTCTCACAAACATGGCAACGTTACAGTTGTGTATATAGAAAAAACTGGCCCCGAACAATTCATTTAAATGCGAAGCATTTCTTAACGAACTTCGGCGACTTTGAGCGTATCTATCTATCTATCTATCTATCTATCTATCTATCTATCTATCTATCTATCTATCCATCTATATATCTATCTATCTGTCTATCTATCTATCTTTTTTATCTATCTATCTATCTATCTATCCATCTATCTATCTCTCTGTCTATCTATCTAGCCGCCAACCACTTTTAGCTGTTCTGGTCGTTTCGGTAATGGGATCAATACGAAAATTGTTGTGGCATGACATGACTCTATGAAGACCATATTCGACTAGTCATAACATCAAAATCATAACATGTATGTAATGAATGTCATGATTTACATTTTCTGATCCTGCAGCTCTTGTGGTGGTTTCATTCACATGGCATATTGCCAAACAGGTATGGTACGACATGATTGCATGGCGAACACAAGCGACAGATCCTAACACAAAAATCATGACATGCGTGTCATGTAACAACATGACTACATGCCGTGCTCATGAATGTGCTCACGGCCGTTTCGCTGGCGTCACATATACCAAATTTGGTATTACAGTACGTGAATGAATTACGAAAGTATGTGACTGGTGCGAACGTGATAATCATGAGATGCGTGTTATGTAACAACATGACGACATGCCACACTCATGATGCGCTCGCCGCCATTTCACTAGCTTCACTTATGCCAAATTCGGTATTGCATGATGTCAATGAATAACGAAGATATGTGACTGGTGCAAACATGATAATTATGAGATGTGTGTCATGTGAGAGCATGACTACATGCCACAGACAAGGCATCAATACATTTCAACGTGGCGCAGTGCGCGTGCTCTCCGACGTTCATTTCATCGGGTCACGCCGGCGTTGCCACGCCAGGCGCCGGTCCTGCCATACACTCGCAGGCGCGCGCCGCACTGCGTTGCTTTGACGCATGCGCGTTTCAGCGCGTCCGGCGTCTCTCCGTCATGAGAAGAGGGAGACGTAGTGTTGTCTGGGTAACACATCGGCGCGAAATGCAGCATATCGCAATTCGCGCTGGTTGCCGTCGGGCCGCGCCGACGGACGCTGGTCCCGCCGGTCGCGCCTGGCGTCAGGCTATAGAATACTCGTGTTTTGCTAAAGTAGCGTCGCTGCGCTTAGCACACGCGCACGTCAACGCTACATCGGAGTATATTGGGCCCTTTATGATGCACTCGCGATTGTTTTACAAGCTCAACGTATACAAAATTTGGTATCACGTGACGTGAATAGATGACGAAGGTAAACAATACATCCAAACATGATAATCATGACATGAAAGCCATGCACGGCATCATTTACCTCCACTTCGTAACGTTGTGGTGATTTTAAAGTAATACATCAATCTTTGTCATTCGTGCTTCGCACAATATCCATTCTCATTGTACATGGGATCTGCCAATTTTCGTAGTCGGCTTTATAGCCATTTGTGTCTAGTGGTTGTGTCACTCGAAGGCAGCGGATTCAATCCTGGCCGCGGCGGTCGCTTTTCGATGCAGGCAAAATGCAAGTGGCATGTGATATCAGCACACGAAACGCAAGATCTTCAAAAGTTCCACAGCACTTCACTACGGTGTCCCTCGTAAATATAATTACAATTAAGCGAGGTAGAACCTTGTTTAATTGTTATCAGTAATATTATTTTTAAAATACTATTTGTTCTTGTTTGTTGGCGTTCTGTACTGGTTTAGCTAAGTTGATATTGCGGTTTTTGATAGTACGCGATATTTATTTGTTTATTTATTTATTTTATTTGTGAAATACTGCAGGCCAAAAGGCCCAAGCAGGATATTCAATCGGTAATGTCGATATGTCAAATGGTGCAGAAATGCGGAACCTTTGTGTTGCACCTGACCCGAAAGCATGACACGAAGCCTGTGTTTTGAAATGTGCTGTGGGCATTCGGATTTATCGCTGCTGTGGTCGTTAACAGACATGATATTGCAGTCGCGCATAGCACCCGAATTGCAGTTGCATCGTCGCACCCGGTGCACATCTTGGCTGCTTATGCGTGCTGGCTTTGGTTCTAAACACAATTTTTTTCATCGCAGGTACTGCTTGTACAAAGAAGTGGCCATCTACTCGACGCTTTCTCGAAACTACTTGGACTGCGAGTCAGATGCCAGGAATGCTGACATGTCCGGGCCATCCTAGAAGAGTGAGGGCACACTTCTAGCATAATCTGCCAGCCGCTGCTCTTGAGGCCTGCAGGGTCTTCCGTTGCCATGCGCCAGCCAAATGTTCACAAGCCGCGACACGAGTCCCACGCCTTAACCACTATGTCGTGCAGGAACTGTTGGTGTCGCCAAACTTCAGCTCTATAGTGTGTTCTGGGTTGGGGCGACTTGGGGATATTGTGAAAAACCTTGTTGGACAAGTTAGTGACTACTTAATGAAAACTGTGATGATTTTTTATGTTAACCAGTTTCCGTAAAAGTTTTCCGCATATTTCAACTTGGGCACAATGGCACATGCCAAACTGTACTGCTATGTAACCGCTGATCGAGGGCTCGTTTTCCTCCTTTCGTACGTCAAAATGAAAGCCAATGATGCAGAAACTTTTTCAAGATTTTACCTGTACTTTGTTAATTATGAAATCATTGTAAATAAATTTAGGTTGGATGAAGACTTTTCGCAAGTACCGTACCTACAGACTTCGTATAACTTGTTTCGACGCTTTTGCGATTGAGCGACAGCATTGGTAGTCCTTTTGTCTTACTTTGTAAGGTATTGCTGCGCACGTAAACCAGCGACGCTTCCAGTCAAGGTGGCGTGTGTGCAACATATTTTTTTCTTTTACTTATCTAAGACCAGTTACACCTCTTTAGGGGCTGGCTGCTGACCTCGCCCACTACTACAGGCATACAGTCTGCCGGAATGAAACCCTAACTGCATGAACAAGGGAAAGAAAACAAGTCAATTTGTACTTTGTTGTAGCACACACGAAAGACGGGGACATAGACAGAGCATTGCGTTCGGCCACGCGCTCATTTTTCCTGCAAAAGTCAGTGAGCGCTGCCATCAAGTAGAAGGCAACGCGAACACACCCACATTGACATCCGCCAGTGAACTGATCGCTTTCTTTGTTGCACAAAATCAACAGCCGCGTGCAAGTTTCCGCTTCAGGAAGCGTGAGGGGGGAGAAGAAGGCTAACAGTACCTTCCGCTTATTGAGCTTATTTTATTTCAGTTAACCCACGTAAGATTGTCATGGTGATTGATGTTTCGCATGCTGCCGCACTGAACGTTCTATGCAACGTCACAGAGGTGGGTGGTATCAACGTTCACTCCTACATACCAATTAGCGCTACGTCGTCACCGGTGTGATCTACGACGTTGACGCTCCAATTCTCGACTCGGGCTTCAATGGCCTGGTCCAGCCAGCTAATGAAGAAAGTGTCATCGTCAAGGTTGTTCGCTTGGGTATACCTCACGCTGCGTGAAACTAGACTTTATAGGCAACTCTTTGCCTTCGCACTTGAAGATGGGCCACTTCCGACAATCTGTAGGACCGTTTGTGCCGAAGCCACTGCAATATCTTAACTGAAGAAGCTCAGTCACGTGAAAAGTGTATGCGAAGGCAAGCGAGTATGTTCTCGCTGTGCTGAAACCCATTCCGCAGCCACTTGTAAAGCCTCTGTTCTCGAGTGTTCAAACTGTTATGGACCCCACGAAGCTTACACAAAACATTGCCTAAAAATAAAAAAAGAGATAACTGTATTGGGGCAAATGGTGAGAGACCATACATCATCATGAGGCCACCACGACAGTCAAAAAGCGGCGCCATTGGCGCCGAACTCCGTCAGAAAAATCCAATGCCTCTGCATCTGCAGTGCCCATGCCACGCCCTGCTTCACCCTCTCCTTTTCCACCTAGGTTATACTCGGCTGGTATGTAGCAGAATATGGTAAAAAGCATGGTTTCTGCAGAATTCGCTTGGCAAAGCCGCAGTCACAAAGATCAGCGATGGTCCATACCAATAAGACCATTATGGACACAACTGACACAGTTAGGCCTCCGTTGTCGAAGTCGCGGGGACATGCTGATTCACAGCGCACCTCGGCATTTCCAAAAGACAAACCTATCCTAAAATAACTGAATTTAGGAACAGCGCAGCCCAGAAGTAGGTACTTCGTAAAGACGGAAGCGAGAAAGCAAGGACAGAAAAGACCGCTCTTTTCTCTTCTTGTTTTCTCGCTTCCGTGGAAGTAACTACGGTTGTGCTAATAGGTTGTGCTGTTCCTACATTCAGTTATGTCCTACCAGATTGTCCAAGTTTCCACGCTATCTTAAAATAGTTCTTCAACTACTGCTCGAGACACTTCAAGTGTTGTCGGCAGGCTGGAATCGCCACACGCTGAGGCCGTACAATAAGTACTGGACGTTCTACGTCCAGTGCTTGCAAGCCTTCAGTAGGCACCATGAACCGACGACCTACTGTGAAGCGTCATACGCCTGAAGCCCTGCGCCCACTTCTATCAAACTACGCAGCAGTTCAGTTTATGCTCACCTACTTTTTTGTTTTTTCTGTCTCTCTTTTCATCCGTCAATCCCCTTTCCCCGCTGTAGGATAGCAAACCACACGTTCACCTGGTTGACCTTCCTGCCTTTCTTACCTCTACCTCACCTCCTCTTTATTATATATTACATGCTGCGGACACGACGTCCATGCAGGGCAAGTCAAACATCGTAACATCACAAAAGTGAAACAATCTTGTACGTTGAACTATACAGTCCAGAGCATACAACTGAAAAAAAAGAGAAAAAGGCAAAAAAAGTTTTAAGTAAACCACCCTAAACAATGCACGTGTGCAAAGTAAAATGATACGGGTCAGTTGTCCCAATATTTAATAGGTCCACAAAAAAAAAGAATACTGGCAGACGTTAGATTGGGTAACATATAAAACTAGAGCACTCGGGTGATGTTAATGATTAGGCCTCGTCCATAGTGGACTCGTCTATGCTGCCGGATTGAGCGCGAGTTTATTACGGGTAGCTGTGAAAGAAAGTCAAACCATAGTTTTTTCGACGCGATTTAGCAGTGGCAATATCATTCGACGGCATCAGTTCAATTGGTGAGTCGAAAGTATTCTTGTTGTTTAACGTGCCAAAACATCCATGTGATTACGGGAGACGCCGTAGAGGAGGGCTCCGAAAATGGTGAGCCAGAAGTAGAAAACCCATTGTAAACAAACAGAATATCCTGTCTTTGAATTCGTTCAAATTTCTTTACGTTGCATTGTGAGTAGGGGTCCCATGCAGTGCAGGCGCACTCGAGCTTCGGCCGAATCAAGCTACAATACGCGAAAGCTTTAACAGAGGCCGGATCATGTGTAAGTTTGTTTTAAAAAAGCGCATTTTTTCGCAAAGCAGAGGATGATGTATTTCGCATGAAGGTTCAAGTAGAAGTTATAATGCAAATTTTGGCACCTAAATACCTATTGTTAGTGACTTGTTATTGTAGAGAGGCGCCCAGCATATCTTTTAATATGGGAACTGTTTCCTTTCAAGGAAATTGAAGAAAAAACACCTTTCTTACATTCAACGTCATCTCCCATGCAACATTCAAAAATTCGACTGAGGCGTTCATTCAGGTCATCTTGGTCCCTAACGAAGGGACTTCTTTAAAGAACACAGAGTCGTCTGCGAATAACCTTATTTGTACATTCGGTTGAACAATGTCATTGACGTACTGGAGGAACAACAATGTGGAACACTTCCCAGCGGTGCCCCAGAGGTGAGTGGCAGACAGACCAGAAGATGCCCACCTATATCCACAAACTGCTCGCTCTTTTTCACGTATTCAGCTATCCAAGAAAAAAGTAATTCAAAAATATCATATTTTCATAGCCGAAACTTTAGTTAGGAATGAGCTACCTTATTGAAAGTTTTGAAAAAAAAATCCTGAAAAATAAATTGATCTGAAGATATTGTCAATAGCAGAAGGAAAAATGTCAATTAGAGTGACTACTTGTGTGATTGTAGAATATATCTGTCTGAAACCGTGTTGAGAGCTGGTGGGAATAATTTTGCCGTCATAAACTTATTTATGGCTTTTGCAACAACATGCTAAAATGATATACAGCACGAAGATGCTACTAATATTAAGCGACAGTTTTCTAAACGGAGACAATCTTCTTTTTTTAATGGGCACCCCACGGGATGTTTCCAGTCTTTCGGCAAAAGTCAGTGTATAAACCGGGGATGACTGCAAATAGGCAGACTTCCCCCCTCCCCCCATGCACACGCCTATGGCCAGGGGTCTCAAACACGGGAGCCGCGTGCCACAGGCGACTCCCACACCTGTCTCTGTTGGCCCGGCACGCACACGACTTTCTTTGTTCCACATTTTTTCCGCTAATAAGTACCTTCAAATGACGTACACAAGTGGGGTGATTCTTTCCGTGAGAAACTCAATCCGGTCCCCACACGTTGAAGGTAAGCGCGGAACAGGAGCTGTATTTATTGTCTGGATTCTCGTCACTTTAGAGATAAATCTTGATTTTTCTTCTCAAAACTTTTCCTCAAATGGACTTCAGAAACGACTGTTATGCGAGATATGGGAGGGCCTTCTTTCAAATGGCAACTTTAATTGACCTATTGGCTGACAAACTTTCCCCATGAAGGTGACCCGACTGTTCCAACGGTTCACCCTCTCAAAGATCGAGTGACTATATTTCGTGATTGTGACCTGTTGGCTGAGATTAGTTTGAGACGCCTGATACAGGGACAATATTTATATACACATACCGCATGGTGCCATGAAACAGAAGTGCAGCCTTGAAGCTAGGGGGGGGGGGGTGTTGTAACTTGCACCGCATGTCGCCTAAGTTATATGTTCAATCACTTTCTTCATATTGATATCAGAATTACTACAAATAACATTTATAATTTTCCTTGCGTTGTCCGATAGCTCTCGGTAATATTGTTTCCACCAAAGACAAACGGGCCCTTCCGATTCCACTTCTATTGTTCGTAAAGCCAAAGTCTCGTTCGGGCAGACTTGATGCTTGCATGTAATTTGCGAGTGATTCTCGGTCAGCTGCCAGCTCGAAAAAAGATCACGTGCTACGTGGCGTGAGTAGGCAGAAAGAGTGTTCCACACTCAACGCCATCGCTGCAATAGACGCTAACACTCTCAGGTTTAAATGCAATGAAGTGGACGGTGGATGACCGCAGCTGTTGCTCAACAGACCTATCTAGAAATCGCAGCGCTGCGCCTTTCCCTGGCGGGTCGGCGATGGGTCAATAAATGAGAGTGGAGCACCGGCGGGCACGATACTTTCCCACTTTCGCCTGCTTTCATCGCACGCCTTGAGTGGTTTCAGATGGTGTAAGGTGCTGCTCTTGTGAAGAAACGGCTACGTCTGACTGCTCTGACTTTCATGCACGTAAACCAGACTGTGTTGTTGGTCCCAAATCATTACAATCATCACTGAGAATGAAGAAGAAGAAGAAGGTAAGCGACAGCCACACTTGCTCGCTTCCTAGAAGTGATAATACGCGAAAGTCACCGGACGTGTTCTTCATTGCTCGGTGCTACCCCAGGACAAAGATTTTTGTGTTGATGCTGCTGAGTTCCACCTTTGTTAAGATGTTTGTGTCCTCACTCACCGTGATTATGAAGCTAGGCTTTTAGACCTGAAGCGTAGCGTGTACTTCACCGCGTAAATAATTACGGTGCAAGCCTTAAATACCTCATTAAACTCACATGGTCCTCAATACATCCACCTAAGACCGGTACACAAGTGGTGAAGGCCATCTTTTTATTCTCAGTTGATTGATTCAATAATCCTATCCCGCCAGTCCATGAGTGTCCACAGGATTTCACCATGAGTGCAAACCCATTGGTAAATATTGTTGAATATTTACGCCAAGAAAGAGAACAACTAACTGTGGGCACGAGAGGAGAGCTCGTGCCTGGTGTGCCCAATGAGCGTTGGCCGGTTATGGACGTGTTTGTCATCGGTAAGTAATTAAACAATTGTTTTGTTCCACTCTACCGGAGAAGACATCTTTATTCTACGCCCGTTTGCATCACGCCTGAAAGAGGGGGAAAGCACTGGTGTAGCTTCGGTAGGGGTAAGTGTGGAGGGGGAGTGCGTGAGAGGGGCATGTGTCCCTTTTGCACCCCGGCCGAAGCCCATGCCCGCCCCCGTTCACACCACCCTTCGAAAATTTGCTGCCTATATTGACATTTGCGCTGCTTCCAAAATCGGACGCAGTTTAAACTGATTTTGTAGTGCCTCCGTGATCGGACCACATTTCACCAATCTCGAATTTTGTCCGATGGCGTGATCATGTGTGGCCAGCTTCCCTCAGTGGGTATTGTCAAGAGCGAGCCAAACGTTGGTCGTCCTTGATACGTAGCCCTGGGAAGCAGGTGGACAGTATGTGATTGGTCGTGGTGGTGGTCGTGTCTGGCGACAAAAATGCGATGGTGCGGCCTTCTGACGTCAACGTGGTGGTGGAGCGTAGCGTCGGTCAGTAGCAGCGTAGCTCATGGCCTGTGGTTGCGGCCGCACTGACTCAGGAATGCCCAGCGATTGCTCGATTTCGTCTTTGACGGTGTCTGCTATTGACGATGCTTGAAGCTGGCACGACGGTACTTTCAGCGTAATTCTTCGCACACTACGGCCCTTATGGTTTCAAGCAGATCGTAGGAGCAGAGTAGGTGGACCTCTGTACATCCTGGCGTCGAGCGCCGGTTGAATAGCTGTATGCGTATCTCAAAAGTCCTTTCGATTGTAGCCGCTTTGAGACAAGTTTTTGGACGCTGTTCGGGGGGTTCCACATCAGTCCAGCGAAAAGCTCCTGCCTAACTCCTCACATGAGGAGGCGGGCTTTCTTGACGAAATTTCGGTATCGGCGTGCCGAAAGAGTTTGGTCATCTCTTCTGTGAAGAGTGCCACATTTTCGTTTGGCAGCTGCATTCGAATCTTTAGAAGTGTTTTAGCCTTCTTCTGGCGGACCACACTTGCAAAAGTGGCAAGGAACCTTACCAGAAAAAATGTCCCACGTTGTAAGGTTTCGCTCTTGATTCTCGAACCAGTTCCGAGCAGCGTCTTCTAAGACGAAATAGACACGCCGACGCGCAACGTCTTTGGCCCAGTCGTTGAAGACGGCGACCTTGTCTAACCTTTCAAGCTAGCTCTCCGGGTCTTCGACTAGCGAACCGTGGAAAGTTGACGGCTCCTTGGGTTGCCGGAGCAGGAGTGGTGTAGGTGGCACAGGCGCTGTCCTTGTCGCCGTGGATTAACGTCAACGTCAACGTATTCGGAGTGTTGTTAGGTAGAATCCCGTACATTAATGGCAGGCCTTGTTGATTGCGGCTGACTCACTGCTCGCTGGCTGGCACCAGGGTTTTCTCCACAACGTGGGCTGCGTTCACGGCTTGACAGGGCCGTCGAACACATGAAAGAAGCACCGCCACCAGATGTCCCGGGTTCATGACGTGGACGTATGTAGCAGACTATAGATTGAAGATGAAACTATTTGTTCGGGCCAAACTTCTTGTGGCGAACAAACGAAAAGTAAGATTAAAGCGATACACAATCGCACCTATAGCGGCAAACAGAGTGTCAGCCGTCGATCAACTTACAAGCGATGGAGTGCGTCTACGTTTATACACGTGTCATAGAATATTGTAGGGTTATCGCTAGTGACCGCGTGCGTTCCAAAATAATCTCTAATGTTCGCGAAGTGGGCGCTATCTTAACGAAATATTCTACTACAGTCCCGATGCTTCTCAGACACTGCAGGCGTGGTTTGCGCTGCAGAAATACGAACAGTGTAATGGGCGATATTAAAAATTGAGGAAGAAATGTGGCAATATTTAAGGTGGCAACTGGTGTGCGTTGGCTTCCCGTGGACGGAGAACTCCAACCCGTTTCGCTTTCTTGCCACCTGGGCGTTGAGAAAGGGCAGGCTGCCGCTACTCTCACACTGGGTCATGAATTTTACGGCTTGGTGCACGGAATTTAAGTGCTGTCTAAAGTTTTCGAATCAAGACGTCTTCATGACGCAAAAGCAATCGTCCATGTAATGGAGAAAAAGCTTGGGTCGCAGCGAGAAGCTGAATCCTTTCACTTCTATCTTCTCCATGGTCACGTTTGTCATTGGGACGGATATTGAGGCTCTTCTCACGGTTCCACTGTTCTCTCTGAAAATTGTTCCTTTGTATGATAACTACGTATTAGACAGGCGAAATTCCAATAGACGGCAGTGCTCGTCAACTGCAAAAGCAGTCCTTTCGCTCGGGCATGCGTCACCCTCAAGCGCAGCACGGGCGTAGGGCATAGCTAAGGGCACTGACACATTAATGAGCAATGAAATGACGTCGAATGAGACGAGGCTCTCGTCATCATCGGTGCTCACCTCTGACGCTAACTGCTTGAAGTGGCTGGTGTCACTGACATGAGTTGGAGCCTTCCGGTTTCGAAGGGTGAACAGTCGGTGTCGGAAATTCGAAAGGGCATGGCAAGGAGAGAAAGTAAAGTCTGCAAGTGCTCGGAGGTGAATGTCAGGCTTGTGAATTTTCGGTGGTCCACAGAAACCCGGTACGGATCTGTTACGGCAGAGTAGTCGCAGATAAAGTGTTCTTATATCTGGGTAATGCTTGAAACTTTTCGCAAGTAGCTTGTTCAAATGTGTCTGGGTTTGCTTCGTTGGGTCCTTTCCTAGAAGCGTGTATGCGTTCCCTTCTAAAAGAGCTGAAATCTCCCGGTCGTATTCCCGGCTGCCCAACACCTCCGTTGAGTTGCTCTAGTCGGCGGGCAGGATGATGATGCTCTGATCCTGTCGGAATTCCTGAAGTGCCTGGTTCTCCTCTGCCGTCAAGTTCTTTTTTCTTTGTAGCGGCAATATCAGCAGGATCCCAATCTATTTCAGCCTAATTTCTTCTCTGGCACTCAGCCTCACGCTCTGGACGACGTCCTCTACAGCCGCAAAACTTTCTGTGGACAGGGCGTGGCTGACACGTTATAGCCGTGTCCCTTTGCCAGAAATGAAGTTTTCGCTCAGCCGATCAGTAAGTGGAAGAGATGAAAAATTGGTGACAAACCTGGTATTTTGGACGCTTTGGGGAGAACTCCACTCCAACAGGTAGGAAAGTTTCTTAGCCTGCGTGGTCTGGTGCATTTGCGCCATTGACGCAGCAACGGAGTCCGCCGGTGGCATCAGTTCAGGGATGCGGTGCTCAAGTGGACGCGTGACGAAGAACAGGTGCAAATCTTTTTTTTTTCTGTAGAAAGGCGTTGATTTTATGAAGGCGGGCGTTGATCTCTCGTTGTTCTGCTCTCATGACGACTTCCAAGCCTTCAGGAGTCGAGACAGGCCGTTTTATACACAGGCTTTGAGGAATGGCTTTTTTTTTTCATTTCAGGTACGGTTGAAGTTGAGGTGAGCTTCAAGACTGAGATGCCCTCCTTTATACGTACGTAACACATGACGAGCTGAATGTTATCGTGGTCGAAGACTTGGCTGATTAACTTGAATGTAAACACTCGACAGATGTCTGTCTGGTTGCGTATAGGTAAACTGGGAAACGATTTTATCTTCGAACAAAAAAGTACGTCAAAATGCGTAGACCTGGCGTTGTGAACCGACTTCGTTCCTTGCTTAGGGGGTACTGTGGCCGCCTGACGCCATCCTGTTGAGCTTCACGTGGGGGCACGCGCGAGTCGCGGCAAATATAGTCACTGGAAAAAATTGACTCTCGCGGCGAATCGCGACAGACACGAATGGCCATTTTAAACAGCACGCTGCAGTGGGCTTGGTAACGTTTGCGCGAGTACCCGCAGACGTTTGTGGACCGTGCTGGCAAGGGGTTTAACCACGCCACGCTGTTGCGTGCCCAGATGTAAAAACGGGTACAATTCTGTTCTACGTTCGGTTGAGATTTTTTCAGGCCATCCCAAGAAGCCGAATGCCTCCCAATGTGGCAGCGAGCAGTACAAGGCAGGATGAAAGGCTTTCAAGCACGTGTTATGTTTGTGACCTTCACTTCTGCGATGGGGACATTTCGAATGCCTTCAAGCACAACATTTGTGGCGAGCTGGTAACTATGCAGCACGACAAATTAGCACTGCAAGACGACGCCGTTCCTCGGATGTTTCGAATTGCCCGAGGTATACATTTTGAAGCCTACACGGAAACGCAAGGCTCCTGCTCGGCGACTCTCCCCGGCAAAAAGTAAGTGTGGAAAAGGACAAGGTGAGCAATTGATTTCAGCAGTTGGTAAAGCAACAACAAAGCCAGAAAACATCGGGACGACAGATAGTAGTGAACCTTTGTTTGACATGCTAACTTGCTTGGCCGAAGGGGAACAGAAGATTGAAGGTTGGTTTCTTGGCGTCGTTGAACAAACGGCACTACTGTAGAAGCCTAGCATAAGAAGTTTAGTGCAAGAATTTTCTCTTGATGACCAAGGTCTCTGTGCGGACCTAATTTTGAAAAGTCTTGGGCGAGTTGGATGAGTGCGATCTGATGAGACTGGGTTCCCACCAGAACAAGCCCACGTTCACGTGTCAGGTTTTGTATTTTATCACCGTGACACGAATGCATTTTTACACCAGGGGTGTCAACCGATGCCTTCAAAACTTAGAGAAAGTTGCCATCGCCACCAAAAAAGCTCGCCTTTTGTGAAGTCTTTGAACATTTGCATTACGTGCGTGTGCATTGGGCCTCGACAATAAACGTATTTCGCGTCATGGAGAATAAAAGTGTCTGTTTTTTTGCTCAGTTTTTGTTTACAGTAAAAAATATCCGCAAACATTCACAGCACGTTTGCGGAACGCTTCGCTGCTACACTCTAAGGCAAAATGATGTTAAAAGGGTGTTCGGTTCGTCCTTTTGGGGTGTAATGGGGCTACCACAACCATTAATCCTTTTAAGGACTAACGGCACCGGGTCTATCAGTTAGTCACCACAGATGAGCTCAAGGGACTAACATTTAGTCCTCGCACTTACACCTTAGTGAGTAACCGTTAGTCTCACAATTCACCTCAGAGGACTAACGTTTAGTCCTTATGTTTGCACAATTTAGAGCAACTCCTAATCTCCACATTTACACTTTACTGTGCAATCGTTAGTATTCACAGTTGCACCTTGCCGGACGAACGGTTGATCCACTCAAATACACCAATCGGATGAACTTTTTGTCCCCACTTCAAACATTTTTTGTTTATTTTCCGCCAGGCCTAATACTTTCTTCGCCTGTTTTTTCTGCGCAGTGAGCAACAAATTAGCGCAGAAAAGAACACGCCGAAAAGTAGTTAGCCACCTATGTGTAACTGCTTTCCCAGTCACGGCAACAACGAACGACAAAAGTGAGGCATCGAAATCTTTTATTTTTCTACATACACATAAATTTTCTCCATTCTTTTAAGTGAATTCATGGTGAAGTGTACAAGCCATGTCTCGTTGTCGAATCTTGTTCACTCCTTGTGGAGCTCCTCCGACGGAAGAGATAGATGACAGGCATTGCAGACGCCAGTGCTTGCAGCCTTCTGCCTGTTGTGTTCCCACGGCTGCACGTACAATAATAAAGCAAAAATAGTTAGACACACGTGACAGAAGATGAAGTTGCACACATATAACAAGTAGGTGCACGTTAATATAAAAACAAGCGTTACAATATGACACAAATAACTTTGCCTTCACATATCGCGCAATTCTTGTGAAGCTGCTCTGACGAAAGAGATGGATGACAGGCATCGCAGACGCCAGCGCACACAGTGTTCAGCACGCTGTGTGCCCATGGCTGCACAATAAGTATGTAAAATAGTGAGTCACACGTGACAGAGGATGAATACAAATGCATATGGAAATACGTGCAAGGTGAAATGAAAACATACGTGAGATATGACATGCTAATAATTTCACCGTGCTGTCACACATCGTCAAAGACTCATTTCGATCTCCGTAGCGCAACAGCTTAGGAGCGGCAGCTGCAGCCACAACTCCGCGAACCTCCGCCCCGCTAACAAGTCCGTCGAGTTCTAAGCGAGTGACGTCGTTCAGCTCGAGCAAGTGAACGCGAGACCTAAACACGGCGTTGCACGCGGAGTGTCTGCCGCCAGCGAACTTCGAACAGGAAAGCGAGCGTACGCTTCGCCGCCGCCACGAACAGCGCCGAGCTGGTTTGGAGCTAGCGCCGAAGAAATCCACGGTAATGCGGCGCTTTTTCACTAACTCGAGTGAGTGCAAGCGCGCAAACGCGAGCCCGCCGCCGCGGCCAGCGGACGGCGCCGAGCTGCTTGCGACTGACTGTAATGGCGACCGATTTTCAGTGAGTTCCGACGCTAGCAAAAGCTCCGCCAGCCCGTGATGGTGCACTTACAGCAGTGCGACATACTACAACCAAGCTCTTTACGAGAACCCGCAACGTGTTTTCGACGACTGCCAACACAGCGACGAGGTCTCAGCCCAATATCATCATCCCGGAGCTCATCGCGGCGGCGAAGACAGGTGAGCACTCGATGAGTGAGCGTACGGGAGGCCGACGGCAATGGCGGCCAATTTCGAGGGGGTCATCAAAGCACAGGCGAGCTGCAGACGCCGAAGCTGACCTTCGCGATGCATTTCGTGAGTGCGATATACAACACGACCGAGCCCGTTGCCGGCAAGCGCCATCCCTATCGCACACGCGGAAAAGTAGAGTAGAATAAAGAATGATAACCTACTTGTCTTAGAATCCAGCGCCGTTTTCTGCCCTGAGTCAGACTGAAGTATATATCCAATAGGCCTGTTGACTTCTCGGCCGCCATACTGGCCTCCCCAACAGTTGCTGTCGTGTGTCAGTCGTGACTACCTTGAAGCCAGAGAAATACAGCGCGGCGTGGTGACGTGTCGAGACTTGCTCCAGACTTCATGGGTGCAGCGAAACGCAAAAGCAGGAGCCCACGTTCATCCAAGCGTACACACAAGAACCACGTCGTAATTCTTAGATCGTCGAATCCAAGCGGTCGTGGTCGAGCACTCTGAGCGTGACGCACCGCGAACTGTCGCCGGCAAAATACGGGGAAAGACTGAGCCAGCAGAGGAGAAGAAGGACATGTGTTCTGTGGAAAAGGAGGGCTGGTCACCTTGGCAACTGCTTTTCGCGCTGCCTGCAATTCCCGGGCGGTTCATCCCTTTGGAGACGAAGTGGTTTTGCGCTGCACGCTTCCCTCTGTTGTTGCTCCTCAACGGCCTATCTGTTCATCGCGCGCTCCTATTGGGCTCCGTTACTCCTCTTCGGGTAATTTTGCGTTTGAGTGTATAGATTTGCTTTTTATTCCGCTCATATATATATATATATATATATATATATATATATATATATATATATATATATATATATATCATTGTAAAGAGTGAGACAGACACAACACCCGTTCGTCGGGCGCAAGCCGTCAAGCTGTTCTATTTTGCCCCTTCTTCCTCGCTGTCCAGCCCATGTCCCCCGCAGCTTCCACGCTGCTCTTCGTTACATTCAGCCACACTGCGGATCTGACTAAGAAAGAAGAAACGACAGTTCATTGCACCTGCTGGGGCCCCGACTGCTTTCTTCAAACGCGACACATGCCCGGCAAAGTTGTTTCTTTTACATTTATCGAGAGTGCAGTTCGCGTCTGAAGTGCTCACACGCCAGGTATTTTCTCCCACACGCTGAGTAATTATGAATGGCCCGTCGCAGGAGTAACTTCTTCCCGAGCCCGCTGGCGCCCCTTTGCACCTAGACCGCGTCGCCGATGATGTTGTAAGCGTGAGCCGGTCTACGGCGCCTGTCATAGTGGCGCTTTTCATTTTTTATGCGTGGGTGGCTTCTTGATCACCTTAGTATAGATCTTCTGACAGGCTGATTTGCGATAGTTGGTACGTGCACTGTACAAAAATTACCCTGAGGTCAGAGTAAAACACTTGTCTTCTAACATCCCCCCCCCCCCCCCTATACGGAGCAACTTTGCTCCGACTCGCCAGAGAACTTGCGTGGCGCACCCAGAGTACTTCTAAAAGATATTTCACTCCGGATGACCGGAGCAAACGCGTGGCGCCGCCGGACTGCTTTTTACTAGCATTTTCCTGCGGCTGGCCAGACTGATTACGTGGAAGCTCCGCAGCATTTTTCGCGGTTTTCTTCACTCTGGCTATCCAGAGAATTAGTGTGGTACATCTGGAGTATTTTGCGAATGTACTTACTTCGTCCGGACAGAATTACAGTGAGGTGGATCAGTACTTTTTGAAAGTGTTTGCTCCGTTGTTTACTTATTGTATGCTGATCGGTTCACGCATTGGTTAGCTAAAGGAAGTCCCTATTCTCATGCAAGCACGGCAGAGGTACTGTGTGTTCTCTTCCACAGAGCTCTAGCAGATGAAATTCATGGAAACACTTGAGTTTTTATTCTTTGATTTAAAAAAAGAAGCTGCCGATTCTGGATGATTACCCAGCACTTAGTAAAAGGAGACAAGAATGAACAAACATGCAAAGAGCCACCAAAAACAAAACACAATAAAAAGAGATCAGATTAAATCAACAGACTCAAGTTTTAAGCGCAGCGCTTCAAAATGAACCCCATAGTGCTGCAAAGCGATGCATGACAAGCGAAGAAATTTGTCCACTGAGAACAACCCTTCACCATCCCTGAAGAATCATTCATCCGATTCATTGATGACGCAAGGGTGTTTAAGATTGCTTCCTGCATAATTTAGTAAAAAGATAACTTATGCATGAGAACTGCAAATCATGCAAAAGGCACAGAAACTCAGAGCACTCAAGCCGCGGACTATACAGTCTGTGA
The DNA here is from genome assembly GCF_013339725.1 of Rhipicephalus microplus. Classification (NCBI taxonomy): domain Eukaryota; kingdom Metazoa; phylum Arthropoda; class Arachnida; order Ixodida; family Ixodidae; genus Rhipicephalus; species Rhipicephalus microplus. Next base: position 28,916,904 of record NC_051175.1, on the reverse strand, counting down.
GTGTATGAGAAGAAGCAGCTTCTGAAACTGACCACACACACACACACACAAAGACAGGATGAGCGTTCAATATCAACAAGCAAATCCGACGTGATCCGGTGTGAGACAGCCACAACATGATAAAAACACACATAATAAAAACTGGCCAAAGTTTTTTAAAATGCTTCTACATCGATAGCTCTACCTTTGCTGAACCATTCAAAAGCAATTTTTGACTAATAATCCTATATCAGTACTCTTGTAGATTGCATCAGGATCGCCCCTCCCGATAATTTCCTAATTGTATCAAATAACAATTCTGATTATTGCAGTCACATTTGAGTGCGTGCTCATTGTCATACTTCCAGCAAAGTGGGTCCTTACAATTGGCATGGTTGCGGCCTCTCTTTAAGGAAAGCCTAACTTCATCTCATTTATAAAATCATTTTCGGGATGAGTTAGCGTTGTTTTATTTTTATATTTACATTGACCTCTCTGTTATGATGCTTGTAGTTGTGAAAATTTTTCAAAGTGGTTATTGTATGAGCACGTATTACTTCAATACGAACAACTTCAAGCACAAAATAAGGTAAAGTTCTTTAGAACGTAACAAAACAAATGAGCAGTGAAAGTAACAAACATTACGCCACCTAAGTCAACTGCGTTTTCAAAAAAAAACAAAGGAAGGCCAACCAGTTCACTCAATTGAAAGGTCCGTGCACACGTTGGGATGCCAGAGAAGGGGGTGCAGGTGCAAGCGTCACGACGAGCGTCCCAGGCTTGAAGAAATTTTCTTTCCCCAAAGGGGAAAGAAAACAGTGTCGCATAATGCTGCCCAAAGCAGAGCAGCATGACCCCACCAAAGAGGGTAGCGTACAGTACACCTCGCAAAAAAAAAGCAGCACTTGAGCCGAAATTAGGCTTTTCAATTGTTTTTTGACGGATCTCCGCGTGCACTGATTGTAAGAATAGCTAAATACGAACGCAACGACAAAACAAAAAAAATTAATTTGTACAAAAAAAACACAACTGAGCGTGACCCGAACCTTTAACCTCAAAACGTACAACAGATTGTAAGCCCGCCATGCTAATTACTGCACCACACTAACAGTCGGCGATAGGGCGTTTATATGTTTATGTCATAAGTAGTTTTGGTTACATGTCTGCAATTTCTTGTGAAGACGCAAAGATTTGAGTGTCTCTGCGCTTCTCAAGACCAGCCGGACTGTGTTTACTGACGTGCTAACGTGTTTACTGTGTTTGTTTTGTGCTTCGTGAGATTAGACCGTCTATCCTTCACGTTTTTCAAAGAAGAAACTGGAATAATAGCGCAACCAATTATATGAACGTCATTTGCACTGACTGGCTGAGTGGTTAGTCATTTATGCCTTCGAAACATCACACTTCTGAAGTGAACACTACACAATTTAGTTTTTTTTCCACCCCCTTTGTCACATTGCCGGCTATTCTTGTTCGCGTTCTACGACTAAAGCCACAATACTTCTTTTTAGCCGTACCGAACATTAGGCTTACGCCAACATCACCCTTGTGCGATGGTCGAAGCGAAAAAACATGAACAATACTATAGAGAAAATGTCATAGTCATCTGCGTTGTGTTTCGATCACGACCTATTGAATGAGATACTATTCGCTTATTTCACAACACATATATACAAAGCTAAAACCATGGATATTAAGAGTTCAAGGTGCCTTCCACTGTGTTGAAATTCACTGGGGCATGCTGGAAACGCTGCTCTTTTGTTATTAACGCCTCGACAAAATATACAGTACATTACACTGCATACATATGTGCTTATTAGGTAGTGCTAATCACTTTCGGTGTGCCGACGGATCTAAAAGTAATCAAGGGCAAAAGTATATTCGCGTTTTACTCTCTCATGGCTGTAGAGTATATGGGCATTTCACTCTCTGAAAGAGCGGAAGAGTAGAAATTTGTTTCACTCTCTCGTTCCATACAGAGTGAGAAAGAATTTCGCTCTAGCTGATGTTTTGCGAGAGTATATAAGAACACTTTGAAGAGTAACGTGGCCTTTTTACTCCTGCTATACCCTCCGCAGTATTTAGAGTGTAATATGGCGTTAATGCTGCGCAAAAAAAGACGAGTACAAGAAAGTGAACAACCACAAGTGCTTGTGGTGTTCACTTTTTTTGCGCTACATTTACGCCATAATGAATCAGTACCAACTCGCTCACCTCTCCGTTTTGCTTTACCGAAGTTAGGTTAAGAAAATAAGCATGTAGTCCAAACACCGCATTATCAGAATTCAACTGATTTTTCACTGACGTCTTGTGAAACTAGTAAAATATTGATCACATGTTTGGTTTATCAACTCAACATTATCCAATCTTAGCACTATCTGACAACAATAACACAGGTAATTCAAGGAGAGCCCTCTCAACATTTTTTCGCCTTACCAGCAACTGCCGGGTCTTTCAACACTTGTGAGATCACAATGTGTCGTTCGCTGCCAAGAACCATCACACGATTACCGTTCGCACAACTCCCTTCTGTCATTAATAACCTTCGTTGCTGTTTGTCATTTGTAATATCCAGAAAGTGCTCAAAACGATTTCTTTTTTCTCCAATGCGGCCGAACGCTTCGCACAATCTTCGCTGCACAGGTTTGGTCTGCGCCATGTTGGTTTGTGGGGAACGGCCTCCCCGGGCCGAGGCTGCCTATGTCACTCCTCGAGCAGCTAATGAATGCCAGTGAGCGATCACCCGGAGCAATTGGGGAGCATTCACCGAGGCAAAAGCGATGCGAGGGAGATTTCCGGGGGTACCACGGGAGCATAATCAGGAAATTGGCCGTGTTTTCGTCCGGTTTTCTTCGTCCGCTGATCACAGGATAAAAACATTACAACATGAATGTATTTTCTTTGGTACAATCTGGTTTGAGTGAGGCCACCGAAGCAGAGCGGGTGCATCCTTCCCGATTCCTCCCAGCTGGGCATATTTTTATTTACAGTTTGGGCATCCTGACTGAGGACCACCTTCAGTTGTGGTAGTTTTCCACAAACAATTTTGTAGGGCGTTTCCCCGGTAGACGTCTGCAGTGGCGTGTTAATAGCAAAAGCGGCTGACGGAAGGTGGACGTCCAAGCTGGCCTCTCCTCTTTTCGCTACCTTCGAATAAGGTGCGAGTCGTGCCTGGATACTCTGCTTGGTGCCCTCAGTAAGATCGTTTACTTGAGGATGAAACGTGGATGCAAAGTGGTGCTGCACGCCTGTCGTGCAAAGATACTTTTTCAGTTCCCCGCTACAAAGCGTTGTAGCCCGATCAGATATTAACTTCTTTGGTAAATCATGCCTCCATTCAAATCGGTGTTTCAGGAAGTCGATTAGGTAAAAGATGCAAGAGATGGCACGGCTTCCACTTCGACGTATTTTTACTGCTACAATGACGTAACAATTCCCCGCAGTGGTGGTTGGTATAAGCCCCATATAATCATTGCCAATCGTGTGGAAAATTGTTTCGCGTATTCCATTCAGGCATGGAGGAAGAATGAGCACAGCGCTAAGATTGCCCAGTGTTGTGCAGACAACAAAGCCCTTAGTGTTGACTCAAATGTGTCGGAATGTTACTTGTCATCTTCACCGATGAGTGCAGCAAGACCACCCGAGGAGTACTCTACGAACCTGAATACCAGAGGAGGCTGACATTAAAGGACGCCGCATTGTTTAAATTGGCCTTTTCCTAGTCTGAACAGCACTCCAAGTGGAGCTCGCCGAAATAAAAAATGGTGGCTCTTGGACTTTAATATTGTCCGCCGCATGCTGGTAGGCATTCTCAAAGGCTTGCGTTCACGCCTCTCTTTGAGGAAAACGTTTTCATGTTTGTGACACCAGGTGTCACTTGCTCCACGCTGGCGCGATGATGTGCTGGGGTGATGCTTGGCACGATGGCTGGCGATGGCAGGGTGGCGCGATGGTTGAGTAGAAGCTTTCAGGACTATTTTATGCTGATGATATTTTCTTATTTGCAGACAGTCAAGACGGTATACAGTGGCTGGTAGATATTTGTGGAAGGGCAGGCGAGGCTCTAGGGCTAGGATTTCGTGCACCAAATTGTGGAGTGACGGTATTCAAAGATCACGAAGACCAGGCAGTCTCAATACAGGGCCAAGAAATACCGAGGGTAATTGAGTACCAGTACCGCTGATATATAAATGAGGGATATAGATATATGGAGGTACAGAAAAAAAAACATCGGCAGCAAAAGAAAAGAGGAATGCTGCAATAATGAAGCACAGAGTGTTATAGGGATAAAATAGGTACGAAGTCCTTCGAGGACTGTGGAAAGGCGCAATGGTTCCTGGGCTTACATATGGAAACTCAGTAGTGTGCATAAATTCAGAGGGGCAGGCAAGAATGAATATAAATGAAAGGACTGTAGGACGTCTCGCGTTGAGCGCTCATGGGAAGACGACGAATGAGGCTGTAAAGGAGGATATGGGAAGGACAGGCTTTGAAGTAGAAGCAGCTCAGAAGAAAATGAGATTCGAAGATAGGATTACAAAAATTAAACAGACTAGGCGGGTAGGGAAGGTGTTCAGGTATTTGTATAGGAAGAGCGTGGACACAAAGTGGAGAAACGAACTAGGAGTCTCACCAATAAATATACGGCTGGAAGTGTGGGGCAAACGGCAGCCAAAAGCATTAGGCGAAAAATTAAAGAGGCGAAGATTTATTGGATGACAGCGATGGAAATGAAGCCGGCTTTCTGATGATTGATGTGTGTGGTCTAACGTCTCAAAACTACCATATAATTATGAGAGACGCCGTAGTGGAGAGCTCCGGATATTTGGACCACCTGGGGTTCTTTAACGTGCACCCAAATCTGAGCTCACGGTTCTACAACATTTCCGCCTCCATCGGAAATGCAGCCGCCGCAGCCGGGATCCGAACCCGCGACATGCGGGCCAGCAACCAACCGAGTACTTTAGCCACTAGACCACCACGGCGGGGCGAAGCCGGCTATCTGTAACTACCGAAAGGGCAACAACGAAATGAGGTGGTAGAGGTTTTATTATTCAACGGGAAGCGCTTTGCTGTTCGAAGCGAAGTCGGGTTTCCTTAGAGCGCGTAGTCATAAAGCGATATTCAATAAAGAAGAAGAACAATGTACATGCTGTGGGAGATTTGAGGAAAAGATGGAACATGTTCTGGTTGAATGTGGGGATGTGTGGGTACAAGCCTACTTTGGTTTTCAGGGGCAAACATAAAAAACTGAACACGTCCACGATAGAAGCAAGTAAGAGACGGTCAGAATACTAATGGCAGTGAAGGAGAGATAAAGGACAGAAATTGTGGGAAAATGACGTCATTCTGCCAGAAGAGGCAGAGATATGGAACACAATTTTTTGTTATAATAGGATCATTCTAATTAAAGTAGATAAGGCATTAGGCCTACATAAAAAAGAGGCTTCTCGTTTATTTTTTGCGAGACTGCTAGCATACATGTTACCGCCCCGTTTTAAACGGAACCCTTAATACATCCATCCATTCATCCATGATCACCAAAAATCATGGCGCGTGCCTCCTCAAGGCCGGTGCGCATGTGCAGACTACCTACCCGGAAAAGGTCCATTCGGCATCTCTTGAGCAGCTTTGAAATGGTTGCCCTCCATGTTCCTTTAAAATGCACTTTCGCGGATATGGACTGTGGATCTGAAAGAAGGCCAGATTTTCGATGCTTGTATGCAGAGTGTGCCAAAGAAAATATTTGAAACACACCAGCACGCCACCTAACACTAAAACCTCTGATGGCTGGGGTGATATTAATACAGCTGCAGTTTCTAGAGTAATTTCGATTGGCTGCGGCTTTTCTAACTTCAATGAACTGTTTGCATCTATAGATATTCAGTATTGTCATCAGACACCTGTTAAAAATAAAAGACAACGTTGGAGACGTTATCAGTCAAGCCACCTGGAAGGAAATTAAAAAGGCGGGTGCAGAAAAAAAATTGCCCGCAGCTTCCCTTGGGGGAACACTGAGGAGGATGCGGAGCATATAATTGGTTAACGGGGTGTTAAAGTGCGACTTACTTGGGTCGATGGCTAAATTGGTTAACGTGGTTGTAGGAGGGGGTGTTAAATGAGTGAACACGTACACACGTATGCGAAAGGGCGGCGCTGGTCGAAGGGACGTCGATCATTGTGTTTGTGGATTCGTTGGAATTCATTTCACCGCGACCTTGGACGTCGACGCGCCGTACAAACCAACCGACGAGCGGCAACTGAGCGAGCGAGCGCCGACCTTGAGTATATATACAGCGCGACGGCGCATGCACTGTCAGCTGTCGAATGTTCGAGAAGGGGGAGAAGCGCAACGGCGCATGCGCGCGCGTCAGCTGCCGATGTTCTCGAAGCGCGACGGCGCCTGCGCGCGCGTCAGCTGCCGATGTTCTCGAAGCGTGACGGCGCATGCGCGCTACATTATACAGCTAGCGAATGTTCGTGAAGAGGAGAAGCGCACGCGGTGTGTAGAGGAGGAAGGGTGCACAGATGGTGGAAGAAGGAGGAGGAAGCTTGCGGACGGCGCCGCACTACATGCCTCGAGTATTAGATGCTCCGCATCTAAAACACGGCTTGTAAGAGAATATGCTGACAGAGACAATGACGGTTCTCCCACGATAACAGTCATCGCCGACGGTGCATGGTCAAAAAGATCTTACAAGAACAAGTATGATGCTTCTTCAGGCGTGGTGAGTGCACAAATTACTACAACTATGATGTTACCAAAAAAAGCGCTGCATTTTGCGACCAAATGTTTTTGCTGCCAATCAGCAATGCAGTGTTTCTGAAAATTGGCTTCGCACGTAATGTTTTCTGCTGTAACAATAAACGATATGGCGGAAAGGCGAAATTATCTTTCTTTTCCTGCGTAGGTAGGCAGCTTCTAGCAATTCTTAACAGCAGTGCCGACTCTGTGTAATTGTGACAGCAATTATTGACATTCTAGGCTGGATCTCGCCCCAGCGTCGGCGTCGCCGTCACTCACTGTATATGTGTAGGTATCTATATAAAGGGTGCCCTAGCTATATTTAGCCAGAGTTTAAAAATATGCTGACACACGCAATTATGACGCGACCAAATACATGTTGCTGACATGCATTTGGTGACGTCGTAAACGCGTGTGTTGCCATAATTTTAAACTCTGGGTTAAGAGATCTGAGGCAACCTGTATATGTAAAAGTAAGAAATAAAAATAATCCACAAAACACTCCGGCGCGCGAAATCGAACTTGTTATACAGTGACTTGGAATAAGGGAGTGTCTAAGCACCGGCTCCCGCGTGGACTTCTTGCGGTGAACTGCTGCGCTGCTGCTGCACCAGACCCAATAAAGATATGGTATGTGCTACCTTTATGGGGCATATACAGTACTTATACAGTAATTATAGGACCCGTGGGCTTTCCGCGCTCGAGAGTGCACGGAAAGTGACGGGCGTCTGCTACACGCTGCTGTTTTATTTATTTTATTTGGGCATTTTTTACAAAAATGCCCACGAAGGCGACAAAAACAGAGAGCGACTCCCTGACCAGGCCCACTCTTCGTGAGGCACCTCGGGCGAGCCCAGCAAAACAGTACATAACAAATTCAAGTTTATAGATAGAAATGATAAAATACGATTATTATTACAAAAAGCGCCGAAAATATTGGTTAAAGATTCAAACAAAGCTGTTCCTTAGTAATAAGTACAAAGAAGTTATCAACACTATTAACATATTGTTACGTCTACGACAGGGGTTTATTCAGAGCCGACGTAACGGTCGACTTGACGGTATACAGCAGTGAACGCGCAGCAGCGAGCTCTTGCCACCAACCGAACGTCCTCTTCTTCTGCCACCACCATGTTCCCCGCTACACAGATGCACACACCTAAATTACACACGTGGTAACATTTCCCTCCGCGCAGACGAAGCCCACTGGGCGAGTCAAACAGTCTCTTGAGGAATAAAGCGCTTCAAACGTGCAACATGAACAAGATCAGTTTTTGCAGACCGTCGGCCGTTTGAATGAAGACGTGCTATGCGGTAAACTAAATCACTGATACGGTCTACAACAAGATAAGGCCCCGCATAGTGCGCTGGCAGTTTCTCGCTCAAACCGCGTTTTCTAGTTGGTTTCCACAGCAACACTAGGTCGCCGCGATTGTACATCACGTGGCGGCGTCGGTGGTCAAAATGTGCCTTCGAGCGGTCTTGCGGAGCAAGAGTGCGCAAATAAGCAAGGCGTCTAGCTTCTTCAGCCCGACAGATGATCTCGGATATGCAGGGATCATGGTGGTCCAAACATGGGAAGATGGTATTCAGGGTACGACGAGGTGGTCGAGCATATAAAGGAAAAAAAGGACTGTAGCCGGTAGTTTCATGCTGAGCGGTGTTGAATGCATATGTGATAAAAGGTAGAATACTGTCCCAGTCCTTGTGATCTGATGCAACATACATAGACAGCATGTTTGAGAGAGTTCTACTCGTTCGTTCAGTTAGACCGTTCGTTTGAAGATGATATGGCGTAGAGTGCCGAAACCTTGAAGCACAGACACGAAGCATCTCTTCCATCACGTCTGCTGTGAATTGTCGGCCACGGTCACTGATTACAATTTTGGGAGGTCCATGTCGAAGAATTACAAAACGTAGCATGAAGGAAGACACATCGGCTGCAGTTGCCGATGGAATGGCAGCTGTCTCGCCGTACCGTGTTAAATGGTCGGTGCAAACGACTATCAAGCGATTTTCATCAGAAGACCGGGGAAAGGGTCCAAGGAGGTCAATCCCGACTTGCTCGATTGGAGTTCTAGGGGGCGGCACCGGATGTAATCGCCCTAAAGGAGCACTTGGGCGCTTATGACGTTGGCACTCGTCACAGCTAGACACGTATTGCTCCGTCGTCTGGCGCATTTAGGGCCAGTAGAATCTTGCTTGAAGACGGCAAAGAGTTTTCGCTGTGCCTAGATGACCGGATGTTGGGTCATCATGCATAGCCTGCAAGACATAAACGCGAAGACTCTTCGGAACCACCAGAAGATATCGTGAGCCGGTGTTGCTGTAGTTCTTTTTGTAAAATAGCCCGTCTCGGGTGCAGAAGCGCGTAGGCGATGATTTTGGTTTGGTAGCAAGAAGCTGTTGTATGGTTCTGTCCCTTTGTTCCTCATCCTTGAAGGTCTTGTTATCGGGAAATGGTTGGTCGAGTGATGCAATGTAGGTATCGAAGGTGTCCGCGTCACATTCCGTCGTTGGAAGCGGTAGTCGCGAAAGACAATCTGCGTCAGCGTGACGTCGGCCGCTTTTATAGGAAACCGTGAAGTCATATTCTTGTAGACGAAGTGCCCAGCGCGCCAGCCGACCAGATGGGTCACGCAGATTGACCAACCAGCAGATAGAATGATGGTCTGTCACGACGGTAAAGGGGCGTCCGTACAGGTAGGACCGGGAGCGCTGCACTGCGAAGACTACTGCAAGGCATTCTTGCTCTGTAACAGTGTAGTTACGCTCGGACTTGCTGAGCGAGCGACTTGCATACGCTACGACGTGTTCTTGATTATCCAAGCGTTGAACCAGGACAGCACCTACACCAATACCGCTGGCGTCTGTGTGAATCTCAGTGGGCGCCAGAAGATTGAAGTGTCGAAGAATCGGATGAGACGTCAAAAAAAAAAACTTCAACTCCGAAAAAGCAGACTCGCATTCCGGGGTCCAGTCAAACTGCGCACCTTTCTGAAGCAGACACGTGAGCGGGTATGCGATATTGGCAAAGCCAGGAATGAATCGGCGAAATTATGAACAAAACCCCAAAAATCTGCCCTGTTCTTTCACCGAGATTGGTTGCTTAAACGCCTCCACTGCGGCCGTCTTGGCGGGATCCGGTCGTATGCCTTCCTTGTTTACTAAGTGTCTAAGGACGAGTGTTTCGCGCTCTCCAAAACGACATTTCTTTGAATTGAGCACCAAGCGTGCTTTGCTTAGGCAGTCCGGTACGAGGCCAAGGCGTGTGTTGTGGTCACAAAAGGGGTGCCCAAAAATTACAACGTCGTCCAAGTAACACATACACACTTCCCACTTCAATCCACGCAGAATGTTGTCCATAAATCGCTCAAAAGTTGCAGGCGCGTTGCGCAGTCCGAACGGCATCACATTGAATTCAAATAGTTCATCTGTTGTAACAAATGCCGTTTTCTTCTTGTCTTCTTCGTGCATTGGAATCTGCCAGTAGCCTGACCTTAGATCCACAGACGAAAAGTAAGAGGCTGATGATAGACAGTCGATAGCATCATCAATCCGCGGGAGTGGGTATACGTCTTTTTTAGTGATGGCGTTGCGACGGCGGTAGTCAACACAAAATCGCCATGTCCCATCCTTCTTCTTCACTAGAATTACTGGAGCGGGCCACGGACTACATGATTCTTGACTTACATTTTGCTTGAGCATCTCGCAAAACCTGTTCATTGATCACTGCGCGTTCCGAAGGCGATACACGATATGGTTTCTGTCGGAGAGGTCTGTGAGATGTCATGTCAATTCAGTGTTTTATACGAGAAGCAGGGAATTACGGTGAATCATGCTGAGCGAAATAAAAAATACCGGCATGTTTGCGCAGAATACTTGCCAGTTCATTACGTTCCTTGGTGCTGAGTAACTTATCAATCATAGCCATAATGGTGGTGTCCCTGGCGTGCAGAATATTGCAACGGGTCTTATCCGGGGAATCATTGCTTTCTGCAAGAGTGGCAAGCGAGAATATTTGATATCCACGAATCTCTGCAAGTTTCAGACCTTCCGCCAGCACTGTAGGTTCATTAGAGCAGTTAATTACCGATAAACCAGTATGCCCTTGCGCAACCGATAGCGTGCAGTAGGGTATTGAGACTGTCTTTTTTATGCAACTGAGATGCACGGGCTCCACAGTTGCGTCAAATGTTTTCTCGCTTGCAGGTGAACAGACAACAGGGACACATTTTGCAGACAATGGCGGCACAGTTGTGTCTACAGACACGCAAAGAGAACTTTCTTGAGAGGGCGAGTTTTCCATAAACGCAACTGGGATATCGTAATCTATTGTAATTTGTCCTGTGCGGCAATCGACAGTAGCACCACATAGCTTCAAGAAATCGAGTCCCAGAATGACGTCATGCGTAGTATGAGGGAGAACAGCAAACTCTGCGACAAAGTTCTGGCACGCCAAACTAACAGTCACAGTGCAGACACCAACAGGTTGTAACACCTCTCCGCTCACTCCACGAAACGTATCAGGACGATCCCAACGAAACATAACCTTTCGTCCAAGAAGGCGGGTGAAAACTAAACTCATTACTCACACGGTTGCACCTGTGTCCACCAACGCCATCGTTGGTACACCATCGATAAGCACTCGAACCTTATTTCTAAACATGCAAACTAACGAAGGTATATCTGTTGAAATTGAAGGCTGTCCGGCGACCTCACCTCCAGCGGCCGCGCCGGCTAGTTTTCCGTAGGAGGCGAGGAGTGGCGGCACCGAGGAGACGGTGATCGGTTGGCGCGAGGGGCAGGTGGTGGTGTCACACTGCGGTCAGAGGCTGGAGATTGGTTTCGTAGTGGTCCTGGGATCTCGTAAGACGCGCTTCCAGGGAATGTCTGTGCTCGGGTAATGCCAGAACGGTTAAATCTCGGTGATCGGTCGTACCTTGGTGGCTGCCGGTAGTTGCAATACCTGGAAATGTGTCCTTCGAAGCCACAGTTGTAGCAGACTGGTAGAGGACGCTCGCCGAACCAATGCTGAGACCGCTCAGCTGTGAAGGGTCGGTGACGAGCTTGCTGAGCGGGGGCTGCCCACCTCTGGGTGGCGGGGCCGTGACGAAGGCGTTGGCCATATCGCTCGCTGGTCGGTCGCGAATAAGTCACGACGTGGCCGCAGATTTCCAGATTCGCTGGTGTCTGCCACACATACCGATGGTGGCAAAGGAGCTAATGGCGCCGCCGTGTAGTAGGGTGGATTGGTTGGTGGATGCGGAGTGGTTTCGTCACCCTACCACATTGGCGCTGAAGCTCTTCACGCACAATTGGCCGAATAGTAGTGGCAAGGTCGGTGGGCGGGCTCACGTCGACGTTGGCGACCATTGTCACATTTGCCAGCCTACCAAATTTCGGGGCGGTGCGACGAGTCTTCAATTTTTCAAACGTGCGGCTGTGATGTTGGACGTCGGAGGCAGAGGTGAGGTCATCCCTGCCTATCAGAAAATTGTAGTCGTCTTCCGCTATGCCTTTCAAGAGGTGTCCGCCCCTGTCTTCTTCAGACATCTGCGGGTTTATAATCTTGCAAAGCTTAAGAACGTCCTCTATATAAGCAGTGCAGGTTTCTCCAGGAGTCTGGGCTCTCCAGCAAGAGTCCACTCCGCGCTTTTCTTTTTTGAGTCGGAGTCACCAAAGCACTTCTTCAGTTCTTGGGCAAAAAAGGCCCATATTGTCAAGGACTCTTCGTGGTTTTCATACCACATCAGGGTAGTGTCCGTGAGAAACAGCGCGACGTTTTCCAGCTGATCGATAGACTTCCGGTGGTTGTACCGGCTCACCCTGTTGTAGTGGGTTAGCCACGCGTCCACATCTTCTCCTGCCATTCCCGCGAACGGGCGGGGTTCTATGTAGTGATGCCTAGGTGTAGCCACCGTAGACGTGCGCGAAGTCGAGGCGGTTGATTCCTGACTTTCGCTCTGGGCCATGACGATTGTTGTCGGCGGCAGACCGGCAAGGCGACGGCTCCGGCGAACTCCGAACAGCTGTGGCTCCCTGGTACGTCGACGTGCCGTATCCAGCACCTCCACCACTCTGTTACGTCTACGACAGGGGTTTATTCAGAGCCGACGTAGCGGTCGACTCGACGGTATACAGCAGTGAACGCGCAGCAGCGAGCTCTTGCCACCAACCGAACGTCCTCTTCTTCTGCCACCACCATGTTCCCCGCTACACAGGTGCACATACCTAAATTACACATGCGGTAACAATATATTGAAATACATACAATTTGTGTGTATATGGTAAAGAACGATAAAAAACAAAGTTTACAACAGATATATTTCATACATTACCAATCTTCAGCACACGCACCCTATAAGTGGGTTTGTAATACTACATTCGTAGTTTGCTTCTTAAGTTTTGTAATGTTTTTCGTCTCCCTAGCATATTTTAATACTTCAGAAATCTTGTTGCACAGTAAAACTATTTGGTTATCAATTAGTTTGTCAATCGATAAGTCAGTAGTTTGGTTATCAATCAGTTAGTCCGACACATCGGACCCACCAACGCAACAGTACGTAAATTGTATGCAAGATCTCTGCTTAAGTATGGATCAGAAAAACTCGGAAAGTGTTCTTAATTCTTTATATTGATACGCAACAGCCGGCACAGCCTGTCTGCAAGAAAGAGAAAGACGACGTTGGTGGCTGGTTGTTGATGAACTGTCGCCATCTTGTTCGCCGGTGCATCCTATTTAATTTATTGAATAAGTTACCCGTAACATTATTGGTGGAGGTGGACGACTCCCGTACCTCGATGGAGACGCGCAGCGGTCGCAACACCGGGGACTCTTCGGCTACTTCAACTGCCAGTGCCTCTTACGTCACCCTGCCACCCCTGTGTGATCCTGGAACTTTCTCTGCTGACGGCACCATCGACGTTGACTCCTGGCAGCACCGGTACGAGCGAGTCAGTGCTACACACCGCTGGGATCCCACGCTCATGCTCGCCAATGTTGTGTTCTACCTCGACGGCACGCCGCGGACATGGTTCGAAACCAACGAAGCCGAAATCACAAGCTGGGATCTTTTCAAATCGAAGATCCGTGATCTTTTCGGCGATTCATCTGGTCGTCAGCTCGCTGCCAAGAAGACTCTCGCCACTCGCGCCCAGACGTCTACTGAATCGTATGTCTCATACATTCTTGACGTCTTGGCGCTTTGTAGCAAGGTCGACCAGCGCATGTCAGAAGAAGAAAAAGTTAATCACGTCCTCAAAGGGATTGCTGACGATGTCTTCAACCTGCTGGTTTTTAATAACGTCACGAGCATCGACATGATCCTGACAGAATGCCGCCGTCTAGAACAGGCTAAAGCCCTCCGCGTCACCCACGGCATCACGCGCCTGCCGAACACAGCTACTACTTCCTCTTGTGATGACGCCGTTCGCCCAGTTCCCCGATGTGACAACCTCACCCGCATCATTCGTCGCGAGGTCGAGGCAGCCCAACCAGTAGCTACTTCATTTTCAACGCCTGATCCTTCACCGGCCACTATCTCACTGATACAAGCCGTCGTTCGTCAAAAATTATCGAACGTCGGCCTACACCTCATTCAACCAGTCTACTCTGCCGCGCCTTTTTATCGTCGTCCCTCCACTCCTCGATTTGGTTCTAACTACTCTCGACAGCGCAATTTGTCCGAATGGCGTACACTGGACGACAAGCCCATATGCTTCAACTGCCGACGTGTCGGTCATATTGCTCGCCACTGCCATAATCACTGGGCTCCGCCGGCACGCTATGGGCCTCGTACCCAGGCCACTTCTAACGACCAGTCGTCCTCAACATTTGATTTTGATTCGCCTATGCCGACCACATCCTCTGATTCTGCCGCACGTCTGACGAGACCTCGCTACGCCCGCTCACCATCCCCTGCTCGCCGTCAATCTCGTTCGCCCCACAACGCCGTCCTGCCTCTCCGACCTATTCGCAGCGCCCCCGACAAGAAAACTAGGCAGTGCAGCTTCTGGAGGTGAAGCTGCATTGACGACGACCTCTGCAAGAAATCCTCGTCTAACATTAGCGACTACCCAGAATCTGTTGAACGTTACTTTAGACAATGTACCTGTGCGCGCGTTGATCGATACCGGTGCGCATGTGTCCATAATGAGTGCTGCTCTTCGTCGCCGCCTAAAGAAAGTTGTCACACCCGCCTTGAACCGAGCCGTTCGAGTCGCCGACGGGAGAACTGCCGCGATTATTGGCATGTGCTCTGCCCGTGTGACTATCGCCGATAGAAACACTGCTGTTCTTTTCACTGTTATAGAAAATTGCCCTCATGAAGTAATTCTAGGCATGTGTTTTCTAACCGCTCACTCGGACCTTATAGATTGTTCAGCCGGCTGTCTTGACCTTGAAATGCCTCTGCTTTCTGATCTAACCAACCCACCCCAAAGTCGCCTTTGCTGCATTGATTTCGCACGCCTTCCGCCTAACTGCGTCACACATATCGACCTCTTCTCTACACCACCTGTACCTGACGGCGATTAAATGGTCGCACCAATTCATGCCGTGACGCTTACGCATGGCGTCGCTGTTCCGCACACCACTTTGACAATAGTTGAAAACCGCACATGCCTTCCTATTGTCAATTTTGCCCTCACTGCCCAAATTCTTCCATAAGGTATCTCCCTGGCCGAAATTACTGCTCTACAAGACCATACGGTTGAACCCTTCAGAGTGGATGATTGTTGCACCTCAGACCATGAACCAACTCTAACGTTCATCGGGCGTCGACGTTGACCACATGGTACCATCAGACCTCGCTCCTGATCAAGCGGAAGCCCTTCGTCACGTCCTGGAGTCCTATAGTGACATTTTCGACTTCGCCAGCACGGCTTTAAGTCGAACGAGTGTTGTTACTCATCGCATCAATACTGGTGACGCGAGTCCCATTCACCGACGTCCACACCGTGTTTTCGCATCCGAGCGCACAGTCATACAACAGGAAGTCTAAAAGATGCTTGCAAAAGACATAATCGAACCCTCTTGTAGCCCCTGGGCTTCTCCTGTCGTCCTGATCAGAAAGAAGGATAAAACATGGCGCTTTTGTGTAGATTGTAGGCATCTCAAAAAAATTACAAAGAAAGATGTTTATCCATTGCCTAGAATCGAAGATGCCTTAGACTGCCTTTACGGTGCTACGTATTTTTCCACTATCGACCTTCGATCTGGCTATTGGCAGATCGCTGTGAATGAGATGAACCGTGAGAACACCGCATTCGTCACTCCTGACGGGCTTTATCACTTCAAAGTTATGCCCTTTGGTCTCTGCAATGCGCCGGCCACATTCGAAAGAATGATGGACTCATTGCTCCAAGGGTTTGAATGGTCAACCTGCTTATGTTGTTTAGACGACGTTATAGTTTTCTCGCCTACATTCGACTCCCATCTCAAGCGTTTATCGGCGATTCTTAAAGTCTTTCGTCGAGCCGTACTTCAACTGAACTCGTCGAAATGCCACTTTGCTCGTCGTCAAATAACCGTACTTGGCCACATCGTCGATGCTGCAGGAGTCCGCCCGGATCCCGAGAAAATTCGCGCCGTCACGGACTTTCCTGTTCCGAACTCAATAAAGGACGTTCGCAGTTTTGTGGGCTTGTGCTCCTACTTTCGACGGTTTGTTAAGGACTTCGCCATCATTGCATGCCCACTCACAAACCTCCTGAAGGACACCCCGTTTTTCTGGGGCGCTGATCAAGCCTCATCTTTTTCCCAGCTCACGACGCTCCTTACAACACCGCCGATTTTAGCCCATTTTGATCCATCAGCTCCAACCAAGGTTCGCACTGACGCTAGTGGGCATGGCATCGGGGCAATGCTAATGCAACATCAACGCGGACATGACCGTGTTATAGCATGCGCAAGCCGCCTGCTATCTACAGCTGAGCGCAACTATTCAATCACGGAACGTGAGTGTCTCGCTCTTGTGTGGGCAGTCGCCAAGTTTCGCCCATACTTATACGGGCGTCCATTCCGGGTAGTCACCGACCACCACACGCTCTGCTGGCTGGCCTCACTCAAGGATCCCACAGGACGCCTCGCTCGTTGGTCCCTACGATTACACGAATACAAGTTCACCGTAACTCACTAAACAGGGCGGTCACATCAAGATGCTGATTGTTTATCACGCTACCCTGTGAAAGAGGCTGCTAATACTGACACCTTTCCAGACCTTCTGTCTGTGACGCAGCTACTCAACCTTGGCCACGAACAACGCCGGGATGCTTCCCTGCGAACCATCATTGACAAGCTTGAGTCAATGCCTCGCGACGCATCTCTACAAGTTTTCCTGGTAAAAGACGGCATCCTGTATCGGCTTATAACCTCGATTCATATGGCCATGACTTGCTCGCCATCATACCAGCACACCTTCGTGCGACTGTTCTCAACCAACTTCATGACGCCCCTTTGGCGGGCCACTTGGGCGTCTCTCGTACATACGACCGTGTACGTCGTCGTTTCTTTTGGCCTGGTCTTGCCCGCTCTGTTCGACGCTACGTCGCCCTGTTATGCCAGTGAGTCCTCGTCAAACGACCGTGCCTCTGAAAAAGGCAATCTGGGTCAAGGCCAGCCCGCCGTCTGCCCGACGCGAACATCTCAACGGCGTGAACACGCGCGGCGCCTCTCTCGCCCACGTGCATTGAGTCATCGGTGCACGTGACAGCGAGCCAGCGTTCTCGTGCCTGGTGGTCTGACGCATGGCGCGGCGACCCCCATTGGCGGAATCTGCCCGGACGACCAGCGGCGCTTCTGATTGGACAATTTGGTTGGACCCGGTGTAAATAAAAGAAGCCCTGCGGCGCGTCGCGATCGGCGGTTCCTATGAGCGAGGAGACCCCATGTCGGAGGGCCGACATGTATGCGAGTCAGCGGTCTTAGGCGAAAGGCTGAACTATGTGTTAGAGAGAAGAGCTCGGCTCTTCGAGTCTCTGTCGGCCCCAGTGCCGAAATTGTAACGCCTCTGTATATATGCTGTACATAAACCTTGTTTAACTCACCGTCGTCTCGTCCGCTCGTCTTATCAGCTCGGCGCAGAAGCAGTCGCGAGCTGAGATACATACGCTACCAAACGGCTGGTGACCTTCCCGGCGGAGTTGGAAGCAGTGGCGCCATCGGGACCGTGTTGGCGTCGCCGTCTTTCGCAACAGTGGTGGCTTCGGCGGGATCGGTCCGGCCTTCGCAACAGTGGTGGCAGCGGTGGGATCGGCCGGCGTCAGCGACATCGATGCGGTGAGTGCCTGATGTTTTCCCCTCAGTTCACCAGACTACTCTAGCTCAGGTTGTAGTAGTTTAGAGAAGGGCTGTGTGAAGCATTGAAGTGAGCTTTGATCGTTTCAAGCCAAGTCGAAGCGCTTTGAAACCAAAGTTAATGCGGAGGGGGTAAACACGGGAGAGTGAAAAATTGCTTGCGCGTCTTGCTAGTTGGCTTATAGTGGGTACGGCAAGTAAATTGTTAACAGGGGCAAACAGCAAGAGGCTAGTGTGAACGATGGAGAACCTTAAGGTGAAGGAACTCATCGAAATTTGTGAGGAACTCGGCATTACTTTGGGCCGTGCGAAACGAAAGCAAGCGATCCTTGAGATCATGAAGGATGAGGGAGTGTCGGCTGAGGAAGTCGATGAGGCCTGGGTGGATATTAAAGCACGCCGTGAGGAGGCTGAAAGGCGAGAAGTAGAAGCTCGCGAAGAAGCTGAAAGGCGCGAAGCTCGCGAAGAAGCTGAAAGGCGCGAACGTCGCGAGGAGGCCGAGAGACAAGAGCGCCTAGAGTTGAAACGACTAGAATTGGCAATCCTACAGTGTTCGCAGGCGCCTAGCGTAGCTTCTCCGACGATTCAGGTCAGCGGTTTTAGAATTCGGGACCAACTGCCACCGTTCGAAGTAGGCGAGGACATGGCGAAGTATCTCGTCAAGTTTGAACACGTCTGTGAGCGAAACGCTTTGGAGCGGTCTCTTTGGGCGCAGAACCTGTTAGCTCTTCTTCCCGGCGAAGTGTCCGACGCATTAACTTGCTTGTCTAGGGAAGCGTTTGAGAGCTATGACGAGGTTAAGGAAGTGCTCTTGAGACGTTATAAGTTGTCACCCGAGGCTTTCAGGCAAAGGTTCCGGTATGCTGAAAAGGGGAATGAGTCACACGTTGACTTCGCGTTTCGTCTTAAAGCCGATTTAATTGAATGGCTCAAGGGCGAAGGTGTTTATGACGACCGCGATAAAGTGGTGGAATGCGTTGCATTGGAGCAATTCTACCGCTGCATCGAGGATAATGTCAGGCTTTGGCTGCAGGACAGACTTGGGGACGTACAGTTAAACAAGGCAGCTGAGTTAGCTGAGGAGTATTATACTCGCCGAAAGTTGCATAGCAGGGCAGTGCGCGTTGAAAAGGATGAAAGGAAAGAGAGCTTTTCAAGGAAACCTGATCAACGGAAACCCGTTCCGCACCGTAATTTCAAGAAGGACCCGTCTCTTACGAAGGACAGTGTAGGGGAAGGGCAAACAGAAGCGGAGAGATCGAGTGAGGTTTCTACCACACAGGCATTTGAATCGGAAAACAAACGGAAGCCGCTAATCTGCTACAACTGTAAAAAGGAAGGGCACATCGCGAGAAACTGTCAGGAAAAGTTTGCCTTCGCAACGATCCGAGAATCAGAAAAAAACATTCGGTTGTTGGAGCCGTATCTCCAAGAAATTAGGGTCAACGAGAAAGCGTGCCGAGCACTTAGAGACTCAGCGGCAACCATGGACGTTGTCCATCCTTCATTGGTGTCTCCGGATGACTTCACAGGAGAATGCGCGTGGATTAGGCAAGTCGCCGAGGTGCAGAGTGTTCGCTTACCAATCGCCACGGTTGTCATTGAAGGCCCGTTCGGTAAGCTTTGCACCGAAGCGGCTGTGTCTGCCGCGCTAAATGATCGTTTTCCTTATCTCTTCTCCAACAACTCAGAGCAGCTTCTCAGAGAGCAGGGTAAATCGTTCTTCCCCAACTTAGCGTGCATGGCTCTCACGCGATCGCAAGCGCGGAAGCTATCGCAGCAGCTTGATCTGGTTCCATGCGGTGAACTCTCAAGTGACCTTGTCGGCGGGTCGACGGAACCCCAGAAAGGAAAGTTTCCGCATGAGTCATGTGAGCAGTCACGCGAGCGGCCCGTCGCCGAACCTAGCTGCGCGGTTTCCGGAGAAAGGGGAGACGACATGGCGCCATTGAGTCAGAGCGAGAGGGTTGCAACGCTCTCGCCTGTAGCGGAAAGTTGGAGCGAGCTGCCGAGAGTTGATCGAGAGACGCTCATTCGAGGGCAGAGTGAGGATCTCTCGATTGAAGCGCTAGTGGAAAGCCAAATTGAAGCGCTCGTGGAAAGCCAGAAAAACGCGGCAAAAGTGCTGTCGAAGGAGCACTACGAGAAATCGGGGAAGAAGCGCGCTTTTGAAGTTGATAATCAGGTAATGCGGCTGCAGCCATCCAAAAGGAACAAGCTTGAGGTTGATTGGGAAGGGCCCGCCAAAGTATTATCGAAGCCTTGCGATACAAATTATGAGGTGCAAGTAGGAAGGCGGCAGAACAAAATTTACAACTTGATGAAACCCAATGTTCAATATCAAGCGGTCGTAAATCAGCTGTTGAAGGCTTCAGAGGAAGAGGAAGCAGAAAATTTGAGTTCTAGTGAGGTGATCGAAGGGGGATCGAAAGTAATCCGGGAGCAGATAAACCTAGAGCCTAGCTTAAGTGAAGGAGGACCTGAGAAAGAGAACCTGAGAAAGATTGTTTCCGAGTTTGGGTATGTGTTGTCGGACCGTCCCGGAGACACGACGGTGATCGAACACGATATCGAGCTAAGCGGTGAGGAGTCAATCAGTAGCAAGCCGTATCGTTGTTCCCCTGTGCAACGTCGAAAGTGTGAGCCGCTCTTGGTGCCGCATAGGTATCGTCGCCTAAAAGTGGCCGGTTACTGAGGTGGAGCACGTTGCTCCACAGCGCAACTTTGACGTTCGCTAAAAAAAAAAAAAAAGGGGGGAAAGCTAAACGCTAATGGAGGTGCATTGAGCAGTGCGCTCTAGCTAGTACCTTCTCAACCTTTCGGTTTCTGGCTGGCGATTCGGGGCAAAATTTTGACCTCATCACGACCTGGGCTGAGCGCTCTCGTTCAGAGTGATCTCAAGGGGCCAACTTTGTGGTATTCTAATTCGTTACGTTGTTGTACGGAAAAAAAATTTGAGTTGTCATTTTAAGAGTCTTGTGTCCCACATGTGCCTCTTGATGTAGAGGGAACAAAATTCCGATAGATACGTAGATAGGTATATGTTGTACTATACTTGTCTGGTGTTCTGTCGGGTGACCGAGGGCACTTGCTTGTGTCGTGTGTTGTCTGTTGTCGAACCGTTCTTAGCAAGTTGCAGAACCATCGACAAGTGCGGAAACCGAAGATGGTCAGAAGAGACGAGTGAAGCTGGTCGACAAGTTGTGGCGACAAGCCAGTGGAGCTGGGATCCGTCGTCAAAAATGGGATGTGTTCCCGGAACAGTCTGGAGCTGTATTCTCCCCATGGCCCTGGAGGCGAACCTGGAGGGACCTGGCGAACGAGCGCACCTGACATCCGAGCCCCGTGGAAGCAGCTCGTCTTTCCGGTGCATTGTCTGGCGGCGGGGGTGCTGTTATGCCAGCGAGTCCTCGTCAAACGACCGTGCCTCTGAAAAAGGCAATCTGGGTCAAGGCCAGCCCGCCGTCTGCCCGACGCGAACATCTCAACGGCGTGAACACGCGCGGCGCCTCTCTCGCCCACGTGCATTGAGTCATCGGTGCACGTGACAGCGAGCCGGCGTTCTCGTGCCTGGTGGTCTGACGCATGGCGCGGCGACCCCCATTGGCGGAATCTGCCCGGACGACCAGCGGCGCTTCTGATTGGACAATTTGGTTGGACCCGGTGTAAATAAAAGAAGCCCTGCGGCGCGTCGCGATCGGCGGTTCCTATGAGCGAGGAGACCCCATGTCGGAGGGCCGACATGTATGCGAGTCAGCGGTCTTAGGCGAAAGGCTGAACTATGTGTTAGAGAGAAGAGCTCGGCTCTTCGAGTCTCTGTCGGCCCCAGTGCCGAAATTGTAACGCCTCTGTATATATGCTGTACATAAACCTTGTTTAACTCACCGTCGTCTCGTCCGCTCGTCTTATCAGCTCGGCGCAGAAGCAGTCGCGAGCTGAGATACATACGCTACCAAACGGCTGGTGACCTTCCCGGCGGAGTTGGAAGCAGTGGCGCCATCGGGACCGTGTTGGCGTCGCCGTCTTTCGCAACAGTGGTGGCTTCGGCGGGATCGGTCCGGCCTTCGCAACAGCCCCTTGTGAGCTTTGCCAGCGCCGCAAAAAGCCATCTTCTCTACCAGCTGGATTCCTTCAGCCGATCTAAATTCCCATTGAACGTTTTTTTCGAGTTGGCCTCGACCTGTTTGGCCCATTCCCGATCTCCAGCTCAGGCAACAAATGGATCGCTGTCGCCACTGACTATGCGACATGGTACGCTATCACACGAGCACTTCCGACGAGTTCCGCAACCGATGTGGTGGACTTTCTGGTATATGATATTATTTTAGTACACGGAGCTCCACGCCAACTTCTCACTGACCAGGGCCGGACCTTCCTATCAGCTGTCGTTAATGAAATCCTGCGCTCTTGCTCTGCCAAGCACAAGTTTGCCACTTCGTACCATCCGCAAACGAACGGTCTTACGGAGCGCCTCAACCACACCATAACCGACATGCTTTCTAAATACGTAGCGGCCGACCACCAGGACTGGGACGTTAATTTGCCATTGGTGACGTTCGCATATAATTCGTCACGTCACGACACTGCCGGCTATTCACCATTCTATCTTCTATACGGCCGAGAACCCGCCCTACCATTTGACACCTTGCTGCCCTCGGTCACTGAGTATGCGGGGGAAGCCATCGCGCGAGCCGACCACGCACGCCAACTCACCCGCAGCCGCCTGCAGGCCTCACAGGAGCACCAAAGACAGCTCTACAATTCCCATCATCGAAACGTGCACTTTTCACCGGGTTCCCTTGTCCTCCTCTGGTCCCCCACTCAGCGTGTAGGGCTTTCTGAAAAATTGCTGTCACGCTACACTGGACCATACCGCGTCGTTCGCCAGGTGACTGACGTTACATACGAGATCGTTCCAGCTGATTCAACGTCATCATCGTCACCTTCGAGTGACATCGTGCACATAGCTCGACTCAAGCCTTATCACCCTCCTTCTACCGCATCCGAGTTGCTCAAGCACCGAGACGGTGCTTCTACCGCCGGGGGGTTATGATACGCAACAGCCGGCACAGCCTGTCTGCAAGAAAGAGAAAGGCCACGTTGGTGGCTGGTTGTTGATGAACTGTCGCCATCTTGTTCGCCGAGCACGGTGCATCGTATTTAATTTATTAAATAAGTTACCCGTAACATATTAACATCACTAGCTGTACCTTGTAGCACTCTGGGAATGGCATCACGTTGTGCACACGAAAAGGGGACGTATTTTGGGGGACCGAGGTAGTTAGCAGACGCAGTGCACGTTTTGAAGAATAATAATACTTTCGCTTACTTATTACACGTGCCCCAGACTAGAAGACAATACATGATGTGCGAGTGGATAAAAAAAAACTACACCTGCCGTTTCACTCTCCCTAGAAGTAGATGCTGCAATCGTTGAATTAAACCGATAGACCTTGATAACTTTAATAAAAGGTTATACACATGCTCAGGCCAACTAGAGTCACTTTGAAAACATGCGCTCAGGAATTGAATTTTGTTTACTTGAGAAATACTCTCACCATTGAATATTAAAGAAATAGTATGATCTGCAGGACTATTTTTCTGCTTGAAGAGCGTAAAGCTAGTTTTTTTCGTATTTAATTCTTACTGGTTCACCGCAAGCCATATTTTTAGTTCATTCAACCAGGAATTTGCAGTTGTCTCAATATCGGTGAGATGTGAACCAGAAAAGAATACATTGTTATCATCAGCGTCCATGACTATGTTTGGTGTAGAAAGAATGCTTACGATGTCGTTGATGTACAATACAAAAAGTAAAGGACCAAGTATTGATCCTTGCGGAACCGCATACTTAATTATACCCAAGTCAGATTTAAAATTATGAAGCTGCGCATATTGTTTTCTTGCCCTGGGTAGGTTTTCATTAGGTCAAGCGCAATGCCGCGTATACCTAACATATGTAACTTTTTAGTTAATATGTCATGCTTTATTGAATCAAAAGCCTTACGGAAGTCAAGAAATATTCCTACAGGGTACAGCTTCTCTTCAAAGTTTTGAAGTAGGCTGTTCTTAATACGGAGTAGGGCAATATGGGTTGATCTACCTGACTGAAATCCGTACTGTTCTTCACAAATTATATTTCCGTTTGCTGTAAAAAAGTACACCCTCTCATAAATCAAGCGTTCAGCTACCTTTGAGGAAAGTGGTAATATGGACATATGGTAATTGGGCGATAATTTTGAAGTGCATTTTTATTGCCTCCTTTAAAAATATTTCTTACGCAAGCTATTTTCATAGAAGATGGAAAAAATTTTGTCAAGAAGACCCTGTTACATATATAAGCAAATGAAGCGACAATTAGGTCAGTATTTGCCTTAATAGGCGTTACGGCAATGCCATCTTCACCTTATGAACTATTCTTTAGTGAGCATATAGCAGTGGCTACTTCCTCCTCGGTAACAGGTGATAAAAACAATGAATTAGCGCCTGGAATTTGAATATAGGATTCGGCCGGTTTAAGGTCAGACGCTTGCGTCATTGTACTTGATGATCCCGCATCAGTGAAGTAAAGGTTATTTGTCCGCTATTGCTTTGCCACTATATTGAATGTTGTTTATCTTAATATCGTGAGAAACAGTGGCCTGCTTTTTTTCCTATCAATTTATTACCTGACTTCCAAACCAGTTTTGAATTTTCAATTATTGTAGAAAACTTGTCGGCATAAAAAGCTATTTTTGCTTTCTTTAGGTCCTTCTTTAGATTGTTTCTGAACTTCTTGAACTCAACGAGAGCAGTTTGATCTTTTTAAAAAAACGATGAAAAACTTCGTTTTTCTCGTTTATTCATTTAGGAAGTACTGGCATTATCCACTCCTCTCTTGCTCTCTTGTGTTTCTTTACAACAGCGTAGGGAAAAGCAAAATCATAATTGCTAACAATTCCCGCTATTCTCGCTATGAACAGGTTATATGCCTTAGACGGATCAGGTTCTCGATACAAATCCTCCCAGTTGCAGTCAAGCATTAGAGATCAAAATTCAAGGACAGTTCTATTGTTTATGTCTCTACGCGTATATTGGGGGGAATTCAGCAGTTCTTGCATTTGTAATAGCGAAAAAAAGGCGAATGGTCACTCATGCCATAACTGAATACTCCGGCTGGTGCATTGTCGGGTGATAAACTAGTGAAACAGAGATTGATAATGATTTCTGATCTGCTTGTTATTCTGGTAGGTGTGTTAATGACGTTTTCATAGCCATATGACATCAATTGTATTAGCTTTGGTTTAATAAGACTATGTTTTGAGACATCGATATTAAAGTCACCAAATGATACAACAAAACATCGGTTAGAATCAGCATGAAAAAGGAGCTTCTCTACGAACTCAAGAAATAGGTCTGTGGTGCCATCTGGGGGTCGGTAGATCAGCACTATAACAACTTTGTTGTTACCTCAGAAACAGCTTCGAAATTTTTGCAAACATTACAATAGTCGGGCCACGCCTCGTAGGACAAGTTTTCTTCGGTATATAGGGATACACCACAACCACGCTTTTCTATTCTAAATAGTGATTGTGTATTGTATTTTCCTGATTAATCACGTCCGACTGTGAGGAAAACTAAGTTTCCGAGAAACCCATGATATAAAATGGATAACCGAGGTCTGTCTATTTACTTTCGATTTCTTCACCCTTGTTCCTCATGTTCTGTGCATTAATATGATAAAGGGAAAGACCTCGTTCAGAAAGGAAGTCCAAGTCTTTATTAAAATGTTTTAAGGAGACAGCATTGTGATATATTGACTTGCGCTGGGTTTCCAGACAGGGCGCTTCAAGTCTACTTAACTTACCAATGCGGTGCGTAATGCAGCTTGCCCATTTTTAAGTGCTGTGTTTGTGCTTAGGGCCACAACAGAATAAAGAAACTCATGTGTCAAGTGGCTGCAGTGTGGTCTAGCTCTAGTGATAGAGCTTGAGAACGTTTGTGCGCACGTAAAAACGCGCGAAATGAACAGTCATAAAGAAGGAACGAAAAAAAAATTGTGTTCACGTCTAATAGAGCAATACATTGCGCGTTCAAGAATCAAGAGAAGTAACCAAAAGTATATGACACGTGCAGGCTGCTGAAATACTAACGCGCAGTGATCGCTTCGCTCACCGCTATATACTGTGGGAATTGAGGCTGGCCCGCTGCCTTTGCGCGGGCTTTCCCGCCTTTTCTGCCATTCTCATGTCCCGACATGTCTGCCCTCCTTTGCTGTCTGCCGCGCTGGGAAGGGCGGAGTGACGTTTAACTCCCTCACCCGGTAGCGGATGTTGACTGTGGCGCCGCGCGGGGAACCTCCCGAGAGGTTTTTCGCGCGCTGCGTCGGGAGCGGTCAGAGTACAGTCCGGGACTTCAAACGGTGAGCCACGCATTCTTTTCCGTCCGTCGAGTCCCGTCGCTCGGGGCTCGTCGGACTTCGCTGACGGCGCCTCGCGCCCGATGCGAACGCTCACCTTTTGTTGCCCCGCTGCGTACTCACGGCCGAAGGGCAGTACGGTGTCCTAGTGCGTGGCCTAGCTACGCCGACCCGTCTCCCTTCGAAGGCAACGCGAGCGCCTTTGCCCTCGCTCGAGCAATCGGGCCCCCTTTGTCCCGGTGTCTCCGTGGATTACCTTTACCGCGGAGACGTGCTCGTGGCACCCTGTGTAGTACTTTGTGCCCGTGGCGTGGATAAGCCTACTTGCTTTCCCGCCGCGCCTATTTGCAACGGGCTGTACTGCGT
This sequence comes from Rhipicephalus microplus, assembly GCF_013339725.1. NCBI lineage: Eukaryota > Metazoa > Arthropoda > Arachnida > Ixodida > Ixodidae > Rhipicephalus > Rhipicephalus microplus. Next base: position 28,890,117 of record NC_051175.1, on the reverse strand, counting down.
TTGGTGTTGCCACAATAAAGTGTTGCGACTTGAGCAGTATCGTGTTTCCCGCCACGGCGACGGTTAACGCGTGCCCTGCGGCTCGCTAAGACCGGACCCACGCTGGTGGCCGTACTCCTTCGGGATACGTGTACACCACAATACAAGCACCAGTGCTTCTGGTTACCAGTAAGTACCAAGCCATATATAGCTTCTGTCCTTCACCGAGTGGGCCAAATGGACGTAATATTTTTACACTTTCAAAATACTTTTGATGTAGTTCCTCATGAAAAATTAATTTGCAAGTTACATCTCCTTGCACTTACTAGCTTCATCCTGTCGTGGATATCCTGTCGTGGATAACTGCTTACTTAAAGCATTGTGAACAGCGTGTTGCAGTTGATAGCAATATGAGTTTTCCTCGGTGATCTCTGTTGTCCCCCAAGGTAGTGTGCTTGGCCCTCTATTATTTTTTTTATTTACTTTAGCGACATGGTGAATGTCATACAAGCTCCTGTGAATATTCGTCTCTTTGCAGATTACTTCGTTCTTTTTATTTAGATTATTACAGTTAAAGATCAGTTGTTGCTTACTTCAGTATTACGTGGTATTGCTTAGATGGAGCGATGAATGGGGCATGAAATTGAACTGTTCTAAGTCTGTGCTCCTGCGTATAACTAGAAAAGCAGTACCGCAGAAATTTTTATACTGTATTGGCAAACATCCTGTTGTATCCTGTATATAGTACCTGTAGTTTCGGTTTCTGTGTTTGAGTTGGCAACACTGGGTCCTTGTGATTGTATATATTTGTGGAACGTCTAATAAAAAGGAGAGTATGCAACCGCTACCCGTGAGTGCGAGACACGTCACTCGTTCACTACAATGGCGACGAGTGTGTGAACCCCGTCTGAGATAGTTCCCGGGGGATAACCAGCCACGCCCCCCTGATGGCTTTCGCTGGCATCGCCCCACCGGATCCGTTCCTTCCGACACTGGGTCGTCCCGTGCAGCCATGGTTCCGATGGCACGACATGTTCAAGGTCTATCTGCTGGCGTCTGGTGCTTCACAGTTCTCCCCACTGCGACGCAAGGCTCTTCTACTACATTCCTTGGGACCCGAAGGCCAACGTATCTTCAATACTCTGTCTATTTCGCAAGCGACCGAAAAGACTGAGGAGGAAGGGACCAGAGCTACACCCGACGTGTATGACTCCGCGGTAGCGGCACTGGCTAAGCACTTCGATGCCACCTGCAACCTGGTCGTCGAGCGCCACCGATTTCACCGTCGAATTCAGTTCCCAGGCGAGTCTATTCAAGAATACGTGACCGCGCTAACAGAGCTTGCCACGATGTGCTCATTTATGTCGCAAGACGAGTCACTACGTGACCAGTTTGTTGCCGGTGTGTCTTCGCATCGTATTCGGGAACGTCTTCTGTTAGAAGGGTCTTCGCTTTCGTTCAACAAGGCAGTTGCTCTCGCGAGTAAAATCGAGCAGGCAGCAGCGGAAATGAAGGAATTTTCCGTCTCTGTGCAACCAGTATGCGCGCAGTCTGGCACAAAAGGCGGTTCATCGTTGCAGTCACCGAATTCACTGCCGCGTGCTCGCACTTTCAGTCAACGCGATAAGGCAGCTACATCGGGGAACCTCTCCATCTCGACAGCGCTCTCCATCGAACTCGCAGCAACATGCGAATTCTTCGTATTGCTTCAGGTGTGGTTCTAAACAGCATCGCGCTTCTTGGAAACGCCGCCCAGCTAAAGAAAAAAATGCTTCTTTTGTTGCCGTATCGGACATTTTGAAAACGTTTGCAACCAGAAGCGGTCGCAAGCAGCTGTCCACGAGGTTTCAGTACATAGCCCGTTGCAGGATGAAACCGTCGAGGTTCTTGTAGTTGAACAGCCTCTTGCATCCGAATTCACATTAATATTCAAATCGGGCAGGTCGCTATGAAGCTGTTAGTCGATTCTGGCTCTTCCGTTTCCATTCTTTCGGGCAAGTTGTTTGACCAACATTTTTCTGGTGTGCCGCTTCTTCCTGTTCCTAGTGGTACGCTTCTGGATTATTCCAAAAGACCAATTTCGGTTCAAGGCTGCTTCTTTCTGAGGTCTTTTTTGAGAATCACAGCGCACCGCTTTTGTTTTATGTCGTCGAACAGGGTACTTCTCTCATTGGCTTGGATGGTATTAAGGCCTTGAAGCTGTCTATTGAAGGCTTTCAGCTGCAGCGTTTTCAAACCAGCACGGTACCGAACGCCGAAGTAGCTCGGACATGTCCAATAGAGCCATTCATGCAGCTGCCATCAGCACTTTAGCAAAAGTTTTGCTCACTCTTCACAAATGAGCTGGGCCTTGCAAAAAGTTTTGTTCACAGGATTAAGACACGTGCGGGTGTTCAGCCAGTAGCATCAAAACTTCGCCGGCTTCCTTTCATTTACGACCACGCGTGTCTTCCAAACTGCAGCGCCTGGAAAGCTTGGACATCATTGAACGTATCGATGCATCAGAATGGGTGTCCCCTAATTTAGTCAATGAGAAGAAAATGGAAGTATCAGGCTTTGTGTAGATTTACGCGAACCTAACAAGGTCATCGTTCCGAACAGCTTTCCGCTGCCTCACATGGATGAGTTGCTTCAAGCCTTGGTGGGCGCCACGCACTTTTCCAAACTCGACTTAGCGTCTGCCGACCACCAAGTTCCATTGGATCCTGAGATCAAGGACTTGACAGCTTTTATAACACATGAAGGGCTGTACCGGTTCAAACGCGTTTGTTTTGGGCTAGCCTCAGCACCTGCTGCTTTTCAGAGTATGATGTCCTGAATCCTTCGCAATTGTGCGGGTGTCCTCTTTTACATCGACGATGTAATTATTTTTGATAAATCAGCTGAGGAGCACCTCAAAAACTTGGAGGCAGTGTTGCAGCGTATCAAAGACGCAGGTCTGAAGCTCAACTGCAAATGTGTTTGGAGTTCAGGAGCTCAAATTCTTGGGCCACAAGGTGACACCTTGCAGTATTTCGCCACTGTCAGGGAAAGTAGACGCAATTGTGGAAACCCCAGTTCCAAGAAATGCCGCTGAACTCCGCTCCTTTCTTGGGTTGGTGAAATACTACGCCAAGTTTGTGCCACACTTGGCCGAGATGGTAGAACCAATGAGGGCTCTTCTTAGAAAAGGCGAAACCTTCTCCGGGTCTGTTGAGGTGGATAACAGTTTCCGAACGATAAAGGAGGTATTATCGTCAGATCTTGTCTTGCACATGTTTGATCCTGCGCTTCCGATTATCATTTCCACCGATGCATTAGAATGTGGTCTTGGAGCAGTCCTTCAGCAGCACGCCGATAATAAGCTTCGTACTGTTTCTTTTGCATCACGCACGCTATCTCCGGCTGAAAGAAAGTACGCAGTTGGCGAGAAGGAAGCACTTGCATGCATTTTGGCATGCGAGCATTGGCATGCATACCTGTGGCGACGGAGCTTCACTCTCCGAACAGACCACCAGGCCCTCGTTTTGCTTCTGTATTCGCAGGGCTCAGGCCGACGCCCACTTGGAATCGCACGTTGGTGCACAAGGCTACTACGTTACAATTTCACCGTGGAGTACCAGAAAGGCTCATCTAACAGAGTAGCCGATGCTCTTTCGCGGTTACCCATTCATATGGCAGATGGATGGCTGACTTTTGAGGAGGAAAGTGTTTCCATGGTTCAACTAAGTTGCCTGACAAAAGAGCAGTTTGAACAAGCGGTTCTTGCTGACGCCACTCTTCAAAAGGTGAAGGTGTTTGTAAATGGGTCTTGGCCGTCACACAGAGACTTGCCGGAAGGTCTGGAACCATATTTCAGAGTTCGAGACGAATCGTCAGTGGTGAGCGAATTGTTGTTGCGTGCAGAGAGGCTTGTAGTTCCATCATCTCTCGTGGCTCAACTTGTGGCAACAGCACATGAAACTCACCAGGGTATCGGACGCACCAAAGCCAGACTTAGGGAGCACTTTTGGTGGCCCCGCATGGACAGTCACGTGGAAGAAGCAGTCCACAATTGTAGCATCTGTCAAGTAGCAGATAAATCGGCAAAGACGTCGCCTACCCCGCTTCAACCTGTCGAGCTACCAGAGAGACCATGGCAGAAACTTGCAATGGATATCGTTGGTCCCCTGGAGAGGACGCCTCCAGATTGCAGATTTGTGCTGACACTCGTACATTACTTCTCGAAATGGCCAGAAGTACAGTTTTCAAGGGAAATTTCTACAAGAACCGTGACCAAGTTCCTGCTCAACGTATATGCACGGGAAGGCTATCCTGAAGCGATAGTCTGTGATAATGGGCCTCAATTCACGTCAAAGGAATTCGTCAACTTCCTACAAGAACGAGCGATCCGCCTGTCGCACTCATCTGTTTATTACCCACAGGAAAACGGACAGATCGAGCAGTTCAACCGCACGTTCAAGACTTACCTACAACTGGCCCGTCTATAACAACGTCCGCTGTGAACTGCTGTACGGGATTACCTCGCCGCATACAGGTGTACACCACACGCCACAACAGGAGCGGCCCCTGCGGTACTTTTACATGGAAGGCTGCCAAGAACGAAGCTTCACATCTTCGGCTTATCGCCCGAGTCCTTCGCAAAGGCACCCTACCAGGAGCTGGCCAGGCTGCGGCAACGTGTCAAGCGCAGGCAAGAGCACAGCAAAGCCTACACCGACAGGAGGCGAGCGGCTAAACCGACAACAGTGGCTGTAGAAGACATGGTGCGGGTGAAGAAACCATTGGTTTCATTCAAAGGTGACATCTCTTTCTCGAAGCCAAGGAAAGTCATTTAGCAATGCGGCCCAGCATCCTTCATTCTCGACGACAGCAAAACATGGAACGCGGCAAAGCTGTGCGAGGTGCCTGCTCGGCGCCCTGGCGACAATGGCCTTCAGCAACATTCAGCAGGGCATGAATATTCGTTCCATCACGATCCCGTTGACGCGACGCTTCTCGCTGCAACATGGCAGCCAGCATCCGCCGAGGCAAGTGCTCCCGCAGCGAAACCTGTGCCTAGTGCAGACTACAATTCTAGCGTGCCAACGAGACCAGCCGCCGGACAGTTTCCTGCTTCAGAAACTGTTTCACGCCCGCCCGTGAACACTACAGAAAAACCTGTGGTGTCGTGCCCACCTGGTCGTCGCATTCAGCCGCACCGAGGGAGACGGCGACCGGACAGTTATGGTTATAAAGTGTGAATGTGTAATATTCCTTAGTTGATGTACCTGTTACCTAATGTATTCAATATTTTTGGCATGTGTATAGATAATTTTGTGTGTATATATTGATGTGTATTTCTTGTTGTGTATTTCTCGTTCCACATATAAACTGTGCACGATTAACCTATACTAACGTACTAACACCTTCCCAAAATCAAAAAAAAAAATAAATGAGGGAAGGAAAAAGTTGTATCCTGTATATAGTACCTGTAGTTTCGGTTTCTGTGTTTGAGTTGGCAACACTGGGTCTTTGTGATTGTATATATTTGTGGAACGTCTAATAAAAAAAAAGGAGTATGCAACCGCTACCCGTGAGTGCGAGTCACGTCGCTCGTTCACTACACATCCCTTGACGGAAGTTATTGAGTACAAATATCTTTGAGTTACCATTACTAACAATTGAAATCGGAGCACCCACATTTCTAACATCGGCTCTTAAGCTTTAAAAAATTATGCCTTCTTCGCCAAAAGCTTAATCATGCATTGCATAACGTCAAAACTTTAGCAAATACGACTCTCATTAGACCCAAATAAGAATACGCCTGCATCATTTAGGATCCCTTCGCCAAAACCAGCATTGATGCTCTCGAAAAAAACACAAAGAAAAGACATGCGATTAACTTTTTCTAAATACAGCCGTAATGACTTCGTTACTGAACATTTTTACACTCCGACAAATTTCAAACTCTACAAATGAGGCGTAAGATTTCCTGGCTAAAGTTGCTTCATTCTTTCTTCAATGGTAAATTTTTTGTTGATGCCGAACCTTACACGACAACCCTTTCTGAGACTAGGAAAACTCGTCGTTCACACTCCCTCACACTCTGCTTATTTGCCAGAACTGAACTGTTTAGGCAATTTTTCTTTCCCCGGACTATTGGAGAGTGGAACCTAATACCTTTTCTTTATCTGGACTCGCTTGAGTCAACAAAGAACTACATCCTCACTGTTTCCTAAGTGTTTTATAATTATAGTTGCTTCTTAGCCTTTTTTGTTCAAGACTTTTAATTGTGCGTAGTACGTTTGTTTAATTCGTACTTTGCCACTCCTGCTTGGGCCAAATGGCCTGCAATATGTTGTAAAAACTAAATAAAATAAAATACGCACGCTGCTTTCTTAGTATTTTATTGGCCTCGGCTAACGCAAATTACTATGAACAGTGCATATCACGAAGATTTAAAGGAAACAACAGAAGGGGTAAGAATGGCCATACGACCACAATACTGTTAGTTCATTTTCGCTTTTGAGGCAGCGAGCATGGCTCATCAAGAGCAAAGCTTGAGGTAAATTTTGACGATTAAATGAAAAGAAATGCCAGGTAAAGATATATTCCCCCACAAGTTTCTGGATTAAAGACGTACTTTAGAAAATGCTCTGCCAATGCCTCGGTACCATGAAAGTTACAAATACCCCGATCCTGTTTTACTAGTTATATAGCTGCCTGAATGAAAATCCGGGATACTTACAAATGTCAAAGTGTGCTATTTGAACCGGTTTAGAAATAGCTCAAAGATGGAAATTACTGAAGTGTCTAGACTTATGAAATAGAGAGGCGATTTTACATATATATATATATATATATATATATATATATATATATATATATATATATATATATATATATATATATATATATATATTGAGAGAGAGAGAAAGGAGCTAACTGTGGTCACTCATGTGTAGGGTTTGTTATTATCATCTACAGGGATCGCTGAACGTCAGTATAGAATGATTCGGTGAGATGTTTGCGCTGCTTCAAGCCTTACCATACGCAATGAATACATTTTCATGAGAATTGCAACTTGAGCGAGTTGGTACGGATTCATCTTCATTTTTACAGCGCACTGGAGAACGAGGACTAGAAGAAAAGTGAGGCGCACAACGTGGGCGCTGACTCGCATCTGATTTATTAAGAAAGAACATGCATATATAAAGGTGAAAAAATGTAGAGAAAACTGATAATCATTGATATCAACATATGCAGGTGGCGCTTTGGTATCAGAAGTCTGCATCACTTAGCGCAATAGCGGGTACGCTGATACAATTGTTGCCTTTCATTTTGATGCGCATCGCTTCGATGATCTCTCTTGCTAACTGTTGTGCATGACGTGACAGTATTTTTGTGTCGGCAAAGAACGGAATGCAACCACACTGTTCACAATGGGTGGCGATTAAAGAAGATTTGGTGTCTCATATTGATCGTTCCTGCTCCCTTAGACAGAGATTGATACATTACCCACTCTGTTCAATGTATGATTTTCCGAATGACAGTGGAATCAGGTAGACGTTGGTCATTATGCATTGAATGTACCAAAAAGTCTGATGCCGCACACGCTGTGAACCATCCCATTTTCGCTGACTTATGTGTCAGTGTTTTTTACTGTTGGGCGCATGGTTTCCAGATTTTGTGGGAAGGAAAAAACTACGTCGACGCCGTAGTGTAGGGCCACGTTTTTCAAACCGTGAGCCACAGGATGAGCATACGGAATGACTGTGTACTTTCTTGCTCTCGTAGCGCTTTCTTTGTCGCCTCCCGCCTGTGAACGATTTGCCTTCAAAAGTTTGCGTATCTTTTCGCAGGCTTGCGCAATGTTGGATTCCGGAAAACCTGCAGGCTTAAGTCATTCCACCTGTTCGCTGAAGCTAATCTGTAGCCCGTCCGTAAAACTCAACCTTCTACCAACTCCCTCTGTCTCCAGAGTGGAGCTCTCTCAGCTGCGTAGCTGCTGCTGCTACAGAAGGAGTGGGAGGCTGGTTGTATGGTGTCCGTCTTGTTTTGTCGTGGCTGCTGCTGCTTGTCAAGGATGAAGACCAGCACCTTTCGATACATTGCAACAACTGGACTTTATGTACAGGACCTCATGTACAAATTTACAAGACTCTTCATCGTTGGGGCCGTCGCTTGTTTCCTTGGTGAGTCGATAGAGCAAAGCACTGTTTGCTGCGACCAGAACCCGATGGTCTTGTAAATTTGTACATAAGGTCCTATACATTAGGTCGAGCTGTTGCAACGTATCGGAAGGCGCTGGTCTTCCTCCTTGACAAGCAGCAGCAGACACAAGACAAGACTGACACCATAAAACCAACCTTCCACTCCCTTCTGTAGCAACATCAGCTACACAGCTGAAAGAGCTCTGCTCTAGGGAACAGAGGGAGTGGTTAGAAGATCGAGTTTTACTGGCGCATTCTGACAAGATCGAGATGACGACGACAAGGAAGGCTCTTCGTACCAACAAGTTTATCGTGTTGCGGAGAACACGTAAGACGAAAGCCAGAACATCGGCTTGTCCAACGAAGAAGCGAGCCACCGAGCAAAGGAAGCTGCGGTGCGGCAGCCATCGAACCGAGGAAGTCAGCAGTCCAGCAGCTGTCATCCCAATTCATTGGTCCAGCGACAACCCTGGCGACATCGGGTGATGTCGAGCGTCTGACAGCTTGCAAGGCTAGAGGACACCGAGCAGCAGCTTCACAAAAACTGAGTCTTCTGGTGTTCTTACATCTCAGGGGTGCCGCTGCCTTTCTTAAGTCTTAAGGTACCCTACGGACGCGAGGTTTGCCCACGTAAACCCGGACTGGTGCGCGCAGGGCACGAGTCCCGAGTAGAGAGACGACAACGAAGTGGCAAACCGGGAGAGGGTGGTGCGCGGGAGAGTCGGAGAGATGACCATTTCGGAAATGTCACGCCGGAGCACAGGCCATAGGAATTGCGGTTGGAGATAGAGAGACTGTCGCAGATGATGGGCTGAAGCTCTCAATTGAGTTAACCTGAGTTCGGCAGGTGGGACCCGTGTAGCGAACTCAGACGCTATTCGAAAGTCCTCACAGGGCTGTTACCCGAATTTCCAACAGAGGCTGAAGCCCCGGTGTGGTTTGAGTCCGTGGAGAGGGCCCTAGAGCGTAAGAGGTACTGGAGGAGTATTCTGGACGTTTGATTTTCCTGTTGGTAGCGGAGAGAGTCCCATTTTTGTCCACGTGGCTAAGCCCAACAGAGCATAAAGATTATCAAGTAATCAAGCAAACGGGGCTTGATGAGCTCAAACTTTCGGCAGGTCAAATCTGTAAACATTTTTGTGGTCAGGGAAGCGTGCGAACGAAGGGTGGAGGCCTTTTTCGACAGGTTTAGAAAGCTACCTCCACTTTTACCTCTAGGCAAGAGGGGTGTCGACGTTCGAGGTCCTGGTTAAGCTTTTAGTTGCCGACCAATTGAAGAAAGATTTGTCGTACGAGGCCCTGCGGTATGTGGTACTTCAAAAAGAGAGAAAGTGGATGAGCGCCCCAGAGATGTCCGCGTTGCTGCGAACGTTTGAAGAAGCACAGGGGGCGAACAGCGCCGCGCGGCAGGCGAAGCAAAATGTGGTAGAATCGCAAAGCACGAGCAGTGCTGGATCCGACAATGAGACAGCGAAGTGCCGCCGTGACAAAAAAAAACGCCTGGGAGAGGAATACAAACCTAGGTCCAGGACCTGCTACAGTTGCGGTAGCACAGGGCGCCAAAAGTGGAATTACCCGCACCGACAGGAGTAGCAAACACCAGACGGGTCGGGTGCAGGAGTTAGAGCGCAGCGGCGCTCGTTTCTATGGGAGAGCCGGTGTTAGCGCACAGAGACCTTATCGCTATGTCACTCCACTGTAAGAATATGCATATAGGAGCGGCGTTAGACACGAGGGCGGAGATCACTGTGGTGTGGGAGAGCGTGATTCTAGCGAAGATGGTGAAGCTGCAAAGCTCTGTTAACGGTGCGGTGATACAGGGAATGCGAAGCTCGCGATGCCGATGTCTAGTGAAAGCGGCGTTAGCGCTGACCTAAAGAGAACGGTTCCCGTCCTTTGCTTGTTAACTGACCAGCTGATCGCACGGTCGAATTGCCTGCTGTCAGAAAAAGCGAGGAAGTTGCTGAAGAAAGAGTGGGCTTCTGAGAGCATGCCGAAAGACGCTAAGAAGACAGATGGCAAACAGCTGATGGTAAAAAATGGCCCTTTAAACACGGGTAAAGTGCGGCAGTTAGAAGCTGAGAGCTCTGAAAGCCAGAGAGGAACCGTAGCTGTAAGGGGTATGATCCCCATGTTGTCTTGAGGAGCAGGGACGACGACAGCGCTAAGGGCACCACTGCGTCACCCGATGCTACACAGGCGGTGGGCAAGAGGTACAGGCGCACCCGAAGAAGGGCACGAAAAGGAGCATGCCGAGGTAGAACCACAGATAGACTGAAGAGGACATGGGAGGCACTGTTGAGCTAAAGCCCCTTTGTGTTGAGCGACACCGCGAGCGATTGTGTGTAACACGGGTGCCGGCAGAGCCTTGAGAGCTGTTGAGCGCGAGTGAATGTACCTTTGTTGCCTCAAAGTTAAGTCACTTGGCGTATTGTTAGAGCAAGGCGTGGAAGTCATCAATGCTATTCATGAACCACGACCAGCACCAACGTGTGCGGCGTATACTTGCCCGGCTTCTGATCAGTCGGTCCATGCCGAAAAACGAGACCATGACCGAATCCGCGAGATATTTAGTGAGCATGGGGTACCGTTCGCCGGCCAGCCCAGTGCGACTTCGGTGCAGCAACCAGAGGTTCTTAAAGGAAGGAGGTTAACCCGAAAGAGCTTGTATACATGAGAAGCGTAAAGGCGAAAGTGGGAAAACTTCTCGAGCGGGAACAGTGTTGCGTGGAGAATCATTGGAGAGCTATTTAAACCGTGTTGTGGGTTCCCCTTGTCGGGCGCCTGACTGTGAGGAGCTTGCGGTGGTCAAGAAGTATAATATGCCAACCACAAGGACGCAGCTGATGAATTTCAGGGATCGTGTGGACACAACCTAAGGTGCGAGCTAAATTACGCGGAGGTTGCTACGCCGTTGTTCAAGCTAACGGGAGAGTGGGTTGTGGACAACATTACGTGGGCGGATGAAGGTGCATCGGTGGCGCGGAGCCACACTGTGTATGGCAGTACCATTGGCAAGAGTAGATCACGAAAAGCCGTATTGGCTTCGTCGTACACTTGTCCATGGCCACCTCTGACGTCTACCTATCGCGGCGGGTGAAGAGCAATGCTCAGGCTGTCGATCGCGTTTGCACGACACGGGTATTCTCCAACTCAACGCCGCAAGTCCTTGTCAACCAGTTGGAATTCCGAAACGTTAGGTTTCTCGCTCTTCAGCGCAACGATGACCATGGTCTGTGGCCGTCACCCACTATTGTTGCCAACGCACGCACACCGTCGAGAGCACCTCATCGGTGCTCGGGAAATAGCAGCGTGGCCTCATGGGCTGTTGAAACACCAGAGGACTAAGCACGTGCACTCTAAGGCAGAACTACCCGAAAAAGGAGTAATGAAGCCCAATGGGCTCGCGTGATGAACGGATATACCGTTAAGGAGCAACCACAGAGGGAAGCGTGCCGCGTGCAAACCACTTTGTCTCCAAACGCGCTCCAAAGGGATGAACCGCCCGGAAATGCAGGCAGCGCGCAAAGCGTTGTAGAGGTCACTAGCCATCCTCCTCCTCTCCTGGCTCAATCTTTCCCTGTATTTTGCTGGTGACGGTTCGCGTCACGTCGCGCTCGGAGTGCTCGACCACGGCCGCTTGGATTCGACGATCTAGGAATTACGACGTGGTGCTTATTTGTATGCTTGGATGAACGTGCGCTGCTGCTTTACGTTTCGCCGCACCCATGAAGTCTGGAGTAGGGTCTCGACACGTCACCACGCCACGCTGTATATCTCTGGCTTAAAGATAGTCGCAACCAACACATGACAGGAACAGTTGGGAAGGCCAACATGGCGGCCGATAAGACAGCAGGCCTATCGGATACATTACTTCAGTCCGATCGAGGGCGCAACTCAGCGCCGGATTTTTTTGCAACTAGGGGATCATTCTTTACTCTACATGTCGTGTGTGCAATACGGATCGCGCTTGCCGGCAACGGGCTCGGTCGTGTTGTATATCGCACACATGAAATGCACCGTGAAGGTCAGCTTGGGCGGTTCACCTGTGCTTTGCGACCGCCTGGACATTGGCCGTTATTGCCATCGGCCTCCCGTACACTCACTCATCGAGTGCTCGCCTGTCTTCGCCGCCGCGATGAGCTCCGGGCTGACGAAATTGGGCTGAGTCCTCGTCGCTGTGTTGGAAGTCGTCGAAAACACGTTGCGAGTTCTCGTAAAGAGCTTGGTTGTAGTATGTCGCACGCTGTAAGCGCACCAGCACGGGCTGGCGGGGCTTTCGCTAGTGTCGGAACTCACTGAAAGTCGGTCGCCATTACAGTCGGTCGCAAGCAGCTCGGCCCCGTTCGCCGGCCGCGGAGGCAGACTCGCGTTTGCGCGCTGCAATCGCTCAAGTCTGTGGAAAAGGGCCGCATTACCGTGGATTTCTTCGGCGCTAGCTCCAAACCAGCTCGGCGCTGTTCGTGGCGGGGGCCAAGCGTACACTCATTTTCCTGATCGAAGTTCGCTGGCGGCAGACACTCCGCGTGCAACGCCGTGTTTAGTCTCGCGTTCGCTTGCTCGAGCTAACGACGTCGCTCGCTTAGAACTCGAGGACTTGTTAGCGGGGCGGAGGTTCGCGGAGTTGTGGCTGCAGCCGCCGCTCCTAAGCTTTCGCGCTACGGGGATTGAAATGAGTCTTTGACGACGTGTGACATCACGTTGAAATTATGAGCATGTCATATCTCAAGTATGTTTTCATTTCACCTTGCACGTATTTCTCATATGCATTCGTATTCATCCTCTTTCACGTGTGACTCACTATTTTACATACTTATTGAGCAGCCGTGGGAACACACCGTGCTCGGCGATGCCTGTCATCCATCTCATTCATCAGAGCAGCTTCAAAAGGACTGTACGAGATGTGAAGGTAAAGTTGTTTGTGTGTCATATTTTACGTGCATGTTTTTTATTAACTTGCACGTACTTGTCATATGCGTGCATCTTCATCTTCTGTCCCGTGTGTCTAATAATCTTTACAATCTGATTGTACGTACAGCCATGGCAACTCAAGAGGCAGAAGGCTGCGTGCGCTGGCCTCTGCAATGCCTGTCATATATCGCTTCCGCCGGAGGAGCTCCACAAGGAGTGAACAAGATGTGACACCGAGACCGGACTTGTACACTTCACCATAAAATCACCTAAAAGGATGGAGAAACGTCATGTGCATGTAGGAAAATGAAAGATTTCGATCTCTCACCTTTGTGTTTCGTTGTTGCCGTGACGGCGAAAGCAGTTACACATAGGTGGCTAACTACTTTTTCACGTGTTCTTTTCTGCGCTATTTGTTGCTCACTGCATAGAAAAACAGGCGAAAAAATTATTAGGCATGACGGAAAATAAATAAAAACAATGTTTGAACTGGGGACAAAAAGTCCATCTGATTGGAGTATTTGAGTGGATTAACCGTTTATCCGGCGAGGTGCAAATGTAAGGACTAACAGTTGCCCGATACGGCGTAAATGAAGGAATTAACAGTTGCCCTATAAGCTGCAAATGGTAGGGTTATATGTTAGTCCTTTGAGGTGAATTGTGGGACTAACAGTTACTCACTAGGGAGTAAATGTGAGAACTAAATGTTAGTCCCTTCAACTCGCCTTTGGGGACTTACTATTAGACCTCTTGCCATTAGTCCTTAAAGAGAGTAATGGTTAGGGCAGCCCTATTAGTCCTCAAATAACGAACCACAAACCCTTTTAACACCCTTTTGCCACAGAGTGTCGTGGACACTCTTTTAGTTAAGAGTGACGTGCGCGAACCTTGAGGCACTTGAACAGCACTATGTGTTGGAATGTGTGTGGGCTTCAGCGAAGTGCTTTAGGGGCGAAGCTCCTTAGGGCGTGGGCTGTGCGTCCCCTGTATGTAGCCGCCTCTAGTTTAGTTCTTGCAGTGTTCACTAGATGGTGGTACCGTCTCCTGTATGTAGCCACCTCTCGTTTAGTTCTTGTAGTGTTTACTAGATGGTGGTACTTGTGATGATGAAAAGATGCAAGATGTTATAAACTAGAAAGCGGTACTTGTGGTTAATGAAAGACGCGAGATCTTATAAAATAGGAATGATGTCACATATGGCGCGTGTCATTGGTGAAGGCAATCGTTCGATTCAGTGCGGCGACGTACGCTAGAGGGAGCGATGTAATAAAATCGAGTGGGCAAAATGTACAGAGGATTCATGGTTTACCAGGTTTACCTCCGGAGCTTCGCCCACTCATCATCATTCACTTCGTGGATATGGCGGCACTTTTTTGTGTATGTGTATGACTAGAAGCGTGCAGGAGTTTGGTTGTTCTTTCATTTGTTTGTTTTATCAATTGCACTTGTGTACTCAGTGACGTTGTATCGTTTTTCTTTTTTGTTTGCTTTCTGGTGGCACCCGTTCGGTGGGGTCCCAAGGATTAAGCAAAAAGAATACTGCGCGTGTTGCAGAAACGCCTCTGGCGTATAGGAAACAGCGAAGTGCGGCTACAGGGCTTGGGGACGTTCGGCGCCATCCCTTTATGTGGTTGTTATTCGCGTAGCTGCTTTTGAACGCTTCCGCGAGTCTTGGAAGGGCATGTAAGATTTGGCATCACAGGCAAGGGGGTGAGTCTTCTTTGTCCCAAAAGTGTGCGCTTTCTAAAGAGCCGATTCTTGAGAAACGAGAATCCCGGCATAAGGACGCCCGTTCTAGTATAGAAACGTGGTGTGGCAATAGAACCCTATCCCCCTTCACAGTTTCCCGTGACCATTCGAAGGGTCACGGCAGTCTGTTTTCGCTTTTAACGACCAGCGAGATGGCATCTGACCAGCGGAGTGCCGGCATGTGGCGTGAAGACGTCCGGCGTGTTGACACCCATAGTTCTTTAATAGAGTCCGCGAGGTGGCTGCCGCGCAGGACAACGTATACCATTTGGCAGTAATGGCATGGACCCGCTAACGAACCAGCTTCTCCTGGGTAACATGAGTGGGGCAACCATATGGCGCCACCATCGTGTGCGTTCGCACAGTTCGCGGAACCTCTTTTGTAGGCCGTCCCTTTCGGCTCCCTCTCTCGGACTAGGAGCTCAAATGCTTGAATAGGAAAGTGAGAAAAGAGGACCGCAATAAGCGTGTTAGGCTGTCCAGTAAACGCACCTAATTGTCTTGGTTGCCTGTGAGGATAACGGGGAGGGGCAACCTAGAGGTTGAAACCTGGCTCCCGACTCCTCACGGGCGTTCTGGTCACAGCAAACAGTGCTCGGCACTATCGGCTCTGCCGAGGCAACATGCATCGATTCCAACGGTCAAGAGCCTTGTAGATTTATATATAAGGTCCTGTACAAAAAGCCAAGTTATTGCAAAGTATCGAAAGACGCTGTTCTGCCTCCTTGTTAAGCAGCAGCAGCCACGACAATACAAGAAGGACACCATGCAACCAACTTTCCACTCCCTTCTGTAACAGCAGCTACGTATCTGAGAGAGCTCTGCTCTAGAGACAGAGAGAGTGGGTAGAAGGTCGAGTTTTACTCCGTTCTTTATAGATTTTAGCAAGGCAGAGCGAAAAGATGACACGGCTATGCCCGGTTTTATCATCTTTGAATGGTTTGAAGAGCAATCTAGCAATGGCTTAAGTGAAGGACGATATCGATGTTCTTTCTTAATAAAGGTCAGTTGCGAGTCAGCGGCCATGTTGTGCCCTTACTTTTCTTCTAGTCCTCGTTCTCCAGTGCGCTGTTAAAGCCAAGAATAAATCTTAAAATAACTCATTCTTAACTTGATATTTTTAGGTTCGTTGTGCTTAGTTCTGGCAGAGATCAGAGACTTTACAAAAAGATGCATACGAGAAATTACATGAAATGGGATTTCGAGTGCCTGTCGATGGGTACCTCGCTGCAGTTTGCTTGTTTTGCCTGAAAAGCTCAATATAGGGAGCACTACATTTTTTCGCTTAGTCTCCGTACGTAGTGGTGTGACATGGTTCAAAGGTTTCCCATTAACTCACGTAGAGTATCTGCCATCTCTTTAATAAATGTAAAGAGATGGCCTGATAAACAAATCAAGTTTCTTGTGTATCATGGGCATATAGCTGATTATAACATTCATTTTCGTGGGATTGCGTGGTAAATGAATTAAGGCGTACATGGTAGTGCACTGCTATCGATTATTCACTTTAGTTTGTTTCGTTTTTTTCAAATTAAAAGTCTTATAACTGCCTCATCAAACACGAGACAAAAAAAGACAAAAAAAGATGGCAGATCCCACGTATGGTGGGACTCAATAATATGCGAAGCACGAATGAAGAAAGTTGATCTGTCGCTCTAAAATCAGCACAATGTTACGAGGTTGAAGTAAGTGACGCCGTACTTGACCTACGTGTTATGAATATCACGTTTGGATGTGTCTTTTACCTTCGTCATTTATTCATGTCCCGTTATACCAAAATTAGTATATGTAGAGCTAGCGAAACGGCCGCGAGCACTCTATGAGCGTAGTATGTTGTCGTGTTCTTGCATGACACGGTTGTTACGATTATCATGTTTGCACAAGTCATAAAATTTTGTCATCTCTTTACGTCACGTAACACCAAATTTGTTATATGTGTAGCTAGTGAAATGGCCACAAGTGCATCATGAAGGGTCCAATATACTCCAACGTAACGTTGACAAACACGCACGCTAGGCACAGAGACGCTACGTTAGCAAAACGCGAGCACTCTATAGTCTGACGTCAGGTGAAACTAGCGCGACCAGCGTCCATCGGCATGGCCCGACGGCAACCAGTGCGAAATGCAACGTGTTGCATTTCGCGCCGATGCGTTACCCAGACAAACTGCGTCTCCCTCTTCTTGTGATGGAGGGACGCCGGACGTGCTGAAGCGCGCATGCGTCAAAGCAACGCGGCGCGGCGCGCGCCTGCGAGTATTTGGCAGGACCGGCGCCTGGCGTGGCAACGCCGACGTGACGCTCCGAGCTGACGCTCCGACGTGACGCTTCGACGTGACGCTCCGAACGCTGGCGAGCACGCGCACCACGTCACGTCGAAATGTATTTGCGCCTTGACTGTGGCATATAGTCATGTTCTCACATGACACGCATCTTATTATTATAATGTTTTCAGCAGTCACATACCTTCGACATTCATTGGTGTCACGTAATACCAAATTTGGCGTATGCGAATCTAGCGAAACGGCCACGTGGGCATTATGAGTGTGACATGTGGTAGAGTTGTTACATGACACACATGTCGTGATTATCATGTTCGGATGTGTCATTTACCTATATCGTCGTTCGCGCTGCATAATACCGAGTTTTGTATTATGCAGCGCGCAGCTATTTAAACGGCCGCGAGCGCTTCATGAGCATAGCTTATAATCGTGTTGTGATATGACACACTTCTCATGTTTATCCTGTTTCCATCAATATCATACCTTCGCCATTCATTTACATCCGGTCATACCGAATTTGGTATAAGTGAACCTAGCGAAACGGCTGCCAGTGAATCATAAGGGCGGCATGTAGTCATGTTGTTACATTACACGCATCTCATGATTATCATGTTTGCACTAGTCGCATACCTTTGTCATCCATTCACGTACCATCTTACCAAATTTGGTACACGTGACGATAGCGAAACTGCCGCGAGTGCTTCATAAGCGTAGAATGGAGTCATGTATTACATGACACGCATGTCATGACTTTCATGTTATGGACTGTCGCTTGTGTTCGCCATGCAATCATGTCATACCATACCATATTTGCAACATGCCATGTGAACAAAACCACCGCGAGAACTGCAGGACCAGGAAAAGTAAATCATGACATTTATGACATACAAGTCATGATTTTCATGTTATGACTAGCCAAATATGTTCTAAACGCAGTCATGCTATGCTGCACCACGTTTGGTATCGATACCATGATTGAAATGGTCAGGAGAGATAAAGGTCGTAGGCGGCTAGATAGATAGATAGATAGATATATAGATAGATAGATAGATAGATAGATAGAAAGATAGATAGATAGATAGATAGATAGATAGATAGATAGATAGATAGATAGATAGATAGATAGATAGATAGATAGATAGATAGATAGATAGATAGATAGATAGATAGATAGATAGATAAATAGATAGATAGATAGATAGATAGATAGATAGATAGATAGATAGATAGATAGATAGATAGATAGATAGATAGATAGATAGATAGATAGATAGATAGATAGATAGATAGATAGATAGATAGATAGATAGATAGATAGATAGATAGATAGATAGATAGATAGATACGCTCTAAGTAGCCGAAGTTCGCTAAGAAATGCTTCGCATTTAAAAAATTGGTCATCTCAAAAACAACCTATTAAAACCAGAATAAAGGGCACTCGATAAACTACAAAAATAGTTGAAATCACCATCAAACATGCTCATAAATGTGGTTGCATAGAAAGTGTAAACGCGTAGGACTACCTAAAGGATGGGGAACGACAACTCTCAGACAAGCTTCAGCAAAAACCTTCCAACAGATCAAACTCCCGAATTCGAACGTCAGATAACAGCAACCCCTCAATAATCTCTGCCGAGACGAGAAAATTACCGGCAAACTGGTAAAAGCAATGTTACCGGTCCATTCTGTTACTGGTTGATTCTATCTGCTTCGTTGACGAGCACGCACACTGGGCACAGAGACGCTATGTTAGCAAAACGCGAGCACCCTATAGTTTGACGCCAGGTGGGACTAGCGCGACGAGCGTCCATCGGCACGGCCCGACGGCAACCGGTGCCGATGCGTATGTATGGGTGGAGGGACCTTAGTCAGGCAGTGGTAACCTGCCTTTAGTCCCTTCAATCTAGGCAATCATTGTTTTTGTCCGAATAAATAGTGAATGAATGAATTAAAATACACAAACAGGCTATCCGCGATATCTATTAGTATCCAGCAACAGCACATCAGCAGAAAACATATTGCCGCGTTCCTTCCTTCAAGTTTTGTTATCGTCTCGTTACACTATGTTCAGCGCAAACCGTGTCTACGGTGTTAGAGAAGCATCGAGGCAGTAATAGATCGTTTTCTTATGATTATGGCCACTTCGTGAACCTTTCAGATTGTTCTGTAACTTACGTCGCCATTAGCGATAACGCTAGAATGTTCGATGGCAAGTGTACATGGATGGACGGAAAAACTTTATTTCGTCAGAAAGCAACTGAGGATGATTCCGTGTTAGATGGCCATCAACCCAAGGTTGGCGGCGACCTGTGTGGCCCACTCCACGACCCTTAACTGGACGACTGGGTCTGAGCTGGTCAACACGGCCTCCCAGTGCTCAAGAGAGGGATCACGCATAATATCCACCGGCGGCGGCACTATGCTACATTCCCAAAGTATGTGATCATATGTTGCCACAGCCTGACACCATTTGCATTGCGGCTTAATCTCCTCCGGGTACATTTTGTTCAACACGTAAGGGTTGGAAAAAGATCGCGTCTGCAGTTTTCTCCAGACGCATTCCTGCGCCTTAGTCAACCGCTTGTGCGGGGGCGGATAAAACCTCCGCTCCTGTTTATAATGATTCGTTATGTCATGAAAGGACACCAGCCCATCTCTCGCGGACCTCCCCGGAACTGGCGGCTCACCTACCCGGCTGACGAAACCTCGAGCATTCAGGTGAGCCGCCTCGTTCCCAGGGTTCCCAGAGTGTGCTGGTACCCAGACAATTTCTATTTCTCTCATTTCTCGTCCCGTGGCCCTATGCAGAAATCGTGCAGCGGTCGCCGATATTCTGCCCCTCGCCAGATTTCGGATGGCTGTCTTTGAATCACTGAAAATCAAATCTGACTGCGAATTAGTTATAGCTAGCGCTATTGCCGCTTCCTCTGCAGTTTCCGAGGAGCGGGTTTTGACCGATCCAGAAGCAATCAAGCGCCCCCGCCTGTCCACCACCACAATCACAAAAGCGTCTTTGTCCTTATATTCCGCAACATCTGTATAGACTGCCGCTTTGTACTCGCCGTACTCAACGTGTAAAGCTCTGGCTCTTGTCTGCCTGCGCTGCGTATGGTGAATCGGATGCATATTTTTGGGCAAAGGTTTTATGTACAGGGCCTTATGTAACTCTCGCCGCACCTGAATTTTAGTGTCCCCAGTGGGAGCCTCTGCTCCAATGCCAATCCTTTCCAATATAATCCTGCCCGCTTTGGTTGTCGAAAGCCTAGCGTGCTGCATCACCAGATGCGCCTCCCATAATTCATCCAGGGTGTTGTGTACCCCTAGTTTTAATAGCCTTTCTGTAGGCGCGTTGTTAGGCAACCCAAGCGCTGCCTTGTACGCTTGCCGGATCATAGCCTCGACCTTACCTTTTTCTGCGGCATCCAACTTCATATAAGGTGTCGCGTAAGTAATCCTGCTGAGCACAAACGCCTGTACCAGCTTACAGAGTTCTTTTTCTTTAACCCCGCTCTTACGGTTAGCGATTCTTTTGATTAGCCTGACAGTAGCATTGACCGTGGTCTTAAGTTTTTCAAGGGCCACCCTATTCTTCCTGTTAGCTTGCAGATATAGGCCAAGAATTCTAATCGTTTGAGCTTCAGCTACCAGCCTACCCCCTACCTTTACCTCTAACGGCGGTGGCGGAATATAGTGTCTTGCATGTAGCCCTCTGGGTTTGTCCCGAACCACAAAGAGCTCGGACTTTGGCTGAGAGCATGAAAGTCCCGCCTCCCCTGCCAACTCTTCGACAATATTAACTGCCTGTTGCAGTGTTTCTTCCAGATGCGCGTCACTACCCCTGGTTACCCATAGAGTAATATCATCTGCATAAAATGTGTTTTTGAGTCCCGGTATCTCCTCCAGCCTCGGCGGTATTTTAATTAAGGCGATGTTAAACAGGAACGGTGACAAAACTGAACCCTGCGGCGTCCCTTTGCCTCCCAACGTGAATGAGTCCGATTTGATATCTCCTATTGAAATTTCTGCGGTTCGGCCCTCCAAGAATGATCTGATGTAGCGAAATGTCCTGACCCCTGGGCCAATTTCTGATAGGTTATTCAATATTGCCTCATGCGAAACATTGTCGAAAGCTTTATTCAGGTCAAGCCCCAATACAGCTTTGGTGCCCGTACCATGCCCGGGATTGACTACATCATGTTTTAACTGTATCATGACATCCTGTGTGGACAAATTGGCCCTGAAACCTATCATAGTTGGGGGAAAGATGGCCTTGTCCTCTGCATAGTTCTGAAGCCTGTTGAGAACCACGTGCTCCATCAATTTGCCCACGCATGATGTCAGCGATATGGGGCGCAGGTTTTCCAAGCAGAGTTTCTTGCCTGGCTTCGGAATAAATATAATCCTAGCATGCTTCCATTGTGCTGGGATCTCCCCGGCCACCCAATACTCATTTATCAAGTCAGTGATCGCCCCGATCGATTTGAAGTCTAGGTTTCTCAGCATTTTATTAGTAACTCCATCCGGACCTGCGGCAGACGTAGTACGCAGCTGCCCCATGGCAAACTCCACCTCCGCAATTGTGAATTCTTAATCTAGGTCTGAGTTTTCCACCCCCGAGTAGTGTGGTAAGCAACCATCTACTCCATCAGTTATGTACCGATTCCGGAGTTCCTGTATAAACTCTTCAATTGTGCCTTCATATTGATGCGTTAACCGAGTCATTTGCCCCCGTTGCGCCGATTTTGTTGCTGCCGGACCCAAAAGATGCCTTAACAGCAAGTGTACAAATGCCGACATGCTTCGTCGCTTGTCAGTTGATCGACGGCCGACGCCCTGCTCGCCGCTATCAGTGCCAGCTTCTTGCTGTAATCTGGCTTTCCTTTACGTGGCTACCAGTTCAGCCCTAATTAACAGTTCATTATTTGACCTGCAGTCTGCTTCTTATGTTCATGTCATGACCCCGTGACATCTGGTAGAGGTGCTTTCCGTCCAAGTACCGAACACCTTCCCCCCCCTTCTGTCGAAAGCCAAGCCCCAAACATGAACCAAACATCCCGCCAACCTCGACCTTTGAGCAAGCCGCCGGCAACAAGGGCTGCCTCCGCAGTACGAGACTGTAACCGATAACAGTCGCAAGCCAAAGGCCACCACCTCTACTGCGACAACTATGACAGCCCCTGTACCAACGCCCGCCATGGTCGTGATGCAACAGCCAAAGGAGCTGCCCATCTTTCACGGATCATCATTTGAAGACTCGGAAACTTGGCTCGAGACGTACGACCTAGTGGCAGCCTTGAACAAGTGGTACTCGGATGAAAACCTGAGTTGCGTCTACTTCTACCTAGAAGACGCAGCGAGGACTTGGTTCGAGAATCAGGAGTCAGTACTTCGCTTCGGGATCTTTTTCGCGGCGCGTTCCAAGAAACTTTCACTGACCGTCACCCGAAAGGAAAGGGCCACTGTTTTGCTGGAGACCCGGGTACAGCTACCACTCGAAAATGCCACAGTCTTGGCAGAAAATGATTCGTCTGTTCCGGCGCCTCGACCTCTTACATGACTGAGGAGAAAAGGTTCTTTTGCTCATGCGAAGTGTAAAGGAAAACCTCTTCGCTGGGCTGGTGCGGTGCCACCCAAAACAGTCCAAGAGTTTGCGTCGAAGACAACGACAATTAAGAAAACGCTTGAAATGCGTACCCGCCAGTACAATCACCGATCGACGCAACACAGTGCAACTGTTCACGCCCTCGGCTCCGATGACATACGTGAGATGATCCGGCACATTGTGCGGGGAGAAGCTACAAAAACTACTGCTTTCTTTGCAATCCAAGTGGACTCTATTGCCGACATTGTCAACGAAGAAGTTCGGCAATCGCTTGGAGTTTCCGAAGCACCACAGCCTCTTCCGTATGCCATGAATGACGTTGCTGCAGCCCACCGCTATACGTCTCACCTCCGCACTCACACTAAGACGCCACACCGCCTAATTTCCGTCGCCAGACGCCACAGCTGCC
This sequence comes from Rhipicephalus microplus, assembly GCF_013339725.1. Classification (NCBI taxonomy): domain Eukaryota; kingdom Metazoa; phylum Arthropoda; class Arachnida; order Ixodida; family Ixodidae; genus Rhipicephalus; species Rhipicephalus microplus. The sequence continues at coordinate 28,867,012 of NC_051175.1, read as the reverse complement.
ACCACCACCGACGCCCTACCATTCTCCTCTCGGCCAGCGCTCTACACTTAGAAAAACGGACGTTTGGCGCGCCCCTGACAACCGCCCGCTGTGCTACCACTGCGGGAGGCAAGCCTCATTTACCCCCACTGCCAGTACCGACATATAGGGCTACGGGGATTTGCTGTCAACGCGCCGCGTCCGCAGCATGGTGAAAGGCCTCGCGACATCACCGACTACCTGGCAGGAGCACAATGGACAACACGAAGTCCTTCCCGTTCTCCGTCACGCAGCCGCCGTATGTCACCGCACTATCGGCAGTACTCTGGCCCGACCCGGGGCCGGTCTCTTAGTCCCTATCCGGAAAACTAAGGGCAGAAATCGATGGAGGTGTGGTTGCTGTCTGACAAACTAACGAAGACCCTCCGACGACGACGTGACGGAACTTCTGAACACGACGCGAACCAGGCACAGCTTTGATGGCGGAACCTCACTTACCGAAGATGGTCTGACGACACAACAGACACAACGTGGAAGCAGCAGAACAAGCCGACACAGCCGTGACCTGACGCCACAACCTCACTGCAACGCGAGGCGACAAACTAGCGAACTCGTAGTCCTCATTGATGGCCACAGTGTGACAGCTCTCGTCGACACCGGAGCTGACTTTTCTGTCATCAGTGAAGCGTTGGCCATGAAGTTGAAGAAAGTCAAGCACGCCAGGGAAGGCTATGAAATACGGACAGCTGAAGGCCACCTAGTAAACCCGGAGGGAATCTGTACAGCGAGAGTCTGCGTTAACAACCACATTTACCCCGCAAGCTTCGTTGTACTACAGCGGTGCTCGAGAGATGTGGTCCTTGGTTTGAACTTCCTAAGCGTTCATGGTGCAATTTGATCACAGATCTGTAGCGAGAGAGGAAGACAAGACGGTGGCCAACGTGGTCGTCTCGTTCTCTCGCCACTTTATTCCACGCCTCAAACGGAGCCGCGGTGGCTGTCCACGACCGACACACCAAGTGCGCTAGCTTGTTCTAATCCTCGCGCAGCTCGAGCTAGCATCAGCTGCGCGAGAGGCGCGGCGCGGCTGATGCCTGAAATGATGGTGATGATGGCACTACAGATCCAAATCAATAACGATATCAAGAGAACAAGCCCTACCACCACACACGCCGCCCGAAAAGGTGGCGTTGAATGTACAGGAAGATCAAATGACCATTTCCCCTCGCTCCAGCATCAACATCTCTGTCGGCTCTCGGAAATCAACATACCTGCAAAGCGTCCTTGAAGGCGACCAGTATCTTTGAATGAACTGCGAGATTTGCGTCGCAAGAGGAGTGCGTAGCTTAGCTGAGAGGGTAGAAATCAACAGTGACGCTTACGAACTTCAGCAACGAATACAAGCATGCGCGTGAGCAAAAGGACGACGCTTGCCTATTTAGAAGAAATTTTGGAAGCCAGAGACGCTATCACCCTCGCCGAGTCTACCGAACCTGTTTCAACGAATCGAGGTCTTCAAGATAATTTCGAAGTCAATCCGATATTTCCGAAGCATAAGCAAGAACGGCTGAAAAGCCTGCTCCGGCAATACGAGGACTGCTTTTCGTCGCCGTCGAACATTCGGACGAGACCAGTAACAAAACATCCCATCATCACAGAAGAGGGTACCAGACCACTCGTCAGAGCCCATACAGAGTTTCGACACGAGAGCGGGAGGCAATAAAGAAGCAAGTCGACTAAATGCTACGCGACGACATCATCGAACCTTCCAAGAGTTCGTGGGCATCCTTTATGATGTTAGTGAAAAAGAAGGACGGCACCTACGTTTCTGTGTCGATTATCGTCACCTGAAAAAAATCACAAAGAAGGATGTTTACTCTGCATTTCCGATGGAGGCGGAAATGTTGTAGGCCGTGTGCTCAGATTTGGGTGCACGTTAAAGAACCCCAGGTGGTCTAAATTTCCGGAGCCCTCCACTACGGCGTCTCTCATAATCATATAGTGGTTTTGGGACGTTAAACCCCACATATCAATCAAGGATGTTTACTCTCTCCCACGGATAGCCGACACTTTCGACAGGCTCCACAACGCGAGGTACTTTTCGTCAATAGACTTTAAGACCGGCTATAGGCAAATTGAAGTTGACGAGAGAGAACGAGAGAAAACCGCCTTTGTAACACCACACGACCTCTTCGAGTTCGAGGTGATGCCTTTTGGTTTCTACTCGGCTCCCGCGACTTTCCAACGTGTTATAGATACTTTACTGGCCGGTTTGAAATGGCAGACGCCTTGTGTACTAAGACGACGTCGTTGTGTTCTTCTCAAACTTCCACGGACACCTCCGGCGCCTTGAAGCTGTAGTTCAAGCAATCGTAATCTCCGGGCTCACCCTCAAGCCAGAGAGTGCCGCTTCGCGTTCGAGGAACTTACGTTATTGAGCCATGTGATAAGCAAGTCCGGAGCACGCCCCAACCCACAGAAGACAACAGCCGTCGCTGCATTCCCACCACCCACCGACAAGAAGGGCCGTCAGTCAATTTCTTGGCCTATGCGCCTATTACAGGCGGTTCGTCCAAAACTTCGCCCAGATCACCAAGCCACTCACCAACCTTACCAGGTTCGACGTAGAATTCAAGTGGGAAAAGCAGCAGGAGAAATCATTTCAAGAACTAAAAGGACGCCTGTAGATGCCTCTGTTAGTTGCGCATTTCGACGATTTTGCCGAAACAGTAATACATACAGACGCAAGCAGTGTAGGGCTCGGTGCCGTTCTTGTCACATTTTGACAATACAATGGCAAACATGTGTGAAAGCAAGGATATAGGGGCAACTGCCATGAAAATATGCAAAGTTGAGCAGTGGCTGCTACCAAATAGAACTTTATTATACAAAGATATTTAGTTTACGTTCCAATGCTTACATATTGCAGTGATTCGCTCTGCATTGAGATAGTAATTTTGTGGCTTAGTTTTATTTTTTCAGGCTGCTATCATAGGACACACAACATGAAATGTCCTCTACATGAACGCGAGGAATAAGATGTGTGCAACGTGCGCCCGCACTGTACAAGGTGCTAATACAAAACTTAGGTGCAAGAGGAACTGGCATGGAAGCTCAACAAGTATGGAGCAAAGTATTATCGTTGCAGGCTTCTAGAAAAGCGCTGACCTTCAGGGCGCCAAGTACAGCAGATTTATTGCTGATGGAGATTCGAGCTTGTACCTACCCGTCCATCGTAACACCACCGTCGTATGAAAGCCAGCGAGCAGAATAAAGTTAGTGCCGGAACCACAGTCTTCAAAACTACGCAGGAAGAAATTAGGGAAATCGCCAAGCTAGTAGGAAAGCTCGCAAGAAACGCAAACAACTCTATTCTCCAAGCAGCTGTACGTTTGTGGCATGGCGTTGCGACCACAATAAAAGTTAGGGGCTCATAAGGGGCATCACTTTCTAGAAAAACCGAGTGCCTTGTTCATCTTCACCCCTTTCTTGTCAATGGCCTCAAATAGCAAGGGAGCGCAATCACTTCACAATTTACCTACTTGTGAAAAAAGAAAACAGAAAAAAATTGCAAGTCAAGGTGTCAAAGTGAGCAGAGGGACAAGCACTTCGATATCTATATATCAGCTGTTCAAAAAGATATCATCGTCAGCATAAGAAAAAATTGGTCATCTCGAAACAACCTGTTAAAGCCAGAACAAAGGACTTCGTGCCATTCTTGTGCAGAGAACTGATGGACAAGAAAGGGTCATCAGTTATGCTAGCCGCTCGCTATCGAAAGCAGAGCCCAACTATTCTACAAAAGAAAAGGAGTGCATTGCAATCACCTGTGCTAGATCAAAGCTTCACCTCTACGTTTACGGCAGGCCTTATACAGTTGTAAGTGACCACCCGCCTTGTGTTGGCTGGCGAACCTGAAAGACCCGTAGGGTCGTCTCGCAAGGTGGAGCATTAGACTGCGAGAACTCGACATTTCCGTGGTATACAAATCTGGAAGAAAGCACTCCAACGCCGGCTGCCTGTCTCGTACCTCCATCGAACCACCATTGAAGGACGACACAGACGATGACTGCTTATTGGGAACAGTAAAAGCCGACGACTTCGCCGAGTGACAACGAGCTGACCCGGAACTCGGGAGTCTTGTTGAATACCTCGAGGGCAAGGCCGTCGTTGTTCCAAAAGTTCAGAGGTTTTGGATGCTCGACACGACGATGCGACGGCTGGACAGCTCTGTGTTTCCCGTACGCTTGCAAGAATACAGGAGAAGTACTACTGGCCACGCCTCTCCGCCGACGTCAGTCGTTATGTGAAGACATGCCGGGAGTGCCAACGACGAAAGACACCGCCGACTAGGCCAGCCGGACTTCTCCAGCCCATCGAGCCACCTCGCAACCCGTTCCAGCTAATTGACATAGACTCACTGGGGCCGTTCCCTACATCAAATTCCGGGAGCGAATGGATCATCGTTGCTACCGACTACCTCCCGCACTACGCCGAGACAAGGGCCCTGCTCAAAAGCACTGCCACCGAGGTAGCGAAATTCTTCGTTGAGAATATCGTCCTTACTTCACGGGGCTTCAAAGGTCCTCATTTCAGACAGACGTATTGCCTTTACGGCGGACCTAACTCAGGCGATCCATAGGTACAGCCAGACAAGTCACCACCGGACCACCGCCTACCATCCACAGACCAATGGCCTAACAAGGCGTCCTAATAACACCATTGCTGATATGCTGGCCACGTACGTCAACGTCGAGCACAAGACGTGGGATGAAATTCTTCTGTACGCAATCTTCGTGTACAATACTGCAGTCCAATAAACGACGCAGGGGCCGCCATACAAGTTGGTCTATTGAAGGAGCCCGGCAACGACGCTCAATGCTATGCTTCCAAATGTTGCTGACTAAGGGAACCTTGACGTCACTGCCTAACTTGAGCGTGCGGAAAAAGCTCGTCAACTAGCACGCCTGAGCATCATGAATCAACAGGCGACCGACAGCCGCCATTACAATCTCCGACGAAGCTTCGTGCAGTACCAGCCCTGGGACCGTGTTTGGGTATGGACGCCGATGCGCCTACGTGGGCTCAGTGAAAAGCTTTTGCGACGTTACTTCGGACCAAACAGAGTAGTTCAACGTTTCGGCCCAGTCGACAAAGAGATTTTTCCCAATGGCATTACGAACTCTCAACAGCACCGTGCTCTACCTGAAGTCGTCCATGTCGTGCACCTCAAGCCATTTCACGCGCAAACCTGAGGAGTGTATTTTGTTAATGTGCTTGTACTTATTCCTTATTTTCTTTTACTGTACTTTACTCCTTTGTTACATCATCGCGACGATGCCTTTCTCAGAGGAGGGCAATGCCACGTTCCTTCCTTAAAGCTTTATTATCGCCCCGCTACACTATCTTCAGCGAAAACCGCGTCTACGGTGTTAAAGAAGCTTCAAGCAGTAGTAAGTTGTGTTCTTAAAATTACGCCCAATTCGTGAACCTTTCAGATTATTCTGGAACTTGCGTCTCCGCTAGATAACGCTAAAATGTTCGATGGCAACTGTATAAATGCCGACACGCTTCGCCGCTTGTCAGTTGATCGACGGCCGACGCCGTGCACGCCGCTATCAATGCCAGCTTCCTGCTGTCATCTGACTTTTTTTTACGGGCCCAGAAGTTCGGCCCTATTAAACAGTTTAATATTTGACCTGCACTCTGCTTCTTTCGTTCATGTACACGACCCCTCGACTATATCAGATTTCATGAATTATTTAACAAAATATATCCCACTAACTTTTCCCTCTTACCTAGAGGACTCAAATCATGAACTTGGCTTGTATTAGCGCGGCACAAATGAAATAAAGAAGGAAGAAAGACGACAGAGATGTCTAGAAAGGTAGGCGCTAAACCTTCAGCTGCTTATTTCATGTCCTTATCATCAATCTTACACGTGCGCAAAACACAAGTGATCTTCCACGTGGTGTCATTCTAAAAAAAAACGTCATATCTTTAATCGTGAGTGCAGTTGGTAGCAAACTCACACGCAAGTTTCCCATTTCTGCTATAGCATCAGCTTCTTTAATTTCTCGTGCCAGCTGATTCCTGCGACCGGCCTATAGCAATGCAGCTGTCTAGATCTGGGGAGCACCCACAACCTTAGCAGTCCTCTGCTAGAAATTGATTTTGATTGATTGATTGATTGATTGATTGATTGATATGTGAGGTTGAACGTCCCAAAACCACCATATGATTATGAAAGACGCCATAGTGGAGGGCTCCGGAAATTTCGACCACCTGGGGCTCCTTAACGTGCACCCATATCTGAGCACACGGGCCTACAACATTTCCGTCTCCATCGGAAATGCAGCCGCCGCAGCCGGGATTCGAACACGTGACCTGCGGGTCAGCAGCCGAGTACCTAAGCCACTAGATCACCGCCTCTGCTAGGAAGCCTCCCGCTGAAAGTTTATTTCTTGCGTTGTAGGAATGTTCTCGAACTCTATCCTTGAGACACCACTTGGTCTGCCCTATATAGTACTTTCCACACCATAACAAAACTTGTACACAACGCATCACACACAATCTACATATCTAAGCTGGTGTCTCTTATCACAGACCAAGTAAATGACATTATATGGGCAAGTCTACTTGCACAGCTTTCATCACTGTGGTACACGTGGTGTGCCGCAGTGATAAAAAGCGGAAGGGCATTTGTTGTGTCAGTGTTGAACTGGCGGCAACGAAAAAACAAACCCCTCTATAATTCAGTCAGGGTGCCATCCCTGCGGAAAGCTAGTTGCAAGTTATGCCCAAGATTTTCACAACACGTGAATGAAAAGCGAACTTCTCGGAATTGAAATTCACCATAACAAAAAACCTTACTTTTGACTTCAGCAATGTGATAAACATGCTACATTGCAACGTCTGTGGGTAAGATTATATAGGCCAAAAAGACACGCCACTGCGGCTGCCTTATAATAATCACCGTTACCACGCCACTTCACTAATAGAGCTACCTTTGTCTAGACATGTGCGCCTTCTAACGCGCATTTTGAAAATATCAGCGTCTTTTAGAATGAACGCTTCCGGGCAACGCAACCCTGAGCTTCACGTCGGATCAGCTTTTTCTGAATATTTTCTGCAGTTTCTGAATTAATAGCCAACAATCGATCGCCACCGCATGGAGCGAGTCTACCCGAACGCTTCGACAACGGAAATTCTGGTGAGGTACCTTTTTTGACGTTTTTGGAGGTCGAACAACCACCCAAGCTACAAGGGTGCCCAGCCAAGCCTACACCGAGAAGGCCGACGCCAGGCCTCAGTCAGGGTTAATAACATTGTCGAGTTGTAAGCCAAGTGATCGGACACACCTCCTAAAGGGGCGTACATGTGACAGAAGGGGGGAAAGCCCCGAGTAATAATTCCGAAGAGGGCGAAAGCGATCCAACGAGACGACACGCTGACGGCGACACGGAAGGCTGGATTGAAGTCACGTACAAAAGAAAAAGTCGTGTAAACCCTGGCGAAGAGACAGAGCAGAAAGGCATCCGCTAAAGAATCCCATAGTGATCAAGATTTTACAAGCAAGCAAGATGTGAAGGCTACCTGCAGATGACATCAAGATAATCGTCAGACGAAGAGATGAGCTGAGCATTAAGACACACGTGCAGAGCCAGCCTTGACGAAGAGATACGCCAAGAATCAGGGGTGAGCGACGACGAAATCTTCTTGATCTGTCTGAACCCTATACAAAATATTCTGGTGATCATCATACCGGACGCGAAGACGGCGATGACATTCGTCAAAATCAATGATTTAAATATCAACGGGAAGAAGTACGAGAATAACGCGTACGTCTCGCCATATGAACATGAGGCCAAGGGGATAATCTGCAACATTCCCTTGAAGTACACACATGATCAGCTGTTGCACGCACTGGTGAATGCTAGGAACACTTTAATGGCGCACGCCAAAAGACTGTGGAGCACGACCACCATATTACTACTGTACGAAGGTGACAGGGTGGGCTTATTTCAACAGCATCATGATTAGTTTCCCTCTACCGGAAGTAAATAGAGTTTTGTATAGAGTGCAGGAGGCTTGGCCACAGGCCAGATGTGTTCCCAAGACTGTCAGACAAGTTGTGCCCGGCATGTGGTGCCAAAAATGCTACCAAAGACGATGAATGCGCACCCAAGTGTAAGCTCTGTGGAGAGGCGCACCCCATGGCAGAGCGGACTTGCAGGTCTGAATTTATTACGCCATACTTGGTGAAGCAACAAATAAGGAGGGCTGCGAGGAGACAGGAGGAAGAACTCAAGCGGGAGGTCAGCTCACAAGACTAGGACACCTGGGGAAGCAGCAACACACAACCAGCCTGCAACCCCCATCTAGGTCCAGATACAAATCCAAGTTCAAAATAGTGTCACAGGTTCGTGACGTCGACAAAGAAACAGACAGTAGGATGCAGGTTAAACTGTTTATTCGGGCGAACTTGTGCCCGGTAAACGGATCGGCAAACGAATCGTCAGCCGTCGATCAACTGACAAGCGACGAAGCACGTCGGCATTTATACACTTGCCGTCGAATGTTCTAGCGTGATCGATAGTGCTGACGTAGGCTCCAGAATAATCTCTATAGTTTGCGGAGTGGGCGTGATCTTACAAAAATAACCTACTACAGTCCCGAAGCGTCTCGAAGACTGCAGGCACGGTTTGCGCAGAGAATTACGTAGTGTATTGGGGCGATAACAAACATGAGAACGAGAACTCGGCATTGCCCCCCTCTGAAAAAGGCATCGTCCCAATGCTTTAACGGAAGAAGAAAGTACAACAATAATGGAAGAAAGTAAAAGCAATAAATTATAATAGAGCACTAATACAACAACAAATTACACTGTTTCAGCTCGTGAACGTGCATGAAACGGCTTGAGGAGCGCGACATGGAAGACTTCAGTTCGCGAGCGGCGTCGTTGAGACTTCGTGAGGCCGTTGGGGACAACCTCGTAATCGAGTGGGCCGAGACGTCAAACCACCCTGTACGATCCGATGTACCGTCTCAGAAGCTTTTCACTGAGTCCCCGTCTTCTTATCGGCGTTTACGCCCAAACACGTTCACCGGGCTTGTATTCCACGAAGCGTCGTCGAAGATATTAACGGCGGCTGTCGGTCATTCGTTGGTTCTTGTTACGGAGGCGCGCGAGTTCTCGGGCTTCGTCGCGCTGAGGGTACTCATTAACATCGAGGTTTTCTTTGTCGGTTGCATTGGGTAACATGGCGTCGAGCGTCGTTGCCGGGCTTCTTCCGTAAACCAATTTGTATGGAGATATCTGTGTCGTCTCCTTCACCGCTGGGTTGTATGCGAAGGTCGCATACAGAAGAATGGCGTCCCACGTCTTGTGTTTGACATCCACGTACATTGCCAGCATGTCGGCGATGGTCTTGTTTAGCCGCTCGGTGAGGCTGTTGGTCTGTGGGTGGTAGAAGTTCGTCCGGCAGTGGCTTGTCTGCCTGTATGCCAAGATCGCTTGAGTTAGGTCGGCAGTAAATGCCGTTTCTCTGTTGGTGATCAGGACCTCCGGGGCACCGTGACGTAAGCTAATGTTTTCAACAAAAAAACTTAGCTACCTCGGATGCACCGCCTTTGGGCAGGGCTTTTGTCTCAGCGTAGCAGGTGAGGTAGTCGGTAGCTACCATGATTCACTTGTTTCTGAAAGTCGACGTTGGGAACGGCCCCAGTAGGTCCATACCGAATCTGCTGGAACGGTCAGCGAGGTAGATCACTGGGTTGCAGAAATCCCGCTGGCCTTGTCGGCGGTGTCTTGCGGCGCTGGCAATCCCGGCATGTCCTCACATAACGAGTGACTTCGGTGGTAAGACGTGGCCAGTATTACCTTTCTTGTAAACTCGTGAGCGTGTGGGAAACACTGAGGTGCTCTGCCGTCGGATTGTAGTGCAGGGCCTGCAGGAGTTCTAGTCGCAGAGCTGAAGGCACCACAAGGAGGTACTTGGCTCGAAGCGCTGAGAACTTTTTCTTTTGGAGAAGACCGTTCTGCAGGATGAACGACAGCAAGTGCGCGCTTGAATACCTTCGGAACTTCGGCGGTTCCGCCTTCGAGGTATTCTATTAAGGACCCTAAGTTCCGGGTCGGCCCGCTGTCATTCAGAAAAGTCGTCGGTAGTTATCGTTCCCAAGACCTAGCCGTCATCCGAGTCGCCGGGTAATGGCGGGTCGATAGGTGCACGAGAGAGAGACAGTCGGCGTCGGAGTGTTTCTTGCCGGACTTGTAAACGACGGTAATGTCGTATTCTTGAAGTCTCGTGCTCCATCGTGCGAGGCGACCTTAAGGGTGCTTCAAGGTAGCTAACTAACACAAGGCGTAGTGGTCACTCACAACTTTGAAGGGCCTGCCATAGAGGTAGGGTCGAAATTTTAACGTAGCCGAGATGATGGCAAGGCACTCCTTTTATGCTGTGGAATAATTGACTTCCGCTTTGGATAGTGACCGGCTGGCGTAACTAATAACCCTTTCAGTCCGTCCACCCTCTGCATAAGAATGGCGCCGAGACCTGCGCTGCTTGCGTGAGTGTGCATTTCTGTCTCAGCTAATTCTTTGAATTCGGCAAGTACCGGAGGCATCTGGATGCATTGCTTTAGCTCCTCAAAAGCGTCTTCCTTGTGGCTTTTCAACTTGAACTCCACGTCGGCCCTGGTAAGGTTAGTGAGTAGATTGACGATGCGGGCAAAGTTTTTGACGAACCGCCCATAATAGAAGCACGAGTCCCAGAAATCGCCGCACTGCGTCCTTGTCAGTGGGCGGCAGGAAGTCGGTGATAGAGGCTGTTTTCTGCAGATCGAGAGGGACTCCAGATTTGTTAATCACGTGCCCTAGAAACAAGAACTCCTCGTGCGCAAATCTGCACTTTTCTAGCTTCAGGGTGAGTCCGGACAGTCCTGATAGCTTGAAGTAAAGCTTCATGGCGCTGAAGATGCTCGTCGAAACTCGAGGAAAACACGACGGCGTCCTCCAAGTACACAAGGCAATCATGCCACTGCAATCCTGCCAGTACTGTATCCATAACGCGCTGAAAAGTGGCTGGCGCCGAGCAAAGACCTAAGTGCATCACCTTAAACTCTAAGAGGCAGTCTGGTGTTATAAACGCAGTCTTCTTTCGGTCTCTTTCGTCGACTTCGATTTGCCAATAGCCAGTCTTGAGGTTCATCGACAAAAAGTACTTCGCGTTATGGAGCCCATTCAGTGCGTAGTCTATTCGTGGAAGAGGATAAACGTCCCTTTTTGTAATTATGTTGAGGTGGCAATAATCGGCGCAGAAACGTAGGGTTCCATCCTCCTTCTTCACTAACACCACGGCGGACGCCGATGGACTCTTGGACGGCTGGATGATGTCACCCTGCAGCATTTGATCGATTTGTTTCTTTCACGGCCTCGCGTTCTCGTGTCGAAACCCTGTACGGACTCTGAAGAAGTGGTCTGGCATTTTCCTCGGTTATGATGCAATGTTTCGCGATTGGGGTCTGCCGAATTTTTGACGATAACGAAAAGCAATCTTCGATATTGCAGGAGCAGGTTATCGAGCTGTTCTTGCTTATCTTTCGGAAAGGCTGAGATTATCATCAAAAGCTGAGGGAGGAGCTTGATTCCTTTGAGCAGGTTCTGCAGAATCGGCGAGGGCGAAAGTAGTGGTGGTTTCTACAGTTTCTTCCGATGTATGCGACCGTCGTCCCTTTGTTCACGTGTTTGTACTCATTGCTGAAATTCGTGAGCATAACCGTTGCTTTTCCTCCCCGCAGCTCTGCAATTCTTCTTGCGATGCAAATATTGCGGGTGACCAACAACTGCTGACGTCTTTCAACGGACGCCTTCTAAGTCACGTGATTTCTGAGCGCCGACTGAAATAATGACGCTGGAGCGAGACGGAATGGTGACTAGTTCTTCTGGCAGCATTCAAGGCGTGGTTCCTTGATGGCGTGCGCGACGGTAGTGCTTCTTATGTCGATAACGTTATCGACTTTGTTCCTAAGTTGATGACTGCACCATGTAGGTATAAGAAGTACATGCCAAAGATGACATCCCTCGAGCCACGCAGTAGCAACTACGAAGTCTGCAGAATAAATATGGCGATTAATGGTGACTCTTGCGGACAGATTCCTGCCGGTGTTACTAGATGACCTCCGGCTGTGCGGATTTCAGGGCCTTTCCAAGCTGTCCTAACTTTCTTCAACTTCGCGGCGAGCGACCCACTGATGATGGAATAATCGGCTCCAGTATCGACGAGAGCGGTCACACTGTGGCCATCGAGGAGAATGTCGAGGTCGCTAGTTCGCCGTCTCGCGTTGCAGTTAGGCCGTGGTGTCGTGTCATGGCTGCGTCGGCTTGTTCCGCTGCTTCCATGTTGCGTCGTCATGTCAGCTTCTGTAAGTGAGGTTTCACCGTCAGGGCTTTGCCTGGTTGGCGTCGTGTTCGGAAAGCTCCATCCTGGCGTCGTCGTTGTCGGAGGTACTTCGGTAGTTCGTCGCACAGCAACCGCATCTTCATCAGCTGCTGCCCTTAGTTTCCCGTATATTGGCTAGGAGACCGGCTCAGCGTTGGGCCGGAGTACTGCCGGTGGTGCGGTGGCATGCGGCGGCTGGCCGACAGTGAACGGGAAGAACTTCGTGGTGTCCATTGCGTTCCTTCCAGGTAGTCGGCGATGTCCCGTGGTCGTTCCCCTGACTGCAGACATGGTGCATTGACAGCGAAGCCACGCAGTCCCATCTGTCGGTACTGGCAGCGGCGGTAGGTGTGCTCGGCTTCACCGCAGTGGTAGCACAGTGGGCGGTAATCAGGGGTGCGCCAGCCGTCAGTCTTTTTTGAAGCGTAGCGCTGGCCTGCCGGCAGGGGGTATGACGTCGGCGGTGGTGGCGGCGAGGCTATGTCCTGACGAGGGCGTCGAGGAGCGTTGCGGTGCACTGCAGCGGCGTAGCTCATTGATTCAAGTTCAGGCTGCAGCGCTCCTGCGATTCTAAGCCACTGCCAAACTTGTTCGCCGACAATGTCAGCGATTTAATTGGCTTGAGGCTGCGTTGAAGGCAACAACTTCCGCAGCTCCTCCCGTACGATTGCTTGAATCGCCTCGCGCAGTTCGTCGGTACTGAAGGCATCAGCGCAGTTCAATGAGGCGCGGCGGTTGTGTTGCGTTGTGCGCATCTCAAGCGCCTTTTCTACTAGTTGTGGCCTCGGCAAGAAATTCGCTGACAGTCTTAGACAGTCCTGCAAACAGCTCCTGCTTGACTCCGCGCATGAGAAACCTGGAGCTTCTTTTCCTCAGCCATGTTGGAGTCGGCGTGTCTAAAGAGCCGGGTCATTTCTTCGACGCATTGGGTTACGCTTTCATCAGGAAGTTGCACCCTTGTCTCCAGCAATGTGGCAGCCATTTCCTTATGCGGACGACGCTCATGAACTGTGCGCAGGGAACGCCGTCTGAAAGAGTTCCCAGGTTCGAAGTGTGGATTCGTGGTTTTCATACCACGTCTTCGTGGTGTCTTCTAAGTAAAAATAGACGCAGCGTAATTTTTCCTCGTTGTCCCAGCAGTTCGAGGCGGTGACTCGGTCGTATATTTCGATCCAGCTTTCCGGGTCCTCGCCTGACGATTCATGGAACGTTGGGGGTTCCTTGGGCTGCCGGAGAATGACTGGGGCAGGCTGCACGGGGGTGGTCATGGTTGCTGTAGTTGATGTCGTGATCCGGGGCTGCCTGGCTGTTTCAGCAAGTGGCCCGTACCTTGGTTGTAGTCCCCTCAGCCTGCGCTTTGTTCGCTGTTCAGGGTTGGCGTCAGTGTCTTCTTTGCCGCTTGGGCTGGGCTCGCGGCTTGAAGGGGGCGTCCGGAACATCAAAGAAGCGGCACCTCGACAAGATGTCACAGGGTCAAGACGTCGACACAAAAAAGACAGTAGGATGAAGGTTAAACTGTTTATTTGGGCAAACTTGTGCCCGGTAAACGGAAAGTCGGATCACAGCAGCAGACCTGCACTGAAAGCGGTGAACGAATCGTGAGCTGTCGATCAACTGACAAGCGGCGAAGCGCGTCGGCATTTATACACTTGCTGTCAAATGATTCTAACGTTACATTTGACAGTGGAACTGCTGCGTATTCTCTAACAAAAAAGCATCAATGGCGCAACTTATCAAAATCACCACAAAAGAAAAAAAGCCTGCCGTGATCATTTTCCAGGAGATGTTCGACCACGCCAAAATTGCCGGTTATGCTACCCACAAACAACGCACACAAGGAAAAGGGAGATACATAGTCAGGACCACGCTAGAAAAGAAAGAGCTACTTGCTATCTTACGCTATACGAAACTAGTCTTGGACGTCAACCACATCCTCATAGAAGTCGTGCTACGCAGCAAAGGGGAGAGCAGCACTTCCGTCCTGAACGTAAACAGCAGCCTGTCTAAAAAGGGCCTATCACATGCTCTCGAGGAACTGATTAACAAAAGGATAATCATTGCTGGTGACCACAGACTTGTCATAGAAGGTGAAGGTCATGCTCCGCGCACGCATTTGGGATATGGGCACTCGTCTATGAAAGAAAAAATCTTCCCGATCTCATCAACAACGCCGGCCTAACTATTCTCAACAAGCCAGCTTCGCACACTGGAATCAGTGTGGGCCCTCACAGGGACACCAAGCCGTACTGGACACTCTGCAAGAATGCCGGGTGAATCACGTCAAAAAACACCTTTGAATACCTGAAGAGTCATCACAGAAACCTCAGCATTGCCCTAGGCGATCCTCCGACGATTTGCGAACGGAAGAAAAAGCGCGCAGGTTGCGACAAATTTTGCAAAATCAGGAACGAAAACGAACAGGGACGCATCAAATACACGAGAGATCAGTCGGGACAGTTTTGACGAATTTGTGCCATCTTCATTCAAGAGACTCGGCACCAAGCGCCCCCGAATATCCAGCAGCGACTCGGAGGCCCCCAGCAGAGACAGAAGTCCCCTGCGGACTTCGATGCGGCCCCGAAAGCCCCGCGCTTCCGGTGGGTCGCCTGGTCGTAAGAAGTGATTGAGCTGCTTGCGGGGCGCCCGCTCCCGCGTCTGTCAGAACTGTGAGTCTAGTATCCAAATTTGTCTTTATTGTTTACGATGGCTACCACATTGGATATTATTTCCTTCAACGTAAAAGGTTTCCCAGTCCGGTAAAGCAGGCCGAGGTGATTAGTGTAGCCCGTGCTGCAAATTGTGATGTTTTATGCCTGCAGGAAACTAATTTCTGTTCACTATCCGACGTTAGGGCTTTTAAGCAAAATTTTAACTTAGATTGCTATTTTTCTTTCGCTACAACTCGTTTTAAGGGAGTAGGCATCTTTATATTTAATCGGGCTTTATTGAGAGGTCACCACGTTGTTTATGACGGCGTCGGTAGAATTATTGCTCTAGATTGTACCTACTTTTCTTTTCGAATGAGCATACTATGTGTGTATGCGCCTGCACAAACCGGACTGTCTAATGATTTTTTTCGAAATTGGGATGTTTTTTCCTAGACGGTTATCATGTAACTGTAATTGGAGACTTTAACTGTGTGCTAAATACGCGATGCGATGTACAAGGTCCTGGCTGGGGTCGGTCTGCTTGAAATTCACATGAGCTGTGACGCCTTGTCCAGCATTTTTCATTGCTGGATGCGCATAATGTCATACACGGGAATACTTTTGTTTGGACATGGCGCCGCGGACACTCCTCCAGCAGACACGACCGGGCTTATATTCCACATGCTTTAGAGACGTTTGTCTCCGACTTACGTGTTCCGCCCATCCCACCTTTGCCTGTGTACATCTCTGACCATCGTTCGATTCTATTAGAACTAAAAATTCCATTTTCTTTTTCGGAGAAACCATGGCGTCTTGATGTTCGCGTCCTCCAGGACGCGCGCTCTCGCTCAAATTTGTCCCGTGCAATACGCGTGTCCCTCGCTGCGTCTGATTTATTTGATTGGGATGCGCTTAAAACGTAGTGGCGCCTGCACTGCTCAGTTGAAGGGCGTTCCCTTCGTCGTCGCGTTTCTGAGGAGCTGGCCGATACTGCAGCGAATTTACGCATCACATTGCGCGCTGGAACGCCGTCTCCCTTGATGCGAGCTTGGCAACATGAATTACGTGAACGCTTCCAGCGTTTGATTGCCACCTCGTCTCTGGCGGCGGCTGCATGGTGTTGTAGGCACAACCCTTGTGCCCAACCCGAGGTTCTACGCTATGCGAGGCAATCGTGTTTTGGGCAGTCACAATCCCCTGTTTTTACGACCATGCAGACACCACCTACATAGCCGCTTCCTAAGCGTGATCGATCTCTCTTTCTGGCGCATTTTGAAGAGATGTCATGTTCGGCCATGCGGACAAACTGTGATATAATACCGCCTATGCTTAGAGGTTCGCCTCGCGTTCCTCGACAAGCTGCTGATTCTCTGCACGTCCCTCCATCAGTTGAAGAGGTAAAGGCAGCACTACAATCTATGAAACGGGGGATAGCCCCTGGGCCAGATGGTTTTCCAGTTGAATTTTACTTATCATTTTGGAATGAGCTTGGTACTGCATTAACCGCGGTTATCGGCGATGTTTCGAGGATGGTGTCTTTCCATCAAGTTTTCGAGATGGACGCATTGTGCTTATTCCAAAAGGTGATGCTTCTTCTGTTAATCCTGAAGATTGGAGACCTATCACGCTTCTTAACGTTGACTATAAGATATTCGCGACTGTGATCGTTCAACGTTTGAAGACTCTGTTGAACACCCTGGTGGGTCATCACCAGGCTTCATCTATGCCTGGACGGAAAATACACAGTTTGTCTTTTACCACCCGGGATATCATAGCCTATACTCTGTCGCAATCTGAGCGTGGTCTCCTTGTGTCTTTAGACCAAGAGATAGCATTTGACCGACTAGAGCACACGTATACCTTTAAAGTGCTCACAGCCCTTGGTTTTCCTGGTACTTTTGTTGAATTAATAAGACATACCTACTCTGGTATAAAAAGCACACTAGTTCTAGATGGTTGGGAGAGTGCTGCTTTTCCTATTACACGTGGGGTCCGTCAAGGATGCCCTTTGTCTCCTGTGAGAAACAAGAAATTGAGAACGCCCGGGAATTCGACTTCCCGCTTCTTGAGCGGAGGTACCTTGCGCAGACGGTGTTCTGCGGTCGCATTTGGTAGCTTTCTCACGTGGAACAGTCGCCTTTACGCATCGTGAGGTCATTGCAGTCTGCATTGTGTTCCTTCTTTTGGTCTGGCGGCACTGAGTTGGTTTCTCGTACGGTGTTCGGACAGCAGCGTTCCCAGGGAGGTTTTGTTTTCCCTTCGGTATCAATACGCTGCCGGCTATTGGCCCTGCGCTTACTGTTGCGCCTCGTACAAGGAGAGGAATCCCGCGCCCGAACTCTGGCATATTATTTACTAGGCACTCACCTTCGGTATTTATTGCCTAATGTGCGCCTTAATCAGGGCCCACAATCATTAGTACTTCGTTCGTTTTATGCAACAGCTGTCGCGTTTTTTCGTCATATCCAGTCGACTTGCCCTGATTCAGATGTGTTAGACAATTCTATCGTTGACACAACAGCCGCGTTGTTGCTCCCGTTTGTTCCTCCAGCACGCCGCACCCGCTCTAGTCGTGTGTCTTGGAGCACGCTGACGGCATCATTTCTACCTGGCCACCTTCGGGACTTCATGTGGCAGCTTGGGTGGGGCGTTCTCCCTACCCTTGACCGCCTAGAAAGGTGGAGAATGGTCCAGTCATCAACAAGTCCGAACTGCTCTCTACGGGAAACAAATCAGCATGTGTTAAAGCAATGTGTCGTTGCTCGTGTTTTCTGGAGGGCTGTGCATGCAGGATTTCGTGGCCTCGGAGTAAACCGCTTTGTTTCTTCTGGAAGTTGTTCTCGAGGCCGCTTTGCTTGCCTTCTTATTGTTGCTGGTACCTACTGTCTTTGGCGTAACCGTTGTGAAGCTGTTGCAGCAGGTCGTCACCGCCGTGCTCTCTTCCCGATTTTGAGCGACTGTACAAAGAACTACTATCTGTATTGTCTGAGGAACTCTTTCTGGGTGAGGAGGAATTCCTTCGACACTGGTCCTGCCATTTTTTGTTCATCTGTGAGAGACGTGTAAAGCTTGTTTTCAGGCCTGCCTGGTATTGGTAGGTTAATCTTTGTTTAGTACTCATACAAATACCTTGTAAACACTATGTAAATATCTGACATATAGATCTCTACATTTCATTTGTGTGTTCTTCGTTTACCATGTATTGTGCATATGTAGACATCGTTTTTGTAACAATTCCTGTGTAGTTGGATAAGTTGTTTATGTTGTGTTCCGTTTACATATGTACACATATCTTTTTGTAACAACTTTTGGTGTGTCTGTGGATGTTGTGTACTGTCGCAATGTTCTGTTGGATTGTAATTGATGTTCACTGTCTGTGAGAATAAATTTCTCTAAACGCAAACAATGCATCACATCGAAGTTAACTGACATTTTATTCCTGGTTGTTGAACGAGGTATCAAACGAACAATAGTAAGCTTGAACTTGAATTGTATGTTGCATCGGAACGCAGAAAAATATCCTCTAAAGAATACAACACATTACTATCACAGGAGAAGACAGCGTGCAGCCCCGCCACGGTGGTCTAGTGGCTAAGGTACTCGGCTGCTGACCCGCAGGTCGCGGGATCAAATCCCGGCTGTGGCGGCTGCATTTCCGATGGAGGCGGAAATGTTGTAGGCCCGTGTACTTAGATTTGGGTGCTTGTTAAAGAACCCCAGGTGGTCAAAATTTCCGGAGCCCTCCACTACGGCGTCTCTCATAATCAAATAGTGGTTTTGGGACGTTAAACCCCACAAATCAATCGGAGAAGACAGCGTGCAGCTTGCAATACCAATACGTTAAAGGTGCTTGGCAGTCGAAAAGAAACAGCTTTGGTAGTCTTCCCCGTGCAATTTTGCGAGCGCTGAGGACGAATTAGGACTGGTACAGACACGCACAAAAATTTACAACCGGATTTTTTCCTGAATGCTTTCGAACAAAGCTAATAGTCAGCGTAACTTGTAAATTACTTCATGCCGCACTGTTTCTGCTCCAGAAAAATTCTCCCGAACACGGTGTGTATGAGGAAAAGTGTATTTCAATCACCACTCTCGTGCTACACAAATATCGCAGAATAGACAATTTTTTTAGGGAAAGAAGTAATACATTACACACTGACGAGGTGTTTGTTTGCCACCACTTGTCGAGCTTGATTTTTGCCCGTCATACCGTTCTTCTTTTTGGGTCGATTGGAAAGTCGAACAGCCGCCAACCTTTACTCGAGTGGTTTGAGCAGAGTGGCACACAGCAGCCGGGCATTTTGTGTGACTGCGCTCGAAAAACGCCGTAGTTACACCAGCATCAATTGCCTGCCGACTGCCGGAACGTTCCAACTGCGTTGCAGATACGTCCCGATGCGCACGCTCGGCTTGAAAATGGCGGAGAATGCTACGAAAACCGGCTTTGGTGGCAGGAGTTTCTCTAGCTCCGATATACTGCAGCCCCCCCTTCGCAACACACACACACACACACACACACACACACACACATATATATATATATATATATATATATATATATATATATATATATATATATATATATATATATATATATATATATATATATATATATATATATATATATATACAGTGTAGGCATCTATTATGCGCCTCATCCTCATCTGAACAGCAGTCAATCATCATCATATGTTCTGGCTCACAATCATCTTCTTCTTTAAACATGCGCTTCATTTTCGGGTCCGTTGCACTTGTTCGTTCCCAAGTTCACGGCCAATAAACCTCGTTACAATCGAGTCGTCATACGTGGTGGAGGTGGATTGACGATCCCAGTACCTCTCCTTACAACGCCTACTCGCTGGAGCTCCATTCAGGCCGCCGCTTGGACCCTCAGTCCGCCAACATGTCTCAGAGTGAGTGGGTGGATGCCCTTTCTGCTCCCGTCTCTGCGCCGCAAGCCGTCTCTGCGCCGCAAGCCCCTCCTCTTTACATCGTAAACCACCAGCGTGACCCTCCGATCTTCGCTGGTCTCCGCGGCGAAGATGTGGAGGACTGGCTCGATAACTACGAGCGAGTAAGCGCAACTAATCAATGGGACGACTGTAACAAGCTCCGCCGAGTATCGCTTTATCTCACGGGCGTTGCCAAGACATGGTTCTTGAACCATGAGATCGACCTCACCGACTGGCCTGCCTTCAAGCAGCAGCTTCGCCAAGTATTCGGCACGCCAGCAGTTAGATCCGCTCCAGCGAGGAGGGCCCTAGATACTCGCCAACAACATCCCGGCGAGTCATACACATCTTACATGGAGGATGTCCTTGCGCTTTGCCGGCGCGTCAATTCTTCGATGTCCGAGTCGGACAAACTGCGCCACATCCTGAAGGGCATCGGAAGCATTGCCTACAATGCCCTTGTTGCCCAGAATCCTTCTACTGTCGCTGACGTCGTCTCTACGTGCCAGCGTCTCTACGAACTTGATTGTGTTCGCCTTCAGTCGGGCAATAGTGAACACCGTACAGCAGACCGGGACCTGCGTGACATGATACGGGAGATCATACGAGAAGAACTTCAATCAATGGGCATCTCACAACCTTCTTCATCTGTCACACAGCCTTCAAGCATGGCCCTGCGTGACATCGTAAAAAGGAACTAACATCATTCACCGGTCCAGCCTACGTACAGCCACCTCCGTCTAGCCCTCCAACGTACGCGCAAGTTGCGGCCGCGCCTCCTCGCAACGTAAACTCTACTTCTCCGCTGCCATCATTCACGCCGGTTGATGCTGCATCACCGGTCCACTTGCGGCCAATGCCACCCGACCCTCCGTCTGTCCACTTGAGTGCGCTATCTCCCGGTGCGCCGAACACCCTCTACTACCCGCCTTGGCGCCCATCTCGCCCAACATGCTTTTACTGTGGATATCGTGGCCATATATCGCTCTTCTGCCACAAGCGCCAGCAGGACGAGCGTCGCGGGTACGACATGCACGAACGGTACTTTTCCAGCAGGGATTCTCACGCTCGGCGTTATTCATCTGGACAGCAGCGGTCTCCATCTCCGCCCGCGTCGACTGAAACGCGGAAACACTTACCGTTCAAGCCGACGCTGATCACCTTCGCCCTTCCGTCGCTCCTCCTCTCCTCTTCGGCCAGCCTCGTTTACGACTGACAACCGGTCGGAAAACTAAATGATGCAGTTTTCGGAAGAGAAACTGCATGTAACAGTAGGGCTCATATTCCTCCAGCACGCCCGTTCAACATGGTTTTGTGTTACGATGGAAGGAGTTCTCGTGGGCACTTTGGTGGACACCGGTGCTACAGTTTCTGTGATTAGGTATGATTTGCGCAAACGCCTGAAAAAAGTAATGACACCTTATAATGGACCCAATCTAGTCGAAGCCCAGGGGAACACTATCCGCCCTTTTGGTGTTTGTACTGCTCGTGTGTTTATTGATGACATTTTGCATTACATCGAGTTCACTGTGCTTACCCGGTGCTCTCACCAGCTAATTCTAGGGTGGGACTTCCTATCTTCTTCTTCAGCCGCTATATGTTGTGGTGAACGGATTCTGCACCTAACTAATACGGACTCCATGTTCGACGAAGGCGTCTACAAGCCACTACGCCTGTTCGCTCGCGAAGATCTCGAACTACCGCCACATCAAGAACGAATTGTGACCCTGACCTCTAAGGACATCGACCTCGGTGACGTCTTGGTGTCCCCTTCGTCGACTTGCGTCGTTAAAGGCGTAGCCCTTGCATCAGGTGTCGTACGCTTTCACCATGGCTCCGCGCTCGTCATTACTACGAATGAAACGCCAGAGAAAGTTCTTCTGCCAGAGGGCACGCCAGTAGCCTGCGTTGCGGATGCTGAGCCTGTCAGCGTCACGCCACTTCAACCTGCCTCTACCAACTGCCGTTCTATGAGTAAGCCTGGATCATGCTCTCCCTTCACAGCCTTTATCAGTGATGACTTACCAGCTATTCAGGTGCAGCAGTTGCTTGCGTTATTAACAGAACACGCCGATTCTTTCGACATCTGCTCCTCAACGTTGGGCCGAACTACCACTGCAGCGCATCGCATTCAGACGGAGGCAACATCTATTGTAAATCGCCGCCCGTACCGCAGTGTCTCTCGCTGAGCGAAAAAACATCGAGGAAAACGTCGCTGACATGTTCCAACAAGAAATAATTCGTCCAACAACTAGCCCTTGGTCATCCCCTGTTGTTTTGGTACCAAAAAAAGATGGCTCCGTGCGCTTTTGCGATGATTACCGGGCACTTAACAACATCACACGCAAGGACGTATACCCCATGCCACGCATCGACGACGCCCTTGATTCACTGCAAGGCGCCGAATACTTTTCAAGCCTTGATTTGCGTTCGGGATCTTGGCAAATTCCCATCCATGATGACGACAAAAAAAACGGCATTTGCAACCCCCGATGGCCTATACGAATTTAACGTGATGCCATTCGGGCTCTGCAATGCGCCCGCGACGTTTGAACGCATGATTGACACCGTCCTGCGTAGTCTCAAATGGAAGACGTGTCTCTGCTACCTTGATGACATTATCATCTTTTCATCAACGTTTTCTTAGCACCTGAGGCGCTTGCATGACGTCCTAACATGCCTCGCCGGTGCGGGTTGCAGCTCAACACTAAGAAGTGCCGTTTCGCCACCAAATCTATCAGGGTTCTTGGTCATGTCGTCAGCAAGGACGGTAT
Source organism: Rhipicephalus microplus (assembly GCF_013339725.1). Taxonomy (NCBI): domain Eukaryota; kingdom Metazoa; phylum Arthropoda; class Arachnida; order Ixodida; family Ixodidae; genus Rhipicephalus; species Rhipicephalus microplus. The sequence goes on along the minus strand of NC_051175.1, from coordinate 28,844,216 downwards.
TCGCCCTGACCCTGAAAAGATCGCTGCCGTCCTTCGATTTCCACGCCCCACAAGACTTAAAGATTTGCGAAGTTTTCTTGGCCTCGCATCCTATTTTCGTCGCTTCATACGAAATTTCGCTTCAATAGCTGCGCCACTTCACAAACTACTTGCTTCTAATGCACCATTTGTGTGGTCCTGAGGAATGTCAGTCGGCATTTGACCTATTGAAGGAAGCTTTGACGTCAGAGCCTGTACTCTGCCATCTTGATGACACCGCGCCAACACTCCTGCATAGCCGACGCCAGCGGTTGGGGTATAGGTGCTGTTCTCCTCCAACGCGATAACTATGGACGGGAAAGGGTCATCGCATATGCTAGCCGAGTGCTTACTTCTACCGAAAAGAACTATACCATCACTGAGCAGGAGTGCCTCGCTGTGGTTTGGTCCATACAAATGTTCCGTCCTTATTTGTACGGCCGTCAATTCACCATCGTAACGGACCACCACGCTTTATGCTGGCTTTCTACAATGAAGAACTTGTCCGGACGCTCAGGTCGTTGAATTTTACGCCTACAGGAGTATCAGTTTCAGATTATTTATAAATCGGGCAAAATACATCAAGACGCCGACGCTCTTTCTCGTTGCCCACTACCTACGGCTTCGTTCGACACTCCAGCTGCCACCTCCAACGACACCACTGCGGACGTGACTCCCACTTCTGTTCCCTTGCTCGCCTCGCAGTACCAACCACCAATCGACAATGAACAACCCTTCAGTTCTCGCCATGCAGGCTGACCCATATTGTCGGCGCATTATAGACCACCTCTCAGGAGCTACGCGTCCACCCAATGCACGCCTTCGTCGACAACTCGAGCACTTCAAATTTCAGGACGGTGTGCTGTATCGTCACATATATCATCCTGACGGCCAACGCTGGGTACCTGTTCTGCCACGCGCTCTTCAACATCATGTACTTAACGCCTTTCATGACGATTTGACTGCTGGCCACCTAGGCTTTCACAAAACCTACGACTACATTCGAAGCCGCTTTTATTGGCCTGGGATTTCTACCAGCGTAGCAAAGTACGATGGTTCCTGCTCTCCGTGCCAACTTCGCAAATTTCCGACATCTCCCCCTGCTGGTCAGTTACAGCCAATGACGTGCCCTACAACACCTTTCGAGGTCGTCGATGTCGATCTTTATGGGCCCCTTCCTGTTACTGGTGCTGGAAATAGATGGATAGTCACCGCCGTAGACCAAATGACACGCTACGCCGAGACAACTTCAGTAGCTACTGGTTCAGCATCGGAAGTTGCTGACTTCGTCCTTCAGGCCATGATACTACGTCATGGTGCTTCTCGTTTACTTCTAAGTGGCCGTGGAAAGGTGTTCTTATCGCAGCTTTTAGGTGAAGTTCCTTGCCTTTCTGGTATTACACACAAGATGGCGTCTAGCTACCATCCTCAAACAAACGGTCTGACCGAGAAATTTCATCGAACCCTTGCCGACATGATCGCCGTATACATTCAACCGGATCACAGAAACTGGGATAAACTTCTACCGCTCCTCATTTTCGCCTACAACACCACTGTTCAGCGCACCAGCAGCTACTCACCGTTTTATCTCGTTTACGGACGTTCACCTACTTTCTTTATCGATGTTTCTTTCTTCACCAGCAATGGCCCTCCATCACCATCTTCTTGCGAAGAATATATTTCTCGCCTTGCCCAGTGCCGCCAGCGTGCTCGTATGAACACGGAAGCTACGCAACAAGCAAGGAAGACCGTCTACGACACCTCTCATCGTGTGGTATCATTCCGACCTGGTGACAAGGTGCTGCTATTGACACCAATTCGCACACCTGGTCTCTGCAACAAGTTCCAGCCTCGATTAATCGGCCCATATGTTGTTTTAGAGCAGACTTCACCTGTCAACTATCATGTTACGCATCTTGTCGTGCCAACTGACCACTGTTACCGCAGCACCGAAATTGTACACGTTTCCCGCATGAAGCTTTTTACACGACGTTCATCGTCTTCTTGACTACTCGCCCGTTGCGACCAGGCTGGCCGCTTCCACGTGGGGGGAATTAGTGTAGGCATCCATCATGCGCTTCATCCTCATCTTGTCAGCAGTCAATCATCATCACCTGTTCTGACTGACAATCATCTTCTTCTTTGAACATGCGCTTCATTTTCGGGTCCGTTGCGCTTGTTCGTTCCCGAGTTCACGGCCAATAAACCTCGTTACAACCGAGTCGTCATAATATATATATATATATATATATATATATAGATATATATATATATATATATATATATATATATATATATATATATATATAGTATATATATATATATATATATATATATATACGCTAAGCTGTGCAGGACGGGCAAAACGAAAACTATTTTTTCTACGTTTCATCGGGGACCAGCCTTCATTAGGGAAAACACGATACACAAATGCGCTTTTCCTAAAGGGGGCCTCCAACACTATTCAACGCCCCATGTTGTATTCGTTGGTTGTGTGGACTGAAATACAGACACGCTAATGCCGCAAAAACGGCAGTGATAACGGCACACAGTCTGAAGTTATTCTACTTCTAGAATTCAAAATACAAGAGAAAAATGCCTACCCTCAATTCTTTTTTGGCGAGTCATTCCACCATATTTCACTCGCCCATGACGTCGGAAGGCTGCCCCAATGAAATAAGCTGGAAGCGCCTACGCAGGGGAAGCTCGCAATCCGTTGTTGCTTTTTTATTTTTTCAAAGTAATGTAGACCTTGTGCCAGACTTCGCAAGAACGTGAGCAAGAGCTACTGTGTCGAAGCGAGGTATCTTCAGCTGTTTTTTACAACATTCTGGAACACACCCTCTCTCTCTCTCTCTCTCTCTATATATATATATTTTTTTTATTTAAAAAATACTGCCAATCCCTTGTCGGGATTTTCGCAGAAAGGACATCGGGAAAACACACAATAAAAGCACACAATAAAAACATCCGTAAGTTATACATCGTTCAGGATACGCGTTACATTGATGCTACCAGTTCTCACAATTTCTAACAATCAAATTCAAACAAATTCTAACCAAATTCTAACAACAAAGTTCTAACAGTAAGTGTACTATATTCAAATGATTACAGTGTGAAAGAGTCAAAATAACACAGTCTAAAACAATGAATTTTGCAAAGATGACCACAATAGCGCAATATTAGGGTTCCAAACGCAAATGTTCTTCAACAAGACGTGAAAAAATATTTAAAAAATTGCTGCTAGTAATCATAGCTGCTAGGCTGTTCCATTCCCTTATTGATGCTGGGAAGAATGAGTGTTTGAAACATTCCGTACGGAATGCGTATTCTTGTAGCATTTCGGGGTGCTTCTTACGGGTGGGTCGTGATTGTTGAAGTGTAATGTACCTGGAGGCATCGATGTTGGTTTGCTTATGGCGTAGCTGGTACATGAATCGTAGGCGTGCTAGTCTTGCTCGTTTTTGCAGCGTTAGCATGCCCGCTTCTTCGAGCATTTCAGTTGGTGAGTCTGTTTGCCTAAACTTGTTAAAAATAAATCGAACAGCTTTTCTTTGCACGCCTTCTAGCTTCGCAATATGTTTTTTTGTGTACGGGAACCAAACAATGTTCGCATATTCAAGAACAGATCGCACGTACGTGTTGTAGGCTAACAGTTTAATTTCAGAAGGTGCTAGTCGAAGGCATCGTCTCAGAAAAAAAAAGTCGTTTCAGTGCGGTAGCTGTAACGTTAGAAACGTGGGCATCCCATCTCAGATCACTAGTAAAGGTGAGGCCAAGGTACTTATGATGACTTGTTCTAGGAAGTGGGATACTATTGATGGTATATGAGAACTCTGACCATTCCCTTTTTCTTGTTACTGTCATTATAGCTGATTTTTTAACATTAAGTATCATTTGCCAATCTGAACACCAGTTTGATACTATTTCGAGGGCTTTGTTTAAGGCAAGATGATCTTCTGCAGAGTTTATTTCATGATAAATTATACAATCATCCGCGAAAAGTCTGACGTGGACGGGAATTAGACAGGGTAGGTCATTGATAAAAATTAGGAATAAGGTCGGAGCAAGAACACAACCCTGGGGAACACCGGATTTGACGGGAACTGTTGTGGATACTTGTCCATTGAAATCAACAAATTGTGTGCGACCGGTAAGGTAGTTTTTTATCCATTTCGTAACGGAGCCATTGCCTAAGGTACATTCTAACTTTTGTACCAGTTTTTTATGCGAAACCTTATCAAAGGCTTTTGCAAAGTCTAATATGATAAGGTCGACCTGTTTTTGGTTGTCCACACTTAAGGATAAATCATGGGTTAGTTCTGTTAGTTGCGTGACTGTAGAAAGCCCCCTACGGAAACCGTGTTGAGAAGGCGACAGGATGCGTTCGTTTTCAAGATATATATTGATATGTTTTAAGATAATATGTTCAAGAAGTTTGCTGCAAGTGCAAGTAAGAGATATAGGCCTGAAGTTATTTACGTCATCTTTTGGGCCTGATTTGTGTATCGGTTTAAACTTTCGCTTTTTTCCAATCATCCGGTATGGTGCATGTTGCTAGGGATTTATCAAATATGAGGCACAGATATTTTGCCATCCACTCCGCATATCGGTTGAGAAACAAATTTGGAATGTTATCTGGTCCTGAGGCTTTTTTTGTGTCAAGTTGGAGGAGCAGATGAAAGATACCTTGTTCGGTTATCACGGGCAGTTCCAATGGTTCTTTGTTCAAAATGTCGATTGGTGGTTGATTGCCGTCATCGGCCGTGAAAACTGATTGGAAGTGCTCATTGAGCGAAGAAGGGGTAATAAGGCCATCTTGAGGATGACTAGCGTTTTCGCTAGACTTTGAATTTTTAAGAAAGCCCCAAAATTTTTGCGGCGAGTTTTTGATGAAGCTAGGAAGAGTGTTAGTGAAATAGTTCTTTTTTGCGGTTCTTATTTTTAATTTCATGTCGGTGATGGCAGTTGTGAGAGCAGTCTTAGATTTGCTTTTACTTAGTTTTAGGGATTTCCTGAGTCTTTTAACTTTGCGTTTCGCGTGAATGATATCACGATTAATCCAGGGATTATATTTCTTTGATCTTTTTGTTTTATTTGGTACATATAATTTCATACAGTGCGTTATGGTATGTTTAAACTTTAACCACAATTCATCGACACTTATGGATGCGCGTTTCGAATCTTCTTCAAACGGTGCTAATTCCATTGATAGATGATCAATTATGCTGGTGTCATCTGCATTCTGAAAATCTGGAACGTATATATATATATATATATATATATATATATATATATATATATATATAATATATATATATATATATATATATATATATATTGTGAGCGCTGACTATGTACTTCATCTTCATCTGTATGACCAAACCATTGTAGTGATCATCATCGTATGTCACGCGGGCTGGCTCTCTGGCTCATGCGTCTGGATTAAAAAAAAGGATAACCTGGTTGCTGCCGTACAGGACGTGGTCTCATAATATATATATATATATATATATATATATATATATATATATATATATATATATATATAACTCATCCCCTGATGAAGGGAGGACCTCTCCCGAAACTGTTGGGAAATAAATATATTTATCCTTGTTGACAACGCTCCCGTTGTGCCATATCCCATACCTTCACGAAGACTAACTGGCCCATTGAATTATTACTCCCACTATATATATATATATATATATATATATATCTTTCTTACAAATACGCCACCTGTCAGTGAGCTTTTCGTCAGTTTCGCTTCGCATAAGAGCATGGGATAGCTAGCGCCAACATGAGGGCAAGAAAAGCGAGCCGTCAAATGCGTGAGTGCTGTGATGTTTGTGTTGGATGCTAGTTCTCCGTATCATCCGCTGCCATCGCACTACTCTCCAGCTCTAACGAGCTCCCAGTACTCTCGAATAAGCTTCCTTAGCTGCTTCCGCTGCACCATGAGCATTATTTTGTACCCTTAAATGGGTTGGACGAGTAGTTTGGCCTGTTATGACTGGCAATGCATGGATCTGGCCTGCAAGAGACTCGCATAGGCATGCCCTCCCGACACGGTCTGCGTCCTGCAGGAACGCAATGGGTGTCTGTGTGCGCTGCAAGAAACGTGCATCAGCGTCACTGGGACACACAGCCTGCGTCGTCTGCTAAGGTGCCCTCACAATGGCGGCAAATTGTAGTTGACGTCCGCAGCGCCCTTTCTCGAAAAGGGTGGACGTGCTTTTTGAGCGCTCTCAATCGACTGCGCAGATAAATGGTTTTGCATATTTTGAGCCTGCCTTTATAATTAATAAGACAGCACTTGAAATCTTTGTAGCACTTATTACATTGTACGGCTTCTTCGGGAGTCAGTCACCAGGTATTTACTAGTTTGTGCATGTTTGTGTGAGTGTTTGTTTCTTTGTGTTTTTTCCCTCCTGTCACCCCTTGGGGGAGGCGCACGTACATTCAACACGCAAACCTTTGTAGTACAGCTTAGATTTTCTCTTTTTCGTGGGGCAGGAAGTGTGTTTTGTAATTATCGAGTGAGCCAATTCATAAGGACGATTGGTGTTAGAAAGACATATTAAAAAGGCTGTAAAGTGTTCAGGATACGGGGTAGGTTCGAAAAATGCACCCAAGTGCACAAGTGAATGAAGAGGAAGCTGACGGCAAGTGTAGGCAATGAGAGGTGCCGGAAAAAATGGAGAAAATGATGGCTGCCCAGACTGAACTGTGATGAGAATCACCGAGCTGGAGACTGCGTTGGCGACAGAGCAAAAGAAAACGAGGGCTATGGGAGAAAGGCTCAAGTACGCCAAGAAGGTACAAGCGAAGGTGAACAAAGGAGCGGCGGACGGATATAACGGTAGGGCACCAGAAACTAAAACGGCAGAAAAGGAAAAGCAAGCAAGTTCGGAAAAAACCAATTGAGCCGGTTCAACGATCGCAGTACCAAGCTTCAGCAAAGTAGTGGTGGGGCTGGGAGGAGACAATGGAGCCGTCGTCACAGGTGCAAGTAACCCCAAGTGCAGGATGCCCCAGCTGAAAAGTCACACCATGTGACTATCGCGGGGACTCGAATTTAAATCGATGCGCAGAAGCATTCAAAGAGAGGGTAAGAGGTGACAAGAGGGTTGCAATAGGGCGTTCCCAGGAAGCAAGCTGAAAGCAGTCATGAAGCAAGCGAGCGCAAAACTTAAAACTACAGCTGATAGACGAAACCTCGCGATAATTTCAGCCAGTTTAAACGATGTCTTAACTGAAGATGCGACAGGACTAGCAACCACACTGGTGAAAGGGGTCGATGACATGTGCGCCACATCTCCTCAGGTACAGGTAGTGATATGCATGATACCGGAGGTACCGGTGCGTGATAGCAACCTGCAAAGAGCGATTGTCAACGCAAACCAAGAGATATGGCGGATGAGTCGAGAGAAAGGCTTTGAGGTGGTGGAAATAAACAGAGATGTGCATAGGTGGGGTGGTTTTCAACGAGACAGAATTCACTTCGACGGGCGGCTAGGTCATGAGGTGGGTTGGCAACTTGCAGGACGCGCAGTAGCTTTTTTGGAGTCAAGTGAGCCCTTCGGGATGCAGGATAGCTAGTAACGAGGAAAACAACCAGGGAGACTCTTCGACAGGTGGTATGGACAGATACGATTCCAAAGTGGCACCAATATCTAAGATAGGTAGAGTCCGGGCATAAATAGACGTAGCCACGAGTGCCGAGCCAATTCAGGCATAGGGTATATTAACATGAAGGTGGTAGGAACAGGCTGAAGTGGGAAAAGATAGAAGAACAGCTAAGGGAAGAGAGGCCGATGGTATACGGTTTTGTAGAAACACATCTCAGGGACATGGAACAACCTCCGAACATTCCGGACTACGCGTGGGAATATTGTAATAGAACAGAAGGCTGCAGAAAGGGGGGTGGTATTGGGGCATTCATTCATAAAAGTACAGACTGGCAAAGGGTCAAGCAGGAGTGCAAGGAACATTTATGGCTAAAAGGGAAAGTGGCAGGTCAAATGACACTCCTTGGTTTCGTTTACTTGTGGACGGGAGCAAAGGCCAGAGAGGAAAACCAGGCAATGGTAGAGTGTATATCAAAGGACATTCAGGAGTTAGGAAGAAAGTGCGAGATAATTATACTAGAAGGCATGAATGCACACATAGAAGATATAGATGGTATACCGACTCGACAGGCAAAATGATCATGGATATAAGTGAAAGGCTTGCTTTGATCATTTGCAACAGTACCGAGAAGTGTGAAGGGCAAATAACATGGGAGGTAGGAAGACTGCAGACGACGATAGATTATGCACTGATGTCACATAGGATGTATGATAAGCTCAGGGGAATGCACATAGATGAAGGTGGCTCCAGAAGTCTGGCTAGTGATCACAAACGTATCAAGCTAAGTTTTGGAAGAGCAGTGAAAGTGGGAAGGAGACAAGATGAGCAACTACAGGAATTTTTTTATTCAGAAAGGCAAATTGAAATAGCTACTAAACAAATTGAGAAAGTAATCGCTGAGGATAATAAAGCAGTGTGGAAATACACGAATCTAATTAGACTGCTTGAACTACAGCTTGCTAAGGCACGTGACAAGTCACCCCGGAAAAGAAGACACAAACCCAAGAGTTGGTGGGATGAGGAAGTTAAGAGAGACATATCAAAACGTCAGGAAGCCTCTAGGGAACACACACATGCTAAGCAGTGGGTTGAACCGACAGAAGATATTGGAAGAAAATGGAAAATCTTTCTAAGCTGTAAAAGGGAAGCGTCCCTTCTAATCAATTGGAAGATTAGAAGAAAGGAGGCTCAGTGACTGGCTGAAGTACATAAAAAAGATGTTAAGGCAGCTACGAAATTTTGTAACCATCTAAACTGCCTAAGAAAATGAGACGAGCCTAGAGCAGAGGTTTATAACTACAGATCAAGGTGTTAGGCTAGATGGGGACGAAGCTATTGAATATATAGGAACAAGGGTGACAAAAAAATTTCAACAAAGAAGTGCCTTATGCACCCCAATACACAAGGATGAATCAAGTGGCGCAATGGCTCCATTTCCACAACGAGAGTTGGAAAGGCTCTAGTAGTACTTCAACAGGCCGAGATGGCATTCCAATTACGCTGATAAATACATTGGGTCTGAAGTCTAAGCAGACTTTGAGAAAGGCAGTGAGCAAAATAATAATGGATGGTGAAGTCCCCGATGGATGGAAACCTAGCAGGATGAGCATGATCTAAAAGGAAGAGGGGGACAAAGCTGACATAAACAACTACCGTCCTATAACAGTGACCTAAGTGGTCTACAGGATGGTGATGCAGGTTACAAAGGGAAGACTGCAGGCATAGGTAGAGGGTGAGGGGGTGCTGGGGGAACTACAGAATGGGTTTCGGAAACACAGGCAGTTGGAAAACAATCTGTTGTCACTGACGCAGTGCATCGAAATAGCAGAAAAGAAACGCAGGCACCTGTGGTTAGCATTTTTGAATATCAAGGGAGCGTACGATAGCGTGGTTCAAGAGGACTTGTGGGGAATACTCGACACACTAGGTGTGGAAGATGGAGTGACTAATATTTTGAAGAATATATATAAAGGTAACAAGGTAGTTATAAAGTGGGGAAAACAGATATCCAAGCCCGCAGAGGTAAAACGGGGGCTCAGACAGGGGTGTGTTCTGTCACCCTTGTTATTCACGATGTGCCTACAAGGATCAGAGGCCAAATTAGAGGGAAGTGGACTTGGCTTCAACCTCTCTTTCATCAAACAAGGAAAACTCGTTAACCAGACACTACCAGCATTGATGTGCGAAGATGCTATAATGCCAATGGCCGACAACAAGGAAGATTTGCAGAGATTGATGGACGTCTGCAGTAATGAGGGAGATAGGTTATATTTCAGATTCAGTAAGGAAATATCAGCAGTCATGATTTTTAATAATAATGAAGGTTGTGAGCTTAGGATACAGGAAGTCACGCTACAGATAACAGATGAATACAAATATCTGGGTGTACGGATAAGAAATGGGACCGAGTACCTAAGGGAAGACGAAATATACGTGACGACTAAAAGTTACAGGAATGCAGCAGTGATGAAAAAATATGGCACTCTGGAATTACAATAGGTATGATGTTGTGAGAGGAATATAGAAAGGGGTCATGGATCTTGGTCAGACGTTCGGTAATGAGGCATTGTGCATCATATGAGAAGTTCAAGCATGATTAGAAATTAAGCAACGTGGAATAGATAGACTTGCCTTAGGAGCTCACAGGAATACACCAAATCAGGGAGTACAAGGTGATATGGGATGAACATGATTTGAGGAGAGGGAAGCTAGTAGCAAAATAAAATTTGAGAAGCGATTGAGAGAAATGGGGGAGGTGCGTTGGGCTAGGAAGGTTTTCAGCTACTTGTACGTGAAGAATGTCGATACAAAATGGGTGAAGCGATTCAAGAAATTGAATGATAAATACTTAGAAAACAGAAGGGGGCGGGCCAAACCAAAAATAATTATTGGTTAAGATGAAAGTGAAGGAAGCTGAGACCAATATGTGGTATATTGGCAGGATTGAGAAGTCCGAACTGCAGATCTGTCAAAATTTTAAGCAGGAAAATGCCCAGAAAAGAATCTATGATAATACTCGGGGTAGTCCTCTACTCTTTGAGGCCAGGATGGGAGTATTGCGAACCAAGACATATCGGGCCTAATACGAAGAGGTAGACACGGTATGCAGTGCCTGTAGAGAGGAGGAGGAAACTGTCGGACACTTAATAAGGTTCTGTAAAGGGCTTCACCCTATAGTTCGGGATGATGGCACAGTTTTCAAAGCACTGGGATTTGAGGACAGGGAGGGCAAAATAGACTTCAAGCGGGTAGAATTAACTAGATGGATGTTATGTGATTGGTGGTTAAAGTTAAGGCACGAGTGAAAATGAAACCCTTCACCTCAAAGCACGAGTCCTCAACCTCACTATTTAAAGCAAAAAAAAATTAATCCAGTTTTTGGTTCAGTATTACGGCTAGGTGGCGTTAGCCACCACCTGATCTAAAGGATACAGCCAGATAAATCTATATATATATATATATATATATATATATATATATATGTGTGTGTGTGTGTGTGTAACGGATGAGACATGCGCCAGTCAGAACACCAGTTTATTCTGACCCTTCGTCTTCCTCATCTTCCTTGCCCACATTCACCTGTGAAGCGTCACACGTTTCCCCCTCCCTCCGTGAGAGCGTCAACTTATTGGGACAATAGTAGCGACGCAGTTTGTTGACGTGCACAATATCAGTAGTTCTGCTTAACGGAGCTACGCATCGATCGATCTCATAGTTCACAGGAGAGACTCTGCGAAGAATTGTGTAAGGTCCTTCCATGACTGAACTGAGCTTTCCTTTGTTCGGGTACCAAGGTGTTTCGTAGAGGACCAATTCACCAGGTTGGAGATCTTGTGGTAGGAATTTTTTGTCGTAGATTATCTTGTTCTTCTCATGATAGGCAAGCGTGTTCTTGATTGCACTTTTCCTTGATTCTTGCACACTCTCCATTGATGCGTCTAAAATTGTGTCGTATGAAGGAATTCCATACATTAGGTACGATGGTGGATATCGTGTTACTTCATGTGGGGTTCTGTTGTATTCATCGACAACATCCGAAAGATGTTTGACCCAAGACTTCTGTGGCTGCTCATTCATTTTGCACTTTAGCCGGGTTACAATAGTCTGATTTGTACGTTCGTTCATGCCATTACATTGAGGGTGTTGGGAGGATGTGAACAATTGGTGGACACCATTGCGTTTTAGAAACTGCTTGAATTTTCCAGCTGTGAAAGCTGGTCCACGATCAGATAGGAACTTCTTGGGTTTTCCTGCTGCAAAGATGGCGGTGATGCACGAAATGTATGCGTCACAAGTTTCGTTCTTGTGGGGAAATGCCCAGACATACCGCGTAGCGTGGTCGATCGCCAAGTGAATAAACTTCTTTGTCGAGCCATATCCTGAAAAGCCACCTATAGTGTCCATTGCTAAAAGATCAAAGGGTTGTTCTGCAGGTGGTAGTGACTCTAGAGATCCGAATCTCTTAATTTTCGGCTTCTTGCAACGCTGACATATGTCACAGTGGCGGACGTAGGATGAAACGTCTGTGATGATTTCCGGCCAATAGTAGGATGATGACAACAAGCCCAGAGTTTTCTTTACTCCGACGTGTTCGAACTGACAGTGTGCTTTCTGCAGAAGGCTCAGTCGAAGCTTGAGAGGAACATACACTTTGCGAATTCCTTTACGTGTCACGATAGTGACCCCGTTTTCCGTTGTGTACTTGCAGCGAGGGTGGTCATCCTGGTAAGTTTGAGTTCTGGTAATGAAAGGAGTTGAACCATATATAGGGCTTCGCGAAAATGCGTCTGCCTCGATGTTTTCGCTGCCTTTTTTGATGTCGAATGTTAACGTCATACATCGACAGCTTCAAAGACCATCGAAAGAGCCGGCCATGTGGGTTTTTTTATGTTTCTGAGCCATTGTAAAGCAGCATGATCGGTGACAACAGTGAATGGTCGTCCATGTAGGTAGCAGTGCCACTTGTACACAGCGTCAATTATAGCGAGGCATTCGAGCTCTGTAATGGCATAATTTAATTCGTGCGCGAGTAGCTTACGCGAGTGATAGGCAACGGGGTGTTCTTTACAATCATGATCTCTTTGCTTCAGAACTGCACCCTACGCCTACGTTAGATGCGTCGCAATAAAGAATGCATGGTTCTCGCAAGAAAAAATTCGTAAAATGGGTTCTTGGTCAGACAGATTTCATGTCCTCAAAGGCTTGTTCACATGAGGAATCCCATTCCCATGGTGTGTCCTTCTTCAACAGCTTCGTACAGGGGAAAACTATGTCACTGAAGTGCGGTATAAACTGGCGGTAAACGTTGGTGGTGCCTAAAAAACGCTGATGCTCTTTCGGGGATTTAGGTCTTGGAATCGCAATACAGCTTCTATGTTTCTCGTATAGGCGACACTGTACCGGTGCGACACTCTGTGACCCAGATATTCAATAGAATCTTGGGCAAAATGACATTTCTTCAATTTAAGTCTTATATTCTCCATTTTTAGGGCATGCAATAGAGCTTGCAGGTGCTGTAGGTGCTCAGTAAATGTGTCGGAGAAGACTACGATATCATCAAAATAATTAACGACATTGTTTAGGTTATGTTTTCTGATAACTGATTTCACAGCTCTTTCGAATGTAGCAGGAGCATTTCTCAAACCGAAAGGCATAACAAGCCACTCATAATGACCATTCGGCGTGACAAAAGCTGTTTTTGGGATGTCCTCTGGGTTCATTTTGACATGCCAATAGCCTGATGTGATATCCAATGTCGAAAAATATTTCGATTTCCCAGGTAGTCTAGAACATCGTCTATACGCGGAATAGGTTGGTAGTCAGGCACAGTGACAGAGTTAAGCTTTCGATAATCAATGCATAAACGTGTGCGTCCTTCACCTTTTTTCTCTGCAAGAATGACTGGAGCCGCGTATGGGGAAAAAGATGGACGCACTACACCTTGCTTGAGAAGTAAGTCCACTTGCTTGGCAATTTCCTTTTTGTCTGCCAGGGAGCATCGATACGGTGGTCTGTGGATAGGCACGTTGTTGCTGAGGGCAATGCAGTGTCGTTCCTCCGCGATACATCCGAAGTCCATCTGAGACTTTGAGGAAAATGTCTTCGTAACTGTGAAGCACCTCTCTCAAAGCAGCTTGTTGCGATGGTGGAAGGTGCGTGACATCAACGGTTTGGAGAGGGGTTGTATCGGCGCTAAAGACACACTTTTGTGTTTGAAAGGAATTATGCAAAGCTATGTTGTCTTGAAACAAAGTCATCGTGTTTAAATCCAGTGATAGGTTGAAAAAGGAGGCGTTGTCCAGGCCTAGCAAAAATTCAGTCTTCATGCCTGGTAGAACGTGTGCTTGGACTGCCCGCTTTAACTTCCCTATTTCCAACTGTATGTCTACGCGGCCCAAAGTTGTTATGGTTGAGGTGACTTGTTGGACACTAATGCATGACTCCTTGAGCAACTGCAGCTTGAGTTTTTTGAACACAACTTCATTGATACAGGTAATAGTCGCTCCTGTATCCAGAGTTGCGTTTACCATGTGTCCGTTCACAAGTGCACCAAAACGTATTAATGAGCCTTTGGGCCGCCCTCTTCGTTTCCCTGGTTGTCAGTTAGAGCAGACACCATTTCACGACGAGGGCACTCATTGTGCCAGTGAAACTGATTCGGCAAACCAGCAGATGCACAATGTCGGCACTCACTGTGAGGGGTGCGCATCAATCCTGTAGGGAGCCATGGCCGCGTAGAATGAGGCTCTCGACGCATGAGCCGCCGTTTTGACGAGTGTTGGGAAGCATCTCTGTGGACAGAGTTCTTCCGCTGAAGTGCAGCAGCAAGCCACTTGGCTGGGGTGGTGAGCGTCCAATCCAGCAAGGCGCCTTTCGATCTCTTCAGGTACACCATCAGTCACTCCTGATACTATGTGAACGTCTTTTAAGTCTGCGAGGCGACAAGGTGTGTCTTCTCTTCGTGTAGTGCCTGATGCGCTGTTCTCTTTTGAGCCTGCAGTGTATGAATTGGCGGAAAGGGTCGCTAAAAGGTGCAGAAAATCGTGATATATGCTGGTTTTGATGCTATTTCCCACGTATCTTCTGCGTCGAAAATCTCGGTGAGTACCAGCGGAAGGCCTCACCTTCCAGGTACTCGCTGATGCAGTCGATGCAATCTCGTTCGTGTGTTTGTAATTATCAAGTGAGCCAATTCATAAGGACAATTGGTGTTAGAAAGACATAGTTAAAAAGGCTGTAAAGTGTTCAGGATACGGGGTAGGTTCGAAAAATGCACCCAAGTGCAGAAGTGAATGAAGAGGAAGCTGACGGCAAGTGTAGGCAATGCGAGGTACAGGAAAAAATGGAGAAAATGATGGCTGCCCAGAGTGAACTGTGATGAGAATCACCGAGCTGGAGACTGCGTTGGCGACAGAGCAAGAGAAAACGAGGGCTATGGGAGAAAGGCTCAAGTACGCCAAGAAGGTACAAGTGAAGGTGAACAAAGGAGCGGCGGACGGATATAACGGTAGGGCACCAGAAACCAAAACGGCAGAAAAGAAAAAGCAAGCAAGTTCGGAAAAAACCAATTGAGCCGGTTCAACGATCGCAATACCAAGCTTCAGCAAAGTAGTGGTGGGGCTGGGAGGAGACAAAGCAGCCGTCGTCGCAGGTGCAAGTAACCCTAGGTGCAGGACGCCCCAGCATGTCACAGCATGTGTCTATCGCCGGGGACTCGAATTTAAATCGATGCGCAGAAGCAATCAAAGAGAGGGTAAGAGGTGGCAAGAGGGTTGCAGTAGGGACGTTCCCAGGACGCAAGCTTAAAGCAGTCATGAGGCAAGCGAGCGCAAAACTTAAAACTACAGCTGATAGACGAAACCTTGTGATAGTTTCAGGCGGTTTAAACGATGTCTTAAATGAAGATACAGCAGGACTAGCAAACACACTGGCGAAAGGCGTCGATGACATGCGCGCCACTTCTCCTCAGGTACAGGTAGTTATATGCACGATAACGGAGGTACTAGTGCGTGATAGCTACCTGCAAAGAGCGGTTGACAACGAAAACCAAGAGATATGGCGGATGAGTCGAGATAAAGGCTTTGAGGTGGTGGAAATAAACAGAGAGGTGCATATGATGATGATTGACTGCTGTTCAGATGAGGATGAAGCGCATAATAGATGCCTACACTGAATATATATATATATATATATATATATACCAAAAACAAAAGTGATGCTGGGTCCGGGAAATATTATTCGTATAGGAAAGAAGACGCACGTACGAAGTTATTTTATTTGACGTTTCGGCCGTGGGTCCGGCCTTCATCATGATTCTGATGAAGGCCGGACCCACGGCCGAAACGTCAAATAAAATAACTTCGTACGTGCGTCTTCTTTCCTATACGAATATATATATATATATATATATATATATATATATATATATATATAATATATATATATATATATATATATATATATATATATATATTAATATATATATATATATATATATATTTATATATATATTTATATTTATATATATATATATATATATATATATATATATATATATGAAAAACAGGAAAGTAGCGTCGTTTTATTTTTTCTTCTTGCTAGAATCATTATACCTTTTTCTGCGCGTGAAATGAACCTGAAACTGCACTTGTGGCTGCAAACCAGATACAATTAACGCCAGGTAATGTTAGTTGGCTAACTGAATTCAAGTGGAAGCTGGTGCTTTTCATTATTTTCATGCTGGTTGATAAAGTTATTTTAATGGTTGAAATCTGCACTGTTTGGAATGAGTAGGAAAACAGTGTTAATGATTCATTGTATGTACGTTCACCCAATATTAGAGTTTGGGTGTGTATTGTTCTCTGTGGGAGCCGCTTATAAATTACGCCCACTTTTAACTTAAGGCGTGAGGCGCTACCCTTTTGTCTCGGCCTTTCCAAAATTTGCAGCCAACAATACACTTTATCACGAAGCATACCTGCCATCTCTTCAATACAGGTTCCACATGCTAACAGTTAAAACGTACCTAAACATATATGCCTCCCCACGCAGACGCTCTCATTATGTCTTCCTTAACGAGTCTTTCACATTTTTTTTCACTGTGAATGGTCTTGACTACATAGGCCTCAAATATGATTCGCAGAGACACTTTGGGAACCAGTACAAGTATCAGTATATTCGCGGAGAATCTTTTAGAACCACTTCGAGCATCCTTTTTTCATATATTTTTAATCCAAACGTACATATTCCTACACCAGTAATAGAATTTGATGATATATTTCCAAGAAACATTAAACTATTATTCACCAAGTACTTAAAAGGGTTGTTGGAAGACCACTTCAAGAGCGTGTCGATAAACCCAGTGGTAGCCACAAATGCTTCTGTCATTGACTTGAAGGCCAGAGTGGGAAACTGTTCAACGGACCTAAGGTGGTCCATATAAAACTTCTAGGCGCGTAAAACTTCAGACAACTAACATAAGAGACGAGGACGAGCGCAGACTTTCAACTGATTTATTACTACTACGACACACATATATATACTAGAAAGAAGATAAGATCACTTGCTTAAGCAAAAAAACAACACACAAAATCAAAAGGCGAAAAGAGAGATTGCAAAAACACCACGTGCTCACCCTGGGCCCTCACGTGCCGAATTTAAAAACGCCAATTCTTTCCCAGATAATGCTATCGATGGTTTGCTGATGCAGCTACCTCGAGCAATTGCTGCAGCTTCAATTACAAGTCTTGTGCCTTCATTAGGGTGGGACGCGAGAACCCTTGATTTTGTGTGTTGTTTTTTTGCTTAAGCAAGTGATCTTATCTTCTTTCTAGTATATATATGTGTGTCGTAGTAGTAATAAATCAGTTGAAAGTCTGCGCTCGTCCTCGTCTCTTATGTTAGTTGTCTGAAGTTTTACGCGCCTAGAAGTTTTATATGGATTACCAACTAGCCCAATCCCACACTTTACCTAAGGTGGTCCTTTTCTTTTCGCTTGCTCGATTTCACAACAATATTCCAGAAAGAATTAATGGCAATTATTCTTGCACTGCGTAAATTCCCATCCCACATTTCTTCAGTGGTGGTGTTACAGGGGTACTGACACAAAATTTCGGGGCCGAGACAGCCTGCAAGGTCGATTCTCGTGAACATTCGTATGCCATCTGCAAGATATCAACAGTGAATATAGCTTGGTAGATATTCTAAGTTAATTTTGAAGATTGCGTGAGCGGCTGACTCCATCGGAAAGGACCCCGAGGGGACCCCCTACTTCCCCCACATCACCACGCTGTGGTCCACAAAACAAGTTATGATGACGTCATAGCCAATATTTCTTTTTTGCCGCGTTAGTTCCCGAAGTCTAAATTTCTCGGCGGCTGGTTACGATGGCGTGGCCATGGCGCACGTTTAGAAAGTTTTGTGTTTGGTGACATTCCAGTCCCGTTTCCCATTCGAAAGTAATTCTTGATGCGGGCCGTGCGGAAACGCCTCACAGTTCTGTGTGCTAACGTTAGAGGTGTGAGCCGAGGCGGTTTCGACCGGCGGTGGCGTGGAGGTCGTTCCGAGTCGGTGGCGGTGGCGTCGTCGGCGCACGCCGTGTAAAATGATCAGCGGTGGTGCACGGCCACTTTTCGTCGGCGGCGGCGGCGTGAAAAGCAAAAGTTCAATTTCAAAACAAAAAAAAAACTACGTTACTCTGTTTTCTCTGCTTATTTAGCTGAAATTCATTACTTTTAACAGTAATGCCTTAGACAACAGCATGCAGATGTAAGAGGACCGGAAAACGCTCCATAAATGATTTGTGTTCCAGAATGCATATTGAATGTACGTTCTTTCAGCACCACCGTTTGTTCACACAGCTAACACTGTATCACAAGAAATTCCATTTCTTTTTACTCTCACGGCGATGCTCTTATATCTGCTAGGTAATTTTCCTTAACTTACACTCTGTATTGTTTTTACTTTGAAGTGACTGTTAATCTTGTATTTAATATCAAATGTACCACTTGCCTTTGTAATGCCTTCCGGCTTCTAGGCTACTAATAAATAAATGTATAATGGAGGAGCCTCTTTTCAACGGATAAATAGGGGCAAGTGGAGCTCGCAGTCTTCGTGTGTAATGTACAGCTTTTTTTTTGTTCTGAGTAACAGACAGGTGGACAATTCATGTAGGTCACAATGGCATATAGTGATCCATGAAACACACGAGAAAGGCGCTAATTCATCTTCCATCGGGGGACACTGCTCAGCGACTTATGATGCAAGTGCTACAACGCAACGAATACAAAAAGAGCGAGATGAATATGGGACTACATGCGCTTTTTATTTGTTTCCATTTTCAAAGACTCCATTCTTGTAAGACCCAAGGAGTTGCGCGTGGGGGATGGGGTGGAGCGCAGTGCTTGAGTCTCGTTTGTTTGTGAGACCCCTTGTGAGACATCATCTATGAAATGTAAACAAACATTGTCACCCAAAACATATTCAAAATAATTTTGAATCGCGTGCTGCCCAATGGCACAAAATTATGCATTCGTTATTCGGGTAAACAAACAACCACCCCCCGCGTTACCAGTTTTCCATTGACTGCTCCTGGCGAACCATGGCAAGGGTAAGAGGGGCAAACTTGTTAGGGAATACAAAGGCTGGTGTTCACTGCACCGTGCTCCCTACTGGGCTGCAGAAAGTAGGTGCCTTCTCCTCTTCTAATTACTACCACCACCACCACCAGCAGCGTTTTTTGAAGGGGTCACGCATATTTACAACGCCGGAGAGGAGATAAAAGGAGCGTCCACAAAACCTTCGTTGAAAAGACTTGTTGACATGGTGATTCACGTGCATGTGGTTTTGTGCGTCTACTTAGCCAGTTAGCTTTGCACGAAAACCCAGGATTCCTTTCCTCCATGTGCAAACCTCTCTGTGTCCCGCCTCACTCGGCGCTCTGTGGAACCAAGACTTGAACAATTAACATCGCATGCTCAAGCAAACAAGCTTTTCGGCCGTGAGTTGCAAAAAAGCGACATTTTTCGCGTTTAGAGAAATTTATTCTCACAGACAGTGAACATTAATTACAATCCAACAGAACATTGCGACAGAACACAACATCCACAGACACACCAAAAGTTGTTACAAAAACATATGTGTACATATTTTTTCCGTAAGAGCTTCTTTGCTCACAGAGTCCAAAAAATAGGAGCTATTTATGACGCGCACCAGTCTTATCTCCTATCACAGTGTGTTGAAGACCGGGGTGCTAGGGCGTAATGTACGACTGAAAGTGGGCATGGTCGGGAATGAAATGGCTGCTGCAAAGGCTTTAGTAACGCTTCATTGCGCAAAAGATCCTTTCTTTTTATCTTGCTGTGACATCTCCTGCCTTCCCATGACCCCACGCACAGCTTTGTTTTGTGCTTGCCAGCTGTGGGTGAGGCGATATTTAGCTAATCCCACCAGCCTCACAGATCAGTTACTGCAAGTTTCTCCTGAACGTACAAAACACGTACAAAAATATTGGAAATCACCTTTCTCGGGCAAGAGTAAGGAAATCTGAATGAACGTGAAAACTCCAATCAAAATAACCAATCATTCAAACGCAAGTCGTCACCACAGCGGTGGAAGGGAGAAAATATTCCGTCGACACCGACGGTTATTTACAAAGGCGTTTATTTGCAGAGCCTCCGTAACAGCAAAGGAGAAATGCGACACCAACCTTGCCGATCCCCTACATCGTGAACGCCCGACTCTTGCCTTTTTAGGCAAGAGTCGACGTTGCCTTCCACCACCATCGGCAGTTTCATACGTTGGTCCAAATACCTTGCATCTGCGGGAAGAGTGCAGGGCGTCATGTGCAGGATCACGTGCGCCGGGCTAAACTAAGAACTTCCATGAAAAAATGTGGAAATGTGGGAGCACAGGAATGACTTCTGTCAAATGGACAGTGAACGGAGTGCAGAGGCAGAACATTGTAACCGGGTTGGCCACCATAACAGTCCCGACGGCGCGTTGACCTTCTCAACAGAAAGAAACCTTCACCGGTGGTTCCCCTTTGAATCCTGGCACAGTCAACAGACAGTGGGCGACAACAACCACACCACTAGGGACGCTGCCCTCCCTCTACTGCCAGGGCTTGCAACGACTCGGCAAACATTTCGGGCCTTCTCATCCCTGAAGAAAAAAGCCGACGAGGCTTCAAAACTTCAGGTTTGTTAACATAAATATTGGCTGGAATTTTCTCTTTTTTCCATTTTTCGGTTATCCCAACCAAGCATACTTCTGCCGAATGCTCACCTTTGAAATAATACAGATATATGTGCTGCTTGCCGTAAACCCGAAGTAGAGCTCGTTGCTGCGTTTTGTGGCCTGTCTGCATTCATGCAAAGCTTAGGTATGACTAACTTGAGCCTGGGAAAAGCCCGTGTCATCAAGATTTTCGCAGAATGGATTGGGCGAGCACAATGATGGGTGAGGAACCGCCAAAATTGCTTCCGCGTGTCAAACCTGACTATGAATAGAAAGCAGTTTGAATAAAAAAGAAAAATGAAAAAAAAACGGGCACTGCTATACTGTCTCGGTGTGGAGTTCTGAACTGCAGGCTGGCTGTCAAAATGTTTATAAGCTCCTCAGGTTCTCAGGGGGTCACAAAAACGTTTGACCTCATTACAGTTTGAAGGAATTTTTTTTTGCGAGTGACTAAGCATCGCGCACGGCAGGAGTGGTGTGTTAATTCCTGCCCCCTTCCTCCTTGGTATCCACTCGAAAAGCTCTCAACGTATCACATGGCAGGAAATGATAAAAAGCTGATGGCATGTGTTGTCACTACATTTACGAATCTTCAATTCGTCGATATGGTGCTTTGCCATTGGAAACTTTTTTAGCGCAAAGCAATATATCGAAACGGCATTCGCAAGCGCCCGTCCCGTCTCTCTAGTTCTTGTGAGTATTTTGTTTTGCGCTACGTAATTTTCCAATCGCCACATTTATTCATGCAAAAAAGGAAGCGGCGTCTGAAGACAAACAGTTCAATGCAGTAGAGAGCGTAGGGGCGCTCGATGCTCGCGAATCGTGCTGCTCTGTCGCCTTGAAAGCCGCATGATTTATGAAGGTGGAATACAGTGCTCATTCTCCATTGATTTAGTACATAAATGCAGATTAAACTCAATGTAAATCACGATGTTACGTAATGAAATTCCCAGGACTTGCACATGTGCCAGAACATGCTGCGCAACTTACTTCCATGCCCTCTTAAAGCCATGTTCATTTATTTTGAACAATTGTGAAATGCACTAGACACACAATAATGAAGTTATGGATAATTGTTCAGTTTTTCCTCTCGTTATCATCACAATCAGATATGCGTTCTGCTCTCTGGGAAAATACACTACGAGTTTTGTAGCATGCACGAGTACAGATTGTTCATTATGCTTTGTGTCATAGTCTGCGAATGGTGTACTTTATAAAGTATAAAGGTATTTATGTATACTTTATAAAGTATAAAGGCATTACATATTAGCATTAAAGTTGAAACTAGTGCGATGCGTAAAATCAATATTACATCACCAAAAAGTCCTGGTTTTTCAGGAGCAACTCTTAACGTCTTGTTGGAAATACGGCATTAGCTCCGTGACGAAATACACTGCAAACAAATTTACAAATAGCTGTGTCCCTAGGAAGTAGGCAGTATACATTAGCTTCTTAATCATGTTAGCATTTTAATGTTAGTATCTCATCTTAGTAGTGCATTTTATGTCTCCCTTTCATTCCGTGCCTTTAAGTTAATGTTATCATTTTTATTCGAAGATATGAGCAAGTGGTTTTAATTAGGGACCTTCACTGAAACGAGTTCCAAGGGTGTGGGGAATTGGACAGATTTACAATTAGGAAAATCAATTCTGTGGCTTTACAAGCCGGCACATACAAGATTACAAGGTACGCCATAAAATGAGACTAAATATTTGTAACAATAAGTCAGCAAAATAAAAAGACGCCCTCTTTAGATAAGTTTTTTTTTTTTTCGCACAGGGCTCACAAAGACCCAGACTAACTGAAATTTCGCTAAATCGAACTAGGAACCCGCTCGAACTCAGACTAACCATGGTAAAACTCAGTCGGGCTCAATCGGACTGAGGCTTACCTAAGTACAACTCAGGTGGACTCACGCAGACTCTTTCCTACGCCTCAATCTGACTCTTTCAATTCCTCTGATATACTCATCAGTGAGTTTGCCGACTTCGGAACACATCTCTCGTTCACGTCACGCGTTGATGAAGACCTGTTGTGCGCGTTCACGATGATGAAATATGGGAGAATGAGGAAAGGTGGAAGGGTGGTTGCTATGTCCACACAACGGTAATAGGGATGACCTTTGCCGATCTACGTAAGAAGAAACCAACAAAAAACATGAATGCAGCGTAGGAACCAGGAAAGACAAGTGGAGGACTTAAAATTAAATGTTATTAAAGAAAGCCCCTACGATAATTAACCGAAAGCACATGCTTAAAAAGGCTTTCTAAACCACAGTTGCACAGTTAAACACCAAAATATCAACGCCAGGTATACCCGCTATCTATACCGCGAGTTTTTTACCTGTGAGGAAAGCTGGGGAATCACTCACACATGACACTTCACTCTGTTTTTATTTCAAAGGCTTCACGAGTTTTGCGTTCAATCTTTGTTTACTTTGCCAATGACGTAATGATTTAAAAGAAATTCCTATGTCATGCGGCCGTGTCTACGGAAATCAGACGAGTCGGGGCCTAGACACCTATAGGCAGTGTGAACATCCTTCAGGCACAAAACTGACCTCTTCGCTAGTCTCTGCGTCCGCAATATATCAGTGTCATCGGAAAAGGAAGAAATATATTGAATGTGAAAATTTTGAAGCCTTAAAAAAACAAAAAAGGGCAAAGTGCAACGCATGTATAAGTAATCCTTCAGTTTTCCTTACAGCTAGATAAGGGGTTCGCGTTGCTAGATAGCGGGTGCACGTGACGTTGATAATCGAAGTGTGCTGTTTGTACTATTTTGACACGCTTCTTGCCCTTGTAGTTAGTGTTAGGTGTGCAGCTGTGGAACGCACCAGCCTAGTTTTCATGAATGCGCTTCTGGTTCATGGATTTGTAGACTTTCCCCCGTAAACCTTTCGCTCGATGTCCTCCTCAGGTTGAGCTCCTTAGTTTGTTCTTTCAAAAATATTATAAACCAACTCGCCGAGCAAGCTGCATATCTGCTGTCCTTTTTGAAACACGTTTGTGACATATCGCCATCTATAGTTAGTTGAATTAAGTCTGAGATAAAAACTGGTAGAGGAAAGGCAGATTACTTGGTTTCATAGCGCGGCATGGAGCGTCGCATGGTGTGCAGCACAAAGAACGTTGAAAATACAAGCCCACGCTTCAGTTTTTAGATGCGGAAGCATCTTATACTCGCGCCTTGTAGTGCGCCGTCCGCGCCGTCCGCACCGCTTCTCGAACATTCGACAGCTGACGCGCGCGCATGCGCCGTCGCGCCGTCGCCCACTCT
Organism: Rhipicephalus microplus; assembly: GCF_013339725.1. Lineage (NCBI taxonomy): Eukaryota > Metazoa > Arthropoda > Arachnida > Ixodida > Ixodidae > Rhipicephalus > Rhipicephalus microplus. Next base: position 28,820,051 of record NC_051175.1, on the reverse strand, counting down.
TCCACCATCTGTGCATCCCTTCCTCCTCTACACACCGCGCGCGCTTCACTCCTCCACCATCTGTGCACCCTTCCTCCTCTACACACCGCGTTCGACATCTACAATTCTCCTGATTCTCCAGTGGACGCGCATGTGGCGTCGCGCTTCGAGAACATTCAACAGCTGACAGTGCATGCGCCGTCGTGCTGTATATATACTCAAGGTCGGCGCTCGCTCGCTCAGTTGCCGCTCGTCGGTTGGTTTGTACGGCGCGTCGACGTCCAAGGTCGCGGTGAAATGAATTCCAACGAATCCACAAACACAATGATCGACGTCCCTTCGACCAGCGCCGCCCTTTCGCATACGTGTGTACGTGTTCACTCATTTAACACCCCCTCCTACAACCACGTTAACCAATTTAGCCATCGACCCAAGTAAGTCGCAATTTAACACCCCATTTCACAACCACGTTAACCAATTTAGCCATCGACCCAAGTAAGTCGCACTTTAACACCCCGTTAACCAATTATATGCTCCGCATCCTCCTCAGTGTTCCCCCGAGGGAAGCTGCGGGCAATTTTTTTTGTCCGCATTCGTCTTTTGTGCGTTACTTCACAGTTCACACAAACTTAATTTATGGTGATCACCATTTCACGTAATATATTGCTGATCTTGTTCAATTTGCGATACAATGGGGGTCGTTTCTGTTTGATAGAGCATTTCGTATCATAATTGTCAGTTTACCTTTCTTTGCTCATTAAACGCCATGCTTGTGGTCCAGTTTCTTAACTGATTTCTTTTTTTTGGGGGGGTGGGGAAATATGCTTTAAACAGCTAGCCCTTCCTCAGTTATAACAATATCTTCATACACATTGCACTTCTACCCTGTCCGTCCCCAGTTCTGGCCCCCACCCTTCACAATTGAGCTGCCTTTGTTCTTAGACTCGCTTGCACAGTCATAATTATGGATATTCCAGTACCGACTTCCCACACCTTTCATCATTGTTCAAAGCCCGCCTAAAATATTACATATTCTCGTCAGCTAGAATATGTCGACAGTCATCGCCAAACACCACCGTTGGCGCTGTCACTGACCGGGATTCGCTAAAATACAATGAACACAAAAGTATCTTAAATTTCACGTTTAAATCTAATCCGACATTATTAGAAGCACTCGACAAGTTTTTTTTTTTTTTACAGTCCACTTATTTCACTTTAAATGGCAGGGGAACCAATTTTGATGAGTTTGTGAAGTGGACAGAATTAAGGTCAGACTAGTGACAATAGGTGCAAAAAAAACGTAGGTTAGCTGAAACAAAAAATTCCGCCATATCCACGAAGCGAATGATGATGAGTGGGCAAAGCTCCGGAGGTAAACCTGGTAAACCATGAATCCTCTGTACATTTTGCCCACTCGATTTTATTACATCGCTCCCCCTAGCGTACGTCGCCGCACTAAATCGAACGATTGCCTTCAACCAATGACACGCGCCATATGTGACATCATTCCTATTTTATAAGATCTCGCGTCTTTCATCAACTACAAGTACCGCTTTCTAGTTTATAACATCTTGCATCTTTTCATCGGATGGATGGATGGATGGATGTGGCTGTACCCTTTAGATCGGGCGGCGGCTAACGCCACCTAGCCGTAATACTTAGAGAACTAACCATTACATTTATCTTTTTTTTTTTAAATAATGAAGTTGAGAATTCGTACTTCGCAGTGAAGGGTTTAATTTTCACTCGTGCCTTGACTTTAGCCACCAATCAGATAACCTCCTTCTAGTTAAGTCTACCCGCTTAAAGTCTATTTTGCCCTCGCTGTCCCTAAATCCCAGTGCTTTGAAAAACTCTGCGCCATTATCCTGAACTATAGGGTGAAGCCCTTTACAGAACATTGTCAAGTGTTCGGCAGTTTCTTCTTCCTCTCCACACGCACTGCATACTGTGTCGACCCCTTCGTATTTGGCCCGATAAGTCTTGGATCGCAGTGCTCCCGTCCTGGCCTCAAACAGTAGAGAACTACCCCGAGTATTATCATAGATCCTTTCCTTGGCAATTTCCTGCTTAAAGGTTCGATAGATCTCTAGTGCGGACTTCTTAATCATGCCCATTCTCCACATGTCCGTCTCCGTTTCCTTCACTTTTTTCTTAACCGATAGTTCTTTTTGGTTTGGCCCCCTGCAGTTTTCTAAGTATTTACCAGTCAACTTCCTGGTTCGCTTCCTCCATTTTGTATCGACATTCTTCATGTACAAGTAGCTGAAAACCTTCCTAGCCCAACGCTCTTCCCCAATTTCTCTCAATCGCTTCTCAAATTTTATCTTGCTGCTAGCTTCCCTGCCCTCAAATGATGTCCATCCCATATCACCTTGTACTCCCTGATTTGGTGTATTCCCGTGAGCTCCTAAAGCAAGCCTACCTATTCCACGTTACTTAATTTCTAATCTTGCTTGAACTTCTGATCTCATGCACAAGACCGCATTGCTGAACGTCAGCCCAGGAACCATGACCCCTTTCCATATTCCTCTCACAACATCATACCTATTGTAATTCCACAGTGCCCTATTTTTCATGACTGCTGCATTCCTGTTACCTTTAGTCGTGGCGTATATTTCGTGTTCCCTCAGATACTCGATCCCATTGCTTATCCATACGCCCAGATATTTGTATTTATCTGTTATCTCTAGCGTGACCTCCTGTATTCTAAGCTCACTGCCTTCGTTGTCATTGAAAATCATGACTGCTGATTTTTCCCTACTGAATCTAAAATCTAACCTATCTCCCTCACTACCGCAGATGTCCATCAATCTCTGCAAATGTTCCTTGTTGTTGGCCATTAGCACTATATCATCTGCGTACATTAATGCTGGTAGTGCCTGATCAATAAGCTTTCCTTGTTTGACTAAAGAGAGGTTGAAGCCCAGTCCACTTCCCTCTAATTTTGCCTCTAATCCTTGTAGGTACATCATGAATAATAAGGGTGACAGGGGGCACCCCTGCCTAAGCCCCCGTTTTACCTCTGCAGGCTTGGATACCTGTTTTTCCCACTTTATAACTACCTTGTTACCTTTATAGACACCCTTTAAAAGATTAGTGACTACATGTTCCACGCCTAGTGTGTCCAGTATTCCCCACAATTCCTCTTGAACCACGCTATCGTACGCTCCCTTGATATCCAAAAATGCTAGCCACAGGGGCCTGTGTTCTTTTTCTGCTATTTCGATGCACTGCGTCAGTGCGAACAGATTGTCTTCCAACCTCCTGTGTTTCCGAAACCCATTCTGCAGTTCCTCCAGCACCCCCTCATCCTCTATCCACGCCTGCAGTCTTTCGTTTATAATCTGCATCGCCAGCTTGTAGACCACTGATGTCACTGTTATAGGACGGTAGTTGTTTATGTCAGCTTTGTCCCCCTTTCCTTTATAGATCATGCTCATCCTGCTAAGTTTCCATCCATCGGGAACTTCACCATCGATTATTATTGTACTCACTGCCTCTCTCAAAGCCTGCTTAGACTTCGGACCTAATGTTTTTATCAGCCTAATTGGAATGCCATCTGGGCCTGTTGATGTACTACTAGGAACCCTTTTCTCAGCCCTTTCCCACTCTTGTTGTGAAAATGGAGCCATTGCACCACTTGTTTCGTCTTTGTCTATTGTGGTGCATACAGTACTTCTTTGTTGAAATTTTTCTGTCACCCTTGTTCTTATATATTCAATAGCTTCGTCCCCTTCTAGCCTAGCACCTTGGGCTGTAGTTATAAAGTTCTGCTCTAGGCTCGTCTCATTTCTTAGGGAGTTTAGATGGTTCCAAAATTTCGCAGCTGCCTTTCTATCTTTTTTATGTACTTCTGCCAGCCACTGAGCTCCCTTCCTTCTAATCTTTTCATTGATCAGAAGGGATGCTTCCCTTCTACAGCTTAGAAAGGTTGCCCATTTTCTTTCCACGTCATCTGTCGGTTCACCCCGCTGCTTAGCATGTCTGTGTTCCCTAGAGGCTTCCTGGCGTTTTGCTATGGCTCTCTTAACTTCCTCATCCCACCAACTTTTGGGTTTGTGTCTTCTTTTCCGGGGTGACTTGTCACGCGTCTTAGCAAGCTCTATCTCAAAGAGTCTAATTAGATTCGTGTATGTCCACACTGTCTTATTATCCTCCGTGATTACTTTCTCAATTTGTTTAGTGGCTATTTCAATTTGCCTTTCTGGATAAAAATTTTCCTGTAGTTTCATCTTGTCTCCTTCCCACTTTCACTGCTCTTCCAAAACTTAGCTTGATACGTTTGTGATCGCTACCCAGACTTCTGGAGCCACCTTCATCTATGTGCATTTCCCTGAGCTTATCATACATCCTATGTGACATCAGTGCATAATCTATCGTCGACTGCAGCCTTCCTACCTCCCATGTTATTTGCCCTTCACACTTCTTAGTACTGTTGCAATTGATGAAATCAAGCCTTTCACACATATCCATGATCATTTTGCCTGTCGGGTCGGTATACCCATCTATATCTTCTATGTGCGCATTCATGTCTCCTAGTATAATTATCTCGCACTCTCTTCCTAACTCCTGAATGTCCTTTGATATACACTCTACCATTGCCTGGTTTTCCTCTCTGGCCTTTGCTCCCGTCCACAAGTACACGAAACCAAGGAGTGTCATTTGACCTGCCACTTTCCCTTTTAGCCATAAATGTTCCTTGCACTCCTGCTTGACCCTTTGCCAGTCTGTACTTTTATGAATGAATGCCCCAATACCACCCCCTTTCTGCTGCCTTCTGTTCTATTACAATACTCCCACGCGTAGTCCGGATTGTTCGGAGGTTGTTCCATGTCCCTGAGATGTGTTTCTACAAAACCGTATACCATCGGCCTCTCTTCCCTTAGCTGTTCTTCTATCTCTTCCCACTTCAGCCTGTTCCTACCACCCTGCATGTTAATATACCCTATGTCTGAATTGGCTCGGCGCTCGTGGCTACATCTATTTATGCCCCGGACTCTACGTATCTTAGATATTGGTGCCACTTTGGAATCGTATCTGTCCATACCACCTGTCGAAGAGTCTCCCTGGTTGTTTTCCTCGTTACTAGCTATCCTGCACCCCGAAGGGCTCGCTTGCCCCCCAAAAAAGCTACTGCGCGTCCTGCAAGTCGCCAACCCACCTCATGACCTAGCCGCCCATCGAAGTGAATTCTGTCTCGTTGAAACCCCCCCCCCCACCTATGCACCTCTCTGTTTATTTCCACCACCTCAAAGCCTTTCTCTCGACTCATCCGCCATATCTCTTGGTTTGCGTTGACCACCGCTCTTTGCAGGTTGCTATCACGCACCGGTACCTCAGGTATCGTGCATATCACTACCTGCACCTTAGGAGAAGTGGCGCGCATGTCATCGACGCCTTTCGCCAGTGTGGCTGCTAGTCCTGCTGCATCTTCATTTAGGACATCGTTTAAACCGCCTGAAATTATCACGAGGTTGCGTCTATCAGCTGTCGTTTTGAGCTTTGCGCTCGCTTGCTTCACGACTGCTTCTAGCTTGCGTCCTGGGAACGCCCCTACTGCAACCCTCTTGTCACCTCTTACCCTCTCTTTGATGGCTTCTGTGCATCGATTTAAATTTGAGTCCCCGGCGATTATCACATGCTGTGACTTTTCCGCTGGAGCGTTCTGCACCTGGGGGCTACTTGCACCTGTGACGCTGGCTGCTTTGTTCCCTTCCTGCCCCACCATACCTCGCTGAAGCTGGGCCTTGCGACAGTTGAACCGGCTAAACCTGTTAGGAAGACCGTGTCGCCATTCGAAGCGATCTTTCAGGAATCGGATGACATGGCTAGCAGCAAGCGAAGGCACGGCCGCGACCTCTACGAACTTGGACAAGTAGTCCACAGCGAGTATAATGTAACGATTGCCCGCTGTCGTCATTGGAAGAGGCCCGATGTGATCTATGCCCAACGTGTGGAAAATTGTCTCTGGAGGCTTGATCGGCGTAAGAAGTCCATGTCGAGCTCCAGGACGTCGTTTGTGTTGCTGACAAATCTCGCAACTGGCAACGTATGAACGCACGCTTTTATCCATTTTCGGCCACCAAAAACGTTCTTGTGCCTTGCGTAAGGTGGCTCTGTAGCCAACATGGCCTCCCTCGGGAGTGTCATGGATGGCGCGTAGTACGCTCGATCTTAAGGTGTCAGGAATGACCAGGAGATGACACTCGGTGCTTTTATCGGCCCAGTGACGCCGATACAGCGTTCCATTACGTAAGACAAACTTGGCATTGCGTCCCGCATCGCCAATGGAGTCTATAACGGATGCGAGTCTTCCATCGGCTTGCTGAGCCTTGGTCACGTCCTGTTGAGAAAACAGGATCCAGGTTTCTCGATTTCGTGTGGAGAATTCCTCGATCGGATTTCGCGATAAAGCGTCCGCAAGCTGATTTTGTGCTCCAGCACGGTGACGGATGTCGTACGTATAGTCTTGGAGCCGAACAATCCATCGGGCAAACTTGTGCTTGAGGTGCTGCTTCTGGAACATCCACGCAATCGCGGAGTTGTCTGTTACTACCGTGAAGTGTCGGCCAAACAAGTAGTGGCGGAACTTTTCATCCACACTCCATACTACAGCCAAACACTCCAGTTCATTCGAATGATAATGCCGTTCTGCGTCCGATAGTTTACGACTGGCGTAGCAGATGACGTGCCCACGCCCACTCGAGTCACGTTGAAGTAAAACCGCCCCCAGGCCAATCTGACTCGCATCAGTATGGACTTCTGTCATCCAATCTTCATTAAAGTGGCAGAGCACCGGGCTATGTGTAAGCTGGTGTTTGAGGGTTTGGAAGGCGTTATCCTGCAAAGGACCCCACTGAAATTGGGCGTTTTTCTTCAGTAAGTCCGTGAGTGGAGCAGCAGTTGACGCAAAGCTCGGTACAAACTTGCGCAAGTATGACGCCATTCCTAGGAATACCTGGAGCTGTTTTATAGATGTTGGTGCAGGGTATTTGGCAACGGCGTCTATGCGTTCAGGCAAGGGTCGTACGCCATTATGAGATATCTGATAACCAAGATAAGATATTGTCGTCAACCCAAACTGGCACTTCTCGCGGTTAAGTCGAAAGCCGGTGTTGTGTAGCCTCTGCAGAACCGTGTCGAGATTTTGTAGATGTTGTTTTTCTGTTTCCCCGATGACTAGAACGTCATCGAGGTACACGACGCAGGCACGGTCTATCAGTGTGCCTAACACTGTGTTCATGGCACGCTGAAAGGTGCTTGGAGCAGTTCGCAGACCGAACGGCATCCGATTAAACTCGTACAAGCCAGATGGTGTTCGGAAGGCCGTCTTAAACTTATCTTCTTCAGCCACGTTGATCTGCCAATACCCTGCTTTTAAATCTAGCGACGAAAAGAACCTCGCTTTTCGTACGGCGTCAATAGCGTCGTCAATGCGTGGCAGCGGGTACGAGTCTGGTATGGTGTGCTTGTTCAGCTCTCGGTAGTCAACACAGAATCGGAGATTGCCGTCCTTTTTACGGACTAGGACAACAGGTGCTGCCCACGGGCTAGAAGATGGCCTGATTATGCTTGCGGCAAGCATTTCTTGCACCTGCTGGTCAATTAATATCCGCTCTCGTTCGGCATATCTACGTAACGGTATGGACAACCGGCGGATGATTGTCGGTAGTAATATGGTGCACTAGCACGCTAGTTCCGGGAAGCTGAGTAGTAGTATCAGCGAAGAGCGATGCGTGCCTCTCGAGTATTGCGGGAAGTGTAAGTGGCGTCGTCAGCTCACCTTGGGATTGCGCCGGAGGCACACTTGGAGCCACAGGATGGAGGTTGACGGTACTTCCTTCCACCGTGAGGCGCACTTCCCCGGAGAGCAGGTAGTCGGCCCCTAAAACCATGTCTGTGGGCAGGTCGTCGAAGACGGGCACCGAGGACAAAAACTTGCTGCCGGCCTCGGTGTTGAGTTGCAGGTTTAGGGCACCGACCGGTAGTACGTCGCCACCGAGACCCCGCAGTGGTGGCTCAGTCCAAGGCTGGAGAGGTTCGGAGGCGTGGCGGCGAAGCAACGCCGTACGTTGAGCTCCGGTATCAACGAGAGCTGTCAGTTCTCCGATGCCGTCGACGCGGACCTTGAGGGTTGGAAGTGGGCGTGATTGATATTGCATCGCTTGAGGTTGGCTTTGTGGGCAGCTTTTATACCCATGCCCGATGCGGCCACACGTATAGCATCCGCGTCTCGGTGAAGCTGGCTCCTTTGGGCCAACTGCAGCCGCCCGGCGATGAGACGTGTCCTGCAACTCCATTGCCTGGCGTACGAAAGTGGAGATGTGGACTGGGTGGTTGTAGGCGGACAAGACGGCTGCGTGCGTCGAGTCATGGATCCCGTCGATGATGTACTGCCTGGCTGCGGAGGAGGTCCACTGTATATCGCAAGCTTGTAAAAGGTCCAGCTTGTCGTAGATGTAAGTCGCGACGTCCTCGGTTGCACCTTGCCGGCGTGACCGCATGGTCATGAAACGGTCGTCGTAAGCGCTCGGAAGCGGCGCAAACGCGGACATCAGGGCCGCGCTCCATGTTTGCCATGTAGCGTATGTACTGCCTTGGAAACGATGCCACGCTTGGGCAGATCCTCGCAAACGTCCTTCAGCGACCGACTTCTTAATCGTGTCGCTCCACGAGTATTTAAGGGCAACCGAGTTTATCACGCTTACCCAGTTGGTAGGGTCATCCTTGAATCCATGAAAATATGGAATTTCGTTCTCGTTGAACGATCCAAAAGAGGCGCAGCCAAACCCGGATGTCTTGAGCTCTTGGGCGAACAGAGAGAAGCCTCGAGAAATGGCCTCGCTGCAGTCATGATGCGGTGCCGCCGTGGAGGCTTGGACGCCGTCCGTGATCGGTGGGGAGTTCGAGAGCACTCGTCCACTTCGAAGTGTAGTGGACGCAGGGATATCGGGGTCAGTAGTTCGCGGCTGCGCCATTGTAACGAGGAGAAATAAGACAAAGAGACAACGCCTTTGCTGCAGGCCGGCTGTTCTTTATCTGCTTCCTCTTCGTCGTCTTCCTTCTCTCCCAGGTATGCGCCGAGCACGATCGCCGCTTTGTCATCATTACAATATATATATATATATATATATATATATATTGTAAGCACAATATTGACAACGTTTGACCTTCATCTTCTTCATCTGTATATAATCATCATCACGAAAAACGTCGTCTTCGTTCGAAGGGTTGATCAGGCGATTCGGCCTAATAAACGCCGTCGAGACTCCAACGCTGCTACTGTCTTACAGAGTGGTGGAGGCTGCTTCGATCCCCAAGTCCTCTCCGACGTCACTTTCCCCTGGAGCTTCGTTCGGGTCGCCGCTTGCTTCCCCCGTCTGCTGTCATGGCTCAAGAACCGCTGCCCGGAACATCCAGCATTCCTGTCCAACAAACCATTCCTGCGTGGATCGTGAACGCCCGGCAGCGTGACCCACCCATCTTCTGTGGTCTTCCACGCAACGACGTTGAGGTATAGCTAAGAGAATACGACATCACCAGTGTTTATAACCAATGGGATGAGCCTCAAAAACTTAATCACGTCGCCTTCTATCTGTCCGATGTCGTGAAAACATGGTTTTTTAACCACGAGAGCAGCTTCCCGGATTGGCCTACTTTTGCTCAACAAGTCCAAGGGTTTTCGGGAAACCGAACATCCATTCCGAAGTGTCGAAACGAAAGCTTGATGGTCGTGCCCAACATCCCGGGGAGACGTACGCTTCGTACATTGAAGACGTCCTTGCCCTTTGCCACCGCGTGAACTCGGTGATGACAGAAGCTGATTGTGTTTGCCACATCATCAAAGGGATAGGCCATGTCTCGTTTAACGCTCTGGCTGGTAAAAACCCCACCACCGTTGAGGACGTCATCACGACATGTACGCATCTTGATGAACTCCATTGATTGATATGTGGGGTTTAACGTCCCAAAACCACTATACGATTATGAGAGACGCCGTAGTGGAGGGCTCCGGAAATTTCGACCACCTGGGGTTCTTTAACGTGCACCCAAATCTGAGCGCACGGGCCTACAACATTTCCGCCTCCATCGGAAATGCAGCCGCCGCAGCCGGGATTTGAACCCGCGACCTGCGGGTCAGCAGCCGAGTGCCTTAGCCACTAGACCACCGCGGCGGGGCCTCTTGATGAACTCCAAGCCATTCGATTGCACCCAGACTATCTAGACGACAGTGACAGCCAGCCTTCCTCGGATGCGGATTTGCGCGCGCTGTTTCGCTCTCTGATTCGCGAGGAACTTCAAGCGCAAGGGTTGTCATGTGCACCCGCCCCTCGGCCTCACTCTCAATCTGCTGGTCTGCGCGACATCATCAAAGAGGCGCTCTCATCTATGGCTGGCGCTCTCCCACCGAAAACTACATGCCACCAACACCACCCATGACATACGGGCAAGTCGCTGTCATGCCACCTGCCTTGGTTCAGCACGCACATCGTGTTCCTGCGCAGTCCAACGTAGCAGCATTTGCACCACACTCTTCGGTCCCAGCGCCTGTGACAGCTCCAGCACACTAAGCCCCCTGGCCCTCGTCTCGCCTAATATGTTACTATTGTGGCATTCGGGGCCATATTTCACGATTTTGCCGCAAGCGCCAGCGGACGAACGCCGTGGCTACGATGTTTACGAAAGGGATGTGGAGCCATCCCCGAATCAGTACCAGCGACGCCCTACGACACGTTGCTTCTCTCCGACTTCTCCACTCGCCGCACCTCGCCCCTGCTATCCCGGACGCCGCCGGTACCCTTCACCTCAACGACGCTCAGCATCTTCTCTGAGACCGGCTGTACTTACCTCTGACTACCATTCGGAAAACTAGCTGGTGCAGTTTTTGGAGGGAAAGCTGCATCGCTCGAACAAACACCAAGACCTCCTGAGGGCCCAGCCAACTTGTTATTAGTGTATGCGGAAGGGGTACCAGTTCAGGCATTGGTGGACACGGGAGCTGCTATTTCTGTTATTCATGCGGATTTGTGTACTCGTCTACGTAAGGTTACCACACCTTATACTGGCACTCTCTTATGTAGCGTAAACGACTCACAGATACGGCCATCAGCACAGTGCACCATTAGAGTTTTCATTGATGGGATCCGGCATCATATTCAGTTTGCCGTGCTGGCTGCTTGTGCTTTTATGCTTATTTTAGGATGGGGCTTTCTTTCTGATGCTGCTGCTTCCATCTCTTGTCGACAACGACTCATACATATGCGAGATACGGATTATATTTCCCCGAAATCATCACGTGACCGGCTACGAACAGCCACTGACTTCCTTGTGCCACCCAACCACGAGCACGTTATCACGGTTATGTCCAACTCCATTGACCACGGTGACATCCTAGTCAGTCCATCAGCCTGTTGTCTATCCAGAGGGAGTGAACTTTCATCGAGTCTTGTCCGCTTCTCCAATGGTACCGCATTTCTCGCAGTACTGAATATCACCAATGAGCCGATTCTGCTGACCAAGGGCACTGTTGTAGTTTCCAGCGTGGACACACAACCTATCTCTGTAGTGGCTTCGCATACCAGTCTGGTGGAATCACGTTCAATACCAACAGATGCTCCACCTACTACGGCTCTCGTCAATGCCATCAGCAGGAATCTCACTCCCCCGCAAGCAGACGAACTACTGGCATTGTTGTCTAAGCATAAATTTTCTTTCGACGTACATTCCACTGCTCTAAGCCAGACTTCTGCGGTGGCTCATCCCATATACACCGACGGAACTTCTATTGTCCGTCGTCGACCATGCCGTGTTTCTTCCAGCGAACGCGAGATCATCGACAAGCACACTGCTGATATGCTCAAGCAAAACATCATCCGCCCCTCCTCAAGCCCTTGGTCGTCACCTGTCGTTCTCGTACGAAAAAAAAAGACGGTTCGGTGCGATTCTGCGTTGACAACCGCGCATTAAACAAAGTAACCAGAAAAGACGTATATTCCTTGCCTCGCATTGATGATGCCTTAGATTCCTTACAAGGAGTGGAATATTTTTCGAGCCTTGAACTGCGCTCCGGTTATTGGCAAATTCCAATGCACAAGGATGACAAGGAAAAAACTGCCTTTGCCACACCCGACAGACTTTACGTATTTAACGTCATGCCTTTCGGCCTCTGCAATGCGCCAGCAACGTTTGAACGACTGATAGACACTGTAGTGTGGGGCCTTAAGTGGAAAACATGCTTATGTTACCTTGACGACATCGTCATATTTTCTTCAACATTTGAACAGCACTTGCAGCACCTAGATGAAGTTCTGACCTGTCTCGCAGCTGCTGGCCTTCAGCTCAACACCAAGAAGTGCCACTTTGCTAGCAAAAGTATTAAAGTACTCGGACATCTCGTCAGCAAAGATGGAATGCGGCCTGATCTCGACAAGATTACCGTCGTTCTTCACTTCCCGGTGCCTCAACGCGTCAAAGAGCTCCGAAGCTTTATTGGCCTTGCGTCGTACTTTCGGCGCTTTATACGAGACTTCGCCGAAATTGCTGCGCCACTTCACCAACTCCTTTCTTCGAGAGCGTCATACGTATGGTCGGACGAATGTCAAATCGCTTTTGACACCTTAAAACGTGCCCTCACATCTGAGCCAGTGCTTTGTCATTTCAATAACGCCGCACCCACTCTCCTTCATACTGATGCCAGCGGACACGGACTCGGCGCTGTACTTTTGCAACGAACAGAGCGTTATGACGAGCGTGTGATCGCATACGCAAGTCGCACCCTCACAGCAGCAGAGAAAAACTACACCATCACCGAGCAGGAGTGTCTCGCCGTTGTCTGGGCCATCCAGAAGTTTCGACCATATCTTCACGGCCGCCACTTTACCGTCGTCACTGATCACCATGCTTTGTGCTGGCTGTCGACGTTGAAGAATTTGTCTGGACGTCTCGGTCGCTGGATACTTCGTCTCCAAGAATACGAGTTTGACCTTATCTACAAATCCGGCAAGAAACACAACGATGCCGATGCCCTTAGCCGCTGTCCTTTACAATCCTCATCAGGCAGTCCTGGCCTGTCGCTAACTGTGAGTGAACCCATCAAAGTGTCTCCGTCGGTTTGTTCACTCGTCGCTGTCGATTTTTATTCTACCTTCGGCAACGAGACATTTGCATCCCACCAACGCACCGACACTTACTGACGCTCTATAATGCAGCGCCTTCAAGGCTCCTCTCATCCTCCCAACGCCCGCGCCCATCGACAGCTGCGGAACTTCAAGACTGAAAACTCAATCCTTTACCGCTTTGTCTTCCACCCCGAAGGACAGCGCTGGGTTCCTGTTGTTCCTCGTTCCCTAAGGGCGCAGATTTTGGAGGCGTTTCACGATGACCCCAAGGCTGGTCATCTCGGTTTTCAAAAAACCTATGAATGCATCCGCAGTCGTTTTGCCTGGCCTTTCCAACTGCGTAGTGCGATATGTTGCATCATGCTCGCTATGCCAACGCCGCAAGCGACCCACTTCCTCCCCGGCCGGTCTTCTACAACCTCTTCCGTGTCCTGACGCTCCCTTCGATGTCATTGGCATTGACCTCTACAAACCGTTATCAATATCCGCTAGCAGCAAGCGCTGGATTGTCACAGCAGTTGACCACTTAGCAAGGTACGCCGAAACAGCTGCACTTCCTTCAGGATCAGCAGAGGACATTGCCACATTTTTTCTGGAGGCAATCTTTCTAAGACATGGTGCACCACGCATCTTATTGAGCAATCGCGGCAAGGCGTTTCTCTCAAAACTACTCGAACAAGTCCTCCACGCATGTAATACGATTCATAAGACGACATCCAGCTACCATCCCCAGACTAACGGCCTCACAGAGCGCTTCCATCGAACTTTGACCGATATGATATCTATGTATATCAACGCCGACCACACCAACTGGGATACCATCCTGCCATTCATGACTTTTGCCTACAATACCGCTACACAGCGCACCACGGGCTATTCCCCATTCTTTCTCGTCTATGGCCGTCAACCAACATCTCCGCTCGACATCTCCTTTTTTGATGTCCCTGTGAACTCGTCATCGTCATCGAGGGAGCACTTAATCTCTCGCCAGGCCAATTCTCGCCGACGCGCCCACCTCAATACACAGGCAAGCCAACAAGAGCGGAAGGCTCGCTACGATGGCGTCCACCGCGTAGTTCACTTCAATACTGGAGACGAAGGGCTGTTGTGGACCCCAACGCGGGTTCCCGGCCTGTGCGATAAGTTTCACTCACGTTTCATTGGCCCCTACGCGATAGTCGAGCAGGCGTCTCCTGTTAACTATCGAGTAACCCCTGTTATCATGCCTACCGACGGCCGTTTTCGTGGTACGGAGGTTCTTCACGTGTCGCGCTTAAAACCATTCGTGCGCCGTACACCACCGTCATAAACAGCGGCCTAATTGGCCGCTTCCGCGTGAGGGGGAAATTAGTGTAAGCACAATATTGACGTTTGACCTTCATCTTCTTCATCTGTATATAACCATTGTCATGAAAAACGTCTTCGTTCGAAGGGTTGATCAGGCGATTCGGCCTAATAAATGCCGTTGAGACTCCAACGCTGCTACTGTCTTACAATATGTGTATGTATATATATATATATATATATATATATATTTTTTTTTTTTTGAAAGTCACACACACACACACAAATAAAGAGAAGGAAAAAAGTGTATACATAAGGGCTCGTTTCTTCTTGTTAGACACAATATTAAGCAATGGGATCTAACAGATCAACATTGTTTGTTAGATCTCATTATATATATATATATATAGCTCAATAGTAGAGCATCGAACGCGTTATTGGAAGGTCGCAGGTTCGGTTATCTTTTCACCCACTCTTCTTTCTTCACATTTACATTACAATTGTTTCTTAGGACTTCCCCTATACATTCCTTGGCATTATTGTCTGTTAGATCTCATTAATATATATGTCAAAACACGTAAAAACGAGCCCTTAAGTATACACTTCTTTCCCTTATTCATTAAGACGGGTCTCGTACGGCCCGACTTGGTGCCCTTAAGCTGTATACGAGGGGCTATTGGTCAGCTGCCAGCTCGTAATAAGTTCACCTGCTACGTGACGCCAAACAGGCTCATAAAGAGTGTGCCACACTTGCCGCCATGGCTACAGGTGGCGCTGACTGACACTCCCACATTTAAATTCACATATAAACCCAATAAAGTGGCTGGGGTGAAAGCCGCCTTGGTAGCTCAGCGGTAGAGCATCGAACGCGTTATTCGGAGGTCGCAGGTTCGGTTCCTGCTCACAACAAGTTATCTTTTCACCCACTCTTCTTTCTTCACATTTACATTACAATTGTTTTTTAGAACTTCCCCTTTACATTCCTTGGCACTATTGTCTGTTAGATCTCATTAATATTGTGTCAAAACACGTAAAAACGAGCCCTTAAGTATACACTTCTTTTTCTTATTCATTAACAATGGTCTCGTACGGGCCGACTTGGTGTCGTTTGGCTGTATACAAGGGACGCTTAGTCAGCTGCCAGCTCGTATTATGTTAAGGTACTATGTGACACCGAACAGGCTCATAAAGAGTGTGTCACACTCGCCGCCATGGGTACAGGTGGCGCTGACTGACACTCTCACACTTAAATTCACATATAAACCCAATAAAGTGGCTGGGGTGAAAGCCGCCTTTGCAGCTCAGTGGTAGAGAATCGAAGGTGTTATTCGCAGGTCGCAGGTTTGGTTCCTGCTCATGGCAAGTTATCTTTTCACCCACTTTTCTTTCTTCACAATTGGTTCTTAGAACTTCCCCTGTACATTCCTTGGCATTATTGTCTGTTAGATCTCATTAATATTGTGTAAAAACATGGCAAAACCAGCCCTTAAGTATACACTTCTTTCCCTTATTCATTAGCAAGGATCTCATGGGGGGAGACTTGGTGCCGTTAGGCTGTATACGAGGGACTATTGGTGAGCTGCCAGCTCGTAAAAAGTTCACGTGCTTAGTGACGCCAAAGAGGTTCATAAAGAGTGTGCTACACTTGCCGCCATGGCTACAGGTAGCGCTGACTGACACTCCCACATTTAAACTCACAAATAAACCCAATAAAGTGGCTAGGGGGATAGCCGCCGTGGTAGCTCAGTGGTAGAGCATCCAAGGCGTTATTCGAAGGTCGCAGGTTCGGTTCCTGCTCACAGCAAGTTATCTTTTCACCCACTTTTTTTTCTTCACATTTACATTACAACTGGGTCTAATAACTTCCCCTATACATTCCTTGGCATTGTTGTCTGTTAGATCTCATTAATATAATATTGGGTCAAAACACGGAAAATCGAGCCCTTAAGTATACACTTCTTTCCCTTATATATATATATATATATATATATATAATTATGATGCAGGAAATGATATGGCTCTACGCTGAACCATTTATTTGTCTTCCTCCTACTCTACTACTCCATCACATCATTCTCGTGTGGTTCATCACACGCTTCTCCCCTCCCCCGAGAGAGTTGTAGATGCAGGGGCGGATGATATCGTTTAAGTCTCCTGACATGAACGATGTCAGTCTGGTGACCGAGTGGAGCCATGCTGCGGTCGATCTCGTAGTTAACTGCCGAGATTTTGCGTATGATCATATAGGGTCCTTCTATGAATGCACTGAATTTGCCGCGGTGCAAGTGCCAGGGTGTTTCATATAGAACAAAGTCGAAGCTCTAATGGAATTAACTTCTTGTCGTATATGATCTTGTTTTTCTCATGATATGCCACTGAATTGCGGACTGCGTTTGTATGAGCTTCCTGCAGATTTTCGGCAACGTCTGAAAGGAGATAGAGATACGATGGTGCGCCTTACATAAGAAAGCAGGGTGGGTAGCCTGTGACTTCGCGAGGTGTTTTATTGTACTTGTCGACAATGTCAGAGAGGAGATGGGGCCACGGTTTTCGAGGTTCGTCATTGATCTTGCATCGGAGGCGAGTAACGATCGTCTGATTAGTGTGCTCGTTCAGGCCATTAAACTGCTGGTGTTGTGAGCTTGGTAAAAGTGATGAGTATTGTTGTGCTTGAGGAACTGATTAAATTTACCGGCAGTGAATCCTGCTTGAGGTCGAAAAGGAACTTTCGAGGCTTTCCAGCAGCGAAGATACCATTCAAGCAAGAGGTGTAGGCGTCGCAAGTTTTATTCTTGTGCGAAAGCCCACACATAACGGGTGGCATGATGAACGGCTAAGTGAATGAATCTTTTGGATGAGCCGTAGTTGCCAAAACCTCCGATAGTGTTTATGGCCAGAAGACCAAATGGTTGTTCCGCTGGTGGCAAAGACTTAAGGAACCACGACGGTTGGTCTTCGGCTTCTTGCAGCGCAGGCAAGTATCGCAGTGCCGCATGTGCTCGCTCACGTCGGTGATGTTTCGCCAATAGTACTGTGGAGAGAGAAGCCTTAATGTCTTCTTTACCTGACATGACAGAAAGCGTAATGAGCTTTTCGGAGAAATGAAGACCGCAGGGCAAAAGGCACATAGACTTTTCGTATTCCTTTGCGTGTCACTATACTCAGTCCATTCTCAATAGCATGCCTTCCGGGTGGTTTGTCGTTCTCATGCTCTCGCAGTTGCTCAGCAGATAGGAGTTGACTAGGCTTCGAGATAGTGCATCAGCTTCAATGTTGCCAATGCCGTTTTGGTGTTTGATGTTCATGCCGTTCATAGAGAGTTTTATGGACCACCGAAAAATTCGACCTCGTGGACTCTCGATGCTTTTAAGCCATTGCAATGCTGCATGGTCTGTGATCACAGTGAAAGTTTTCGTGTGTAGATAGCAGTGCATTTATCAATGGCGTCAGTAATTACAAAACATTCGAGTTCTGTGATGAGGTAATTAATTTCATGTTTTAGTAGCTTCCGTGAATGATTTGCAATTGGGTGTTCTTTACCTTCATCATTAGCCTACTTCAATACGGCGCCAATACCTGTATTCGATGCATCACAGTATAGCACACAATGCTTAGCGGCATTGTAGATGTTAAGGATAGGCTCTTCTGTCACACATTTTTTGAGCTGCTTGAAAGCCAGCTCACACTCCGAATTTCAGTTCCAGGTGGTGTCTTTGCTGAGCAGGCGTGTCAGTGGGTGAGCGACTTGACTGAAGTGATCGATGTATCGACGATGAAAATTGACAGTGCCTACGAAGCTTTGCAACTCTTTAGGGCGTGATGGTGTCGGAAACCGTAGGATTGTGTCCACGTTGCTTTGCTTCAGAGTGACGGTGCCATGCGAAACCTTGTGTGTCCCAGGTACTTAATGGAGGTTCGATCAAATTGACATTCTTCAATTTCAGCTTGACGCCTTTGCTTTTGAAAGCTTTTAAAGCGCCCTCTAGATGCCTCAGATGGTCTGGAAACATGTCAGAATAGACAATGTTATCGAAGTAATTTGTGGCGTTCTGCAAACGGTGTTTTGCCAATATGAACTTGACAGCCCGTTCGAAGATGGCCGGAGCATTCCGAAGACCAAAAAACATGACGAGCCATTCATAGTGACCGGTACGTGTGACAAATGTCGTTTTAAAATGTCATCAGGGGGAATCTTCATGTGCCAGTAACCTGACATTATGTCTAACGTCGAGAAGTACTGAGATTTCCCCAGAGAATCGAGAACCTCGCTGATGCGAGGAATGGGCTGATAATCAGGCACCGTCAATTAGTTTAGCTTGCGGTAGTCGATGCAAAAGTGAATGCGACCTTCCCCTTTTTTCTCTGCCAGAAGTGCCGGCGCAGCATATGGGGAGATAGATAGTTGTATGACACCTTGCTTGAGAAGCTCGTTCATCTGTCTATTCATTTCAACGATATTGGTTTTTGAGCCTCGATAGGGAGCTATACGAATGGGAACATTGTTGGTGAGACAAATGTGATGGATTTCGCCAATGATGCACCCAAAGCCTTTTTGTGACTTGGAAAAAATGCCGTCGTGGTTGTGGATAAGGTGCTTCAATGCCAACTGTTTTTATTTAGATGTAGTACATCACAAACTTCAACACCTTGCAAAGACGTGCCCATGTTAGTCTTGGTATGGTTTTGTGTACGAGAATGGAGGATGTCATTCTCTTGGCATAGAGTCATAGTGTCAAGGTTCAGCGACAAGTTAAAGAGGCAGGCACTATCCAAGTAAGTTGATCTTCATGCCTTGTAGAATATGAGCCTGAATTTCTCTGGTCACTTTTCCTATCTGTACCTTTAGATGTACGCTACCCAAAGTTTTGGTAGATGGTATGACTTGTTGAACTGAAATGCATGAATTCTTCATTGTTTGCAGTGAAGTGCCTTCATCACTGCTTCGCTGATACAGATAATCGTAGCTCCGGTATCAAGAGTAGCGCTGACAGGGTACCCGTAAATGAGGGCATCAAACTGAATTACATGAACTCTGGGTTCACCTCCTCGTTTCCCTCGTCGGTGGAGAGGGCGGAAATGCTTGTGCCTCATGGGCATTTATTTTGCCAGTGCATCTGTTTGGGTATGCTATCTATCACGCAGTGTTTGCACTCGCGCACGGGTGTTCATACCGGGGTATCACGTGGACGCTGACGAGTGCTGTCGCTTGTTACATTAATCTGTTTATTCCGAGCTGGTGGTAGGCGCTGCAACTTCCATCTCTGCATGGTTTACTCTACAGGAAGTGCAGCTGTAAGCCATGCTGCTGGTGTAGGCGAGGTAAGCCCAGCAAACGCCATTATCATATGCGCAGGAAGCTTGTCGATGAGCCCTAATATAGGGTGCGCGTCCTTTGAGTCGGCGAGGCTTCCGAGAGACATTTTTTCATTATAGTATTCCTTCAGGCTTTGGTCTCAACCGTCAATGAATGAATTGGTGGAAAGGATTCGTGACGCCGCTTGTAAATCGTTCCTTCATGTGTTCAGATGAGCTCTCCCAAGGCGCGTCATTGTCGAAAACCTTGGTGAGAAACCATCGGAAAGCCTCACAGGTTGTCTCGCTCCGTCCATTCTGTGGCCGCAGTCCTCACCTCGAAGAGCTGAAGCCACTTGTCAAAGGGGACGCCCTTAGATGCTCCCGAGTACTTCGGGATGATGACTTTCTTGGATGTCGTCATGATGAAGGGCTAGATAGATCCTGTTGACTGGCGTGACGCAGGAGACGTGATGGATATACGATGATCCATTTACTTGTCTGCCTCCTTCTCTACTACTCCATCACGCCGTTCGTGTGTGATTCGTCACACACACATGCACACACACATACACGCACACACGCACATACACACACACATATGTATAAAAATGAATAAAAGAAGTATGTGTATACTTAAGGGCTCATTTTTTCTGATTGACACAATAATAATGAGATCTAACAGACAATTACGGTCTCAATAGTGGGGAGCGTGCTTTGGTTTCCACGTCCTCCTGCTCTACCCGTCACCCCTGGAGCTCCGGTCTGGTCGACGGTTGTGCCCTCAAGCAACAGCGATGGCAGAACCCAACGCGTCCGCTGCTGCAACTGCTCCTTCTCAGCCACTTAAACTTCACTACACCGTGAGTACCTCTCACCGAGACCCTCAGGTATTTTCCGGCCTTCGCGACGAAGACGTTGAAGAATGGCTGGACAGTTATGATTGAACCAGCGTTTGTAATTATTGGGGCGAGGCGCACAAACTGCGCTACGTTCCTTTTTACTTCGATGGCGTAGCTAAAACCTGGTATTACAACCACGAGAGCGACTTCTTCAATTGGTCGACCTTCACGGGGCATTTCCGTCAGGTATTTGGCACGTCTGCAGGATGCTCTATGGTAGTGAAACAGAAGCTCGCAACCCGCATCCAGGGGGACGCCGAATTATATACGTCCTACATTGAAGATGTCCTGGCTCTCTGTCGCCGAGCACAAAATGACATGACAGAGGCCGATCGCATCTGAAACTTACTGAAAGGTATCAACTCTGTGGCCTTCAATGCTCTCGTGATCCAGAATCCAACTATCGTCCGGGACGTCATCACCACATGCCAACGCCTGGATGCACTTCATTCCATGCCCCTTCCACACGCCTCCTGCGACTCTCGCTTTACCGGAGAGCATGAATTGCAAGCCCTTATCCACACAATTGTCAGAGAGGAACTCCACGGAATTGTTCCAGGTAACCCAACCATTGCGTCTGTCCACACACCTCCTCCCAACCTGCGTGAGATAATCAAGGACGAACTAGCATCAATGACAAGCACTGCACATGCCCTGTCTCCTGTGCGCTTTACAGTGCCTTCGTTTGCAGAAGTTGCATCACGGGCCCCTGCACCAGTTCCAACCGTGCCTGCGGTCGTCGGATGCGACCATTTGGCAGCGATGACAACGCAAGTTTCAAGGCCACCCCACTATTCTACATGGCGTCCTCCGCGCCGCATCTGCTTCTACTGTGGCGTGAGGAGTCATATATCCTGTTTCTACCGCCGCCGTCAGCAGGATGAACGACGTGGTTATCCAGCTTACGAAAGAGACTTTGCCCCGAGACCCGATGAATACGATCCCGCACCGTATCCGTCCACCTCCCGTCGGTCGACCTCCCCTCCACGGTCTCAAGCTGGGCCTCATTCTTCTCGTTCATCTCGCCGCCATTCTCCATCACCGTTTTGGCGTACGTCATCATTCCTGCATCCCGCGCTGATGTCTCTGGACTCGGAAAACCAGATGGTGCAGTTTTTGGAGGGGAAACTGCTTGTTGTGGGAACGTTACAACTCCTCCGTCTCGTCCAGCTAATTTTCTGCCTGTTTGTGTGGAAGGTGTTTAGACACTGGAGCTGCCATTTTGGTAATTGATCGCGAGTTGTGTTTTTGCCTAAGGAGTGCAGGCATAAGGAGTGCAAACTCCTTATGCCTGTCCCCATGTTATGCGGTGCTAATGACAGTCCGATTTGCCCTACCGGATTGTGTACTGCTCGTGTTCTCATCGATGGAATCCGTCATCACATACAATTGGCTGTGTTGTCTTCCTGTGCTCATCAGATAATCTTATTCTGGGACTTCTTGTCAGCTGCTGTCACAGAACGAGCGCTAAAAATGGGCGCGCCGCCAAATTCTTGCGATAAAGGGCGGGAGAAACGCCGCGAGGTCAAAAGAAAAAAAAAAGAAAACAAACATCCAAGGCTCCCCGGGCGCGCGCTCTCCCCGCGGAAGCGTGGCTTCGCCGACGAACCTCCTCACCCCACAACGGCGGCCCAGCAAGCACTCGATTTTTCTAGAAGGAAAGGGGCGTGGTCATACCGAGTTGAGTCATCCTCCGCGGAGGGCATTCCAACCGTCTCGCTCTCCCCCCAGCCTTCGCTGCGTATCGCGCCGACGAAATGACGAGAACCTTCTGGAAAGTCGCGCGGAAGGTATTTAACCGATCAGGAGAAGACGGAAGTTAGCGCCAGAGCGCGTTGGGTATCCCGCCGTGTAGTCGGCGAAGGTTTTGTCCGTGGGGGCAAAGCAGAAGAAGAAGAGGATTTCCACCTGAGGGGTGAAGGCTCGAGCTACAGGCAAGAGCGTGTGTTTACCGCTATCGGGCGAAGACGCGTGGCAACAGCTGCGTGTGTGAAGCCGACGTGTTTCCGGCGAAGAAGTTGAAGCTTGAAGAGTGGCCAATTGAAGACGCGAGGTTTCCTGGAAGAGAAACTTCAGGGGGCAGCGGAACGACAACAACGCTGCACTTTGAGTGAGTGATTCTCGGAAGAGTATCATTCAGACTTTTGTTCCAAGGACTTTGGACTGAATAGGTTTTCTATCTCTTTAGTCTTTAAGTGTCTTGGTTGTTAAATGCATGCGACTGCATTTTAGTGCGTATTGTTGTCTGTGTCCGTTGTTTCGAGTGTGGCTGATTGTACTGTGTAGTACGTTGTCTGTTTGGTGACATATTGTACTCAACTATTGTGGAGTGTGCATACTTGTGTGTTGTTTTGATCTGCCTTTATTGAGAATATAATTCTGTTTTTGTTTATCAACTCTCGGCTCTGATTTGTTCTTTGGGCCACAGCCGGCGTCCGCTGGCGCGCCAAAAGGACCACTTCTAAATTGTCCACGCTTTCGTGGTGCGGTTCGGGGGGCCGATACTTCGGCCCTTGGAATTAGCCCGGCGATCGCCTCCCTAATTAACGGGATCTGTGTGACAATTAATCTGGCGTCCGCGACAGGACCTTTTGGTGCGCAGTGTGTCCAAAGTAGTGAGAAAGAGCCTCGAGTGTTGATAGTGCTATCGGAACGATTTTGCGTGTTGTTCAGTGTTCTCGTTAACGAGTGCAGTGGAGTGTTCTGATAGACTGATTTAGGCAGATACTTTTTGCACACGGCAAGGTTTTATTTGCGAAACACAATGGATCTCGAAAAGTTAGTAGCTCTTGGTGAGAAGATGGGTCTTTCTGGCGCCGAACTACGGAAGTGGGTCACCCAGAAGGAAAAAGAAGAAAAAGAGAGAGCCAAGGAAGAAAAAGCAGCTGAGTTGGAACGAGAGAGGTTGGCAGCTGAGAGAGCCAAGGAAGAAAAAGCAGCTGAGTTGGAGAGAGCGAGGTTGGCAGCTGAAAGGGCGAAGGAAGAAAGAGAGCAACAATTGAAGTTGGAGTTGGAGAGAGAGAGGTTGGCAACCGAAAGGGCGAGAGAAGAAAGAGAAGCGAGGGAGCGACAGCTGAAGGAAGAAAGAGAAGCGGAGATGGCTGAAAGGGAACGGCAGCGACAGCACGAGATAGAACTCGAGCGGCTCCGCTTGCAACAGCGAAGTGAAACTCCGGTCCAAGCTAGAGTTGAAAGCAGCGAACGGGAAGACCACGGATTCCGCTTGAACCCAAGCAAGCTGCTCGTAGCGTTTGATGAAAGGAAGGACGACCTTGACGCGTACCTTCACAGATTTGAGACGATTGCGAGGAGCCAGAATTGGCCGGAACATCAATGGGCAACTGCTTTGAGTACTTGCTTGAGTGGTGAAGCGCTCAGTGTGTACGGCAGGCTGACGCCGACCGATGCAGCCAACTACGCAAAGGTGAAAGCTGCATTGCTGAAGCGATTTAGATTTACTGTGGAAGGATTCCGGGACAGATTTCGGACAGGAAAGCCGGCTGATGGTGAGACGGCTACGCAGTACGCCGCCCGACTTAGCCATTATTTCGACAGATGGATTGAACTTTCAGGGACAGCGCAGGAGTACAATGAGCTTAGAGAGCTCCTAATTAGAGAACAATTTCCTACTAGTTGCCACCCAAGCCTGTCGCTGTACTTGAAAGAGAGGAAGGCTGAGTCACTTGAAGGAATGCTTGAATTGGCTGATCAATTCCTGGAAGCGCAAGGTGGAACTAATTTGGCCAAGGTCAAGAAGGAGTGTCCAGAAGACTCGAAAAATTCGGAACCCGAACAAAAGAAGCGTGCACCGGAGAGTGTTCCGCGATGTTTCCTGTGTAACCGAGTGGGTCATCGCGCGAGCAACTGTCGTACTAACTTTACGAGCCCTACGGTAGTAAAATGTTTTAAGTGTGGGACTGGGCACAAAGCAGACGCTTGTCGGAACGGAGTGAGTCAAACTCACCAGGTATCCTGTGTGCAAGCGGCACCGAAATCTGATAATAATGCCGTCACTGATGGATTCGTAGAGTTGAAAAATGGGGAAAAAATTCCTATTGTGGGTGCTGTAATGACAAAACAGCCAACCGGTGTTTCGAAGAGAATGCCAACGCTGCCTGGAAAAGTTGCGGACAAAAACATTACGGTGTTAAGAGATACCGGCAGCTCCACTGTTATCGTGCGGAGAAATTTGGTACGGGAAAGTGAGTTAACAGGCAAAACGAAACCGGTTTGCTTAATTGACCGTACAGTTCGGATGCTTCCCGAAGCAGAAATCATGGTTGAAACCCCGTACTTCAGCGGGAAGGTTACTGCTTTATGCATGACGACCCCCCTGTACGACCTTGTCATCGGAAACATCGACGGGGCGCGAGGACTGAATGATCCGGAATGTTTGGGAGAAGACCCTAAGATAGAGCCCTCGCCAACCCAGCGACCGCGAGATACAGTGGAGGAGCAGCCCGTGATGGATCTCACTAGAGCCCAAGGCGAAGCCGCGGCGGCGCAAGAGACAGTGAATGGGAAGATGATTGTGTCGAATGAGTTCACGGGCCGAGCAACCGGACTTACGTCGGCACGACCTCAACCGACCGACAGTGTAAAGGAGACGGAGTTGGCCAGCCGGGCAAAATGTAGAGACATGATCAAGCTGGTAAATAAACAGACAGGACCCGTCGAATGTTATGACCCGTTAACGGTGTCGGAAGTGACAACGATGGCTGAGACGCCGCCTCAGATATCGTCGTTGGAAAGGGCCCGCCGAAAAAGAACGTGGAAACACAAGAAGAGATCGAGCGAGCACCGCAAGAAAGGGCGCAAGCGCCGCTCGAAATGCACAGGATAGGTGCTGAGGTGGAATCGAATTGTGTTTGGCAGGGCTGAGTGCCATATGTTGTGTTAATGTTCTTGTTGTCCTGTGTCACAACTGTATGTTGAGTGAGTCAAAATGTTGTTACGGTGATAAGATATATAGTAATGATGTGAGTATAGTAATTGTTGTAATGAGAGAACTTTGTACATTTGTATTGTTTGGAATGTGTGATGAAATGTTGTAGTCATATACCTGTGGCTATATTTCATGTGTTGTGAAATTGAACTACAATGTACAATTGTATTGAGTGATATATTGTGAATGTGACGTGTCATGAGCGACGGACTATGTTACAGTCCTTGAGAGTGTGTGGTGACTGTTCGCGCTCGTTTGTGTGGTTTTGAATATTATGAGATAATATTCTTAAAGTGGGAGGCAGTTTCACAGAACGAGCGCTAAAAATGGGCGCGCCGCCAAATTCTTGCGATAACGGGCGGGAGAAACGGCGTGAGGTCTAAAGAAAAAAAAAAAAGAAAACAAACATCCAAGGCTCCCCGGGCGCGCGCTCTCCCCGCGGAAGCATGGCTTCGCCGACGAACCTCCTCACCCCACAACGGCGGCCCAGCAAGCACTCGATTTTTCTAGAAGGAAAGGGGCGTGGTCATACCGAGTTGAGTCATCCTCTGCGGAGGGCATTCCAACCGTCTCGCTCTCCCCCCAGCCTTCGCTGTGTATCGCGCCGACGAAATGACGAGAACCTTCTGGAAAGTCGCGCGGAAGGTATTTAACCGAGCAACCGAGACGAGAGATCAGGAGAAGACGGAAGTTAGCGCCAGAGCGCGTTGGGTATCCCGCCGTGTAGTCGGCTAAGGTTTTGTCCATAGGGGCAAAGCAGGAGAAGAAGAGAATTTCCACCTGAGGGGTGAAGGCTCGAGCTACAGGCAAGAGCGTGTGTTTACCGCTATCGAGCGAAGACACGTGGCAACAGCTGCGTGTGTGAAGCCGACGTGTCTCCGGCGAAGAGGTTGAAGCTTGAAGAGTGGCCACTTGAAGACGCGAGGTTTCCTGGAAGAGAAACTTCAGGGCGCAGCGGAACGACAACAACGCTGGACTTTGAGTGAGTGATTCTCGGAAGACTTTTGTTCCAAGGACTTTGGACTGAATAGGTTTTCTATCTCTTTAGTCTTTAAGTGTCTTGGTTGTTAAATGCATGCGACTGCGTTTTAGTGCGTATTGTTGTCTGTGTCCGTTGTTTCGAGTGAGGCTGATTGTACTGTGTAGTACGTTGTCTGTTTGGTGACTTATTGTACTCAACTATTGTGGAGTGTGCATACTTGTGTGTTGTTTTGATCTGCCTTTATTGAGAATATAATTCTGTTTTTGTTTATCAACTCTCGGCTCTGACTTGTTCTTTGGGCCACAGCCGGCGTCCGCTGGCGCGCCAGAAGGACCACTTCTAAATTGTCCACGCTTTCATGGTGCGGTTCGGGGGGCCGATACTTCGGCCCTTGGAATTAGCCCGGCGATCGCCTTCCTAATTAACGGGACCTGCGTGACAGCTGCCTCTGCTGTAATTTCGTGTGGTCGGCCCCTCATTCGTATTACGGACACTGAGCTTTCTTCTGCTGCCGACCTTTCGTCGCCCAACCTTGTGACAGCTGCGGATTTTCTCCGGCCTTCTGGACAACAGCGTGTCCTTACGATCAAGTCACGAGACATTCTAGATGGTGACGCTGTTGTTGTTCCTTGCCAGCGCTGCATTTTTCGAGCGATCACCATCACATCTTATTTGGTGCGGTTCTCCCGTGGTTATGCAAGCATCACCGCCTGCAACACGATGCGATAACCACTACTTTTGCCAGAGGGGACCACTGTTGCCAGCATTATCAAAGAAGCACCGGTTTTTGTCGTCACTGGTTCATCTGCTTCGTCATTCTCAAAGTGCATGCCAGCGGAAGATTCATCTCCTGCTCTCAAGGCCACTTTGTGTGAACATCTCAACCCAACGCAAACTGATGCCTTGCTAGCGTTATTAATGAAGCACAAAACTTTCTTTGACGTGTGTTCCGAAAGTCTGAGTCAAACAACAGTGGCCGCTCATCGTATCGACACCGACGGATCCCGTGTCATTCGCCGCTGTCCTTACCCTGTGTCAGCTTCTGAACACAAGCTTATAGAAGAACAAGTCAACGACATGCTCGCACGCAACGTCATCAGGCCTTCAAAAAGTGCATGGTGTTCTCCTGTTGTACTTGTCAAAAAAAAGATGGCTCAGTACGGTTTTGCATTGTTTACAGATCACTCAGCAAAATTACTCGTAAGGACGTCTACTCAATGCCTCGCATTGACGAAGCTCTTGATACTTTACAAGGTGCCGAGTACTTTTCAAGTCTCAACTTGCGCTCTGGTTATTGGCAGATTTGATGCACAAGTCTGATAAAGAGAAGACTATGTTTGCTACGCTAGATAGGCTCTTTGAATTCAATGTGATGTCTTTTGGCCTATGCAACACCCCAGCCACATTCGAACGAATGATATACACGGTATTGCAGGGATTAAAATGGAAGACCTGTTTTCGCTACCTGGACGACATTGTCATCTTTTCGTCCAGCTTCTCACAGTACCTGGAACGGCTAGACGAAGTCCTCACTTGTTTAGCTAAGGCCGTTCTCCAGCTCTACACTAAGGAGTGTCGGTTTGCCAGTCACTGCATCAAGGTGTTAGGTCACATCGTCAGTAAACATGGCGTTGAGCCCGATCCCGACAAGGTTGCTGCGGTACTGCACTTTCCTAGACCAACCACACCCAAAGACCTCCGCAGCTTCCTTGGCTTGGCATCGTATTTCCGCCACTTGGCGTCGTATTTCCGCTACTATTGCGGCTCCTCTGCACAATCTTCGTATCACGAGCGCACCCTTTGTCTGGTCGGATGACTGCGAAGCCGCTTTTCACACCCTCAAGCGATGCCTCACATCACGGCCGTTGCTTCGCCATTTCGACCCAGCAGCACCTACTATGCTACACACTGACGCAAGTGGACTTGGCATCGGTGCTGTCCTTCTTCAGCGGAACCACGCTCTCCAAGAACAAGTCGTGGCCTACGCGAGGCGTACTTTTCCACCTGCTGAGCGAAATTACAGCATCACTGAGCAAGAATGTCTCGTGAATGTGTGCTCCGTACAAAAGTTTCGCCCTTATTTATACGGCCAGCATTTCACAATAGTGACTGACCATCATGCTCTGTGTTGGTTATCGTTTCTCAAAAATTTTTCGGGACGCCTTGGCCGTTGGGTACTACGATTGCAAGAGTATGACTACAGCGTCACATATAGGTCGGGTCAACAGCACCAAGATGTTGACGCTTTGTCACGTTGCCCGCTTTCGCAAAGCGCCGAAGTGTCACCTTCCATCTGTTCGTCACCACCCACCAAAGTGACCAAACAGACGGCTGCTGGTTCGAAAGAGTTTGTGCCTCGGCAGACCTTCTTTCGTCCACAGATCTCGCCTCGCTCTAACATGTCAATGCCTACTGCCGTACAGTCATCGATCGGCTCACTGGCTTATCGTGTGCTCCAAACAGCCGCCTAAGACGACAACTTGCCCGTTTCAAGCTTTAAGATGGAACATTATGTCGGCAAATTTACCATCCTCTCGGTAACCAATGGGTTCCTGTCATTCCTCGCTCACTTCGTCTGGAAGTTTTACATGCGCTTTATGAGGATGTGACAGCTGGCCACTTAGCGTTCCACAAAATTTACAACTGCCTCAAGACTCGCTTCTTTTGGCCTGGCCTCTCCACTTGTGTCACCAAGTACGTTGCTTCCTGCGCGTCATGCCAACACCGAAAACGTACCACATCTCTTCCCGCGGGACCATTGCAACCACTGCCGTGCCCGCCCATTCCCTTTGAATTTGTGGGCATAGCCTTATACGGACATCTTTCGCTTACGCCAGCCGGTCACCGTTGGATTGTTACTTCCATTGACCACCTTACTCGTAGCTCTTCAGTCTAGTGCACGGTGTAAGAAAAATAATTTAGGTGTAGACACTCTCCGCCCGCCGCGAAGGAGAGCGCGTTCAGATAATGTTCGCCTTTAATACATGCGCCAACCGCACTTTCGGGGGGGTAGCTGTGACATGGGGGCTTAAGAAACATATTGCAACGAGGCGAACGCGCACTTTTTTCCTTTTTTTTTTTACCGTGCACGCTAGCAACTAGAGCAAGGAAGTCATACCACGTTTTCCGCGACCGTGCTCGCGACCGAAAAATGCGACATCTGGTAAATGCTAGAATTGGCTGCATGGCGTTAGAAAAAAAAAAGGATTATACTTCTCACGTGGGCAACTTCGTTACGGATGCTACACATGCAGCTCGTCTTCATAGAGCTTCCTAAAGTTAACTACAGGGGACTTTGGCGCTGGGATCGATCAGCGACCATGGGAATGATGGGTAGTACACAGATCTGGCTACTCTTCGTACTTGCGGGCGGTGAATTGTACTTTCGGCTTTGTTTATTGCTGGTTACGGTTTTGTTTTGAAGCAAAGAACAAATCCCATTGAACTTTGTGATTTGAATCAAAATGGCAAGCCTAAAAGAATAAGGTTGTGAAGCGCAAACACTGAACATTTGATCATTTATTTTTCGTGAAGAAAAAACAGCTCTAAGCCACACGAACACACACGGAGCCAGAAGCAGGCCAGAAGTACGAAAATTAGACAAATGTGTGTACTGCCCATCATTCTCATGCTCACTGAAGCGCCGTGCATTGCAGCTCCCATAACCACTAGCGCCAGAGTTCTCTCTAGTGTATATTAAGAAACTCTATGTTCTATAGTACATGCGCCGGCCGTGGTTGCGTGGGAGACGCTGCGACATGGGGGCCAAGAGAAGGAAAGAGGCGAACATTATGTGGACGTTCCGTCGGGCGGAGTGTCCACACCTAAATTATTTTTCTTACTCCGTGGTCTGGTGCTACCACTGAAGTCGTCGATTTTTTCCTATGCGCCATTATTTTACGACATATGTACGTGCAACCAGATCACAAAAACTGGGACACTATACTTCCTTTCGTCACGTTCGCATACTGCCATACAGCGTACAACGAATTTCAGCCCTTTTTTTCTCATGTATAGCCGTGTACCAACTTTTGTTCTGAACACCACCTTTTTGTCCACATCTTCCGTTCCATCTTTATCTCTCCCGGAAGAGTTCGCCGCTCGCGTCGCCCGCTGCCGTGAAATCACATGCGCCAACACTGCTACCATTCAGAACAAGAGAAAAATCGACATTGATGCAAAGCGCCGAGTTGTGTTCCGCCCAGGCGACGAAGTCCTTTTGTGGACACCTGTTCGTGCACCTGGGCTCTGCGAAAAATTCCTTCACCGATATATCGGTCCATGCACCGTCCTGGAACGAACATCTGAAGTCGACTATCACGTTGCTCCTGTCAACGCGGCTCCTGATCGCCGTCGGCGCTGCACCGAGATCGCCCACGTCTCTCGACTGAAACGATATATTCGGCGTCCTAACCCTTTTTTACTTGCTGCCCTCTTTCGCGAATGGGGAAAATAGTACAAACGCTGACTATTTATTCATCTTCATCTGTATGACAAAAACCATTGTAGTGATCATCATCGTAGGTCACGCGGGCTGGGTCTCTGGCTCGTGCGTCTGGATTAAAAAGGTAACCTGGTTACTGCCGTACCGAACGTAGTCTCATAATATATATATATATATATATATATATATATATATATATATATATATATATATACATACACACACATACATACATACACACACAATTATACATACATACATTGTGAGATGGAGTCAGGTACTATGCGCGAACCAGCCTCCGAACTTGCTGTAAAAGAGCACGATCCTGATCACGATGATTTATATGCGCAGGTGACGATGATGAACTACACAGTCAGCGCTCACACTACTTTCCCTCTTCAGGAAAGCGGTCTGCAAGACACCTGTTTAATAAGAGTACAAGAGCAGGATATAGGGCTTTAGGCGAGACACATCGTTGATCTTAGTCTCGCGACGACGGCAGTCAGACGCCAAACTAACAGGAGCAACGCGATAATTCACAGCCAATGTTCGTTCAAGCATGGTGTAAGGACCCAGGTATCTGTGAATGAATTTTTCACAGTGCCGGGGTGTATGAATAGGTGGCCAGAGGAGCTCTTCGTCGCCTGGGTAGAATGACACAACTTGACGTGTTGTATCACAATGAACTTTCTACTTTGCCTGAATGGTAGAGGTGTAGGCTCGAGCGATTGCACGGCAACGGGGTGACACAGGCAGCCAACTCTTCCGGAAGGGATGCAGATGGGACAGAGGGCATAGACAAGAAGCTGGTGTCGAGAACAAAAGACGGTGCACGGCCGTACACAAGAGAAAACGGGTGTAAATTGTGCATTGGGTGACAGTGTTGTAGGCAAACGTAACAAAAAGCAGTATTGTGTCCCAGTTCTTGGGATTGGGCTGGACATACAAAAAGATCATGTCTGACAAAGTTTCATGAAAGCGTTTGGTGACGCGTTTGTCTGCGAATGATATGCCAGGGTGGTTTTATGGACGATGTCAGAGACCTGTAAGACTACAGCTTGGACATGAGAAAGAAATGTCTTTATACGGTCACTCAGCGTCGTGGCACAAGATAACAGCACGCAGGACAAAGTCGGTCACTTTGGATGCAACACCAGAAGGAAGAGCTGCTGCCACAACATAGCGAGTAAGATACTTGTTCATGGCAGTAATGCTCCAGTGGTGGCCGGCGGGTGTGAGCGGAAGGGGTCTGTATAAGTCTATGCCGATGAACTTGAATGTAGCAGACAGGTAAGGTAAAGGTTGTAGAGAGCTGGCGAAAAGAAATGTAATATGTTCTTGGGGCTGACATGGCGAACAGGAAGCAACATACTTGGAAAGACTAGTGGAGAGGCCAGGCCAGAAGCCGTGAGTCTTGATGCGATCTTAGGTTTCTTGAAAAACCAAGTGGCCAGCCGTTGGCTCATTATGAAAGGCTTCTAAACTTGCAATCGAAGTGAGCAAAGTATGACCAGGACCAATCAGCTACCGAGAGGATGGTAAGTTAGCCGAAGTAGCACTTCATCGCGAAGCTTGAAACGCGCAAGTTATCGTCATAAGTAGAGGCCGTATTATAGGCAAATGCCTATTTTGTTCCTTGCGTTCCTATCCTGCTATTTTGATATATGAGCATGAATTAGAGGTTAAGAAGGGCTTTTATGGTGTTTTTATAGTGCCTATAAATGCCTATTTCGGGTGTTCGTGCCTAAATGTTTATAAATGCCTATAACTGCCCATTTTCCAAATCAGCGCCCATGTGAGCGCCATTCAAGGTCAAATTCTGTTGTCGAGCATAGTGTGAAATCGTTATTCAGGTAAAAAAGGCAACATTGATATTTCCAAACACTATAAGGTTCAACGAAGACAAAGCTGACATGCTGCAAGCGATTAAAGGAGGAGCATGAGGAGTGCAAAAAAACGCTATTTCTGTAGCCCTAAGGGGAAGCATGTCTCAGCGTCTGCAGGGGAAGGAGGATAGAGAAATAAAAAAAGTGTAAGAAAATAAAAGTGACGTCTATGGCCGAGGACGTGGCGACCGCCTTCTACAGACAGCTATCCAGTGCCCTAAACGAACTGAAGAACCACCCTGAAAGCTGGGTGTTGCTTTAGGAAAGGAAGAGCAGGTTTTTCTGGGCAGCTACAGGTAGCTGGAGAACAAATGAAAAACCATGGAGGGCCACTCATGGAATGCTATTGTCGATTCAGAGGTGGCAAAGGCCGCCAAATCGTACTCTACAGAGCAAAGCCAGAGACAGGTGCTGGCATGTTTACAATCAACGGTGTATTTAGCATACATTCACCATATGCTTGAATACGCTTGTTTCATATGAAATCCCTTGTCATATGTCTTTAAGTGACAAACATGAAAAAATGTGCAAAAGGGCTTCAAGGTTAGTCCTAAGCCATTACTAAAAAATGACAGCTGTAACAGTATCGTCCAATGCGAATAGCCTAATGAGTAAGCTTGCTTGTGTTCAGCTATTAACCGTGGCACGTACCCACTTCAGACATAATTCCTCATCGTCGTCAGCCGCTGCATGAACAATTGGCACAGAATTATTTGCAATAGTTTAGCGGATACCACGCTTCTCAGAAGAATGACAAAAAATAGCATAGGGAATGCAGGCCTACTACCCTAAAATTTTTATTATTGATGCCGTAGTGGGCACCAAGAAAGTGTGTTTGCAGCAGTTACCCAATGAGTGTTTAGAAAAAGGGTCTGAAATGCCGCTGTTCTAGCTTTCGCTGTGACTGTGCGGCACCTTCCGCTCAGGCTTGGCATTTTTTATACTTGGAATCAACGTACATAGGGAGCATGTTAATCAGCATCTTGTTGACACGCTCAGTCAGGCAAGTGGTCGGTGGATGGTACTCAGTGGCGTTATGAAACTGGGAAGCAGACCGGCGAAGCAACTCTTCCGCGACGTTGGCTACAAACTTCTGGCCATGGTCGCTGATGGCACGAGGGGATCCATGCCAAAGGCTGATGTAGCGTAGTAGGAAGACAGAAACATGATCGGCTGCGGTTTCAGCATACCGAGTGAGACATTCAACACAGACTATAATCCAGCGGTTCTCAGTGCTCGATCGTGGAAAAGGGTCCATCAAGTCAATATCGACGACCTCAAAGGGAACACGTCGAGGCCATATAGGATGGAGAAATTCTTGCGGCGCACTTGTTGGCCTTTTGTACCGTAAACAATGCTCACAACTGGCTACGTATTTAGCTGTAGCCTGACACATGCGGGACCAGTAGAAACATTTCGGTGTGCTGTGATAGGTCTTGGCAAGCCCCATATGCCCAGATGTTGGATCGTCATGCATAGCTTGCGGCATGTTGAGTCCCAAACATTTGGGGACAACCAAAAGTAAGTGGGCCCCCTTTGCAGCAAAAATTTCGCTTGTAAAGAATGTCATCCTGCATGACGAATAGGGACTGATGTGGCTTATTGACGGCAGATGAGAAAAAAGGAGCCAGACTACGGTCTTGATGTTGTGCTGTACGGAACGTTTGCAAATCTTGAAACCGTGAGTCAAGAGCGGCTTGACAGTCGTCTAAATTGTCGGCGTCGTATTCAGTCATGGGAAGGGGAAGTCGCGATAGGCAGTCAGCGTCCGCGTGAAGGGGGCCACTCTTGAAGCACACATCAGTCATATTCTTGCAAACGGAGCGCCCATCATGCAACTCGACCGGTTGGATCTCGTAGACCAGTGAGCCAGCAAAGTGAGTGGTCGTCTGTGACGATGGAGAATCTGCAGCCATAGATGTACGGGCGAAACTTGTGTACGGTGAAGATAGCTGCCGGACATTCTTGCTCTGTAACAGTGTAATTGCGCTCAGCTTTACTCAAAGAACGACTCGCATGGGCAATTACATGTTTGCCGGCTCCGTGATGCTGAACTAATCTGCGCCAATACCGATTACACTGGCATCACTGTGCACTTCAGTTGGGGCTCATGCATTGAAATGATGAAGAATAGGCCCAGAAGTGAGTAGAAGCTTCAGCTGAGGAAATGATGACTCTCACTCATTCGTCCACTTGAAGGCTGCATCATTGTTGAGAAGATCAGTAAGAGACTCAGCAAGATCGGCGAAGCTAGGAACAAAACGCCAGAAGTACGAACACAGGTCTAGGAAACTTCGAAGTTCTCATAGCGAGCGTGGTTGAGGGAAAGTCCTGACAGCGGTGATTTTGTGGGGATCAGGCCGAACCCCGTGTTTGTCTATGAGATAGCCAAGAATTAGAGTTTCACGATCACTAAAATGGCACTTTTTAGAATTCAAAGTAAGGGCTGCTTTCTCAAGGCACGTGAGAACAACACCAAGTCAACGATTGTGTTCTTCAAACGTGCGGCCAAAAATTACGTCATCAAGATAGTTAAAACGAATACCCAGTTTAAGCCACGAAGAACTGTGTCTATAAAGTGCTCACACGTGGCTGGAGCATTACATAGACCAAACAGCAGGATGTTAAATTCAAATAAACCATCTGTAGTTATAAACGCTGTTTTTTCCTTTATCGGCAGAGTGCATGGGTATTCGCCATTATCCAAATCTTAAGTCTACAAAATAAATGTATGTAGAACAGTGCAAGCAATCGATAACGTCGTCGATGCAGGGATACGGATGTACATTTTTTTTTTTGTGACAGAGTTGAGCCCCCAGTAATCTACACACTATCTTCAGGAACCATCCATCTTCTTTACAAGTATAACCAGTGCTGCCCAGGGGCGAAACTCCTGCATAGCTCTCTTGGACAGCATTTCTTCCACCTGGACAGCATTTCTTCCACCTGACCCGCTCAGCGATAACTTTACGCTCAGACGTTGATAATCTGTATGGTCTCTGGCGAATGGGGTGGGCGGAACGAGTATCAATCGCACGACGAGTCTGTGAAGGTGGTGCAGAAATTCTGTGACTGTTCAGTGCGAAATCAAAAACGGATGCATGGTTGGAGAGGTTTCGAACTAACATTTTTCCCTTCTCTGGCGATAGCGACTTATTTACCATACCCATGAGTATGTTATTACTAGGACAAGCCGCATCAGATCCATTTGCTTTTTTCCTCTCGTTGCTAATGACAGCAATGTTAGTATATCTCCTGGGGTTGAGTTCAAACACAGCCAGCTTACTTCTGCTACAGTTCCTAATGCTGACAAGCTCTTCGGGAGCCCTAGACATATTAGTAGGCAGCTGTTGCCTGCAGCTTCCAGAATTCTCTTATTTGCTGG
Source organism: Rhipicephalus microplus (assembly GCF_013339725.1). Lineage (NCBI taxonomy): Eukaryota > Metazoa > Arthropoda > Arachnida > Ixodida > Ixodidae > Rhipicephalus > Rhipicephalus microplus. The sequence continues at coordinate 28,783,831 of NC_051175.1, read as the reverse complement.
GGATAATCAGCGAAGCACCTTCAGTATATGATTTCTACATAGCGATCGTGTTCCAGTCACGAATTTGAAGAGTTGAGTTGCTGCTACTATTCTAGTTCAATGTTTCTTCACCTGTGGAGACCAGGAAAGATTTCAGTCGATGACGATTCTCACAAATCTTTGAGACATTTATAGGTCAGCGGCCGTCCACTTAACATTTTTCCTAAACTAACATTTTTCCCTTCTCTGGCGATAGCATACATATGGCGATACTGCTACTATTCTAGTTCAATGTTTCTTCACCTGTGAAGACCAGGAAAGATTTCAGTCGATGACGATTCTCACAAATCTTTGAGACATTCATAGGTCAGCGGCCGTCCACCTAACATTTTTCCTAAACTAACATTTTTCCCTTCTCTGGCGATAGCGACTTATTTACTATACCCATGAGTATGTTATCACTAGGACAAGCCACATCAGATCCATTTGCTTTTTTCCTCTCGTCGCTAATGACAGCAATGTTAACATATCTCCTGGGGTTGAGTTCAAACACAGACATCTTACTTCTGCTACAGTTCCTAATGCTGACAAGCTCTTCGGAAGCCCTAGACATATTAGTAGGCAGCTGTTGCGTGTGGCTTCCAGAATTCTCTTATTTGCTGGGGATAATCAGCAAAGCATCTTCAGTATACGATTTCTACATACCGATCGTGTTCCAGTCACGAATTTGAAGAGTTGAGTTGCTGCTACTATTCTAGTTCAATGTTTCTTCACCTGTGGAGACCAGGAAAGATTTCAGTCGATGACGATTCTCACAAATCTTTGAGACATTTATAGGTCAGCGGCCGTCCACTTAACATTTTTCCTAAACTAACATTTTTCCCTTCTCTGGCGATAGCATACATATGGCGATACTGCTACTATTCTAGTTTAATGTTTCTTCACCTGTGGAGACCAGGAAAGATTTCAGTCGATGACGATTCCCACAAATCTTTGAGACATTCATAGGTCAGCGGCCGTCCACCTAACATTTTTCCTAAATTAACATTTTTCCCTTCTCTGGCGATAGCGACTTATTTACCATACCCATGAGTATGTTATTACTAGGACAAGCCGCATCAGATCCATTTGCTTTTTTCCTCTCGTTGCTAATGACAGCAATGTTAATATATCTCCTGGGGTTGAGTTCAAACACAGACATCTTACTTCTGCTACAGTTCCTAATGCTGACAAGCTCTTCGGAAGCCCTAGACATATTAGTAGGCAGCTGTTGCGTGTGGCTTCCAGAATTCTCTTATTTGCTGGGGATAATCAGCAAAGCATCTTCAGTATATGATTTCTACATACCGATCGTGTTCCAGTCACGAATTTGAAGAGTTGAGTTGCTGCTACTATTCTAGTTCAATGTTTCTTCACCTGTGGAGACCAGGAAAGATTTCAGTCGATGACGATTCCCACAAATCTTTGAGACATTCATAGGTCAGCGGCCGTCCACCGAGGAGGAGTGGATACTAGCTCATTTTTTTCTCTCGTGAAAGCAGTGGCTGTACTCTTTCCTAAAGAAAGTGGCATGCCTCAGGGCGCTAAATACGTGGAGAGATATTCTGTAAAGGTTTTTGAAGTCGCTGTTTGGTTATGTAAAGTCAACTTGAAGCACTCCAGATACAGATGTCAGTAACGTAAATCGTGATTTGTACTCCTCGAAGCATTTTTTTTATTATGCGTATCAGGGTAGTGATAAAAAGGAGTGGGCTGAGCATGGCACCAAGGGTACACCCTTCTCTACTGCAAGTTCACGATGTATTCATTTGTGATGCTACGTTTCCGCATCGATCCCACATTATGACAAAATCTTTTTGGGTCCCATGCATTAAAAAGCTTGCACCTGTTTTGCTGTCTGCATGTAAATAATGCCATACCAACCGGTCCGTCACTCTGGTGAACTAATTGTAATGCTGAAGCAATGTTGGGGACTGGGCAGTCTGGTCTGTATTGCATTTAATGCCACGCAAGCAAAACATAAATATATAATGCCTGTCTTGTAAAAGTGCTCTTTTGATTGTGCTACAATATAATGTGGACCATGCAGGTTCTTTTACCTCGGACAAAAAGGGCAGTGTGGATAGCCATGTGTTGAATTGTTTAGAACGTGTTGGAACCATTGTAGTGAAAATAGAGATAGGCACAAAAGTGAACCATGGGCATTATTTCTGCTTTCATTGTCAAAGTAAACCTGCCGAGAGAAAGGAGAGAAAAAAAAAGATGTTTCAGCTCTGATAGGGTAGCTGAGGCATTTTTTTTTTTGGCACATTTCTGGCTGGTGTCAATTTCTTTACCTTTGACTATGAGCAATATCGACAAGATGTGATTTTGTCCTACATTTGACTTCTTGCATTCTTTGTGTCCGTTTTATGTATGGTAAGGTGAATTCTCCAATATCGGCTATCCGACCCACTAAATAGTCCAATAGAGATAGCTGTTTAAAAATGTGGTTTGTATATTGCAATGCTCTCATTTTGGTGCATCATTGGCAGCTCTGCAGGCAGCATGTGAGCCTCAGTACAAGTTTAGTGGATGACAAGACAGAGGAACATTAGGCAGTAGCCCTCTATGCACGCGGCTTTGTCACTGGATACAGACGACTTCGAGGGTGTCCACAGCACCAGCAGCAGAACGCCCCTCCTACGAACCAGAGCTCAGAGTGATCAGGTAAGGACATTGGACCAGCATTTTAGGTATTCAGAATGTTGGACCACAACTGGATTGAAAACTCACAGCAAGAAGAAAAAACAGATATTTCTCTTGACATCTCTCTGTGAGTTCATGTTTGTATGGCTTTTCCTTTCAACATGTGACCGATCTATTATATATGTAACAATCTTGCCCTTCTGCAGGCTCAGCCGGAATGCCCGACGGCCTTTTAGACTCTTCTAAGTTAGATTACATCCACAACATGAAGACAGGACTTCATTTCTGGAGCTAATGCGGCCACCAGCTATAACGCTTGAGTCTTTGATGGCACATGTATAAATGCTGACATGCTTTATCACTTATTAGATTGTCCAACAAATAATGGCTACAATGTGCCATTACCATTTCATTTGGAGTTTTATTTTTACTGGCTGTTATTGCTTTTCTCACTGTCAGAAGCACGTGACTATATTTTCTAAGTGAGTGTGTGAGGCGCTATAAGTGGCTATATTTGTTAGAGTCTAAGTTAGAGCTGCCCGGTCCATCAGAACGGCATATAGAGAATTCGTTTCACTCAATTTGTGTTTGCTTCTCCACAAGTTAAACAAATATTTGGGGGGAACATTGCAGGTCATTTGTAACAAATATGGCATAAATACTTTTATTTTTAGCCTAAAAATATTTGCCTTGTATGGTACGCAGAAAAGAAAAAATTTCAACTGTTATTTGAAAAACGAGCGTGTACCTTAGCCAGGCATTTGAGAAGATAAGTCCCTTTTTAAGAAGTAATGCCTCCTATTTCAATTATTGGGAATCACCGACTCACCCAATCAGCTATTTTGATAAGAATGGTTGTTTTGTTATTGCAGAATAATCCCTTGATCTTGCAAACATGCACTGGTTCAAACCAGCCCCGAATCTGCATTCTTTTTTTGTTTTTTTGCTAGACCATACCTTTTTCTTTTTGCCTTACTGGAACAAAAATAAGTAGCAAGCATTGTGGATTAGATTCTACAACTAGTTTTTTTTTTTAACGCTGATTGCAGCAGATCGTTTAAATGTGCTGTCCTAGAAGTTGCCGGCTACGTAGCATCAGTGTGCAAAGTTGATGACAGTATGCTTCAAGTAACTTTGCAGAAACTAACTGAAAAAGGCAATTGTTCTGTTTTCCTTTTTGCACTGTTTGCAGTCAATTCATTGAAGCATGTGGCCAATGCCTTTAGGAAGTTGTTCTTCGATTATCGATATTATGTTACAGCATGCTGTGATAATTTGAGACTCCTTCACAAGAATAAACATAGGAAATTTTGAAAGGATACAGACAAAGGTGCTAAGATTCGTTTATACGTAACTAATGTGGATGCAGCTCTATACACAAGTTGATTAAAAAAAAAAGGTATTTTGCCACCATTTGCTGAAAGAAACCGTGTTTGCGGACTGAAGGTCTTCTATCTGCTGGTAAAAAGGCGATTACAAAACCTACATATCGCATATGTTGATTTTATCTACAGTGTACACGACTAGAATCTGACATTCGCAAACAATTATGCTTTTGATGCAAAGAGTCCATTTCTTCTGAGAAAAACTTTTCCAGATGGTTAAATTTTTTATTGCATTTTTTAAATGTACAAATTGTGTAAAGTCAGGGAAACATTATTAAAAAGGAACAGTTTTTGGCGTCAGTATGACAGAGAATGGCAAGACATTTACTACTATTAGTGAGAACAGAAAATGGTGTTTGCTAAGGTACGTTGCCGGGCTAGTTGGTTGAGATTCATCATTTTCACTGGTATAGCGCACCACGACAAGGACACACACAAAGGAGAGATGCACACACACACAGCGCTATGTGTGTGTGCATCTCTCCTTTGTGTGCTATGTGTGTGTGCATCTCTCCTTTGTGTGTGTCCTTGTCGTGGTGCGCTATACCAGTGAAAATGAAGAAAATGGTGCCAAGGAAAAAAAAATAGAGATGTTTTAATAATCATGATATAAGTGAAAAGAGAGTAAAGCAGACAAAAAGGTAACCTTCTGCAGCCTTGGAATAGCATTTCAGAGCATGGTGGTTCTTGAAACACTGGTATAGGTCGTCGTCTGCGCAAATAACACGCATCTCCGTTCTCTTCTGTGAGCAACAAGTTGTGCTGGCGGACATTTCTGCATTGGTCAAAGTTGGTAATATCAAAAAGAATGAGAATGCTTCATGAGTGTTGGCGATAAACAAGCAGCATAAAAATGGAAACAAAGAAACTTCTACTGTACGTGCTAGAGTGTGCCGATGAAGGTAAGAATCTAGTTTCGCACGCCTGTGTTGTTATCATGCGGTGAAACTGAGACCACAAATAAGAGTTGCTTAGCAGCTGTTTTGCAGACCATGCTAGAAATCAGTTCTATATCTCTGAAAGAAGGTGTCATAGTCATTTTCAATGCATCTTGTATATTCTAAAGGTGGCAGCACCTCCTACGAAACGTGCATCGTCATTATGGTGCGAAATTTCAGGCGAAGGGTTGAAAATGTACCCGTACTGCAAAGATACTGTGGGACAGAAAACCTTTCCTGTACAAGTAACTGAAAAACACTCAAAGTGTCGAATAGTCTTTCTTTCCTTGTACAATAAACAATTGGAATAACCTGTGTGTTGAAGCTGTAACCAAGAAAATATCTTTGGTGTCTTTTGAAGTGTTCTCTAACCTGTTCTGACTGTCTTGTTATCTTGCCCAAACGTATCATTTTCATGTTTGCGTACTACACAAAGTTAGACGGCAGTATTTATGAATAAACAAGTGCACACCTTCAGTTAGATGAGGTTCCATCTTGAGTGCAATGTTTCAGACCAGCTGCTTTATGGACATGGCCGAGCAGCAGCCCAACATAGCAATGGCCAACAAGAAGGCCCCCCCAAACGTGCGGCGTGTGGACTGGCTGCACTTTGTGCGCACGCTGCACCTGGAGCTCTTCCTATTTGTGTATGCCGTTTCGTACTCCATGCGGCTCGTAATGACCCAGGACCTGCTGCTCACCAAGGCCTGCTGGCAGCGGCATGCCATCAATGCCAGTGCATGTCGCAACCTCTCCTGGAATGTTACCATCAAGGACGACGTCACAAGGTGCATTTCCTGTTAAAGTCTAGCAAGTTTCACTGTATATCTTCGCATGGCCTTGAAGTGAAGAATGGATACCCCATGGCAAGCTGCATGAAATTTAGGTTACGCCTGTGCACAAGTGAACATGTTCATTGGCTCGACTTCTCCTCATACCTTTCCTCTGAGTCGTGCATCTGCTTGCACATGTGAGTGCAAGTGTCTGCACACAGGGCCTCGCGTTTATCCTGTTGACTTCGAAAACTGACAAAATGGTAGTAGTAAGTGCATGCAGTATAGGCTAGTCATATCATTTGGTTGGCAAACTCTACTTGGGCTGGGAGAGTAAACAAGCATAACTGAGTAAACAAGCTTTTGCTTAGCACGGTTGATAGTTGGGCGAGGTGGTCCAAATTAATTTCTTGAGAATGCACTGAAAGTCTGTCTCAAAAGAGAGGCAAAAAACACTGAGTGTATGCTAGTAATATTTTATTCATAATGCATATTTCTAGAATGCAATCTCAGTAGTCCCCATAATGACCATTGTAGTCCCCATAAGGCCCTGCTCATCATCATTGACTCCGTAGATATGCTGTGATTTCTTTCCTCTTCGGCGGCGCCCCAGCCACGTGCTCTCTCCCCACCCTTAAATTTTTTGTTTTTGCTTCAGTAGCCTTCACTGGCTCGGTCACATATTCAAAAAGACACTTCTTAAAGTTGGGATGCGTATTGACGCTGACACAATGCTTTTGTGCACTGCCACCTTTTGTATACCAGCTTGCGCGCTGTGTAGCCTCACACTCATGGATGGATGGAAGCAAGAACGAACGAACGGACGGAAGTGCGGATGGTCTCTTCGCCCCACACATCATCATTCACTATGTGGATATTCTGCGATTTTTTTCATGCTCCTTTAAGACAGGTGGTTCCTTTCTGTTTGAGCATTCGACGGAAGTTCTAACACGCTGGGGATGTTATCTTATGCCCCTTCCAATTGATGGGGAGATGAGCCAGCTCATTTGATCTGAGCTTCAGCTGGGCTCGGGCACTTTTACCTGCTCGAGATAGTTACGGTACGCAGGGGCATGTTATCAATTTAGACTTGTTACAGAACATGGTGGCGACAGCGAAAACCCGCCGAGAGTGTCCATATAATTGCTAACGCAATAGTAAAGCAGTTTTTTACCGCTAAATAGATGTTTTAGAAGAAGATGTAGTAATAAACGTATGCAGGCGAGCACTGCCAGAAAAAGAAGAGGAAGTTGAAACCGTGAACAGCATTCGGTCTGGTTTCTTTGCTGATTGATAGTTTTCCTTTGCAGGTGTTTTGGGTTAGCTCTGCCTGCTGTCCCCCTTTGGTTTGATTTGTGCGTTTATTTTTTGAACTTTGTTCTGACCCTCCATATAACAAAATCTTCTTCGCAAAGAATTTTTTCGGCAATGTATTCATGTTTAACTGTGTACCTCTTTTTATGTTCAACAGAAATTCATACGCCAAGAGAAGGGGAGGTGTCGATACTCATTTCGATGAGTGAATAATGACTTTTTAAGGTCAAGTTATTGCTCGCATTCTAAATCTGTCACGAATTATGTGAGCAGTTGGTGGAATAATTGAGATAATCAGACCACTTAGAGTGGTTTCCGCCAGAGCATCCATCACTTCATTCGTTTTATCCCTTTGCAACTCGGTACACTCACATTAATCTGATTAAAGTTACGTGGGTAGGGAACAGAAATTGAAAAAGTTTGTAATAATTTAGAATAATTATAATACTATCTGGGGGTTTTACGTCCCAAAGCCCTGTGATTCGCTATTTTAGCGAGTGTCGAACACACAGATAAAGTATCTGTGACTGTGGCCACACTTGAGTTTGATTGGCTCAGCTTTCCTAATGCTATTCCGCCAAAGATACTGGTAAGAAATTTGGAAGTGTTAATCAGAATAAACAATTGAAAGTTTTAGAAAAAAATACCGAATTTTCCTTCAGAATTTGAGACATCTGTAGCTATGATATTTGTTATATTTATCCACTCTAAATGCTTCTGCAGAAACTAGTGTAATATATGGTAAGGCGAAATTTCTGCATGGTTTGGATATATATCCTGAAAAACATTCCTAAAGTTCTGTCTTTCGTTGCTGATGAAAGGAACTTCACTCACTTTAACATGTAATGCTTCAGCAAGTGATTCTTCATAGTCCACCCACGCTGTATGAAACCGTGGTCAATAAGATGCAAAAAACAACTCTGGTGGACATACACTTGAAGGTAATTTGGATTTTTAGAGAATTCTTATAGATCATTAGGAGTGATTGTACAGTTATTATCCCAGATCTGCACGAAAGAGAAGACGATCTCGCTTCTTAGTAGAGGACATTATTGGCTCTAAATTTTGGTATTCCTAGGAATAAGTTTAGGGCCTCCTTTTGCAGGAGTAGAAGAAGACGCAATTTATAACCGGGTGCACCACATCATTATATGCATCCAAATGCTCATACGGGGCTGTGTCAAAGGAAGTGGTTATCATAAAATATTCCCAGATATTTTACCAAATCTAACTGTGGCATGTTCTCCAGGCCGCTAGTTATTCTGATGGTAACTGACTTGACCAAAGGCACAACTATATTTGGGCTCTCTGAAACATTAAGACAAAGATGGATAGATTGCAACAAATTTTTATTAGCTCATTTATACAATTGTAAGTGAATATATAGCGAATGTATGTCACTGTCTGAAGCCAAAAAAATGCTATATTATCTTCATATACATATGTGTATACTTCGTCATGACTAGGAATTGTTCTAACAATACATTAATTAGAAGCGAGGGCACTGCTCCCTCAGGAACTCCTCGTAACCTGGAATTGTATATTTAAAGAGTGACACTTTATTAAAGAATAAAACTTTCTGCTCAGTTGAAAACTCCCTAAACAACCTCACCACATATTTAGAGGTATTATAAAATTTCAAATAATCTAAAATTATTCTATGTTCTACTCTGTCGTAAGCTTTTGACTGAGGAGACTATTGTGCTTTCTTTCTCTTCTTTTTTTTCGCTCGCGCGGGTAGAGAGTATGCAGTGTGCGGAAGCACAGGGACCGGAGAGCATCAACAGGCTGGCACAGGCACGCTTCATTGCAGATTTGATTACGACATAGTCTGAGGTGCTGTTGCATGGTTAATTTCAATCGCTGTGTGACTAATCTCCGAACCAAACTCGATCCGCACCGGCCCTGATTACGATCAAAAATGTTCATGCAACACCGAGAACATGGTGCGGTGTAAAAGCAAGCCTGACTGCGTGTGTAAGTTCGAGCCACAGCCGCTTCGACGGCCCCAAGCTGAAAGAAGCAGCCACATTTCGACAAGCACCAAATGAAACAATACATATTTTTATTCATTTTTATTTTTAGTAGTCTCATTCCTAGCATCCTCAAAGTTATGCTGTTTTACTTTGATGTAATGCAAGGAGCAAATGAGAATCACTGAAGTAGCGCACACACAAAAAAATTGCTTATTATACAACCACAATGTGCTGTTTGTACTCAAGCATAATGCTTGACACTCGGTGACGGTGCGCTTGGTGAACACGAAACCCTGAAAGCAGCATGCTTCTCTAATATCCCCACCGATATGGCAGCGCAGAAACTAAAAACAAACAAAAACAAACACGCTCATTTTGATACACCGAGGGTGCATCTATTTGCCCCGCTGCGGTGGTCTAGTAGCTATGGTTACTAGGCTGCTAACCCGCAAGTTGCGGGATCGAATCTTGGCTGAGACGGCTGAATTTTCGATGGAAGCGAAAATGCTGCAGGCCCGTTTGCTCAGATTTGGGTGCACGTTAAAGAACCCTAGGTAGCCGAAATTTCATGAGGCCTCCACTACAGTGTCTCTTATAATCATATGGTGGTTTTAGGACGTTAAACCTTATATATAAATCAATCAAAGCAAGGTTGCGTCTATGACACTCAGACATTTTGTGTGGAATGCTGCGAGCTGTCTGGTACGGTATGTTTAGAAAAACTATCAGTTCATTGCCAGTCATTGCCGTCGGGATAATGCCGACATACCGCGCTCTCTTATCTGCGCACTGAGGTGAAGCGACAGTCTCAAGGTGTGTGCGCCGTTTCTTTTGATTATATTTCTTTAGTGCTACACCACTGCATACATCATAGCGGCAACTTTCAATTCTTTAAAAGGGCCACTCACTAGGCCCCATAACGAAATTGTAGTTAGACTGTGAAAGTTGTGTGTGTCCGATAAGGAGCATTACACCAGAAAAATTTTTCGATCAGTTCATTACGAGCTGAGAAAACTGTTTTTTTTTTTTCTTCTAAGCGGCGCGGAATGAGGATTAGAGAAGGCGAGCTCGAAACCCATGCCGCTCCCCCGAGTAGCCTTCATAAGCCAAATCTCTTCCCTACTCTATCCAGCATTCGACCAAGAGGTCGCTTGCACACGACGTGCCCGAACTAGCCCAGCTCTCGAGCAAGAGAGTGGCGTTGTTTTGTTGACCAGTGTTATTTTGGGGTCTGCTGCCTGTGTCTGCGGGATGGTTCAAAAATGCTGGCTTAGACGCGGTAGAATAGATAAGCACAACGAGTGCGCGAACGCGTAGCAGTGTTACATTCGCTTCCACGGCTGTCCTCTGCTCGATGCGCTGAGCGCAGGGACAGGATCGCATGCGAAACGCCTGAGCATCAGCCCCGCATCTCATTTCAGTTCACGGGAATAAACTGAGGAAAAGACGCGCACATTCCCTTATTGTGTCTCATTGTTTATCTCAAGTTTTATAAATCTCTTCAAGCAGCCGATCACATAAACTACACATGTCGTGTTAAATAATTTTTGCCGTGCCACTTGCCACTGTTGGCAACATCAGAGCACAGTCGTCTATCTAGAGGACCAACGGCAATGCACTGCCAGGTACGTAGGGCAATTTATACGTGCACGTCATGCGCTCATCTTCTGGCCACGGTGCGCCAGTGAAAGGAAGGGGGAGCAGCGTTCATCTTAAAATTTGACCCATTTCCACGGCGCGTAGCGTTGCAAGCTTTAATATATGTGTTTGTGAACGCCCTATCTACGCATTGCGCTTGTCAGCTCAAAATCGTCAAATGTAGTGAGTGGCCCTTTAAGGTTGATACGCTACGTGGTGTTCGTTCACGCAAAATAAACCGCTGGTGTCGAGAAAAGCTGCATATGAGGGCACCAGAAACAACTACTGAGAAAAAGTTAACTCTAAGGTTGTCTCCATGTCTGCAAACGAATGTGTACATAAATTTTTAAGCATGTGCACGATGCACTTTGCAGGCAGCAGTTTCGGATGTGATTCACGGAAGGAAGCTTCACGAGAAACATAACTAAAGTGATAAACAGTAGCTTCTGATGTTTGCCGCTACTCGTAATCACCCCATATCGCATGGTGGAGCAGGCTTTACAAGATAACATCATTTTTGCTCTATGTGGATCTCTCTTACATCGAAGGAAGAGACTGTCACATGAAGTCGAGTTTTTGGCTCATGGCAACAAAAAACACGGACGACGAGGCAAGGCAAGCTGGTGCAATAAGCCGCATGCCTGCACTACCACGCTCTCAAGTTACAAAAATGGTGGCGCTACCTAGCTGAACAAATCCTGTGAACGCCCCATTCTACACGCAGTAAATTGCATAAATGGCCATCGGCATTTTTCCTAAAAGTAGTTGGTATAAACATCATGCAGTCTTTCGTTGTTTCGTAATGCGTGAACATGCTTGTTTATGATTTTCACTGCCATAACTTGAGTGTTTAAACAGTCTAAATTTACCATTTCTTTAAATTATTGTGACGGCAACATTGACAACGTTCGAAGATGTCAGTGCTTTGGTGGTTATAGCTTTCCCGGCCCAGCTTTTCCTCTATAGTCAGTATATTAACTCTGTGGCACCCCCTATGCAATCTGTCGAGTCGTCACAAAGATGGCTGCGAGTGCGTATTGCATCTTTTTGGCATATGCTAACCCAAACCCAGTCTAAAACCTCCCAGAGAGCTTCTAGGATTAAATTGTCCGGGAAGTGTTTGGCGACCGACAGAAGTGGAAAATCGAAGAGCCCCGCTGTGTATGCTCGTTTCGTGTCTGCTTTCTGCTGCTTGAGGTGCACGCTGCCAGTTTCGAGCTGCATGCCGTTCTTCGCGTGACATTGCTATTTGTAGCTGTAGCATTCATCCCTTCACGGCTCAGCTTCCTCCGTGAAGACAAGTTTCATTTTCGTTTTATACATAGTGATTCCTAAAAAGAGGGATTGGCCTAGTTTTTCTCTCTCGTCCTTCCCAACTTTTTCCACAGTGGAGGGGAGTAATTGTGGCCCTTTGTCACAACTTTATCCGTTTTATCATCGTTGCACTATGCAAGCGATGCGCCATTCGCGCGCAGCTAACGACTGATCAAGGCTTCCCGCACTTGCGCACATGTCATAGTGGTGCATAGTGGGCAATGCGAGGCACACCCTTCCCCAAACGTTAAAAAAGAGCGAGATGCCTCTTTATTCAGCAGGCAACACTGCCTATATTGGTATCTCGTGCTCTATGAAACGGCAGGGAAATGGAAATGTGAACCTCTTGGTCGAAACTGCATCACCGCAGGGCCTAGGCACCATTTCATAGTGCAAAAGACCAATTAACAATCTCAGGGGTGCACTTGGATGCATAATGTTGCTCATGGGCAGGATTTCGTCACTGCACCGACAAGGAGGATTGGTCAATTGCAGGAAAAAAGTGTGGGAATTGTTTTTCAAAATGGAGGGTCTGCGCGGTGCACACTGTTGCGATATTCATGAAATATGATCGCCACAGTCTACTGTGGCAATTAACGGGCTTATTTGGAGGGTGTAAAGAAAGTCACGGCCTCTTTACTGGCCCTTTAAATAAAAAAAAAATAACAAAACAGGAAACATGGCTGATGTTTTCATCATAAGAACTGGTATAAAAAAAAAAGTGAAATACGTCTTCACAGATGAAATACTTATTGTTTAGTGGTACATGGAAGCTTGCACAAAGTCTGTTGATGTTTCAAAGCTTTAGCACCGTTTGACGAAAATATACCCACGCTGACGCCTAGTGGCACATCTCCATGGCAGCGACTAATGCCCATGATCATCATTTAACCTTTGAGGAAGCTGAAATTGGCAGCATATCGACGCAGTGTATTGTGTGTGCAACCCGAGCTAAGATGTCACCAACAAGCACATAATTAACACTTGTACTCTATATACGGATCTTCAAAGCATCGTATCAGGGCTGAGCAAAGATACTTTGAAATGTTAGCACAGTACAATAAAAGATATTCAGGCAAGAAGTATTGGAGATACAGATACAAGATACTAATGAAACAATTGTGTCCGATACGATACTTGCTCATTGTATCTTAAGATACTTTGATACATTTGAAAATTCGTTGTAAACTTGTATAATCGAATAGCCAACACCCATGCACAAAAATGTCTCCTGGAAAATTTCTCAAGTGTGACCAGCTTCATTTCTTTTTAATGAAATAGCTGTTAGTACTCCAAGGTTTTGTCATGCTTTCTCAAAATACATCAGTCTACTTCCGAAAGAACTTAAGGTTTGTTTTAGCCTCTTAAGAGGGCAGCTTTTTATACAGTTTGCTGGCTGTCGTTCTTGGTTGCTATTTTGTTATTGATGGGATTCGCTGATACATTTGCTGACCAGCTACCAAGGTGCCAACTAGCTGCATGAGCTTCTAAAGAATCCTTCGGATGAAGACGCAAATACCAGTGTCCAAAAAGGCTGTTTATGCAGTACTGAATCACCGTTGTACAGCAGCGACAATATTAGTACAGCGGTGGCCAAAGATGAAAATGAGGAGTAAATGTGAAGCGCTCGCTCATGAGACTCGTCAGCCATATTGTGCGGCTGACGATCCGCTGTGTAAATAAATCCGCGTCTCGTATCTGCCATAATATTTTCCCCACTGCTAGCATTTGTTGTCTATGCAATCAATTTTAGAGGCGAAGCTTCTTGGAGGGGCTCTGCAACACTTTTTGAGCACAGTCAGAAAATGCTGCCGATCAGTAGTAGAGGCTCCCGAAAACGCTTCAGCCAAATGCTATAGCGCAGCACGCTGCCTGAAATTCACAATAAATTATCAACGCCAGCTAAAGATGGCTTTCTCCTCCCCCGACAAATGATGGGAGACGCTCAAAAATCACTTGTGAAAAGCCCATTTATCAGCCATTGGTTGATTTCAAGATGGCGCTCTCGGTCGTAACAAAAATTGCCGTGGGAGGCCGTTACCTCTCTATGCATGTGCGCGTGCAATTGCACTGAAAAAGTCACATATCCGAAGAAAAAAAAGGAAAGAAGTGCTCAAGGTCATAAGGTGCGACGTGACTTTTTTTTTTCCCCTCCCATCCCTTCATGCTTAGCTTCCAGCGTTTTCGTTGGGACGTGAGAAGAGAGAATTCGATTGCAGCGTGTGACTAAATCATTGTAACTCCGCTCATACTGTGTGATTCTTAAAATTTTAGTCGGCTATTGAACTTGTGAGGCAATAAGCTCTTCCAGTGAATTAATTCCATAGTTACTCAAAAAGTGTTTTAGGGCCCCTTTAGGGCGTGTTTGGTCGTTCCTGATGTATGTAGTACATAGCCACCTCGCTCCAGGATTCACCGTTAGATTATTGTTGTTGGTGGAATAAACTAATGCAGGTGGTATAAGCAGATGCGAGATGGCGGTACTTGGAGTGTTCACTAGATGGACGGACGGACGGACGCATGGACAGACTAGCCAAGCAGACGGATGGATGCACAGACGGGCGCACGAACCGACGGACGGAGGCATAGATGAATGCACGAACAAACACAGGGGCAGGAAGGATGCACAGAAGGTCAGACGGATGCACTACGGACAGTCGCACGTATGGACGAAAGCACGGACGGACTGACGGGCACTTCGCCCCATTCATCATCATTCAGTCCGTGGATATGCTGTGATTTTTCCTCAGTGAGAGAACATCTGCACCTTAGAAGCAGGGAAATGATTTAAACTCCAACCAAAAGTAGGCGAAGGAACCATGTATTTCGGAACCGACTTGGTTCCTTCCTCAGGGGGGGGGGACTGGGACTACGTAGCAGCGGCGTCTTCAAAGCACTCTCGGGGCGGTTAATGACCTCTCTTTCTCCTGTTTTGCCGTAGAGCGCAGTCCGTGTGTATACACCGGGGGAAGGGTATACACGCGGACTGCGATTTTGATACATTGCGGAGTGGCTTGCCCAGAGAAGCAGTGGTAACTGTTTTTTGTGCTTTAAACCCAATCACATCGAAGTAAAAATAAGAGCACATGGCAATATAGTTTCACAAACTATTGCAAAACAATGCCGCTATTTATGCTTCTGCTGCATGTAGCTCTGACGTGGTAATTAGTAATACAGTCGATCCTGGATATATCTAACTCAAAGGGGATCACGAAATAGTTAATATATTGATAATTGGAAACACAACTAATGTATATATAATGCCTAAATAAAGTATTTCTGGGGAGCCCCGCCGCGGTGGTCAAGTGGCTAAGGTACTCGGCTGCTGACCCGCAGGTCGCGGTTTCGAATCCCAGCTGCGGCGGCTGCATTTTCGATGGAGGCGGAAATGGTGTAGGCCCGTGTGCTCAGATTTGGGTGCACGTTAAAGAACCCCAGGTGGTCGAAATTTCCACCACGGCGTCTCTCATAATCATATGGTGGTTTTGGGACGTTAAGCCCCACATATCTATCTATCTAAGCATTTCTGGCCTCAGAAATCGTTACAAGTGCTTACATAACACTTCCCTGACAGTGTAATGAAGGACAAGGTGTGAAGTGAAAGTTACCGCGCTTTACTTAGCATGAAAATAGTCCATAATTTTGTCGTAAATAGTCCGCCACTGTCAAGTTCCAGTCATCTTCAATATTATTGAAGATTTTCAAATAAGCAAATTCAGCTCATTCGGCCTCAACATTATTGATTGATGCAGATCGCGGATGCAAGCTTTGTAGCGCAGCAATAAGTTGGTTAGCGGCGGTAGCGATGGCATATTCATAATTACATCGGAGGCACTGGACATGGCAGTCATGACTTCACCATCGATGGAGTCAGAAGCAGCTAGGTCGTCATCTGCACCAATAAGTCAGTGCACTGTCCGAGATGGTGCCAGGAAACACTCATAAGTGGCAGAATTCACCAGAGGCACCGTACGCCAGTGGTCATGATGCTACTGAAGCTGTCACCTGGCCTAGCAAGGAAAGTTTACGACGAGTGCTTTACTTGATGTGACTCCAAGCACCAGTCATGACTTTTATTGCTGCGTGCGGGTCAACGGTCAGTTCAACTCCTGAATAAGGATTTATCAGGAATGAGGCAAGAAGTACGCAGGTCCAGAAGGTGTAAAAGACAACGTCGTGTTCCCACTGTCGATGTCACTTGTGTCTTTGTAGCTGGCAGCCGCTGCTTCTAGCTGCTTTGGTGCGAAAAACTAGCAAAAGCGTAGCCTCTGAGGCGTGCGTTTTAATGCCGAAAATGCTAAAGGCGCGTCGTGAGGTTTCACATCTTGAAGGCCGTGCTTTTCAGGCTCGTGTGCCATTGTGTGCTAACAAACAAGGAAGGGAATGCGAACATTGCAGCGAGATCGCCGAGTTTTTTCGCATTTTCATTTTGGTGTCCCCAGCTATCGATCTTTTTGAAAAACACTATGCTTGCGCGTTAAGACCTACAGATCGCGCATCAAGCATACTGGCGCGTTCGCAAGCGCTGCGCAAGGAACCAGATCAGCGCAATGGAACAATACCGCCTTTCGTCAATTGCGCACGCGAAGAGATGTGAACTTGATAGATCGTGGCCGAAAATTGATCTATATTTGCTAAGAAAAATGCACTTGCTGGACTTCGGCTCGGCGAAGCGTTCGATATAGCGAGTGTCCCACTGTACAGGAGTTTGATATATGGGTGCAGCGGTCCCATACGTTTGCATGGAAAATTCAAGGGGATTTCTCAGCTGTTCGACGTAGCCAATAATTTGATATATCTGAGTTTGATATAAAAACATATGGAAGCCTACTGAAAAAAAGGAATTATAAATAAATAGAAAATTTTTTCTTTTGAAAGAATAATTACGAATAGGTATAGAAGCACAATACAGATGGTGTCCCCAATAGATATGACAATTAAGCATGAAGTGTCAACCTCTTTGCAGTTAAGGTAAGAGAATAAAAAACTCAGAAAATGCAGTGTTTATGAAAAATAGCCTGAAATGGCACGTTGGGACGCTTATAACCCTAATTATTTCCAAGCATTGAGGTACGGGATGCTGATAAGTGGCCAAGGGTCATGGCAATGGCTATCGAAAAGAGAAAAAAAATCTATAAAACAAAAGTCACGTTGGCAAGCGCACAAGTATGTTGTTTGTCTGACTCCTTCTTTCTTTGGTGCTTGATTCTGTTAAGACTACGCGAGTACTGTCATGTTACTCGGACATGAACCATACCTTTCATGAAGGCAGGCTTAAAGCCAGGGCAATGGCATTGCAATCCTGGTACACCGGTGGACAGGACGTCGCGTATACAGATGCTGTGGCATATGAAAGCAAAGCGGCACACACGGCAGTGAAGGTCACGGAAGACAGCAGCCTGATGGTGTGCTGCACAGTCCGTAGTGTCGAGCCTGTAGAGGCCGAGGAAGTGGCTATAGCTTTGGCCATCAGCCAAAAAGGGGTCAGGGTGGTCATCAGCGACTCCAAAAACACCGTGAGAAATTATGAATTGGGAAGGGTGATGGAGACTGTTGTCCGTATAATAAACATGGTAGGAGTGCCCAAAGAGCTGGTTCTGCTCACCTGGGCGCCAGCTCACCAGGGACTTAGAGGAAACGAGGAGGCTCATTTGGTCATCCGAGGTCTCACCTATTGGTCGACCCCTGGAACCTCCCAAGTTACCGAACAAAGAAGTGAGGATATGCGCACATACCATGAAATCGTCGCACACTGCAGGCTGAATCGTCAAATATGCCCGAGAGTGGACAACTCACTGAGTAAGAAAAATGAAGTTTTGTGGCAAAAGTTACAGACCCAGGTTTTTCCTAACCCCGCACTTTACAGTAAGTGGCACCCCGCAGTTTTCCGGTCCCAGTGTAAATTTTGTGATGAGGTAGCGAATTTGGTCCACATGGTGTGGACATGTCGAAGTCGAAACGATGGTTTCCCGCAGCCTAGACCCCAACGTCCGGCGCGACATAATAAGTCAAGCCCTTGCTGCTGCCATTTCCTATGGGATTCCGGCCGACAGCTACAAGCAACGGACCATGCCTGAAGTAATTGACTGACTATTTAATAAAACTTTTTCTCTCTCTTTCTCTCGGCCTTGCCAAAAAGGATGCGCACATCTCATTGCCTGCCTTAATCCGTAGACTCTGACAGAAAGGCAAAAGTATGCCACGGACGCTACTTCTATTGAGGTGGCTTAGGGGCACTAGTACCAGATTAAGAAGTGGAGTTCTGCTGACGTTTGTTGTTTCGCATGGTGGTGCTGCTGTAGCGGTCAGTATCAGATTTGCGATACATTGTTAAATATATCAGGAATGCAGATGCATATACTGGTTTTTTTAGACGTATTACCCAAATACCCAAATAGTATCTAAGATACATGTATTTTCAATTTTGCGCAGCTTTGTTAAGTAAGAAGAGAAACACTACGGTGTGCGCTCCAGAGATACCTATGGCTGGACTTATGCTCAGACTACCACACTGCACTTTAGAAATGCAGTAGGTCGAGGCGCCGTAGCTTGAGCCATGAACACACGCCACCATTCAATGTCCCACTGGCCTCTGTCTCGCTTCGCCAAAGCACGATGTTCATCTGTCGACGTTGTTGCCTTGCTAAAGTGCTTACTGCAGAGTTTTATTAGTCGATGCTATCGCACGTGAAGTAGTTGGCGGCAAACACTGTTGGTGCACGTGGAAGCTCCACAACTCCAAGAACAAGCCGACACATGCTAACTCGAAGTGAAAGGCAAGAACATAGCGGTGTTGGCGACTCTCTGATGCTAGCGTGGCCATAGTTTTTCACTTGTTGAGAAGCCATGGCCTCTGAGATTGTGCATGGCCGCCGAGATTGCACACCGGTGCGCAATCTCGGACTTCATGCGTTAACTATGTCGTCGATGAATCGTTCTCTGTCTGTGCTAGTAATTGTCATGCCACATTACTCCTCTTCACCATTCACACGCTGCCGCTCCTCCCGCCCCTCGCCAACAGAGAGCACCATGTGAGAGAGAATGTGTGAGAGGTATAAGGCGCGTTTGTAACAAAGTGTGTTTTTCTTTTAGTATCTCAGCTATTTAAGCACCGGTCGCTTTTTGTCGCGAGCCATGGAGTGAGAGGTTCGACTTTTGGCGGGGGAACTTTTTCTTAATCTTTTTTTCTTTCTCATTGCAAAGCAATAATTTTATGCTGTATTTGTGACAGAAATGTGCCACTTAAGTATTAGTTTGATATGTGGGGTTGAACGTCCTAAAACCACCATATGATTATGAGAGACGCCGTAGTGGGGGGCTCTGGAAATTTTGACCACCTGGGGTTCTTTAATGTGCACCCAAATCTGAGCACACGGGCCTACAACATTTCCGCCTCCATCGGAAATGCAGCCGCCGCAGCCGGGATTCGAATCCGCGACCTGCGGATCAGCCGCCGAGTACCTTAGCCACTGGACCACCGCGGCGGGGGCTTAAGTATTAGTGGACCTTGGCAAAAAACACTTTTGTGCTAAAAATAAATACATACCCAAACACATTCTAGAGCTTTGGCTTTCCTTGCAGGTACGCCAATCTGCACAACTTGGTGCTTTTCCTGATACAGTTTGTGCCAGCCGGCCTGCTCTCCATTTTCGTCAGTCCCTGGAGTGACCGGTACGGCCACAAGATACCGCTGCTCGTTGCCACTTCTGGCGGCATCTTGCAGGACCTGACCACTCTCTTCTCAGTGATGTACACCAGTGTTCCACTGTATGCCACCGTCCTTTGCGCTATTCCTAACGGCTTCAGTGGTGGTCTTGTATCTGTGTGTGCATCTGTCTACAGCAATGGCACACGGACAGCCACGGCCGAGTTGAAGACTGTGCGTTTTGCTTGCATCATGACTGCGTTGACGCTGGGCTTTCAGCTGGGACTGTTTGTTGGAGGACAGGTGTTTCGAGCAGCTGGAGGAAACTACACGGCCATCTATGTTACGTCGGCCATCCTGCTAGCAGTGATGTTTGTGTGGATTGGCTGGACGGTGCCGTTCAGCAATCAGCTTCACCGCACAAGCAGAAGGGAGCTGGTGCGGGACCTGATACGGCTGGACAACCTACGTGAAGGTGGGCAGGCAGTGTTTCGCCAACGCCCGGGCTACAACCGAGCCAAGCTGCTCCTGCTCATGATCTCCATCTGGTTCATTCTGTTCAACAGTGAAGTGAGTGCCTTCTTTTACAGCTAGATTACAACAAGAGTTGATTCTAGTGCTGTACTTGTTCGCCGTGGCTGTCCATAACGACAATCGCTCTTGTACAAAATGAGAAAAACCTAAATAAATAAAAAACACCAAGGACGGAATGGAAATGAAACCTGGGTTCTCTGCATGACAGCCCTGTGTTCTACCACAAAGCTGCACCGGTGCTTCAAACTTCGTTGCAAATTGACCCTGTGCAGGTTTCGAGTTGGGTAAAAGATTGCATTTATGTGTAGCAAAGTGTTTTAGAAGAGTGAAGTAACAAACATACACCACACAGTGCAAATTGTGTAAAGGTTGGGTCCTTGAATGCTCCAACTCGTCACAAAAGCCTCAGGCTTAGTTCTTCACCATCGTCAACCACAGCTTCAACGAAGTGTACATAATGCCTTACAAGTGTGTACCGCATACCATGCTTTTCCGAAGGATGATGAATAATGGCATTGTGGACACTTGTGTATAGCACAAGAATCTTTGTAATTTATAGCATAGTAGAGACCATGTATATGTGCTTGCAGTAGTTGCTCCAAGAGTGCTTAAAAAAGGCTCTAGAAAGGCTGCTCTTCCAGCTTTCGATGTGACTATGCTGCGCTTTCCACGCAGGCTTAGCAGTTTTTCTGGAACAAGCAATATAACAACCTTGTGGGAAAAGTGTATCTAGTACAACAGTAAAGTTTTCTGTTAGCCTGGTCCCGACCAAATGCCAGCAGCTTATGAGGGAATGACACGAAGGGATGGACTGTGTTACAACCGGGGTTTGCACCCACCGGAGGTACGGGATGAAGTTGTCGAGGCAGGAGGAAGAGAGACTTGAAAAGGGTTTATTTACATTATATACAAGGTGAGCTCTCGTACATGACGAGCTCTTTCTTACATGGCGAGCTCTAGAATCTGGCGTTCCTCTACATGGCGCTCTCTCGAATGAGCCGGGTGGCTCATTATAAAGGGTATGTGCTCCCCAGATCCCTAGATCAGGGAACACGTTCAGATGGTACTGTCCAATCACATATCACACACAACTGGCGAAGGGGACGAGCATGCACGGCCCACGTGAACGTCCAATATTGAGCCATGATCACTGCAATGCAAGGTGGCGCCAGCGGGGCTCCTCCTCGCCGTGTGTGTGTTGCTGGTCAAGGGGTCTCAAGCTCATGACAGCATACATTAAAGGGTCCGCCAAACTACTCACTTAACTACTGAGGCGATTTGCGGCGGCCCCGGCGGTCTCTTTCAAGGAAGAAGCTGTACTCGTTGTCGTCTCCCGAACCACTTACGGCGTTGTGGTGACACGATGCCTCACCATCTGGCTAGGAGGGACAATAACTGGCAGGCATAGGCAGCCGGCCGGTCGGCTACTTGTTTGAAGATCCAAAGAGCGCCGCTCTCAGCTCGGGCGCCAGTCACAACTGCCAGTGTCTGAGCCACATGAAAACTGGACTGTGTGTGACTGTATGCATATTAACTAACCAAAGTGCAGGCTAAGGCTAGCTTAAGGATCTCACAAAAGCTTGATGGGCGCTTTAGGCATCAACAGCTGCTGAAAGACATATTGATCTCTTCATTATAAGAATGAATAGAACATGGCAGCTGATTGTTTATTGTACAATAATGTACAGGAGCTTGTTCAATGTCTACCAGTGCTTGGCATATCTAACACTATGTATCCACGTTTATGCCAGTGGCATTTCCCCATCCCGAGGCCTAACGCCGAATACCATGATTTCACCTTGTTGTGTGGTCTTAAAACGTGGTCTTAAAAAGTGAAGAGGATGCTGGTTTGAAAACTGAAGATCTTTATTTTCAGATATATTTTAATGAAATAAGGTGTGTATATATGTTTCTTTCTTCTGTTTCTGAAAATGTAATTAGTTTTATGGTATCTCAATAGTTCCCAGATTATGAGAAAATGAGTGAAGTGTAACTATGTCATTTTTTACGGGGTCATTAAAGCACTTTCCTTCAACATTCTTTAATGCAGTTTAAAATGCAGATGTAGCCAAAGATCTGCCATGTGGAGCTATGCTATTTGTATTAATGCTCCTTAATTCTGAAATGTATTTACCTTACAATATTCTTCACAGAATTTGATATGTTTAATTTAGCCATGAAGAAATAGCATAGCTTCATACTTTGGCTTCTTACGAGTTCAACGGTATATAATTTATGAAAATTTGCTCACAAACACTTTACGTGAAGTTCCGTAAGGCTGGTCAGGCTGGCAAAAAATGTGAAGCTGAGAAAATCGCATTTGAAGTTTTGACACTCAATGCAAAAAATTCTAAACGGAATTTTAACAATAAATTTTATTTAGATGTTTCCTGAATACTTCCCTGCTAAACAAAACAAATTGTCTTATTTCAACCTAGGAATCGTTTTTAAAAAAATTTGAAATGTGGAAAGCATGATCTGAGCCCCATTGTGGCAAGTGGTTGGGTGAGGGCAGTCCTTAAAAGACCATAATATAAGACTAAAGCCACTCGTTCTTCGTAAATTAATGAGAACTTGATTCTCATTAATTAATCACCTGCACGTTAAGAAGCATGCTGCCCAGTGCAATAGGTCGCTATGAGCTGAGCGTCGCTTACACTCTGCCACGTGCAGATTTGGCATCAGACAGTGCAGGGAAGTGCATCAGACAGTGCAGGGAAGTGCACACGAACTTTGCAGTTACATTTACGCAGAGCGGATCGTAAACGTATGGGCACCGACTCCACCTTACTCTTGTCCAGACGGTGCATTTCTAGCCGGTGCCTCCTCGTTCCAAGTCCGCTTCTACCACTTCCAAAAACTCATTGCCTGGATAGTTTGAGACGAGAATCTATGGACATGTCGATCACGACGAGAAACTACCAGTGCAAGACAGAAGCACGGTGCTTCGAGAAACACGTATGAGCCCAAAAGCTGACCCGCGTGGTGAATGCACAACAGAAAAAATAATTGGAATAAACAAATAAAAATAATGCGTCGGTCACGCCAGCTAATGGGAAACGCGGAACGGTGCTCTTTAAACGTGAGCCGGCCACATCCGTCAATGGGAAACTCGGTATGGCACTTTTTAAATGTGCGCCGTTAGAGCCAATCAGTAGCTCGGGAACGACCTTCAGAAAACCTGCGACGGCTGCCATTCTGCTTATAGTGAACTAAAACCAACACTCTAGTGGGGCAAACAGGAATGTTTGGGTGTGCCAATTGGCACAGAAAAATCCAGGTGGCGCCACTGCATCGTTCTCTAGTGGCACGGATGCTCTCAGGGCTGTTGCTGCCAGTGATATTCCGTGCAGGGAATGTTTTCTTTTTGGGAGGACTTTCAACCATTATTTTAGATGAAAGAGAAAAAGGAATCTTTGCAATATGTCAAGGAATTTCGCAAATAGGTAGATTGACCAACAAGGAGTGATTTATTGCAATCAGAGTGTGCCTTCGACTTCTGCAAATGGTTCTGGTGCATGCAGCATGCAAGCATAGCCTTTGAGATTAGTTTGATATTTATGTGAAGCCTCTTCTAGTTCACTGCTGGTGTGGACTCTAGCTCCACTATGCGATGTACATACAGCTGATGAGTTGAAAAAGTTATGCTTTTGTTGTGCAGGAGCACAGGTGCTAGTCTTGATTTCAGTTGTCAGAAACATGTCACAGGCATGCATTTATATAAGTTGTATGTTTACAGGGCCAAGCGCATTTTAAAACTTATGTGCTAGGAAATACATTGGGAATTTCGTAAGTATATGGAGAAAAAAAAAAAAAAAACTCAAAGTAGGGAATTTTTATGTCTCGAAATGGGAATTCTTCGACGTAGTACGGAACATCACTGGTTGACTGGTTACTGCATGCACTTTGTCCACATTTTATCGCATTAGTAGAAGACAGTGTTAGCTGTGCGTCCGCTGCAGTTATGCGGACGCAGCTAAAACTTGCAGGTTTGCAAGCTACATGCGCAGAGTTGCTGCAGAGGGCAACACACATTTAATATAGAGAATGTGCATGCAATTCGCTTCGACTAGCTTCAAGAGCACTTGCACAGGAGGACACGTGCGAGGTGATTTTCACTACAGCTTCTTGAAAAACCATGCAAAAATACACGAGTTAGTAAACCAAAGAGCCCTTCCGACTACACAGTGTCACGGCGATGAACACTACTAAATTAAGGTGCTCTGATGAGCTCTTTTTCCGATTTCAGGCGAGGAGGTACATCTGTAGTGGCGGAATCTGTGTGGCCTCTGTAGTGTAATAGGCTTTTCTTTATTATATTTCTTAGTGTTCAATGTAGTGGCTTCTACTACGGCGCAACTACCATGTTTCAAAAAGCCGGTGAGACACAAACTCGCATTGCCCCCCTCCACAATATTCGCAAAAGGTAGAAAAAAAAAACAAGAAAAAAAAGCAAAGCATTGGCGAAATGTGCAGTCGCAATCAATGCGGCGAGTAAAGGCATTCTGTTTCAGCCGCTGCGTCGCAAAGCTCCTCTGTTCGCACCACTAAAATGTTAGTTCTAATTAACTGTAATTCTGCTCGATTTCTTTGGCCACACAATTTTGAGATAGTGCAAATTACACACTAAGAAAACAGCTTCAAATCTAGCTCAAGGTGGCTGTGCTCAGCTCACTGCAATGCTCATAGCACACGCGAACTTCAAACAAATTTTGTTCTTTTGGGGGCATTTTACTGCTGCTGGGGTGCTTTGAACGCCGATTTTATCGCATTTCCCGACTCAATTCAGCGTTATCGTGATTCGGTTGGCCGCTCTGGTTTAGCTCAGAGTCGCCAGATGCAGAGGCAGCTCACAAGCGGAGCGTGAGAGGCAGCGTACTAATCTAATGCATCGGCGATCTCGGAGCAGCTTAAGAGCAGCATGCCTATAGCGCCACAGTGCAGCCAGCGCAGGAAGCAGCCGAGTAAACATTGCTGTGCCGGGTCAACAAAGGGAGCCGATCAGTTCAGTGAACATCTCTGACATGTCTGACCTTTTTTATATTCTTTCTGTCTATCTCTCCGACATGTCTGGATCTAGCGAAAGCATTCTGAGCTCAGCACATAAATCTGGCGATCAACCTCGTCCGAGCTGCTGTCTCCAATGCAAATCACGAGACTGCCTGCGAGCTGCTGTAACGACAGCATTAGCGTTTCCTCCACCTTCGCTAGCCGCCTTGTTATTGACATGGTGCATTTAAGGCTTCGTAGATGTGAATTCGCGTTGCGCACGCTAAAAAACGACACTAATAACGCAAATGCATGAAGTACTGTGTGCCTGGTGATGCCCTTTTTTGAAATGCACGCTCGTATTCCTTACCTTGTTCACCTGCTGGCAGCCACGTGATTGGCTGCCTTGTGTCATGGGATCCGTCCTCTCAGTCAGATCAGGCCACTGCTCTCACTTCGAAATCAGGGCTGTCGGGAGCACTCCGAGTCAAAGGCTGGACGCTCTGAAAGAACCAACTGAAGGTAGTGCGAACGCTCGAATTCCATCAATCAGAGGCACAGCTACTTTTCAGGGCTCTCGAAAACAATCAGCGGAATACATCATAGTAATTTGAGAAGCAGGTTCTGCAAAGTAGAAACGTCCCGAAAATAAGTCGTGCAAAAAATTTTTTGTTGGCCATTTTCGGTCGTTGTAAGACGTGCGTCTCCCCTTAACATACACCTGGATGAAGCATGTGCTGAATGTCATTTAAAGATGGTATCAATAAGCACATAGCACTGTTACTTAATATGCTCTCATTCAAAGCATCAGCATTTGAAGAGAGAAATGCCAGGGTGTGTGCTCTCTAGCAGTAGGGTAACTTAGCCTCTGCTTATGTGAATATCATATCCTTCAGCGAAGTCAAAACAAAAGCATAGTTTTTCTTGTGCATTGCATGTAGTGCTATAAGTGTGGATAATATGGAGTGCTGCATGCCATTAGCATGCTCAAGCTTGACCAGCGAAGCGAAATGGTTAGAGCGATGAAACGGGGAGTTACGGCTATGCAATCTATGCCTCTGAGTTAACCTCTGTACTACCGGCATCTCCCAAACGGCATTATTGTTAGACATATTTCTGCAATGTCGGCATTGTGAAAAGTAAACATGTGTAGTGTGCTTTTCAATATTCATGTTTCGAGTGCAGTGATTGAACCTGTAACATTCCAATGCAGTGCACATGGCTAGAGTCTGATAATGGCTGTGGCACAAGCACTTTAACGGGATGTTAAATGCTTGTGTTCCGTTCATGAGCAACTCCGTGTTCCTGACAGCCCAAGTAATGACGACTGCATAATATGTTTGCAAACTATCGCCTCGTTAAACATTCAGTTACATGTAGTAGCAATCGCACTTGCTCGCTAGCAGTTTACTTCTGCAGCAAATTCATCAGGCACGCCCGGTACATACTACCTCGGAATGCCGTTCAGTTCATTGGTAATTCACGTTCACGCAGTTTTTAGTAGCATGCATGGGATTTCGCAAAAGGTCATTCATGCGTGGTAACGAAGCTGAAATATCACCTTTCACACTGGGGCAGTTAATAAGGTGGCTTTTCCATAGTTTCAAAAAGTGTCTTGGTCTATTTACATTTTAGCGCAGACAATGGCTTTATCTAATTGAATTTGCACCATTTGTATGTCTGCTTGTCAAATCTGCTATGCTAAAAAGCGGGTTTGTCCTCCTCTGGGCTTCATCATGAATTGTGCAGTGTGACTCTTACAGTGAAGTGTGGGATTGGGCTAGTTGGTATTCTTTTATTAAACTGCTCAGCACAAGAAATTTAAACAACATACACAGGTAGTCATCTTTTCTGCGTGCATTGTCGAAATTTCTTGCGCTAAGCAGTTTAAAAATGGTACCTATTGTTTGTAGGCATTAAAAATATATTGCATGTGCGTTATCATTTGCATGAATAAAGTACATTTGCCAGCTTGAGTTACAGTATGGAATAGCTCCCTCAAGAGAAGGCTATATATAAGTATGCCTGAGTATGGAGAACACAAAACAGTTTGTCGGTTCCAACGTTTATATAACCTGTTCAGTTGCCAAACTATTCGCCTCCGCCATACATTGAAAGCGGCACAAAACTTCTGGTCCAGGTGGCGCTACTGCAACAACAGGCTCCTCGTAGCAGACGACGAAGCGCGAACGAGCGTGGCGCGTGCAGCTGCTATCCGTGAAAATATTGAATTGCTTCAAAATGCAACGACGAGAACGACTAGTTTTTCTCGTTAAGTAATCGTGAAGTTTTAATACATTAGCAAGAATGTCTGAAAGTGGGTCATGGGGTGCTCTATGTTGTGCGAATTATAGCCGGCACCCGGTGATCGGCGGATGGTGCGGCTGTCATCAAGTTCAGCGCAATGGGCATTAGTGTTGTTCATTGTCTAAGCGAGCAGTTTTTTTTCAGCTAATGGGGAAGACTTCAGATGTTCTGGTATGTTCTGTAAAAATACGTAACCGCAGAATTTCCTTGGAGCCTCACGAATCATGCAGTGGCATCTGCTCACAACGTTTGCATTACCCGAAGGCTGAAAAAACAAGTAAAAAACATTGCTTAACATTGCCAGGCAGATTGACTAAGGGGAACAGCACATTCACCAAAATTTAGTTATGGATGTGTTGCAACACACTCCAGTAGCGACCAAGCCCAGTCTGGACCAGATTTTTTCGTTGGCGCATTTGCACAAGTTGCAGAAAGGAGCCAATTGAGCTCGAGAGCTTCAGCTTCGAACAAAGTATGCTGGTTATACTTCAAGTTAATACTTCACAGCAGGTGCTTCTTTCGCAGCCTGCGGGGACACATCAGTGACTTAACACACGTGAGCAGTTCTGTTAAGTGTGAAAACACAGTGATAGTGTGAGATCTAGATGTTTATCTCTCAGTCACATGCTCAGTCACAGGTTCAGTTACAGGTTCAATCTCGGCCACGGGGGTTGCATTTTGATGCAGGGGAAATGTGAGAGACCTGTGTGCTATGCAATGCCAGTGTACAGTACAGAACACGAGATGGTAAAAATTTTAGTCACCTATTAGTATGGTGAAACCCAAGTTATTATTATAATTATTTGTATTAAGTGCCCAAAAATGCCAAGAAGACTCGGTGAATTCACTAAAGTTGTGCAGATTGGCTATGTGGCACTGCATGTGTGCAGAAATCAACCCTCGCAAGGGCATGACTATGTTATGCATGTGCACACTTCGATAGTGATCAAGCCCAGTCTAGACGGAATTTCTATGCTGGCTCATCCGCACAAGTTGTGGAAAGAAGCTCATTGAGGCCGGGAGGTTCACATGTGAACAAAGTATGCCGCTTATAAACTGTGGGTTAATACTTCACAGCTGTTGCTATCTCCTTCTCATAGTAGTAGAGCCCCTGCGCATAATCTTTCGCAGCTGAGTCACACATTTGGTGTGTCAACGCGCGTGAGCGATTCTGTCAGTTGTGAAAGCACGGTGATAGTGTCAGATTCAAATGTCTTTGCGCAACAAGCCCATGCGCACGAACACTCAGTGAGATATTTTCAGCGACAATTGTGCATTTTAAATGCAGTAGCAGTTTTTAGTCGTACAAAGTCACACATCGTGCGTCAGCGGCAATGTCCACACTTCCACTGCGCATGGTCGCGCCTCGCGTATCGTGCCCCCCCCTCTCTCGCCTCGCAAGGCCAACAGAGGCAGTGTCTGCTAGTAAAAACCGATCGAGCTGCACAGCCGTTCACTGACCACCCCGTATACGTAGGCACTGGATCGCACATCAGCGTCCCATCACTCTGTTGAAACGCTTCTTCCTTTACTTCAATGGAATAAGAATAATAAAGATGAAATAACATTTCAGCATTCACAAACCATACCCAATTACGCAACATTGATGCGATACCCCCGACCACTCTGCGACGCATCAACTCGAGTTGCCCCTGTGGAAAGATGCGGGTGGCATTTTTTTTTTTTCAGTGACTAGTGTGATCTCTTCAGCCTTTAGTGCTCAAAAAACCACAAAACGGTCGTTTTTATCACAGCTGTTAATGCTGCGCCAATTAGCAGACGGCAGATAAACCCTTTCAATATTGCTCAAAGTTAGCTTAATGCTTGCTGTATCAGCACAGTTTTTAAGCTCGCGTGGTGATTTAACACACTCAAACAATTTTTTTTGACCATCCTCCCTTGATCTGAAATCTTTTTTTGCGACTCCGAAGATATTTTGGGAAGTTAGGAAAAATTTAAGCACACTTTCCTACTCAAGACTCCACTTCGTTACGGAAGACAAAAGGCTTCGCCCACAAGGCGGAACCCCTACGCACTCTGTCGCATACTTTCTTCTTCTCCTGCTTTGTCACTAAGGACAAAACCTTCACCGACAGACGCGGCGGGATACCCTACGCACTCTGTCGCTAACTTCCTTCTTCTCCTGATCTCGCATCTCTGCTGCTCGGTTGAATACCTTCCGCGCGAGATTCCAGAAAGTTCTCATCATTTCGTCGGCGCGATACGCAGCGAAGGCTGGAGAAAATGCGAGGCGGTACGAGGGCCGTCCGCGACGGATGACGCAACCCTGCATCACCACGCCCCTTTCCATCGAGAACGTTCTAGGGCTTGCTCGGCCGCCGATGCGAGGAGGTTCGTTGGCGAACCTACGCTTCCGAGGGGAGAGGGACGCGCGCCCGGGGAGTCTTTGGATTCTTGTTTTCTTTTTTTTTTATCGTTGACCTCTCGGCGCTTCGTCGCGAGAATTTGTCGGCGCGCCCTTTTTTGAGCGCTCGGTTTGTGACACTGCCCCCCACTTTAAGAATATTATCTCATAATATTCAAAACCACACAAACGAGCATGAACAGTCCCCTCACTCTCAAAGACTGTAGCATAGTCCGTCTCTCATGACACGTCACATTCACAATAGATCACTCAACACAATTGTACATTGTAATTCAATCTCACAACACATGGAATATAACCACAGGTACATGAGTACAACACTCCATCACATATTCCAAACAATACAAATGTACAAAGTTCTCTCATTACAACAATTGTACGATACTATACATCACATCACCACACCAAACACTTTGACTCGCTCGACATACAATTGTGACACAGGATAGCAACAACATTAACACAACATATTGCACTCAGCACTGCCAAACACATTCCGATTCGACCTCAACACCTATCCTGTGTACATTGAGCGGCGCTTGCGCCCTTTCTTGCGGTGCTCTCTCGATCTCTTCTTATTGTTCTTGTTTCTGTTCTGATGAGCCCTGTCCAACGATGGTATCTGAGGCGGCGTCTCAGCCATCATTGTCACTTCCGACACCGTTAACGGGTCATAACGTTCAACGGGTCCTGTCTGTTTATTTACCAGCTTGTTCATGTCACAGCGTTGGGCCTGGCTGGCCGACTCCGTCACCTTTACACTGTCGGTCGGTTAAGGTCGTGCCAACGTAAATCCAGCTGCCCTGTACGTGAACTCATTCAACACGATCATCTTCTCATTCACTGTCTCTTGCACCGCGGCTTCACCTTGGGCTCGAGTGAGATCCGTCACGGGATGCTCCATCCACTGTATCTCGCGGTCGCTTGGGTTGGCGAGGGCTCTATCTTAGGGTCTTCTCCCAAACATTCTGGATCATTCGGCCCTCGCGCCCCGTCGATGTTTCCGATGACGAGGTCGTACAGGGTGGTCGTCATGCATAGAGCGGTAACCTTCCTGCTGAAGTACGGGGTTTCAACCTCGATCTCTGCTTCGGGAAGCATCCGAATCGTTCTGTCAATTAGGCAAACTGGTTTCGTTTTGCCTGTTAACTCACTTTCCCGCATCAAATTTCTTCGCACGATAACAGTGGTCCGATGACGAGGTCGTACAGGGTGGTCGTCATGCATAGAGCGGTAACCTTCCCGCTGAAGTACGGGGTTTCAACCTCGATCTCTGCTTCGGGAGGCATCCGAATCGTTCTGTCAATTAGGCAAACTGGTTTCGTTTTGCCTGTTAACTCACTTTCCCGCACCAAATTTCTTCGCACGATAACAGTGGAGCTACCGGTATCTCTTAACACCGTAACGTTCTTGCCCGCAACTTTTCCAGGCAGCGTTGGCATTCCCTTCGTAACACCGGTTGGCTGTTTTGTCATTACAGCACCCACAATAGGAAGTTTCTCCCCATTTTTCAACTCTACGAATCCGTCGGTGACGGCATTATCATCGGATTTTGGTGCTGCTAGCACACAGGATACCTGGTGGGTTTGACTCGCTCCCTTACGACATGCGTCTGCTTTGTGCCCAGTCTGACCACACTTGAAACATTTTAATACCGTAGGGCTCGTAAAGATCGTTCCACAGTTGTTCACGCGATGACCCACTCGGTTACACAGAAAACATCGCGGAACACTCTCCAGTGCACACTTCTTTTGTTCGGGTGCCGAACTTTTCGAATCTTCGGGACACTCCTTCTTGACTCTGGCCAAATTTGTGCCACCTTGCGCTTCCAAGAATTGATCAGGTAATTCAAGCATGTCTTCATGTGACTGAGCTCCTCTCTTTCAAGTACAGCGGCAGGCTTGGGTGGCAACTAGTAAGAAATTGTTCTCTTATTAGGAGCTCTCTAAGCTTATCGTACTCCTGCGCTGTCCTTGAAAGTTCAATCCATCTGTCGAAATAATGGCAAAGTCCGGCGGCATACTGCGTAGCCGTCTCACCATCAGCTGGCTTTCCTGTCCGAAATCTGTCCCGGAAACCTTTCACAGTAAATCTAAATCGCTTCAGCAAAGCAGCTTTCACCTTTGCATAGTTGGCTGCATCAGTCGGCGTCAGCCTGCCGTACACACTTAGCGCTTCACCACTCAAGCAAGTACTCAAAGCAGTTGCCCATTGATGTTCCGGCCAATTCTGGCTCCTTGCAATCGTCTCAAATCTGTGAAGGTACGCGTCAAGGTCGTCCTTCCTTTCATCAAACGCTACGAGCAGCTTGCTTGGGTTCAAGCGGAAGCCATGATCTTCCCGTTCGCTGCTTTCAACTCTAGATTGGACGGGAGTTTCACTTTGCTGTTGCAAACGGAGCCGCTCGAGTTCCATCTCGTGCTGCCGCTGCCGTTCCCTTTCCTCTTTTTCTTCTTTCAGCTGTCGCTTCTTTGCCTCTCTTTCTTCTCTCGCCCTCTCAGCGGCCAGCTTCTCTCTCCAGATCCAACTTCAATTGCTGCTCTCTTTCTTCTTTCAGATGTCGCTCCTTTGCCTCTCTTTCTTCTTTCGCCATTTCAGCGGCCAGCCTTTCTCTCTCCAACTCAGCTACTTTTTCTTCCTTGGCCCTCTCAGCTGCCAATCTCTCTCCTTCCAACTCAGCTGCTTTTTCTTCCTTGGCCCTCTCAGCTGCCAACCTCTCTCGTTCTAACTCAGCTTCTTTTTCTTCCTTGGCCCTTTCAACTACCAACCTCTCTCTATCCACCGCCTCTTTCTCCTTCTGGCTTACCCACTTCCGTAGTTCGGCGCCAGAAAGGCCCATCTTCTCACCAAGAGCTACTAACTTTTCGAGATCCATGGTGTCTCGCAGATAAAGTCTGGCCGCGTGCAAAATTATCTGCCTAAATCAGCCTATCGGACCACTCCCCTGCACTCGTTAACGAGAACACTGAGCAACACACAAAATCGTTCCGATAGCAGTATCAACAACTCGAGGCTCTTTCTCACTACTTTGGACACACTGTGCACCAAAAGGTCCTTGTCGCGGACGCCAGATTAATTGTCACAGGTCCCGTTAATTCGGGGGGCAATCGCCGGGCCAATTCCAAGGGCCGAAGTATCGGCCCCCTGAACCGCACCACAAAAGTGTGGACAATTTAGAAGTGGTCCTATTTGGTGCGCCAGCGGACACCGGCTGTGGTCCAAAGAACAAGTCAGAGCCGAGAGTTGATAAACAAAACAAAATTATGTTCTCAATAACGGCAGATAAAAACGATACACAAGTATGCACACTCGACAATAGTTGATTACAATATGTCACCAATCAAACAATGTACTACACAGTACAATCAGCCACACTCGAAACAACGGACACAGACAACAATACGCACTACAATGCAGTCGCATGCATCGAACTACCAAGACACTTAAAGACTAAAGAGTTAGGAAACTTATTCTGTCAAAAGTCCTTGTAGCAAAGGCCTGGATGATACTCTTCCGAAAATCACTCACTCAAAGTCCAGCGTTCTTGTCGTTCCGCTGCCCCCGAAGTTTCTCTTCCAGGAAACCTCGCGTCTTCAATTGGCCGCTCTCCAAGCTCAGAACTTCTGCGCCGGAAACACGTCGGCTTCACACACGCAGCTGTTGCCACGCGTCTTTGCTCGATAGCGGTAGACACACACTCTTTCTTGCCTGTAGCCGAGTCTTCAACCCTCAAATGGTAATCCTCTTCTTCTCCTCCTTTGTCACGGAAGACAAAAGGCTTCGCCCACAAGGCGGAACACCCTACGCACTCTGGCGCATACCTTCTTCTTCTCCTGCTTTGTCACTAAGGACAAAACCTTCACCGACATACGCGGCGGGATACCCTACGCACTCTGGCGCTAACTTCCTTCTTCTCCTCATCTCCCATCTCTGCTGCTCAGTTAAATACCTTCTGCGCGAGATTCCAGAAAGTTCTCATCATTTCGTCGGCGCGATACGCAGCGAAGGCTGGGGAAAAGGCGAGATGGTATGAGGGCCGTCCACGACGGATGACGCAACCCGGCATCACCACGCCCCTTTCCATCGAGAACATTCTAGGGCTTGCTTGGCCGCCGATGCGAGGAGGTTTGTTGGCGAACCTACACTTCCGAGGGGAGAGGGACGCGCGCCCGGGGAGTCTTTGGATGCTTGTTTTCTGCTTCTTTTTTTTTTTATCGTTGACCTCTCGGCGCTTCGTCGCGAGAATTTGGCGGCGCGCCCTTTTTTGAGCGCTCGGTTTGTGACAACATCTCTTGCAGCCGGGTCACACATTTAGTGCGTCAATGCGGATGAGCGATTCTCAGTTGTGAAAGCACGGTAATAGTGTCAGATTTAAATGTATTTGCAACAAGCCCATGCGCACGAACACTCAGTGAGATATTTTCAGTGACAATCGTGCATTTTAAATGCGGTAGCATTTTTTAGTCGTACGATGTCACGTGTCGTGCGTCAGCGGCAATGTCCACACTTCCACTGCGCATGGTCGCACCTCGCAAGGCCAATAGAAGCAGTGTCTGCTAGTAAAAACCGATCGAGCTGCACAGCCGTTCACTGACCACCCCGTATACGTAGGCACTGGATTGCACATTAGTGTCCCATCACTCGTTGAAAACAACGCTTCTCCTTTATTCAATGAATAAGAATAGTAAAGATGAAATAACAATTCAGCATTCTCAAACCATACCCAATTACGCAACATTGATGCGATACCCCCGACCACTCTGCGACGCATCAACTCGAGTTTCCCCTGTGGAAAGATGCGGGTGGCATTTTTTTTTCAGTGACTAGTGTGATCTCTTCAGCCTTTAGTGCTCAAAAAACCACAAACTGGTCGTTTTTATCACAGCTGTTAATGCTGCGTCAATTAGCAGACGGCAGATGAACCCTTTCAATATTGCTCAAAGTTAGCTTAATGCTTGCTGTATCAGCACAGTTTTTTAAGCTCGCGTGGTGATTTAACACACTCAAACAATTTTTTTTGACCATCCTCCCTTGATCTGAAATCTTTTTTTGCGACTCCGAAGATATTTTGGGAAGTTAGGAAAAATTTAAGCACACTTTCCTACTCAAGACTCCACTTCGTTACCACGAACCTTTTCGACATTTTCCTCATCGACAATGAGGCTGTAGGTTTTCAAAATGTCCTCAGGGTGAAAATGCACATCGCAAACTCGCAATATCTGACAAGCCTTTTTGCAAAGACGGAGAGTAGTGCAGTTCCACACAGCACGGAGAGCCCAGAAGTGTCGCTGGCACTTGTTAGTGCTATATCTGCTTGTGCATACAAGCACACAACTCAGCATCGCAGATAACAAACATCCACGCTACATAAAACACAACAGCAGGTGAAATCTTTTCAGCGTGCATACTGAAACACACGAACCCAGCATAACTGCAGCCAAACACACACTCAATACGGCGCACGGTGATGTTGGTGGAGTGGTGGAAACCTGTTGTGACAGTAACGCCACTTCCAGCCACTGCTTGGGGTGGTCCCACGCTACACAGCTGAGTTTTCAAACTGAACAGGTTCTATAAACGTTGGTCGGTTCGCGTCAGAGAAAGACAACAGTTATTTTTTTAAAAATGACCCCGTATCTGGATGTTACCCTGCAAATGTCGTCGAAAGACGATAGTCGCATCTGGAGAGAGTGATCAAAACGTTTATTTGATGTTCTGCACAAAAAAATGATAAATGGTATTTTGCAGTCGCTGCGTTAGAGTGCCTCGAGCATGCAGCGTAGGCGAACGAGCGCATGAAGTCACGTCACACGTGAGACATGAGCACTATCTGGCATTTATTCTGGAAAACGGGACGCGCGGCGTGCGTGCCTGTCTCTATGGTGACAAGGTGTAGAACGCAAGGCGACGAGTAGGTGCTACCACCGTATCGTCTTAGCAAAGCGTTGGAAACACTGGCCTTTTCGTGCAACCGTTGCATGGTCAGCGCAGCGTAATAAATTCTACGGTCCTTAGAATTTCTTATGTATGCCTTTTCTAGTAGAAAGACACACATACAAAATATTGACGTGTTGTTATGGTGCCTCGCATATGTGCAATAATTGCTTTTTAATTCACGATCGCACAAGTATGAACGCTGAACCTTGAGCAATATCAATGGGCGCTGCAGATAGGGTCGGCCGTTTGGAGTATCGTTTGGTCAATTTGGTGCCGTTTAGGATATTGTTAAGGGTGGAAAAACAGACAGATGTACAGACAGACAGACCAAAATTTTTTCGTCGGAGGTCCCCAAGAAAGACTATCGTCTTTAAAAGAAAAGGTGGTTCATAGCAGGTGGGGCCCTTTTTCCAAGGCGATCACGCGAAAATTGTATTTTTAAACCACTCACACCATTCCTCATAGTGACATCCAGCAGTTCTTTTTTCCATGAATCAAACAGAAATGAACAAGCAGCATTTTATGGCATCTTTTGAGGCACAGGAAGTTCTTTATTTAGTACAGCTAGATCGATTATGAGTGATTAGTTCTAGGCGGTCTGTTGATGCCATAGGGGTCATTTTGAAAATGTCCTACAGTGGCGCATGTGTTGTCGTGCACTTACCTTAATTTCTTGGTAAGTAGGGCACTATTGTTGCTTATATTGTCGTTTTAGATGTTGTCACACATTTAGCTTCCACACTCACGTAAATTGTTATTTGACTTTAGTGTCCCTTTAGGCACACAGTCTATGACAGTGGCCCTGTACAAGGTTACCCCTTCATCTACTGTAACGACACTTTCTCATTTTGAGGTTGCGCTGCAACTATGTTGTATCAAGACCGCACATAATAAACAACAAAAAGGTTAGCTATTTGCAACTTTCAGTTATGCTGGCGCCACCACACGACAACTGGTGACAGCTGTGATGCGGTGATATAACGAAAACTTGCCTGGCAACAATGTAAAAGCCCTGCTTCGTCGTCGTTGTGTCCTACAACTTCTTGCGCATGCGTGAACCGAAGTACGATATATTTTGTTGGTGCAAGGCTGTGGAACCTTTCAGCTTCACAAATGGGCGAATAATACTAGAGAAGTGGATTGTGCTGCAGGCTGCAAGGCCCAAGCTGCATGGTGAAAGGCTTCATAAGCGTGCTTGGTTTTCTTTTCGGCTGATGACAGAAAAAGGAATGGGCTATCAACCTGTACATCGTGAAGTTTGTCAACATTGGTGTTACCGGCGTCTACTTGGCTTACTGGTGGAATGGAACAGAATTTCTTGGATTTCATTTGACAAAACCATGATATGACGAGACACACTGTAGCGAGGACCTTGGGATTCATTTTCACCACTTAGGGTTCTTTAAAGTGTCTCTAAATTTCAGCTCAAAGTTGTTCGTTGCATTTGGCCTTATCGAAATTCCGCTCACCAAACTGTGCGACCCCTGTGGGTAATCCTGAGTTAAACACACCCGCCACAGTGACTTAGGGATTAAGGCACTCGGCTGTAGACCCGCAGGTTGCGGGATCGAATCCCAGCCATGGCGGCCGCATTTTCGATGGAGGTGAAAATGCTTGAGGCCTGTGTGCTTAGGTATGAGTGCACATTAAAGAACGCCAGCTGGTCGAAATTTGGGGAGCTTTCCTCTATGGCATCTCTTATAAATATGGTGGTTTTGGGACGTTCCACCGAACTGTTATTATTATTATTCCTAAGGCATAGTCGAGTGCTCTTGTTTTTTGTTTGGTCTACAATAACATGGTTAATACAAGTACGCTTTCACTAGGGAGCTATACTTGACAACAGCTAGCCGCAACTGACATATGCGAACAGCAGCCAAGCAGACGCCGCTGCTGTCTTGAGACTTGTAGCTTTATGCCGATACTTGTAGCTTTATGCTTGTGTGAACATATGCAAGGAGTTTTCTTGACAACATCGATATGAAGAGCGAAGGTGGAAGCAATTTAGTAAGCCAGTTGGGCGAAACAGCATGCAGTGTCACATGTTCACCTGCAAAATACCCTATTACCGATCTTGCTCGTAGCTTGTAAGCCGGTGTTGTTTTGAATAAGTGGCACACTGGAGCATGGTTTCATTGGATTATGAATTAGTTTGCACAAAGAAACAATTGCAAGCCATCTTTTTCATGCCAGTGATAGCACCACTACTAGCAAGTCCCTCGTCATCCTCGGTCAAAATGATAGGAGTGGTAAATAAACAACCGACAGCACAGGGGGCTCCATGTTATCTGTCTTCTTTGCTGTTTACTATTTTGAATATATTGCCACGTTCCATTTCCCAAGTTTTTGTTATCGTCCGAAAACACCGCACGATTCTCAGCGCAAACCGCGCCTGCAGTTTTCTAGAAGGTTCCGGACTGTAGTAGATCATTTCGATAAGATCACGCCCACTGTGCGAACGGTACAGATTGTTCTGGAAGCTACGCCACCGCCAGCGATAACGCTAGAACATTCGACGGCAAGAGTATAAATGCCGACGCGCTTCGCCGCTTGTCAGTTGTTGATCGAAGGCCGACGCTCCGTTCGCCGCTATCAGTCCGAGACTGCTATCTGTGCGAGACTGCTGCTGTAATTGGACTTTCAGTTTACCGGGCACAGGTTCGCCCAAATAAACAGTTAAATACTAACACGAAGTCTCCTGTCTTCGGCCACGTCACGACCCCGTGATATCTGGTGGAGGTGCTGCTTCGTTCATGTACCGGACGCCCCCGTCAAGCCGTGAACCCAGCCCACGTCGCGGAGAAGACACCGACACCAACCAGGAGCAGCGAACAAGCCGCCGACAGCAAGGGCTACCACCAGAGTACGGGCTTCTACCAGACAAGGCGCGGAAGACGAAGGCCATGACCGCGACTGCAGCGACAATGACAACCGCAGCGTCCCAGCCCACGATGGTCATGCGTCAACCCAGGGAACCACCAATTTTCCATGGTCATCGTTCGAAGACCCGGAGTCCTGGCTGGAGACATACGACCGTGTGGCCGCCCTCAACCACTGGGACCATGACGAAAAGCTGCGTCGTGTGTTCTTCTATTTGGAAGACACCGCAAGGACTTGGCTTGAAAATCGGGAGTCCACGCTCCGAACGTGGGATGTTTTCTGCGGCGCATTCCTTCAAACGTTCGCGAGCGTCGCTCGCAAAGAGAGGGCCGCTGCTTTATTAGAGACTCGGGTTCAGCTACCAAGTGAAAATGTCGCCATTTTCACAGAAGAAATGACCCGACTATTCCGTCACGCTGATCCAGACATGCCCAAGGAGAAAAAAGTTTGTTTCCTCATGCGAGGGGTCAAACAGGAGCTCTTCGCGGGACTGATGAGAAACGCACCGATAACCGTCCAAGAATTTGTAGCAGAAGCGACCACTATCGAAAAGACCCTGGACATGCGCACCAGACAGTATAATCGTCGCCTGACTGCAGACTGCGCTGCTGCTCAAGCCAGTAACTCCGGAGACCTGCGTGAAACGATCCGAGCGATCGTGCGGGAAGAGCTGCGCAAGCTGTTGCCTTCGGCCCAGCCTCAAGTGGATTCAATTGCCGACATTGTGCGAGAAGAAGTTCGGCAATCGCTTCAAATTCCCCACGCACCGCTGCCCGAGCCGGAAGCTATGAGCTACGCCGCTGCACTGCGCCACAACGCTCCTCCCCGTCCACGCCAAAACGCCACCCCATCGCACTTCCGTCGACAGACGCCACCGCCGCCACCACCCCCACCGACGTCATACCGTTCGCCAGCGGCCCAGCGCAGTGCACCGAGGAAGACTGACGTCTGGCGCACCCCCGACCATCGCCCGCTCTGCTACCACTGCGGCGAGGCCGGACACACATACCGCCGTTGCCAGTACCGACAGATGGGACTGCGTGGCTTCGCCGTCAATGCACCGCGTCCACAGCCAGGAGAACGACCACGTGACATCGCCGACTACCTGACAGGAACTCGGTGGACACCACGAAGCCCTTCGCGTTCGCCGTCGCCCAGCCGCCGCA
This sequence comes from Rhipicephalus microplus, assembly GCF_013339725.1. Taxonomy (NCBI): domain Eukaryota; kingdom Metazoa; phylum Arthropoda; class Arachnida; order Ixodida; family Ixodidae; genus Rhipicephalus; species Rhipicephalus microplus. Next base: position 28,743,982 of record NC_051175.1, on the reverse strand, counting down.
CGTCACCGCACCACCGGCAGTACTCTGGCCCAACGCGGGGCCGGTCTCCTAGCCCGTATCCGGGAAACTAAGGGCAGCAACCGGTGGAGGTGCGGTTGCTGTGCGACGAACTACCGAAGATCCTCCGACGACGACGACGCCGCGACGGCGCTTTCCGAACACAACGCCAGCCAGGCAAAGCCCTGACGGCGAAAGCTCATTTACCGAAGGTGGCCTGACGACGCAGCATGGAAGCAGCGGAACAAGCCGACGCAGCCGTGACCCGACGCCACGCCCTAACTGTAATGCGAGACGGCGAACTAGCGACCTCGACGTTCTTATCGACGGCCACAGTGTGACTGCTCTCGTCGATACTGGAGCCGACTATTCTGTCATCAGTGGGTCGTTCGCCGCGAAGTTAAAGAAAGTTAGGACAGCTTGGAAAGGCCCTGAAGTCCGCACAGCCGGAGGTCATCTCGTAACGCCTGCAGGAATCTGCACAGCGAGAGTCACCATTAACGGCCGTATTTATCCTACAGACTTCGTAGTCCTACAGCGTTGCTCGAGAGATGTCATCCTTGGCATGGACTTCTTATGCCTCCATGGTGCTGTCATCAACCTAAAAACAAAGTCGATAACGTTATCCACAAAAGAAGCACTACCGCCGCGCACGCCGTCAGGACACCATGCCTTGAATGTGCTGGAAGAACAAGTCACCATTCCGCCTCGCTCAAGCGTCATTATTTCAGTCGGCGCTCCTAAATCACCTGACTTGGAAGGCGTCGTTGAAGGCAGTCAGCATCTGTTGGTCACCCGAAATATTTGCGTCGCAAGAGGAATTGCAGAGCTGCGGGGAGGCAAAGCAACGGTTTTGCTCACGAATTTCAGCAATGAGTACAAACATGTGAACAAAGGAACAACGGTCGCATACATCGAAGAAATTGTCGAAGCCACCAGTGCTTTCACCCTTGCCGATTCTGCGGAACCTGCTCAGAGGAACCAAGCCCCTCCCATAGCTTTCGACGTCAATCCCAGACTTCCGAACGATAAGCAAGAACAGCTCAAGGCCCTGCTCCTGCAATACGAAGATTGCTTTTCGTCGTCATCGAAAATCCGGCAGACCCCAATCACGAAACATCGCATCATAACCGAAGAAAATGCCAGACCACTCCGTCAGAGTCCGTACAGGATTTCGACGCGAGAACGTGAGGCCATGAAGAGACAAGTTGATGAAATGCTGCGGGATGACATTATCCAGCCGTCCAAGAGTCCATGGGCATCCCCCGTGGTGTTAGTGAAGAAAAATAATGGGACCCTACGTTTCTGCGTCGATTATCGCCGCCTGAACAAAATCACAAGAAAGGACGTGTACCCTCTCCCACGAATAGACGACGCACTTGATCGGCTCCATAACGCCAAGTACTTTTCGTCAATGGACCTCAAGACTGGCTATTGGCAAATCGAAGTCGACGAAAGAGACCGAGAGAAGACGGCGTTCATAACACCGGACGGCCTCTTCGAGTTTAAGGTGATGCCCTTCGGCCTTTGCTCAGCGCCGGCAACGTTTCAACGCGTTATGGATACAGTACTGGCAGGATTGAAGTGGCAGACTTGCCTTGTGTACTTGGACGACGTCGTCGTGTTTTCCTCGAGTTTTGACGAGCATCTTCGGCGCCTTGAAGCTGTACTTCAAGCCATCAAGACTTCCGGACTCACACTGAAGCCAGAAAAGGGCAGATTTGCGTATGAGGAGCTCTTGTTTCTGGGGCACGTTATCAGCAAGTCTGGAGTTCGTCCCGATCCACGGAAAACAGCCGCCATCGCCAACTTCCCGCCGCCCACTGACAAGAAAGCCGTGCGCCGATTTCTGGGCCTGTGTGCCTATTATAGGCGGTTCGTGAAAAACTTCGCCCGCATCGCCGATCCTCTCACTAACCTTACCAAGGCCGACGTGGAGTTTAAGTGGGAAACGCCGCAGGAACACGCTTTCCAGGAGCTTAAACATCGCCTCCAGACGCCTCCGTTACTTGCCCATTTCGACGAATTCGCCGAGACAGAAATACATACTGACGCAAGCAGCGTAGGTCTTGGCGCCGTTCTTGTGCAGAGGGCTGACGGACTTGAAAGGGTTATTAGTTACGCCAGCCGATCGCTATCCAAAGCAGAAGCAAATTATTCCACAACAGAAAAGGAGTGCCTCGCCATCATCTGGGCTACGTCGAAATTTCGCCCCTACCTCTACGGCAGGCCCTTCAAAGTTGTGAGCGACCACCACGCATTGTGTTGGCTAGCCACCTTGAAGGACCCCTCAGGTCGCCTCGCACGATGGAGCCTGAGACTTCAAGAATATGACATTACTGTCATTTACAAGTCCGGCAAAAAACACTCCGACGCTGACTGTCTCTCTCGTGCGCCTGTCGACCAACCGCTACCCGACGACCCGGATGGCGACTACTTCTTGGGAACGATAACTACCGACGACTTCGCTGAACGACAGAGGGCCGACCCGGAACTTAAGGCCCTGATAGAATACCTCGAAGGCAGGACCGCCGAAGTCCCGAAGATATTCAAGCGCGCACTTGCGTCGTTCTTTCTACGAAACGGTCTTCTACAAAAGAAAAACTTTTCACCGCTTCGAGCTAAGTACCTTCTTGTGGTGCCTTCAGCTCTGCGACCAGAACTCCTGCAGGCCCTTCACGACGATCCGACGGCAGGGCACCTCGGTGTTTCTCGCACGCTCGCGAGGATACAAGAAAGGTACTACTGGCCACGTCTTACCACCGACGTCACTCGTTATGTGAGAACATGCCGGGACTGTCAGCGACGCAAGACACCGCCGACAAGGCCAGCGGGACTTCTGCAGCCAATTGATCCACCTTGCCGACCTTTCCAGCAGATTGGTATGGACCTACTGGGGCCGTTCCCGACGTCGGCTTTCGGAAACAAGTGGATCGTGGTAGCTACCGACTACCTCACCCGCTACGCCGAGACAAAAGCCCTGCCAAAAGGCAGTGCATCCGAAGTAGCTAAATTCTTCGTCGAAAATATCGTCCTACGTCATGGCGCCCCAGAGGTCCTTATCACCGACAGAGGAACGGCATTCACTGCCGACTTAACTCAAGCAATCTTGGCATACAGCCAAACAAACCACCGCCGGACGACAGCGTACCACCCACAGACCAACGGCCTCACCGAGCGGCTTAACAAGACGATCGCCGACATGCTGTCAATGTACGTCGATGTCGAACACAAGACGTGGGACGCCATTCTTCCGTATGTGACCTTCGCATACAACACGGCGGTGCAGGAGACGACGCAGATATCGCCATACAAATTGGTCTACGGAAGGAGCCCGGCAACGACGCTCGATGCCATGTTACCCAACGTCACCGACGAAGAAAACCTCGATGTGAGCGAGTACCTTCAACGCGCCGAAGAAGCCCGACAACTTGCGCGTCTCCGTATCAAGAATCAACAGACGACCGACAGCCACCGTTACAACCTTCGACGACGCTTCGTGGAATACCAGCCCGGTGAACGTGTTTGGGTGTGGACGCCGATACGCCGACGTGGACTAAGTGAAAAGCTTCTGCGACGGTACTTCGGACCGTACAGGGTGGTTCGACGGCTCGGCCCACTTGATTACGAGGTTGTCCCCGACGGCATCACGAACTCTCAACGACGCCGGTCGCGACCTGAAGTCATCCATGTCGCGCGCCTCAAGCCGTTTTATGCGCGTTAACAAACTGAACTAGTGTTTTTTGTATTATTGTTGTATCGTAATTTATTCATTGTACTTTCTTGCATTATTATTGTACTTTCATCTTTAGTTAAAGCATCGGGACGATGCCTTTTTTCAGAGGGGGGCAATGCCACGTTCCATTTCCCAAGTTTTTGTTATCGTCCGAAAACACCGCACGATTCTCAGCACAAACCGCGCCTGCAGTTTTCTAGAAGGTTCCGGACTGTAGTAGATCATTTCGATAAGATCACGCCCACTGTGCGAACGGTACAGATTGTTCTGGAAGCTACGCCACCGCCAGCGATAACGCTAGAACATTCGACGGCAAGAGTATAAATGCCGACGCGCTTCGCCGCTTGTCAGTTGTTGATCGAAGGCCGACGCTCCGTTCGCCGCTATCAGTCCGAGACTGCTATCTGTGCGAGACTGCTGCTGTAATTGGACTTTCAGTTTACCGGGCACAGGTTCGCCCAAATAAACAGTTAAATACTAACACGAAGTCTCCTGTCTTCGGCCACGTCACGACCCCGTGACAATATTCTGCCGCGAGATCCAAACTGAGTGGATGACAAAAATCTGCCAAGTGTGACACTCAATGGATGCCCAATCCAGCAGCCCAGTACAACAAACAGAACATCACCGAACCGGCTGCTGCACCAGCACGTCGGACGTCGAATGCGGCGCAAGATCATGCCGCGTTTCCCTACTTTATGCACTCAATCACGAGCTGCTTTCTTTTTAGGCATTTCAGTGCCGTGGAAAATTATCCAAGCCGCAATCGGCGGTGACCATGCAGTTACAACACCTGCAATGAAAGCTCCGTGCATGACTCCGTGCGTGCAGGGGATCACTGCATCGACAGCCATTTTGGTTGTCTCGTGGCACCCCCTATAGTGGCTGAAAGTTGCGAATACAGTCACCAACAGATTTTTGGGACTCCGAAAATTCAAACTTGTTAAATATTTCACATGTCACAAATGCACCGTATAGGTTCTCATTGCACTAATGCATTTCCGAGGCTGATTTTTCAGACTAATTTATGTTTCGAAGTCTAAATTTCTGGGCTAAATTGTTCTTTTGAGCTATGTCAGTTGGGGATTAACATAGAGTTAATAATGATAAAAGCTGTGACGCTGGATTTTTTCGTGGCTTGGTCAAGTTTGGCTTGCAAAGTCTAGTTGTGTGGCCTCCGAGATTGGAAGCGTGCGCAATCTTTCAGCTTCAGAGGCCATGTCTCATCTACTTTGGCTGGAAAAAACGGCTTTTTTTTCTTACTCAGCTTTATCATCATCATTTATTCGGTGGTAGGTTGTTCTTATTTTCTGGTTGGTTGTTTTTCTGGTCGTCATTGTGCATGTGGTCGGGCTAGTGGTGTGCCAAATGTGTTTTTGTTGTAGTGTGCATCGCATGCTTGCTACGCTGCTGTTTGCGATTTCTCAGTAGCACTCCAGTAGTCATGGTGCTCAGCTACTGACCTGGAACACGTGGGTTCGATCGTCGCCGCGACAGTAGCGTTTTGATGGTGGCAAAATGCTGGAAGCTTGGGTACTGCGTGTTGTGGGTGCAGGTAAAAGAATCGCAGACAGCGTTATTATATCCCATTAAACAGGCAAGATGTTGCATGCATCTTTTGTGACCAGCATCAAGTTTTCATTTTTTGGTTCTATGTAACCACGAGCTTTGCCGACTGCAACGGTCGGCGGCTGCAATTGCCAATGCACTTGCCAATGATGTTACCGTAGCCCAAGTAAAACCAAATTCGCTCGTTGAACAGCATGATGCATTACATTATTGAGGACTTTTTTAGGTGTTTGTAAACCAAATAAACTTCATTTTCATAGCTTGACCACTTTTTCAGATTGTTCAATTTTTCGGACTATTTCGCAATCCCCCACCAGGTCCGGAAAATCGGTCGGCGGCTGTAGGCACTGATTCGACGGTGTCATTGGAGCCTATATACCAAATACTCTTTAAGTGTTCTTGTTTGCTTGCTGCCTTGACTACAGAGAATGGCCCATAGTGATTTGTACCCGAGTTTGGCAATATTTTTCTTACTAGCATGAAGTCTCCCACCTCTATTCTTGGGTTCGTTGTGTTCTGTTTTTGTCAGAATTCATTTTCATCCTCTCTTGGTGCTTAACTTTGCTCTCTTCAGTTCTCTTTTCTGTCAGGCGGATTGTCGCCTAAATTCCTAAGGTCTTGTCAGCTGGCAAATATGTTGGTTTTTTCGTAGCAGCAAACTGCGGGCGCATCCTACAGCTGTCGTGTACGACCAGTTATGATGAGCAGTACTGATGCGCAGTTATGCACAATGATGAGCAGTTATGATGAACAGGCAAGGTCGTATTTTCACGTTTAAGAGGGGACATTTTGGTTACTATTCTATGTCTCAGTGTTTGAGAAGTACAAAAGATAGCATGGTACAAGGCAGAACGACAAAAAAAAATGTCATCAGCATGTACGGCCGAACACAAATTGCTGCGGATCTGAAGGTCATGGAGGCACTTTGCAGACGCCTCAGATGTGTAATGATGCAATGAACATTTTGAAACCGTTTATTTAATTCTATTCTAGAGGCAGAACACATTCCTAATTTAGTTCTGGTACTGTCTGCACAGCGACCGTGTCTAAGCATGAAAACTGCAAACCTGGAAGTTGCTGTACTCGTACTCAAAATAGGTACTGCATACATTCACGGGCTTTGGTTATTTCACTGTTAGTTTTGACCCTCTTAACCACTCATGGCTTTTTGGGGCGTTAATTTGAACGGGAGACTTACTTTTTCTCACATGAGGCTCGCCATCAGTCGACTTTCGTCGAACGAAATCAGTGGGATTTTTTCTTTTTCTTTCTACTTTCTCTTTAGCTTAAGAAACTCAAAGGGTTCTGGGAATATCGAAACCGTTAACAATGTTGCAAAACGACTACAAACGCGAGGAAACAAGCAGCAACAACTGGTGTTTGAAGCAGGTCCAAAACTTCAATCATCTCAACAGAGCTTCCGGCCGCCACGGCACAGCGGTGCCACGGTGCCTGGAAGCTGTGAATAGTCAGGGAGTTCCACACTGGCGTCGTCCTCGAACTTGATATTTCTGTAAACTTGATATTTCTGCATTTAAGCACATCTTCATATCTTCCGGCCCCACCAACATGCACTCTAAGCGCTTAAGCTTATCCGCACCGATTTGTTGTAAACTTCAAATGTGGACAAGCCATCAGCAGATTGCACCGGAAGGTGGAATACTAAAAGGGTCATCACAGTGTCCTTTGAGGGAAGGGTGGGTGCTTGGAAGGTAATTTTGACAATGATGGCATGGCTCATTTACATTCGCCTTACTCTCTGGAGATGCTTTCTCTTCCTAATCCGGTCCTGTTTTCTTGCTTCTTTTCCTAGATTTTTTAATTTTTCAACGTTTATCTTCCCGGGTTTTTTTTTTTCATATTTTTCTTCTGTCCCCTTCCCTCCTATCTCGAGAAGCTATAAGAAGACATGAAAAATGTGTAAATATTATTATGCCTCAAAAAAGCCAGGGCTCCCATCAAAATGTCGGCTGAATAAACAGTTGTTATAAGAAAGCGCATCTACTTTAATACTTATAATCTTGCGGCAATAGAAGTTATTCTTCTATATATAAATATATTATCAAGAGTGAGAACTTCATTGACCTGTTCGCACTTTGAGATGAATTTTCATACACAGAGCACTTGTTCAATGCCGTAAAAAAAGGGACAGTCAGTTTTAAGCAGCTTCCACTGTGACAACACATATATGCATGTCATGGATGTAATAGAATTACACGCGACACTTTTTATGCATTACCTCACAACTTTTCTGCATGAATACAGTTATGTTAATTGATGGAGGCCTCCCAAACAGTACAAGTCCAATCACACACACAGCGTTTCAAGTAGGGCCAACTCCACCTAGGCTGCCTGATGCCACAGTGTTCGCTCAAATACAAGCATTAGGGCACCAAAGGCTGAGGTTGACAGTTGCGACAAAAACGAATGATTTTACATTTAGCAGCATTAGGCTTCATTAGCCAAGTGCTAGGAGGACGGGCAAAACGAAAACTTTTTATTTTTCTTACATTTCAGCCGGGCACCGGCCTTCATCCCTGATGAATATACCCTATAAAGTGGACGGGGCGATAGCCTTCATGGTATTGCTGTTGGTTGAGCATTGCATGTGTTATTCAAAGGTCGCACGTTCGGTCCCTACCAACGGCAGGTCATCTTTTAGTTTATTTTTTCTTCTTAACGTTTACATTACAACTAACTCATATGACATTTCTTATACTTTCCTTGGCATTATTGTCTGTTAAAACTCAGTATTAGAGCCACAGTGGACCCAATGCAAATACCAGTTTTTTGCGTGAAGAGTATGCTTCTCGCTCTAGAAGTGATCGAATCAAAATAAAGGTTCATAACTTCCAGGAATGTTTCTACTGACACGTGTGATGAGTAAAGGAGAGGCACGAGGTGCGTGCCGAACACGGAAGCATGGTGACGAGGCACGAGAAGAAGAGAGTCACCCGAGTGCACGCACACCAGCCACGTAGGCGCAAGAGATCGGTTCGGAGAAAGGCTCGTGGCAGCGCGACCTGAGCCGAGGAGAAAAATTGCAGAGGATGAGCTGGCACTGGGTGTTGCGACGCCTGAAATGCGAAGACGTGGGAAACAAGCGTCGCTACTGCTACAGAAGCAGTAGAACCACCTGGTTCTGAGGGATGTCGGCGAAGAGGTTTGGGAATGTGGCCATCGATATCAAAAGAATCGAGCGAGGCTGCCAGGATTTACCGCAACCTGTCACAGCAGTTCCTGGGTGGAGTACAGCTCCTCGGGCTTTGCAGACAGGAACATATGCGGCCCGCACCACAGTCAAGAAGTCGTTGACGAGCTAGGCATAGCCTAACCAAGCCGGAGAGCACAACGAAGAACAGAACCAATTGGCAATAAGGTGGAGTGGCTCGTTCAGCGAAAGATGACGACGACAGTAGAACTTGGGGAAGATATAGTTTTCAATAAACCCGTCTTGGACTCAGTGCTAAATGCGTCCTATTACTTTGTGCATTGTCTCGTCACACAGTTCGAATATAATAAAGCATAAACTATTGAAATCAAAAGTGCTGACACAATCAACCCATCAACAAAGAAATTTTGTGTAGACAAAGAGCACAAATTTGTCTAGTAAAGCCGAAGAGGCCTTTTTCATAAGCCGGCAAACTCACTCATGAGTCAACTTACTCACTCAAATGCAGACCGAGCCTGCAAACGAGACTGAGGTTTGCTTCTTGCGGTGGCCAATGTATTTGTGGCCCACATAAAACATGTTGCCATCCAGGATGAATGCACATTAGCGTGCCAAAAGCAGCCAGCTGCACGTTTAAATGAAGCAGCCTCAACTATTACTATATTTGTGAGGGAAAAGTCCAATACTCTGTCGCTTGCATGTTGTTGCCGGGATGTCAGTACGCTTCTGTCACTAACAGTGTAACATAACCTTGGCACTCCTTTGATAAGCTTGCATTTTCATTGGTGCTCTCTGAGAAAAACATCAGGTTCTGCACCGTGTGTGACTTTCCCTTACATGCAGCGGCACGCAACATCAACTATTTCTACACTGAGACCCGCTTCGACTGGAGTCCCTGTTAAGTTCTCCAACGTGACGGCCTTTTTTGGCTTGGTGCAACTGCTGGCCACAGCCGTGTGCGTGGTGGTGCTCAGCCGGCTGCTGCAGGTTCGTGATCTGGTGCTGGCCTGTCTCGGAGTGGTGGCCTTTGCTCTACAGAATGCCCTCAAGGGCATCTCCACACACGAATGGATGTACTACCTCAGTGAGTCTTTTTTCCATAGAATTTTTTTTTTGAGAAGTGAAAAATGAGCAAAGGAAAACAGATGCATGTAGCCCTTTGTTTTGTAGTGCATGTTAAATGCGATAGTGCTAAAGCTCGTTTTGCTAAATTTTCGGTGTCAGTGTCGGTAGTGGTGTTTGGTTGTGGGCGAAAAAGCATTGGCCATGAGTGAGAGGGGAATGCAATATAGTAGCCAGAAGGCATTTGCACTTTGGTTTTCTTCACAGCACAGTTGAGGTCTCCATTGAAAAGTCAAAGGCAGGGGAAGTGATTGGGAAAAGGACAGTGTGTGTGCCTGTGTGGGGATATTACCTACTATTCAATCAATCAATAAAAAAAAAATCTTTATTTGTTGCAAATATATACACACATTGGGGTAGTATATACAGAAGGAGGTCCCATGGGACAAGGCTGAAAGGGGACCTCCTGTCAGAAGTATACATGTTGATAAATACAACAAAATGGGAACTAAAAGCGACAAGTAATTTTGATAGGAATAAAAACAATGCTAACATGCAATATAAGTTTCAGTAAAAAGGGCAACAAAACAACGTTCAGTAATTATACATGGCTGTGAAAAAGATTCAGGTACACATAAAAATGGAAGTAGAATCGTGGACAAAAGTGTCTTTAATTAGTGATACATAGCTAAACAGACAACTCAAATCTACATGAGTAATAAATATAGAAATAACTCTTACAGTAATAGCACTAGATGTAAGAGAAAACCAATATAGAAATACAGATTAGTTATGATTGCAAAATGAGATGATTAAGTTAAAGTGCTGAATGGTAATTGTTTAGGACTATAGTGGTATTGAAACTCTTAAGTTTATGGGTCCCATAGTGGTCCAAAGTCTGTGATGCTGGCTTGCACGTAAATTTCTGCCATTGTTGGTTTAGAGGAGACACTTGGCAAAGACTGGCTGAGCTGCTAAATGACAGCCTATAAAATGTTATCGTAGGTTGCGCTGGATGCTGAAAGGAGCACTAGTGTGCATGAAAGGAAGTGCGGAGCTGGGTGTTTATTTTTCTCTCTTCTTTCCTTGAGTGTCTTTCCATTGCTTGCTTGTTATTTCAGTCTTCTTCATTCTTTATATGTGCGTTTAGAAAACAGATGCGGACTAGACTATTGTGTCACGTTCATTACTTGCGTCATGCATGTGATCGAGTGTAGCCGCCATCTTGATACCCGAATGTGTTGCAACAAATAGATAAGGGATTACTGCATCCGCCTGTCGCTGAGCAGTGTGTGTTAGCTTGCTTTCGGGTGCAAGTCAGCCCAATAAATTCTTTTTATTTTATTGCTGTTGTGGTCTGTCTTTCTACTAGTCTGTGCTCTGGCCAGCGTACCATCACCTGCGTGGCATTTAGTAGAGCTGCTGATTTTTAGCACACCTCCATTGCACTGTGACACCAGTCCAAGTGCCCCTCAAGCAGCTGACACTAACGGAGCTACCAGAGATGACAAGAAAGAACAGTCGCCGAGTAGTAACTGCCTACAAGGGCTACTAACAGAATTGGGACAGCTCCCAACGACTAATCATCACGTGAACTATCGTTCAACTTCACCGATGGAGACCGCCAGAGCACCTACACCAGTGGTCATCCAGCAGCCTCGCCAACCCCTACTGTTTAAGGGCTCTGGTTGCAAGAAGGTGCAAGGCTGGCTGGAGTATTATGAGTGAGTCACAGCCCTGATCAAGTGGTCTGATTAGGATCAGCATCTAAACAATTTTCTTGCACTCGTGGACTGTGCTAGCACCTAGTACTAGAACCAAGAGCCCTACGTGACAATGTGTGGTGCTTTCAAGAGCCTGGCATTCAAACATTCGGGAATGTTTTGCAGAAAGAGCGAGCTGAGGACTTGCTTCAAACTCTCCAGCACCCAAATGTGGCATCTTCGTCAAAGAAAGCCATTGTTAGAACTTCTACGCAAGTGAAAGTTCTAACCACATATGACGTCGACCGCTAAGCAAGTTGCAAGACTCCTGCTTTTGCTTTGCAGTTCATCACCCAGACGTCCGTGCCCAGTTCAAGTACTCGCAATGAAATAGCCCTATGACGACAGTTGAAGTTCCTATGCTGCCGCTGTCGGGCGGTCATATCATGGCTTCTGGACCTCCTCAGGTGCACCGTCTGAGGCAGAAGGCTGGTGGGATGGACAGGCACTGTTGTGTAAGCCACCTGCCCATTAGAAGTTCTGCAGGGCTTTTCCCTAGTAGCACCGGAGTGTCCCTGTATGCTAGGAGAGAAAGATATGGGTCCTTTGCTTCTGTAATGAAGCTTTTAATTGTCTGGACCATCCTCTCTGCTTCACCATTTGTCAGGGGGTACGTGGGCCTAGACGCCACAGGGGGAAAACCGTAGTTGTGAGCAAACAACTTGTATTCCTGCGACACAAATTGCGCTTCATTATCAGACATAACTTTTTGTATGCCATGTCTTGCGAAGAAACTTTTAAGGTGTGCAATGACAGTTGCACACGTTATCAATTATAACAAAGCGATCTCTGGGTACCTTGAAAAAATTCAGCGTGTCTACCAACCTGAACAACTGGAAAACCTTGAAAAGTCAGGGAATTTGGACCCTTCTGGAAAGGTCTTGGAAAAGTTAAGGAATTTCTGAAAACCCTGGCCAGGTCATGAAAACTGACAGATGTTCTGTGCGACTGTCACAAAAAGAAGCATTATCATTGATCAAAGATTATAAAGTCTCTCTCAGCTGCAACTACATTTAGGTGCTAGAAGGGGTGTGAAAAAAAGAAAAGAGACACTGCATAGCTCTTGCTTCTGAGTGTAAATGCGAGTAGATACAACAACCCATAGAACACATAAAGTTTACTGACTTTTCAGTACCCAATATGAGAGGGAGCCTTGTTCACACTAATAGCCATAAGAAAGGCTCACCGGACTTAAGTGCGCCTAGATACGTGACATAAGCAGCAAGAGTACATTGTCAGAAGCTTCTGTAGAGTCATCTGTATATGGATTCCAGCTGCAGGCATAATGCAAGCTTTTTTAAGTGCGGAGCATTTTATAGTCGCGCCTACTCACAAATCCGGCGACAGTGGCAGTGTCTACGCCCCTACTGCGCATGCTCTCATCTCGTTCCAAGTGTCGCTCCCCACACTCTCTCACCTCGCAAAGCCAACCCAGGCGGCGCCTGCTAGTAAAAACTGACGGCAGGCGCGACACAACCGTTCACGGACCACACCATATAGATAGGCACTGGATGGAGCGTTTGGAATTCAGCCAAGGGCGTCTTTACTTGACTTTCGCTTGATTTGACGCTTAGCTTGTCTCGAGTAGATGGGATGGAAAGAACCGACTTTCAAACTTAAGGTTTAACAGCACAAAAAAAATACACGGCGAACAGGAAAAGGACAGGACAAGCGTTGACTTCCAACTAAAATATTATTGACAAGAAGGCTGTTAATATATCCGAGTGAACAGAAAACCCAGTGAAAAAATGTCAGATTGCCCCATTGGCCACGGCTCTATTGTATTTACACAAAGAGCTAGCATCCTCGGGGCACTTTGAGTGGTGTGTGGCATTATCTTCTGATGTCATGTGCAGCAGTGTAGCTTTGACAGCCCTCTTCATATTTGGTACATTATTGACGTTGCTTTCAAGGCATACTCATAATAATTAGCGATCTTCTCGATTTTTTCTTGTGTCAGCTTTCCTTTTTCCCCAAGAGACTCATCTTGAGCCTTCTTTTTGTCGACATGGCTCCGTAAAGATGCACCCATTCGCTTGTAAACGAGGTTAATGCAGTCCTTTTGTCAATTTGAATAAAGCTGTTCACCTCCACTTCACGCAAGGCATGGAAAGTGCGGCTGTCTCCAGCTGAGAGCATAGTCGTGTAGCGCAAACCATGCTTGACAAATGACCTTTGAAACATGGTCAACGCAGCCTCAACTTCCATGCAACCAGAGTTGCACTCAATGTTTCGTTGGCACTCGTGGGTCGCCAGCCAGTCTGTGTACCGTTCGTCTTGTGGCTGCGGTCCAAGGGTACAGCCATGTGAGTAAACAACATGGTCAATTACAAGGCCTGTGTTATGTTTGATGATGTAGCCCACGCCAATGTGTGGGCTCTGACCTCATGTCATCTAAGACTCGTCAAACACAACATCAATGTTCCCTATGGGGGTTCAAAAAGCCTGAATACAAATCTTTTATTACTGCCACACTAGCAGCTTCACTTTCAGTCGTCGTGTTTTGCACACTTCCACGAAACTTTTTAGGTGTCTCTTCAATGTCTTATGGTGCAGACCTCATTGTGAAAGATTCATAGACACACAAAAGTCTGGAAGGGCAGTTAACGCCTTTGCCTATCATCTGTATTCCTGTCATGGCCCTCATGTGGTCTTCGAAAGGAGTGGTGATGGCAGTTCCGCTCACTCTTAGAGAAGAAAATTGCTTTTTCTTGAAGTCATAATTGCCGCAAGCAAAAATAAGCTTAATCGCAAGGTCTTATACCTTGTCCGTTGTCTTACTCAGGTTCAGACTTTTTGAGTCGCACTTGTTGCACTTCACTTGTGCGATATTCAAAATTTTCAATTGACAAGCGAAAAGTTTTTGGCACTCCACGCTCACTCCAAAAAAGTCTAACTTTCACTGGGTAGCAGACTTTCCTGACAAAACGGTCTTCGTTTTGTGGTGATTTCTCAACTCACTGCGCCTACTGTGCCGTTGCATACTACGCAGCATCAATCCAAAGTGTATCACTCATTGAACTTGGTCCCACGACGTCATCAGTGGAATGCAGCGCCCTTGGAGCTTCGGGCAGATCCAATAGGTCCGGCCGCGATTCCAACTTAGCAGCCAAAGGCGCACTTGTAAACTGCGCCTACTTGTTCCAAGGCTGTTTCTTACGGCTTCCAAAAGCTTGTCGCATTGATGGTTTTAGTCGAGCGTCTCCAGGCATCTCGATCGCATTGAAAAAGTACCAGTGCAAAGCGGAAACACAGTGCATTGAGAAACATGCACTATCGCAAAAGCAACCGCACACAAATGGGCAGCCACTGTAGCGAACGCAACACAAAGAAAATAGATGGCACATCGGTCACGCCAGCCAATGGGAGACTTGGAAAAACTGACGTGAAACGGGCGCCATATAAGACCCTATCAAGGATCTAGAAATTACCTTCAGAAAACTCCCGACAGCAGCCATTCTGCTTTAGCGACGTCATTTTGAGATGGCAAAAAATATGCACAAAGAAAACAGTTTCAAATCAAGCCTAAGGTGGCGCACTCAGTCCGCTGCATCGCACATGGCGCGAGTGGGAAGTTCGAACAAATTTTGTCTCTTTGGGGGCATTTTAGTGCAACTGAGGTACATTGAAGGCCGATTTTATTGCGTTTCTTGATGGAATTCAGCATTAACAATTTGAGAGTAGGTTCTCAGAAGTACAAACACCCCAAATATGAGCCTTTTGAAAAATAGGTTTTTTGAACCATTTTTGATCATTTTAAGACCTGCGTCTCCCCTTAACTGAGCAAGGCTATCTTCAATAGTTGGCATAACGTAGCGCTCTCGAAGTACACTTTTGTTTAGTTGCGTCAAGCCAATGCAAATACGAACGTCTCCAGCAGGTTTGAGTACTGGTACAATACCCACACACCATTCTGTTGGTTCGTCTAGTGCTTTACGGATTACGTAGTCTCGCTTCATACACTCAAGCTCCTGCTTAACTCAGTCCCGCAGGGGTAAGGCAGTGGGGCGAGCGACCCGAATAGCAAAGGGTACAGAGTTCAGCTTCAGTCTGACATCCCCTTTCAGAGCTCCCAGACTACCGAAAAGCTGAGGGTAGACAGCTTCGATGGCTGTCGCGCTACTAGGCCGAATAAGCGAACTTGATCAGCTCAAGAGCTTGGAGCGCTTGGAGACCCAAAAGTATCGAGCCAAAGGCGAGACGACATACAACGTTTAGAGGACATTGTGTTGTTTCCACTGGATAGTGGCAAGAAACTTTCTGAGAACATGCAGTGGCTCATTCGCAGGGCCTGTTAAGGTTATGTCGCACTTCTCTAATTTGGTAGGCAATCCTGAAAACGTTGAGGGTACAACAGACACTTCTGCACCCGAATAAAGTTTAGCAAACACCGAAGTGTCTTTACTGACAACGTGAGCATACAGAAAATTATAGCGCTCCCCATTTAATGTGACTATGAAATGAGCCCCCTTGTCCATATGGAGAGAAGGAAGCTGTACCTTCTTTCACTCCCCTGCGGCCTTTTTCTGATACACTTCTGCGAAATGACTGGAACAGCCACAGTAGTTGTGTTTCTTAGCTCGTGCCGGCCAGAAGGCCCTCGGGTGCTCTCCTTGAACGCAGTTGGCGCATAAACTGGGGGAGATCAGACTGTGGTCTGGTGCGTTGACCTTGTGTGACAGGTGCACTGGTCCTTGGCAACATGTTGGGATACTGTCCTGAAGAATGCTTCCAGGGCTGCTATTGTTTGTTGACCGTGTTCAGCTTGCTTCAACTTGCTTGCTGGTGCTGCCAAAGGGTCGTCTCTGGTTTTTCGCTGCTCTTGCTGATGTCGTTGGACGGTCTCCTTTAAGCGAGCTGTGAAAGCGCTGGCGAGTGTCAAATTTGCATTCATTTGGGGTCTCGATGTGGCGAGCGAGCGCTGCCACCACACTCTTAGAGTGAAAGTATGCAGTAGACATGGTCGGTGCAAACCAAGCAATACACATTTATTTAACAACTTTTGAACGACGATATTGTCTGCGGAATCGATACATCAATCGTTATCAACACGCTAAGTCATCATTACACAAAATTACCAAACACTCAAACAATATAACACAAGAGCACACAAAAGGCGGCGTCACCAACGCTTCACTTATCACGTGGGCCTACCGCAGGCGGCCCGCGACGCCGTCCACGGCAGACCCACCGCGAGAGACAACCAATCCCGGCAACCACCACGCGCAGAAGAGACTCTCTCAACTCTCGCCCGCCACCAAGGCTCGCTTCTGCCAGGGGTCACTGCCGGCGCTACCCCATGACGATAATGACGATAGTGGTGCTAAACGCGAATACAACGCCACCTATCGCCCTGTGGTCGTCACCTGAAATGCGGCCTTGGGGCGAGGCACATGCGCCACATGGCACAAACAACTTTACAGGGGGTGTCAGCACCCCCACAATCTCTCAACCTTAAATGAAACTATATCCCGAAAAAAAAAAAGATAAGCTACACAAGCTTTAAAGAGAAAATGACACCACATGTCCATAATGTCCTTGCATTACGACACCGCCGCCGGTCAACACTGCTGCACTGTCCGGCTCGACTTCACCTCAGTACCAACCCCACAACATCAACGTTGCCGTCGGCGCGACGAACCGTCGCTAGCGCCAACACGTCTTCCAGTTGCGACCAGCACTCACGAGGGCGCCGGACTGCAGGCAGTTGCGCATGTCTCAGGCGTCTCCATCGCCCGACCTCACGACCGCATTCTTGGCCAGCGGCGCTGACGATGTGCACAAGACAGCCGGCCATGGATCACATCACTCCCGCTGCGTATCTTCCGAACACTCGAAACAAGCAAGCAGGGCTTAGAAAAGGGAGATTCGGGCCTTTCGCCCACGTTGTACGATGGTGAGTACGGCTAGCTAATACATCGGCGTCGGCCGAGACGCCCATCAAAAATAATATAAAGGTCACTTTTCCTAATTCGTGCATCGCAAGATAAAAAAAGTGAGGGAAGCAGAGCGCAACACCTCAATGCCACGATCCACCTAGTTGTGCCACGTGCGACAGGCGGCTGCGCAGGGCCTTAGGCCTAATGAGTCGCTCGACAACAACCGGCATCCATCCAGCACCCAGCCTAGATGCAGAAGAGGCAGCCGCGAGGAGACAGCCACTCTGTGAGGTGGCCCTATCACTCGCCGCACACAGGAGCTTATCGAGCGATCGGCGTCCACCGCCCGGCGTCGAGCCGCAATACAAGTCAGCAACGACCCCCGGCTCCCTCAGCCCAAAGAGATAAAAGAAGCTATTTACAGAAAATTGGACCACCCACGAGGCTTCCGTACTCACTCACTTCGTGCCTGGCCTACAAACCACGTGCTCTAGGCCTTGCTCACCCCAGGACGCAGACCGCATGGCTCTCGTCCCAATTCAACAATGGTTTTAAAAACTAACACCAACAAAAAAGAACAACACTTGCGAGCAAAACAAAAAAAATGAAAACTCAACCTGCCGAGAAATTCAAACACGTCACAAATACCGATCTCCTCGCTCTCAACAAAGCACACCACCGACGCTAGCAAAGAAGTCTCCCTAGGCCTACTCTACCCCGGCTCTAACAAAAGCTTGTACCGAACCGCAAAAACTGTCGTCCAATACTACAAGAGCTCCATGTTGGGCAGCCAGTGTGGGGTCTCGATGTGGTGAGCGAGTGTGGCTACTATGAAAGGACGCTGTAGACTCGGTTGGTACAAACCAAACAATACACATTTATTTAACTACTTTTGAACGACGCTATCGTCTGCGGAATCGATACATCAATCGTTATCAACACGCTAAGTCATCATTACACAAAATTACCAAACACTCAAACAACATAACACAAGAGCACACAAAAGGCGGCGTCGCCAACGCGTCACTCACCTTGTGGGCCTACCGCAGGCGGCTCGTGGCGGCGTCCACGGCAGACCCACCGTTAAAGACAACCATTCGCGGCAACCACCACGCGCAAAAGAGACTCTCTCAACTCTCGCCCACCACCAAGGCTCGCTTTCGCCAGGGGTCACTGCCGGCGCTACGCCATGATGATGATGACAATAGTGGTGCTCAACGCGAATACAACGCCACCTATCGCCCGGCGGTCGTCACCCAAAATGCGGCCTTGAGGCGAGACACGTGCGCCACACGGCGCAAACAACTTTACCGGGGATGTCAGCACCCCCACACATTCCAAGAGATTACTGAGGCCGACTACACAAACCGGTCAAGGATCATGCGTTTCTTTTTTTTTTGTGTGTGTAGTCTCACTAGCCCACCAGTGTGTGCAATGTGGTGATGAGTTGGTCGACTGACTCTCCAAGTTGTTGTATGCGTCGGTGAAAACATGTACTCTCATAAATGTGATGCCGTGCGCCCACGAAGTGATCGTCAAACTTTTTTCTGACGACTTCATGCTGCTTCTGCTGTTGTTGAGATAGTGAGAAGGTCAAAAAGATTTCTCTTGCTTGCCTGCCCATTTTGTTAAGTAGAGTCCAGACTTGCGCTTCTGCGCTTCTTTACTTTGCTCATTTAAGCCAGAGGCAAAGCTGTAGTCGTCGAATAGGTGGATCCTGGAAGGCCATTCGAACATCCGGTCAAAGTCAAATGCTGACGGAGCTGGAACAGTGAACATGTCGTGGACTGGCTTCAGTTGTCTTCTTACATGGTGGTGCTTGGCGAAGACTGGTGCAACGCCCTTGGAATATCAAAAGACGGCCACTTCTGACACCATGTCATGTTGCGGCCTAGCGAAAGGCCATACGCGTCCATACCAGCCGCGGGAGCAGATGAAGGGACTGAGCCGCTGTCGATGTGCAGAAAAAAAG
Source organism: Rhipicephalus microplus (assembly GCF_013339725.1). Classification (NCBI taxonomy): domain Eukaryota; kingdom Metazoa; phylum Arthropoda; class Arachnida; order Ixodida; family Ixodidae; genus Rhipicephalus; species Rhipicephalus microplus. The sequence goes on along the minus strand of NC_051175.1, from coordinate 28,724,832 downwards.
GTCAAACTTTATTCTATGCAACCAGCATACATGTATACCAGACACTCATGTGACAAATGAGGTCACGTACAAGCAATACTTTACAATTGTGGGGGACAACACCAGATACTGCGGACACTTGATGCGCATAGGTGCTATCACTACAGAGAAAGTTAAATGTGTTGATGTGATTAAAAAGTTTGCTGGTATAATGTGGCAACAGAAAGCACAAGAGCGGGATTATTGGTGGATCATGAGAGAGTCCTTTGCCCTGCGGTGTGTGTTGTCAGGTTGATGATGATGATGATGATGATCTTTAGACCCTTCACAACAGGGCGTGTCGTACTTTTGTCGAAATAAACATGGCATGGACATGTGCATGAGCAGGCCTTCGCAAACCTAACATTTCATTTGATTTCATTTATTGATACTGTCAACCCTTTTGTAAGGCTGTTACAGGAGTGGAAAGAAATCATAAAGAAACATAAATGTGCATATGGGAAGCACGAAAAAAATATTATAGAAACACATATCCCTTGACGGCACAAATCGAAATTCAGAGTATAAAAGTATTATAATTGCAAGCTCCTCAGTAAAACAAGGAAAGCAAGTATCACTGCTGAAACATATATTATACAGCTTATCAAAACACATAATGAAAATTATAGCTTAATTATAAGGCACATAATTTACACAAGTCATCTAAATTTAATTCATGAAATCAGAAAACACAATGCAGCTTATGGCTTCTAAAAACTCAGTAAGGGATTTAGTTTTCACTACGAGATCTGGAAACCAAATCCACTGTTGAATGGCCCTAGGGAAGAAACTGTACCTGAAACAATCGTTATGAGCTATGAGAGGCGGTATGTACATACTGTGTCTGTGTCTTGATGTTTCTGTGTTTTAATCTCAAAGTACTTATCATAGCTTATTTTAATGTGATTATAATTTATTAGGAAAAGGAATTTTAGCCTTTCGATTTCGGTTCGCTTTTTTAGTGGCGAAATTTCTGCAAGTTTACATGATTCAGTAGGTGAATGAAAATGGTGGTACTTATTAATCGAGTTTCAAGCAGTTAATTAGGGTGCAGGAATACCAATATACTTTGGCATATTTGATTATGGGTCTTAACAAGGTGTTGTAAGCTAAAATTTTAATTTAGGGAGAGGCACAGTAGAGGTTACGTCTCAGGCCTCATAACACCTTATTAGCCTTGGAACTAAGTTTCTCTATGTGAAGATTCCAGCGCAAGTTGGGCATAAATATCAGACCTAGGTATCTGTATTCATGAGCTTGAGAAAGTTGGTGACTGTTAATACTGTAAGGGTAACTAAGCATGCTCTTTTTTCTGGAAATCGACATAAATACGGTTTTTCTTGGGTTAAGCTACATTTCGCCACTCATTGCACCATTTCTTAATTTTCTGTAAGTTAAGATTATGTTCAGCCAGGTCACTCAGGGATTTTATATTTTTGTACAGTATGCAATCATCAGCAAACATTCTCATTTGGGTTGCAATAACTTTTGGCAGATTGTTTATGAACACCAGGAACAGGAGGGGCCCATAGGGGAATCCCAGATACCACAGGAGATAAACCAGATTGGTGGTGTTCTAGTTGAACATGTTGTTCTCTTTGCAATTGATAGGAACGAAACCAGCAGTTAAGGGCAGAATTTTTAAAGGTAACATCGACCTTAAGTAAGAGCTTTTTGTGCGACACCTTATGAAAAGCCTTTGTTAAATCTAAAAATAATATCTCAGTTTGACCAAGGGTAATTATTGTGATAGAGAGGTCGTGTACGAGCTCAATGAGCTGAGTAATGGTGGATAATTCTTTCCTAAAACCATGTTGACCTGGAAAAACTAGGTTATGTTCATCGAGATAGGTTAACAAGTGCTTTGATACAATGTGCTCTAATATTTTAGAACAGGTACTTGCAAGCGATATAGGTTCAGTAATTGCAAGTGTCAGATGTAGAACCACCTTTGTGTATGAGCTTAATTTTCGCAAGTTTTCAAGCTCTGGGAAACGAGCCACTAGTGACAGATGATTGAAAAATTAATGTTAAAACTTCATTGACCATTCGGCATATCTGTAAAGAAATTCATTGGGAATATTATCAGGGCCAGGGCTTTTTTTTAGCGTTAATATGAAGCAAGAGGCTCAGAACACCTTCTTGAGTGATTCTCGTATCCTGAATAGGAATCACTGATGTTAAGAACAATACCATCATTGATTGTAAACACTGACGAAAAGAAGGAATAAATGCCTCTGCCTGATCCTTGCTTCCTTTATAGCTAGACATGCCATTTGGCCTCATTGAAGGATTGACGTACCTCCAAAATTTATCTGAGGATTTGTTGAGATATTGTTCTAATGTTGAGTTACAAAGCCTATTTTCAGATGTCTTTACACTCTGCTTGACGTTTTTAATTAAAAGCTGGATACTGTTCCTTTTTTCAGTGCTTGGATTGGAAGTGCATGCCTTTTGCTTGCGTTTAATATTTATTTTAGCATGTATTATCATCTCGCGTTTTATCCAAGCGTTTCGTTTTCTTACAATTTTACAACATTTCAGGACAAATTTTTGGACGCAAAACATTATTAAAGAATGAAAAACTGTCATAGTTGTTCTGTTGATTGAGTTGCTCGGTACATTTTCAGCAACGACTGCTCCAGATATTCAAGTATAGCTAAGTCATTGGCAGCCCTAAAATTGGGAATCACAAGTTTTTTATCATTGCGCATGGCATTAGCAGACATCTAAAGACATTAAAACCATTTTATGATCAGAAAGACCGTCATCAATTTTACACATACCAAGAAACGGGAGGAGAGATCCAGATAAGAATATCAAGTCAAGCACTGAGGATCCAGTTGGACCTACACGCGTAGAAGGTGAGACAACCTTAACGAGATCTTAGCAGAAAGCGAGCTCTAGTAGCTGATGACCTAACAATAATACTGATTACGCATTCTGACGAGGATGCGCTATGGAAAGGGTGTCTGGAGTGGCATTGTTCTTTGAACCCGAAGACACACTTATTTATAATGCCTTGGGGTCGTAACCTGTTATGTGGATTGGGAGTTCTCATTCTGGTTTTCTTAAATGCTCTGTGTGTGCGCTCATCAACTTATATTTTTTTTAAGATGCAGTTAAACCTGCTTATAACGAACCTGCTGTGCTGTGCTGTGTCTTGATCGGTGGCAATACAATTGCAAATAGTCACGTCTCGTCTCATTTTACATAACACATTTGTGGTGGAGCTGCTGGTTCTGCCCTGTACCCATCACGAAGCTCCGCAAAGGACGTATCATCGCGGGTCAAACCAGGTTAAAGGAACATTTTCTTCACCACTCGCCTCTTCTGTGGCTCCTACCTATGTTGTCTTAAGTCCTGCTCGAGATCCTGGTGTATTTTCCAGACAGGATGGCGTTGACTTTGACAAGTGGCTTAACGTGTATGAATGAATCAGCGCCGGCTATAGGTGGGACCCGACACTCAAGCTTGCCAATGTGCTTTTTTTTTACCTTGGTGGCCCACCGCGGGTGTGATTCAAGACGCACGAAGCCGACATTACCAGCTTGCAGACTATCAAGGAAGAGATCCGTAACCTTTTTGGCAAGACCGCTGGACAGCAGATGGCTACGCGAAATCAGTTGGCTACTCGGGCACAAACCTCTACCGAATCGTACGTTGCGTTTATTCACGATCTTATCGCCTTTGCGGCCTGGTTGACGAACACATGCTCGAGTCTCAGAAGGTATCGCATGTACTCAAAGGCATCATAGTCGATGTCATCAACCTGCTTGTCTACACTTACGTTGCCACCGTCAATGAAATCATAGAAGAGTGCCGGCGGTATGACGGCGGTATGTAGCGGCGGTATGACGCAGAGATTCACACAACTGCCCAACACCACCGCAGCTTCTTTGTGCGAAGCTGCTCGCCAGCCACCCACCTATGACCACATCACCCGAATTGTTTGTCTGGAGGTGGAAGCTGCCTGGCCAGCTCCTATTCCACAGCCTGTCCAGCTTCTATTCAACAGCGTGTTTTTACAACCCAAGCCACTGACCCATTTCAGCAATCGGTAGCCTTAATTCAAGCTGTGATGAGGAAGGAGTTTGCTAATTTCGGTCCTCTTCCAACAGCGTGTCCCCTCACTCACCCTAAAGTGTGCCATTACTCCTCAAGTAACACTGACTGCTTTCCAACATTGCCCTTCCAAAACCCTATAGAATGGCGAACCCCTGACTACCAGCCTATCTGCTTTTCCTTTCATCAACCCACGCATGTTTCTCGTTATTGCTGTCGCTGCTGGCCAAACCAGCCACGCCGAAGTTATTCTACTTATATGCGCCCTACCACTTCTAGAAGTCCAGCTGCTACACTGTCCAACTTCTACTCGCCACCTCCTCACAAGCCTCTCCCCACTGTTGCCCCTTCGTCCGGTCACTCCTACTTCCAATCCCCGTCACCTCAGTGCTTTTTTTCGTCAAGCTCCTCTGGACGATCGCAGCTGGAAAACTATATGTTGCAGCTTATGAAGGTGCAACTGCAATACCGACACCCAGAAACACTCTACTGACGCTGCCCACACATCACACTCCTCTAAGTAAAAGTCAACAATGTTCCGGTAACTGCCCTTGTTGACACAGGCGCCCACCTATTATGAGCGCTCATCTGCGCCGCCGTTTGCAGAAAATATAACACTTTCTACGACTCAAGCCATGCCTGTTGCTGATGGTGGCACTGTGGAAGTCGTTAGAATGTGCACTGCTCATGTCAGCATTGCTCGTCGACACACCGTAGTCCTTTTTGCCATGCTAGCTCGTTGCCCCCATGACCCTATACGTGGCCTTTCTTGCACTGCTTATGCATATGTAAGTTTTCGCTTTCATCGAGCTCCACCGCCAACAAGCTATATATTAATGAATCCTGCTGTCTGGCACATGTGCGATGACGGCCGTCTGTTTTAAAATGCATTTATCATAATAGATTTTTATGTAAGTCTAGCTATGTTGCAGTTGAGGAGTTAACTTAAACAGAGAAATAAGAACTGATGCTGTAGTGTGCTTTTGCATGTGCCTGACACTTGCTGATCTTGTTGATGTTCTTTTTTTCATTCATGTAACTGATAAATTCCATCAAGATTAGTCTTACCTTGTTCCCAGCATTCATAGGTCTCTCATGTTGCCTGAATAGCGCACGAAGCATGGAAAAGTCACCGCAGAACGAAGATAGACAAGCAGTAACTTGCACCGTAAATGCTGTGATATGCCATTCGTTTCATTTTCGTGTCCAACACGACAAGGTGGATCGAGCTCACAGAATCATTGACAGATGACACTGTACATTCTAAATATCTCTTAATACTGAATTAAAGACATTTGTATAAATTTGGTAATTGATTAACCATAGAGTTTCATGCACTAATACATAGAGGGGAATCTGGCGCTAGTGTCTACGTGGGCTCCGCCAGCGGCGCTTGTACCTCCATGGGAATTATGGGAACTACAGGCTTCTGATTCGCTTTAGATGGATCACGTTCTTTTTTTGATCAGGCTCTTTTTGTGCCAGTGTAAAACAGAGAGATATTAACCTATATTTAATTGAAACTTGCTTCATTTTTTTGTACGTAGACTTTATTGCCAAACGTTTTTGTGGCTATGTAGCAGAAGTGAAACGTGGGCAAATTTAACTGTCAGGGTATGCATTGCTCTGCCAATGCGTTCCAGATTTGGCCTCAAGATTTATTGAATTACTTTTTAAAACACTTGAAAAGAAACATGCATGTTTTTCTCTTGAAAGTATGCATTATATATTTATAGAAATAACAGTACAGTATTAAGTGAGAAACACTTATCGTTTCGTCTTCTGCGATGCTAGGTGCTTCTGCCCAAGTGGTCTGCCCCCAACACACTTCTGGTTTTGATGTGAAATTGAGTCAGCGGAGCGTAATAGTGCGTCTACTTAGCTTCGTCACCATTTTGCAGCCAATTTAAACGAGTTTAGGCAAGACTTGCTTGTGAAAAAACATGAACTTTATTCAATATCTTGCTGTGGCATCAGACACTACATCTATGCACAGTGGTGAGTGTACGATGCTTCGTTTGTCAAATACAGTCGACTCCCGTTAATACGAAGTTCACGGGAACCGCAAAAAACTTTGAATTAAACGAACTTCGAATTAAGCAAAAAGCACTAAAAACGGCACTTTTATTAGTTTAAAAGCGCGACAGTTTTGAGGAAAAATAGTCTGTCATCTTCTTCTGCTTGCCGAATCTGGCTGCGGCTAGCAAGTTTTGTAAGGAATACACGTGTCGAAGTGCTTCTTCGGCGTTGTGTTCTCCAACAAAAAACCGCTGCGCAAGAGCAAGACCCGCAGCTACATCGGCAGCCCTCGGTGGTGGCTCATTTCCGATGTCGTCGTCATCATCGTCATTTTCAGGAATGCAGTCATGGGGCCGAACCATCTGCATGATTTCGCTATCCGTTAGTGGACCGCATGTTTCGACGTTGCTGTCCACAGCGACATACTCGTCAAAACGGACGTCACCGAGAGCGGCGCGAAAGCTACCGTCGTCGAGCTCATTTGTTTGCACTTCCACTGGCGCACAAGGAGAAGCATCCCCAGAGTTTTCCATGAAACCACAGGCCCGGAAAGAATTGGCGATGGTTTCTTCTTTCACGCGGGTCCAAGCTCGCGCTAGCGTGTTGATGGCACTAAGCAAACTCGCCTCGTATTGCGACGAGTTGTCTATGCACAAAAGCATGCGCTCGACGAGAAGCTGCCTATACAATACCTTCACATTTTTTATTATGCCCTGGTCCATGGGCTGCAACACGGACGTCGCGTTTGCAGGCAGGTACACAAGACGGATGGCACTCAAGGCAGGTACGTTCATGTGGGCACTACATTGGTCCACAAGGAACAACACCTTACGGCTTGATTGCACGAACTTGCGGTCGAGTTTGGTGATCCAGTCCTTAAATATATCGGATGTCATCCACGCCTTTCTGTTCGAGGCATAATCCACAGGAAGCATCTTCACGCCTTTAAAGCACCTAGGCTTGGCAGCCTTCCCGATCACAAGCAGGCGACACCGTTCTAAGCCAGTCATGTTCGCCGCGACTAGCACTGACACTCTCTCTTTGCTTCTTTTGCCTCCAGAACAGTCGTCGTCTTTAAATGTCAGTGTCTTGTCCAGTAGCAGCCGATAAAAAAGCGCAGCTCGTCTGCATTAAAAATGTCTGCCGGCTGGTATTCTTCGAGGTACTCGCGAAGCTTGCCCGCTTTCCATGTCAGGCACGTTTCCTCATCGACTGACGCCTTCTCCCCACACACGCTTTTAAAAATCAAGTCGTGGCGATGTTTGAAACGCGTAAGCCACCCATTCGAAGCAGCGAAGTCGTTGATGCCCAACATTTCAGCAAGCGATGACGCTTTTGCCGTGACGACTTCACCACTGAGAGGAAGTTTGTTGTTTCGTGCCTGTCTGATCCAAATCAGCAGTGCTTCCTCCAACTCTGGGTAGGCGCCGGTGCGCATCCGCTTCCGCGATGTCTTGAATTTTTCACTTTCAAACGCATCCAATATTGAGCTCTTATTCATTATGAAAGTCGACAGCGTGTTAGGCTTAATGCCGTACTTTCTTGCGATGTCTTGTTTGGCGGTGCCTCCCTGGTCAACTTCCTTCAAGACTTCGACTTTCGTCGCTAGGTCTACCGTTCGGTAAGGGCCACGAGTTGCCATTATCAAACGTACGTCACCACCACAACACTCAAAATCAGAAGCGCGGAAACACGTGTGGAATCAACCCAGCGCGCGGGTGACGCGGTGACACACTCGAGTCTCGACAAAAGTCAACTAAAGAGTCAGTCGATGCCGCCGATGCGATTTGCCAGCGTTAAAAAGATTGCCGCTTCAAGATCTGTGGCGCTGCGGACAGTAGTGATGGCGAAGACACCAGCGCGGTCCGGCAGATGTTTTGGCATATGAAAAGTTCCTCATTTTACTGTAAAATTACGGTCGCGACGAGACTGTCGATTGAAAAAACTTCTAATTAACCAATATTATGGGTTTTTAACTTCGAATTATCGAGCATTTTTTTCTATACGATTGCATGCAAAACTGATGGGACCACTTGCTCATTTCTAATTAACCGAAACTTCCAATTAAGCGACTTCGAATTACCGGGAGTCGACTGTACAACCCGTAAAGCTCAAACGTCGCAGCAAATCAGAAAATTCAGTAGTCTTGTGCGTCTTGGAACAAAGGCATTGCTTCAGTCCTTTTCACCGCACCCACTCCCCACGTTGCATGAAGAGTCAAACTGAAGAGTAGAAAAATGTCTGTAGACAGTTCGCTAGCTAACCCTATTTAATCCGAAGCCTGTACTTCCCATAATTACCATGGAGGTACACGATTGCAGGGCCGGATCCTTCTCTAGGTATTACTGTATGAAACTGTATGCCCTTAACCATTATTGGCGTTTGACGGGAGTCTGATGAGATATGTCATGAGTAAAGGACCACGAGGCATGTGCAAAAGGTCTGCAAGGGGCGATGGCATGCAGAGCCACAGAAAAATACCCAATGGTAACCGCCCCTGCCACGTCTGCACGTGCGATTGGTGGGTGAAGGGCTGTCCGCGCGCTATTCGAGCCACGGTGAAAAACTCCAGAGGCTTTGCCTCGTGGAGCACTGAAAGAAGAAGGTTGAAGGAGACAGAGTCATTCTGACAGCAAAAGTACCAGTAACCCATAACTGGAGGTAGTGGTGTGAAAGTGCCAGAAAGTAGCCACCGATCTTGATAGACACTAAGACACGCTCTCCGGACATGCAGCGCCTCGTAACAGCAGTGCCCAGGACACCTGCCACTCTTCACCTTATTGACAGGATGGCTGCGTCCACCTTACACTCCCCGGAGTGCACATTGTCAGTTTGCCCGGGAAACACTTTAAGAAGTCATGAAACAAAAATTTAAACTTCCCGGTTTCAATTTTCTCTGATTTGATTGGAATTGGACATACCAATTCCGAAATATTCCGCACAATATCTATTCTGTAATAAGGACGATCATTAAAAGTCGCAGTTTTTTGGGGATCGCTAGTGACCGTGCGCGACCATCGGCCTCTATAGGCACTAATATGTGACGTCAGTGAAACGTCACATTAAGAGAAGTTAAAAACACAGTGCTAGCTTTATATTGCTCCAAAGTAATAATATATAAGAACCTAGAAAATAAAAAATAATAGAGCAATCTTTGTGCTTTGAGTTGTATGATGTGCAGTTAAAATGAGTTATCTCCGCATAAGCATCCAACTTGCTGAATGCAGCCATTCGGCAACTGCACCGGTCTGGCGGTCGCAGCCAATGGCACCGCGGCAGCATGACAAGGGGCGCCACTGGTTGGCGCCTGTCGCGAGCTTTTTCTCGCCGCTCCGATAGCCCCAATCGCCCTGGTATTTGTGCACATCATCGTTGCCACCGGCAAGAAAAATGTTGGATAAAATGTTTATGATGGTAAATAACTGATGATTAAATAAATTGATGCTTGAAGTGTGCTACTTCTGCGAGGCAATGTCCATTTCCGAGCTACAAACGAAATATCGAACCGTGATGGAAGGCCATTCCGCAGGTAAACAAACAGTGGCACCAGCCGTCTCGGCGAACTCACCGGCTTCGTTGCCACCTTTGCTCTTTAGACCGAGGGTGTCGACAAAACTAGTTGCACGGGTAAAGCATTATATGTAAGTGAACAAGTTTTTATAGTGTTGGTAAAAGGAAGCGTTCAACAATGAGCTCACGTTGAAAAGTGAGCGGCGCTACCGAGAACGTTGGCCTTGTTAGGCCTACGCTCGGAGTCGAGAATGAATGTGGGCTATGGCGATGTTTGTCCCTCGTGAAGGCGAAGCTTTGTTAGCAATGCTATTAGGCAACTAACCATGACTGTGTGAGGTTGTTTATTTTGTAAGAGGATACGATGTCTTCCGAGTGGGCAAGCTGAGATGCCAGCAATGCTATTAGGCAACGAACCATGACTGTGTGAGGTTATATATTTTGTAAGAAGATACGATGTCTTCCGAGTGTGCAAGCTGAGATGCCAGCAATGCTATTAGGCAACGAACCATGACTGTGTGAGGTTGTTTATTTTGTAAGAGGATACGATGTCTTCCGAGTGTGCAAGCTGAGATGCCAGCAATGCTATTAGGCAACAAACCATGACTGTGTGAGGATGTTTATTTTGTAAGAGGATACGATGTCTTCCGAGTGTGCAAGCTGAGATGCCAGCAATGCTATTAGGCAACGAACCATGACTGTGTGAGGTTGTTTATTTTGTAAGAGGATACGATGTCTTCCGAGTGTGCAAGCTAAGATGCCAGCAATGCTATTAGGCAACGAACCATGACTGTGTGAGGTTGTTTATTTTGTAAGAGGATACGATGTCTTCCGAGTGTGCAAGCTGAGATGCCAGCAATGCTATTAGGCAACGAACCATGACTGTGTGAGGTTGTTTATTTTGTAAGAGGATACGATGTCTTCGGAGTGTGCAAGCTGAGATGCCAGCAATGCGACAGTGTACTAGAAAGGGCAGTGAAGCGGGCGGAGAGAGCGACCCATAGGACCGGTTGACGCCGCCACTGGCGAACGAAGCGGCGGCGCTGTAGTCGTCCAATCTTGAAGGCGGCTGCTTCGTGTTGCCGGCGTTGCCGGTTCCTTGGCTGGAACGCGCTTGTTTGGAAGTGATTCACCCGCTTTTCTCTCATGCTATAACGTTCGTATGGCTTCTAAAAAACAATGCTTGAACCATTGCTTCGCTCCTGGATGCAGCACAGGGTACTCTCGAATGAAACAAACGGCGAAGCTTTCGTTGTTTAAAGCGCCCGCAGACCCAGAGCGAAGAAGCGTTTGGGAACGTTATTTGCACAGAGGCAACAAGAGACTAACACCGGGCTCTGCAGTGTGTGAGCTACATTTTGAGCAGCGTTTCATTGTTAGGGACTATGTGTACATCATCAACGGCACGGAGGTACGGATTCCTCACAGGACACCAACGCTAACACCCGACGCTGTTCCCACCATCCTGCCTAATGTTGCCCCGCACTTGAGCAAGCGCTTGCCTCCAGAGAGAAACGTAAGGAAGAGATCCGAAGAGGATGCTGTACCACGAAAAAGGCGACGGCTGTCAACTACGGACGAGCCAGCTGTGCGGAACAGGTCTCCTTCAAGCGTATCTGATGTCCTCAACGAGCCCACGGCAAACGACGACGCCCTTGCAACGATTGCAGCTTTGAGGGATGTAAAACTCCCCAACAGGTACTGGACATTTCACGAAGTTCGGGAGGTTGACGGTGCGTGCTTTACGTCTTGTTCACTGAATGCTTCCACGGGTGAAGTGAAAGTAGAAAAGGCCGTGTTTTTTACTGTGAACGCCGACGGTGGTATCCACTCGAGAACTTTTGTTCAAGGGAAATCCGTAGCAGAGGCTGCTGTTTTTACGATTCTGGACGCAGAAGCGGTATTGGACCAAGCATCTCTACTGCATTTGTGCAAGGGTGCGGGAACACAAGGTGATTCTTTGACAGCCAACATTACTGTGAATTTGCAACGCCAGCTTGAGTTGAAGTCGGGAGCAGTTTTTAGTGTCAAGTGCCTTGGAAGCATCAAGAAAGACGGAACGCCCTGCTTCAGCTGTAAGTACTTGAGAAAGGCCCTCATCACAAGGCAGTCGCGGATCACGAAACGACACAAGACATCAAGGGCCTGCAGTAGTACTGTGAAAAAGCTGAAGGTGTGCGCCCGCAGGAACAAGAGGCTCATGGTGAGGCTGGGGAACCTAGCAAAAGATGTTCGTAGGTTGAAGGATGAATCTGCTGTGACTGCTGAAGAAGTATTAGCAGCAAAGATAAGCTTGCTGTCATCAAAACAACAACTTGCCGTCAGACAGTGCTTCGAATCAGCAAAAAGGAAGAGCCCTTGCGGGATGCAGTATGATAAAGAATGGATGCTGGAGTGTATTCTGCTCAAGATAAGAAGCCCGAAGTTGTACCAATATATGAGAAAGCAAAACATTCTTGCTCTGCCAAGTGAGACAACCATCCGAAAATACACGGCTCAATACAGAACTGGCTATGGTTTTAATGAAATGATGTTGAGCGCGTTGAAAAAAAAAGTGGCTGAATTTGACAGCTTCCATCGACATGGAGGTATTGTCGTAGATGAGATGAAGTTGTCAGAAAACCTGTCAGTAAGTGCAGATGGCAAAGTTGAAGGCTTTGTGGATTTGGCGCAGTACACTCCTAAAGAACAGCACTCACTCCTATGCAATCACGGGCTTGTCGTAATGTTCGTGCCACTTGTGGGTAGCTGGACACAGGTGCTTGGAACATTTGCAAGTCACGAAAATGTCAAAGGAGACCTTTAAGCTAAGATTGTGCTCGAGGCGACAGTGCTGGCGGAGAAAGCAGGCTTGTTTGTAGACTTCCTGACCTGTGATGCGGCATCATGGAACAGGGCGATGTGGAGAAAATTCAATATACATCCATATCGGAAAAAAACGAATGGTGGGCATGGTGTAAACCACCACCCACCATTATAGTGGATTAATGTAGTGGGTGAATGATGGAAAAACACCCGCCATGGCGCATGGTGGGTATGGTGGGTGCTGCAGTGCCGGCAACGCTTGAGCGCGAAATGACGTCAGAATCACCGTGACGAGCTGCCACAAAAAATAAAAAAGAATTCTGTGAAAACGATATAAAAAACAACCGTCCCGTAAAAAAAAAACAAGAAGCCACGGAGGATCGAACGTGCAACCTGCAGATTCCCATTCGAAGACGCTAACCACTGCGCCACACCTACATGACGTTGATTGCGTGTTAAATACTTAGTTTGTATACAAAATTAAGGTTCAACCTTAAGTTATGTTTGTCGTGTACACAACATAGACAAGATCTACACCTGCTACTAAAAATTGCGCATTTATTAAACACAAGCAACTGCGGCCTGTAACGATTGCCACTATGTTAATGGCACTAGTGCTATTTTGTTTTTACAATTCACAACTTCTAGAAAAAAAAACCAAGTGGACTGGGGAGCAGCAACAGTTTACCGGCGGGGTCTGCCAAGTTTAATATCCGTTTCGCGCTCGTTCTAAAGAGCGACATCTGCTCACGTTTTAAGACGCTTCTAGGCTCATTCCATAGATACGCCCGCCTAATTTATTTGATTGAGTATTGGGATGCTTTTCGCGCAATGTAGAGGGCGGTCGCGCCAGCGCAATGCTGTAGCTCTTTCGCTAAAGCAACAACTACATAACGGCTTGGCCAAAACGAATGCAGTGTGCCGGAAACATTACGCTATCATATTCGTTCACCAAGCATACGAATTGCCATGTCTGAGTTCTCGTACAAAAGCTAGAGAAGTGCCGGCGAGTGCGACCGGCGGCTGTCGGTGAGAAGACACTTGATTACGTTCTCTGGGAGTGCTTTAATCGCGTCGCATCGATGTTAGTTGCTTCTTGAGCGGACACCACACACAATGAAAAATGCTTTATTTAGGTTAATTGATGCCATGGCTGCGCTGTATTGTCATACTTAATCGTCGAAATTGTGTATTCTGAAACCCGGAAGCACGGATAACACAATTGTACGGGCTTGGTCGGTAGGCCTAACCTTTGGTGGAAATCATGGTGGCAGAACATGTAGTGTACAGATCTCAGCTTGGTACACTATATAAATTGCCCGCCATTATAAGCCCACCCATCATCTGCTTACTGCTTCCCAGCATTATCGCGATGGTGGGCAGAGCTTCTCAGCTTGGTACACCATATGGCCCACAATAACAAGCAGCACCCATCATCTGCTTAGTGCTTCCCAGCATTATCGCAATGGTGGGAAGAGTTTCTCAGCTTGGTACACCATGTAGCCCACCATAATAAGCACCACCCACCATATGCTTAGAGCTTCCCAGCATTATCGCAACGGTGGGCAGAGTGTCCCATTATTGCCAACTATCTAGCCTCTGCTTTCCACCATCATTTCCACTTTACCCATCATCTGTACACCATACCACCCAGTATGTCCCGGCATAACCACCATATTTTCCACTACGTCCCACCATAGCCATCATAATTTCCACCATGTCCACTATTATTTCCACCATGCCCACTATTATTTCCACCATGCCCACTATTATTTCCACTACACCCACCATGTTTTCCAGTATCCACCATGGCAATTTTTCCGATAGGGATGCTTCTTCAAAGGAAGTTGTCTGCAAGGCTGTGCATCCTGTTGACAGCAACCGCTTTATTCACTTTTAGATGCGGAGCATCTTATACTCGCACCTTGTAGTGCGCCGTCCGCGTCGTCCGCGCCGTCCACACCGCTTCTCGAACATTCGACAGCTGACGCGCGCGCATGCGCCGTCGCCCACTCTTCCACCATCTGTGCATCCCTTCCTCCTCTACACACCGCGCGCGCTTCACTCCTCCACCATCTGTGCACCCTTCCTCCTCTACACAGCGCGTTCGACATCTACAATTCTCCTGATTCTCCAGTGGACGCGCATGTGGCGTCGCGCTTCGAGAACATTCAACTGCTGACAGTGCATGCGCCGTCGTGCTGTATATATACTCAAGGTCGGCGCTCGCTCGCTCAGTTGCCGCTCGTCGGTTGGTTTGTACGGCGCGTCGACGTCCAAGGTCGCGGTGAAATGAATTCCAACGAATCCACAAACACAATGATCGACGTCCCTTCGACCAGCGCCGCCCTTTCGCATACGTGTGTACGTGTTCACTCATTTAACACCCCCTCCTACAACCACGTTGACCAATTTAGCCATCGACCCAAGTAAGTCGCAATTTAACACCCCATTTCACAACCACGTTAACCAATTTAGCCATCGACCCAAGTAAGTCGCACTTTAACACCCCGTTAACCAATTATATGGTCCGCATCCTCCTCAGTGTTCCCCCGAGGGAAGCTGCGGGCAATTTTTTTCTCTGATTTCCCACACCTTGTAAAGAATGTGCGCAACCGATTTTTGAACACCACATTTAAGGCCAAACCACATAAGCGCGAAAATGCACGCGACAGCGACGAGCGACGCGACGTAGATCGTCTTCGCGCGATCAGTTGCAGGCAAACCTCATTCACGCGACGGCTTCGGCGAGCGAACTTCACTGTTGCTGGCATGAGGCCGTCTACTCGCACCAAGAAAACCGCGTAGCAAGCGGTATGCAATTTAAAAATAAGATATATTCATTCATTCATTCATTCATTCATTCATACTGTTAGCCCAGAAGTGGGCCGTTACAGGGTGGAAGTATAAACAATTATTTGGGAAAAAGAAGTACCGTACAGGTCTCGAGATAATTTCTCGGTATTATTGTGAGCAGCAACTCGAAGTTATACATAACAAGAAATGGAACACACATGCAATGCAATACATACGCGCAGAAAACAGCACATGACGCATTTGAGGCGGCACTTTTGCACCGCGCTGAAGATTTGAAAGACAACTACTACAGTCTCATGCAACCAACGAAAAGTACACACGCACACCACTGTTATTCAGAAAATAAACGTTTTAGATTCTGTTCAAATGATGTAAGCGAGGAACAACTAATTATAGACTCTGGCAGCATATTCCAATCTTCAATAGCACGTGGAAAGTAACTAAACTTAAAGCAATCGTTACGTGGGACTAGGGGTGGTATGTACATATTATGGCGATGTCTGGAGTGTTCTTGTGTGTTGACCTGGAAGCAATCTGAATGGTTTAGTTTAAAATGATTATGAATTAACTGGAACAGGAATTTCAGACGCTCAATCCTCGTCCTAAGTTCAAGACTATCCAGTCCAGCTTTTTTACAAAGTTCAGTAGGTGAATGATGTCGGCGATATTTATTAAAAATAAATCTCGCACCAAGTCGCTGTATTTTTGCTATTTTATTGCAGTTTGTCTTTGTGTAAGGGTCCCAGACAATTTTAGAATATTCGATAATAGGTCTGACAAGGGTTTTGTAAGCAAGACACTTTATATCAGATGGGGCGGTATAAAGGTTACGTCTAAGGCTATACAGTGCCTTGGTAGCCCTGGAGCATATATTATCAATATGAGTGTTCCACCGGAGGTCGGGCGTGAACCATAACCCAAGATATTTATAGTTTTGTACACGCTTAAGGAAAGCATTGCCAATCTGGTAGTTGTAATCTAGAGGTGCTTTCATTCTAGTTATAGTCATAAAGACTGTTTTTTCTGTGTTCAAACTCATTTGCCATACTTCGCACCAATCCTTTATTCTTTGAAGATTGTTGTTTAGATTAACTTGGTCATGTTCAGTCTCGATTCTGCTATAAACAACACAGTCGTCGGCAAACAACCTTATCGGGACCGTAACCCGGTTTGGTAGGTCATTTATATATAACAAAAATAAAAGGGGACCCAGCACGCTCCCCTGGGGAACTCCGGAAATATCTGCAGCTGCTCTAGACTGTTTATTTTTTATTTGAACAAACTGCTGACGGCAGCTAAGATAGGATGAAAACCATTTTGTCAAGTTGTTATTTTGAAACGTTTTGTCAATTTTAAACAGGAGCTTTGAGTGCGACACTTTATCAAATGCCTTTGCGAAATCCAAATATACCACATCAGTTTGACCACGCAAATTGATAGTTTTTGAAAGATCATGAACAAATTCGATTAACTGTGTAGTTGTAGATAAGCCTCGGCGGAAGCCATGCTGCTTCGAAAATAATAGATTGTGCATATCAAGATAGGACATCAGGTGTTTGTTAATAATGTGCTCGAGTATCTTTGAACATGTACTGATAAGCGAAATAGGACGGTAGTTGCGCTCGTCCCGTGAGGAGCCACTTTTGTGAACAGGGGTAATTTTAGCCCGCTTCCACGCTAGTGGAAAAGAGCCACTGCGCAGGGACGACTGAAATATTTTTGTAAGGAAGCGAGTCGCCCATTCAGCGTATCTGTACAGAAATTCGTTTGGTATATCATCAGGGCCGGGGATTTTTCTTGTATTTATATTAAGTAAAAGATTTAGGACACCCTCTTCGCTAATTACCACATCATCGATCGGCCGCTGCCATGATGACGTAGAAAACTCGGGCAAAATGCCATTATCATGAGTAAACACAGATGCAAAAAAAGAATTGAAATCATCAACACGTTGTTGAGTAATTTCAGGTGGCCTCGGGGAGCTTGCTGGGGTAGTTATAAAGCGCCAAAACCTTGAGGGGGCTTCCTTCAAGTATTTCGTCAATGTCACATTGAAAAACCGATCCCTGGATTGTTTGATCAGACGTTTCAGTTCTTGTCTCATTGAAGAAATGCAAGCTGTTCCTTCAGGGGTACAATTTTTTGCACAAGATTTTTGTTTCCGTTTTAGTTTTCTTTTTGTGTGAATGATTTCTCTGGTAATCCAGGGATTGGTTTTACAAATGCGTTTTCTAATCCTGGGTACATAGCTGTCTATACACTTCCCTACAACAATTGAAAAGAAATGCCATAGCCTATCAGTGCTGCAGTCAGTGTTGTAAAGGACCTGAAATTCATCAAAGGACCTTTCAAGATAGTCCAAAATAGACACATCATCAGCCGCCATAAAATTCAATACAGTGCTAAGTGTGGGTTTACCCAAGGTGTCTGGGGACAAAGCTAGGTGCGTTACTACCATTCTGTGGTCGGACAGGCCTTCTACAACTTCACAACGGCTGAGTAACGGCAACAGCTTTGGAGACACAAAAACCAAATCAAGGATAGATGACCTTGTAGTCCCTATCCGAGTAAATTCAGTGACACTTTGCGTTAGCCCGTAGCAGAATGCCAACTCCAGTAGTTGCTCAGCACTTGCAACCTGTTCCGATCCAGGAGACTGGGATAGCCAATTAATATCCGGAAGATTGAAGTCCCCTAATAATAATACGTTATCTTGGAGGCTAAAATTAGAATCCATAAAATTTCTTAGCTTTGCGATTATATCCAGGGAGGAATTCGGCGCTCTATAAATCCCTCCAATATACACAGTTCGCTCGCTGAACCCACACCTAATCCACAACATTTCTATGTCACAATTGTCATCCAACACTGAAAACCCAATGTTGTCTTTAATAAGAAACGCAACACCACCACCTCTTCCTTGCCGGTCTTTTCTAACAATTATGTAACCTGTAGGTGTTACTTCGAAATCTGCTACATCCGTATGTAACTAAGTCTCTGTTACGACCATTATATCCGGGTCATGCTCCAGGATTGCGGCTTCAACTGCATCAGCTTTATTCAGCAAACTTCTGGCGTTTACATTAATAACCTTAACAGATGCTGTTGGTCTCGATTTGCGTCAGTCAGAGCTGGTGAGACCTGGGCTAGGATACCTGAATCGCTCTTTGGTAGCCTCATTCCAGCCATAGAGAACGTTGTTTACTTTCAGTTTATCGATGATTAGTTTAACCTTTGTTCCCTTTGCTCTTTCATCCGCTGATGAAATCCATAGTTGTTTTCTGATTTCAACTACTCGTTTAGAGTAATCTTCGCTGATACTGAATTGTGTCCCCTTGAGGATGCGGCAGTTTTTCAGTATTTTGGTTTTGTCCCTGAAGTCTCCTACTTTCAAGATGACCGGACGGCTTCTTTCAGGTATTTTCTTTCCTAGACGGTGAATTCTCTCAATGGAGCTACACTTTGAGCCGAGTAATTTGTCAAAGATATCGTCATTCACCTTACTTAAGAGTACTGCCTCATCCTCAGATTCTTCTTCTTCCACTCCACGTACAATAAGGTTGTTGCGTCTAGAACGATTATCTAAGTCATCGATCTGCCTGGCAAGAGCCGTCAATTCACTGTCATGGCGACCAACACTTGATTCTATCATAGTAAGCCAGTTCTGTGTTTCACCCAACCCTTCAAGTTGTTTTTCAATAGTCTGGAGCCTAACATGCATGTCGGAAATGCTGGCATCCGTAGATGACTGCTTGGCCTGAATTTCATTATCTTTAGCTAGTAGTTTACTCTGGTTACTTAATATTTCCTCCAGCATTTTTTCAACCTCGGGCCCAGGATTTTCCTCTACGTCACCGGACAACTTCAATAACAGGCTTACAACTGAAACACAGTCGTTTAAGCAACCAAGAACACAGTGTGTGGACTCGGCAGCACAATCAGGCAGGTACAGTTACTACGAAAATCATACTTTCGATCACCAACCTGCACAAGTAGAGGCACGTAAGGCGACATCGTCACAGCGGTGCTGCCGTGTCCACTGAAGGTCAAGACCATGGCCCTTGCTTTTATATGCTCCGGGCAGCTTGCTATCGGGGAGGCGGAGGACGTCATCGTGCTCCACGGGGGTGCGCAGTCAACGAAGTCCACGTGGCACAGCATCGTTGACGCCACTGGCGGTGATCTAGTTGTGCAGTGGTTGAGTTCCTTCGAGGGCTGGTGCGCATTCTTCATCGGGGTCCATTGGTAGTGTTATCCTGCGATAACATGGGCCGCTGCTGCGTCCGCAAAGAACCACGCCAAAACCTGCACAAGTAGAGGCACGTAAAGCGACATCGTCACAGCGGTGCTGCCGTGTCCACTGAAGGTCAAGACCATGGCCCTTGCTTTTATATGCTCCGGGCAGCTTGCTATCGGGGAGGCGGAGGACGTCATCGTGCTCCACGGGGGTGTGCAGTCGACGAAGTCCACATGGCACAGCATCGTTGACGCCACTGGCGGTGATCTAGTTGCGCAGTGGTTGAGTTCCTTCGAGGGCTGGTGCGCATTCTTCATCGGGGTCCATTGGTAGTGTTGTCCAGCAATAACATGGGCCGCTGCTGCGTCCGCAAAGAACCACGCCAAAACCTGCACAAGTAGAGGCACGTAAAGCGACATCGTCACAGCGGTGCTGCCGTGTCCACTGAAGGTCAAGACCATGGCCCTTGCTTTTATATGCTCCGGGCAGCTTGCTATCGGGGAGACGGAGGACGTCATCGTGCTCCACGGGGGTGTGCAGTCGACGAAGTCCACGTGGCACAGCATCGTTGACGCCACTGGCGGTGATCTAGTTGCGCAGTGGTTGAGTTCCTTCGAGGGCTGGTGCGCATTCTTCATCGGGGTCCATTGGTAGTGTTGTCCAGCGATAACATGGGCCGCTGCTGCGTCCGCAAAGAACCACGCCAAAACCTGCACAAGTAGAGGCACGTAAGGCGACATCGTCACAGCGGTGCTGCCGTGTCCACTGAAGGTCAAGACCATGGCCCTTGCTTTTATATGCTCCGGGCAGCTTGCTATCGGAGAGGCGGAGGACGTCATCGTGCTCCACGGGGGTGCGCAGTCGACGAAGTCCACGTGGCACAGCATCGTTGACGCCACTGGTGGTGATCTAGTTGAGCAGTGGTTGAGTTCCTTCGAGGGCTGGTGCGCATTCTTTATCGGGGTCCATTGGTAGTGTTGTCCAGCCATAACATGGGCCGCTGCTGCGTCCGCAAAGAACCACGCCAAAACCTGCACAAGTAGAGGCACGTAAGGCGACATCGTCACAGCGGTGCTGCCGTGTCCACTGTTGTGTAATTGTACACATTGTTGTACACATTGTTGTGTAATGAAACGGAAAGTGTTTATTATTGCCTTGCAGCACTTTTTATATGCACATGCGTAATAAACATTGCATTATTTCTTGTTGCGCATACGCGACTCGGGCAGGGTCACTAGCACCTACGTAGTCTTTGTCTTTTCCGGTTTTTGCTATTGGCTGCTTGAGCCCAGCACTTCCGGGCGATGAGCGACGGTTTCCAAATCGGGAGAACCGAGCGATCGCGCGAAAACGAGCACGCGACACGTCGCGCGAACGCCCTGTTTCGTCGCTCATAGCGTCGCTCGTCGCTGTCGCGTGCATTTTCGCGCTTATGTGGTTTGGCCCTTAACACACCTGAGCGACAAGTTTCACTGCTGTTTGTTAAAGAAGCGTTCAAACTTGACAGTGATTCTGTCACTCTGAAAGCGATGCCAAGTATTACTGCTGTTCACTTAATGCCCGATAATTTTGAGAAAATGAGGGCAAGTTATGCTTTTCAGATATTTGGAGACGGTCCACTTCTGGCCTTTTTCATTTATCGTACACATCTGCAGAGACGCTTTGGGAACATCGATGCCACGGAAAGTTTTTTTAAAAGGATGAAAGCTCTGATCGCTGTTATGACTGGCAGATATACTGCAGAAGCCGTCCAGCCAAACTCTCCAAGTGTAGGAGTCATAAAGGAAATGCTTGAGTTCCTAAACAAGTGGGAGGACCACACAGACAAAAAGCAGTTCCTCAGCAAATCCACAGCAGAAGGGCTAAGAGTAACCCTTACCAGCACTCTTGAGCTCCTCGACTACCTACACAAGAAAGTGGGATACACGTACCTGATGACATCTCGACTCAGCCAAGACAAAGTTGAGAACTTTTTTGGAATTGTAAGGATGTCTTCAGGCTGCAATACACACCCGACCCCGCAGCAGTTTCTCCTCACAGTGAACTGTCTGTCGTTTTATAACCTTGCCCGTAGCGTAACAGGTGGAAATTCAACTGCAGATACAATCAGCTCCCTGCTCAGCATTGAAGACAATGAATTGACAGGCAAGAAGAAACTGATGGACACAGTGAATTTGTACTTGAACAAGCAAGCTCCTGCCAACGAGTCAACGTCAGGAAATTCTGCAGAACATCCATACAATGTCAGAAGAAGCGACTCGAGGCTGATATGTCACATTGCCGGCTACGTTGCCAAGAGGTGCGTCTTACCAAGCAGTTGCCATGCTTGTACTGACTGCCTTCTGCTTTCAGCACAAGAAGGGCGTCGCATGCCTGCAGCAGAATTAATCAAGCACATCGACCTGGGTGGCCTGCATCACCCCTCACTTGAACTGCTGAAGTTCATCTCACGTCTTGAAGATGTGTTTACAAACTTCTTCAGTGGACGCAAACTTCATAGTGAGAGTGTTATGGATGTGTTTCACATAATTCATCATGCTTCCCCATTGCAGGTTGGCTGCGAAATTCACGCCAAGAGCCTAACAGCACGCATTGTTGGGTTTTACGTTACTATGCGACTGCACTTTTTTGTGAAAGGTGAGAATAAGTCAAATCTGCTGAGGAAACGTAATTCAGCCTAGCACCTCAAACTAAGCAGGCTAAACTAGGTGCATGGCAACTCTCTTAACATGCATTATGCTTTTGCCTGCCTCGCCTGCTGTTATTTATTTTCTGAGATTTACCTTGCCGGCTGTGAGGATTTGCTGAATCAAAGCAAGCGGCTTCCCTTTTGTATAGTAGTTCAGTTGTTTTTCTACCCATTACAAGGTAATGTTCTCATTGCATTAGTGTGAAAAACAATTTCATATATCAATGCCCTGCGCCCTACTGCCTCATGTGTGTGTTCTCAAATTCTGTGATGTATTGTCACTATTAATTCACAGATTACAGAGACCTAGACCTTGTGTCCATTTTGTGAAATGCTGTAGGTCGTTTAACTGCACGCCGCAGCGTGCACTGTCACTATAAATACAATCGGCTGCTCTGCCAGTTTAAGGAAGTTCCCACATGGCTTTCTGTATCAGTGGTGTGCTAGTCCTCTTTTTCAGCTTGCTTGACTTGCGTTTGGGGCACGATTTCTATTGGTAAATTTCAGTGTCTTTTTCAAAATAAATTGTTGCTGTGGGCGTATATGGCTGTTCAAATTAGTGCACGAATGTTTTATTATAGCTGTTTCAGCAACGAGTACAGCTGATTCTGCGTGACGTTCATTTTCGCGATCATTTAAAAAAAATTTTTTTCAGGCCTTGCACGCTATGCTGTTGACAGGGGTTGCAAGAGAATGAGCGCGTTTCATAGTTGTGGCGACTAGCTACGTTTATGCTCCTCTCACACGGCATCCCTACTACGATTACCCAAGATCCGAATCTACTCGCTCTCTATCAGAGATTCGTCTGCGCTTTCAAATTCTGTGGGCTAAACAAACTTGATCCTGATTGTTAAAACGGTTCAAAAATGTTCTAATGGGGCTCAACTGCAATGGAAAGTGTCCGTGTTTTCGAGAGCGTGGCTCTATTCAAGGCGCCAGTACTTTCCCAAAATGCGTTTGCATCTGTGGGAAAACCAATCTGTCTTGTAGTTTCTGGTCCTTAGCAGATAATACAGACTAAATAAGCGAAGTGCTTACGCGCAAACATCTGAAGCACGGCTACAGCGCGCGTCAAGCACACGCGAGCGTCGCAGTGGATGCTACGTTTCGCGTGCTCCTCTTCAAGATTGGTCGATCGCAGCGCCGCCGCTGCTGGTGACGCCGCCGGAGTCACGCGGAAGCTGCCGCCCGCTTCACTGCCCCGTCTAGTACACTGTAGCAATGCTATTCGGCAACGAACCATGACTGTGTGAGGTTGTTTTATTTTGTAAGAGGATGCGATGTCTTCCGAGTGTGCAAGCTGAGATGCCAGCAATGCTATTAGGCAACGAACCATGACTGTGTGAGGTTGTTTATTTTGTAAGAGGATACGATGTCTTTTCGAGTGTGCAAGCTTACATGCCAGCACTGCTATTAGGCAACGAACCATGACTGTGTGAGGTTGTTTATTTTGTAAGAGGATACGATGTCTTCGGAGTGTGCAAGCTGAGATGCCAGCAATGCTATTAGGCAACGAACCATGGCTGTGTGAGGTTGTTTGTTTTGTAAGAGGATACGATGTCTTCCGAGTGTGCAAGCTGAGATGCCAGTAATGCTATTAGGCAACGAACCATGACTGTGTGAGGTTGTTTATTTTGTAAGAGGATACGATGTCTTCCGAGTGTGCAAGCTGAGATGCCAGCAATGCTATTGGGCAATGAACCATGACTGTGTGAGGTTGTTTGTTTTGTAAGAGGATACGATGTCTTCCGAGTGTGCAAGCTGAGATGCCGTACGTGGGTGGAGCCTGAGTGCCGATGGCTCGTTCACCCCATGTGTCGTGAATCGTCGTACGTCGCGTGCGGCGCCGCACGCCGGATCGGACGCTGAATCGCACTATGTGTTGAGCGCTTAGCCCTCGCTACGTCAACCGTGTGCGTCGTCAGATCGTGCCGGACGCACAACTTATCGAAGTGCAAACACCGTTTGTTCTCACAAGCTGCCCGGCGCTGAGCATTGCTTCGAGCTATCAACCACGATGTCCCCCGATAGTATGGGCCTACAGAGTGGAAACTCGTGGCCGGGCCTTTCACAAGCGGAGGTTCTGCCACGCAGTCTCGATACGAGTGCTTGCAGGGTGCAGGCTACTTCGCCGTCGTCACCATCGCCGCTGCCATGTTCTTGAGCTGGCTCCCCTGAAGTAGACGACGCTGTAGTTCGGGAAAGTCGGATGATGATGATGGGTCCAAACACTATGATGCTACGAACCACGGTTAACTAAGGCTCAAAAACATCGCTGCGTCGCCATGTTTTGTCGACGACAGAGAGACTTCATTGGCTGTCTTAAAGTGACATCAGCTGCACAGTTAACGGGAACGTGAGCTGGGAAACCGAAATTGCGCTCTTTTATGTATTCATCGAGCTCAGACGATCAATTGAGCCGAGGTATAGTATTGAATGGACTTCCAGGACTCTGAAAACACACATAGTTTAAAAATTATTAGAGAATGTTTCACGACCCCTTTAAGACAGACTAGAAATGCAGTTAGGCCTAACCTGCCAAGACTCATCATGACCGAGTTACTAGCAATGAAGACAAATACATTTTCAGGTGTTTGCTAATGGACAGCAACCAGATCACCACTTCCAGAACGTAAGCGGACGTCAGAGTAACCTTTGCAATGACGCGCGGATGTGAGCCCTGGCCGTTAGCCGGCTGCGCGCGCTCCTTATGAAACGCGCAATCGGGTCCTTGTCAAGTGTGAATTGAGTTACCTATCAAGAAAAAAACGTCGTCCTTATTGTGTTTACTACCTCGTCTGCAAATTTAAAAGCTTTTCATCTTTACAACACAAGCTTTGCTTTAGCATTTGCTGCCACTGTGGGAACTTGCACAAGCTCGACGGACTTTTGTCATCTTTGATTTCCTGGCCGCAAACCGAAACATCGTATCACACGTGGTGCTCTTGGATCAGTGGTTGCCTGTAATATTTTCGACCCCAAATCTTCATGTGGTCTTGTACAAATCTTGTACAAACTTTCCGCGACAACATGCGGAGCTGCAAGCTAGGCCTGATCACTTCGTGCTTTTCGATGGCGGTTGCGGTTGATCGTATTACAGTTTTGTAAGGAATCAACATAACTCTTTTCAGTGTCTCTACATCAAGGAAGCATGGGTGGCGCTTGTAACACTTGAATGGTGGTTTGTGATGTGATTGAAATGTCTTAGATATGGGGGTGCGAGCCTGTGAAATCGAAACAATCAATACCGTTCAGCACATTAATAATCTATGTGGCCCGAAACGTAATCGACGAATTTTCATGATGGAGCTTTGCTTTCGCAGTTTTTTTTTTTGTTGCGTTCATCTCATTGGCAACACGGGTATTTGGGAATTTCGGAAATTTGAAATGCATCGCCTGCTTCGATTCTCGGACATGCCAGACTGCATGCTCAACAAATTTTGCACTATTTTAGCTATGAAGGAGGTTGTTTCAGCTTTAACGCTGTTACAGATTGTGGGTTGAGGAACACGAACGTTTATTTATGCCAGACCACACTCCGCCGGCCAACACCAACTGAGCACATGCGTATCAAAACAACTCAGGACCACTTCAACGCCGCCAGGTGAAGCGGCCACACATCCCATGTTCGTAGCTGTCTTTCCTGTTACCGCCAAACCTAGCGGCCACAGTCACACTACACAACACCCCTCCCCTCCAAGTTTGAACTCAGCAGTCAGCCAGGGCCAGTACGTAGTCTCTTAGATGGTGCGGGGTTCCCCGAGCACGCTGCGAGCGACGAAGGCACAGTGGTGGCACTAAAGGCTCGCCATTTGCCTCCACTGGGACAGTCAGTGGAACGGTTCCGCCCTCCCGTGGGGGCACACTGCTAACCACAGGAGTCAGCTGCTCCCCAGGTGCGTCTGGCTCCACAGGGGCTGAACTCGAGCCTTCAGGGGCCACCGGGACAGAACTCGAGCCTTCAGGGGTAGACGTTGACATCGGTCGTCTTTCAGGCTGCGGTCTTTCCAGTTCTGCACCCGCCGTTTGGGTAGGCCCGACCGTCCGGCGACGGAGTTGGTCCACATGCCTGCGCAGTACTCGACCATCAGGGGCCGTGACCTCGTAAGATATTGGTCCGGTTGCACGGGAGATCACTGCTGGAATCCACAGAGGCCCCTGAGCATAGTTACCTGCGAAGACAGGGTCTTCAGGCTAAAACGTGCGTGGTTTGGACGGGGAATCTGCCAACCGTGTGGACTTCTCTGGGGCCCGATCAGGGTGCAGGCGGTCCAACATCGTTGACAACTTGCGGCCCATCAGGAGCTCGGCCGGGGATCGCCCCGTAGTCGTGTGTGGGGTTACGTGCTGCTGCAGTGTGAAATCTGCCAGGCGCCGTGCCCAGTTCCCCTGGATGATGCGAGATAGGCCTTCCTTGGTAGTGCGTACCATCCTTTCTGCCTGGCCATTCGTAGATGGGTGGAATGGTGCCGAAGTTACCTGGCGGATCAGATTGCTGTCCAGGAACTCTCGAAACTCTGTGGACTTAAACTGAGCTCCGTTGTCTGAGACAATGGTGTCTGGGAGACCATGCGTGGCAAACAGTTTCCGTAATGCACTTATTACTGTCTGTGACGTCATAGAGGATGTTGGGATGACCTCCAGCCACTTTGAATACGAATCCACGACGATAAGAAGGTCTGTCCTTGGAAGGGACCGGCAAAATCCATATGGAGGCGGGACCATGGGTTCCGAGACGCCTCCCAAGGGTGGACGGGTGCTCGAGGCATCTCTGGCCGCGTCTCCTGACAAGAGGAGCAGCATCGGACCCATTCTTCGATGGCAGCATCCATGCCTGGCCACCACACATAGCTGCGGGCAAGTGCCTTCATCCGGATAATACCAGGGTGCCCAGAATGCAGTGCTTCCAGCACCCGGAACCGCAGCTTTTGTGGAATCACCACACGGTCACTCCAGAGTAGGCAATCCTTGTAGGCAGTCAGTTCGTGCTGCCTTGATGTGAAGGCAGAAAGCTCTGGGCCCATGCTGCCCTTTGGCCACCCCTTCCAGACCCAGTTAAGAACACGTGAAAGGGTGCGATCTTTGGCAGAGTGGGTGGCAATGTCCGCTGCGTGGAGGGGTGGTTCTGGCAGCGCATCCAGGAGCATGACAACCTCTGCGGGAGAGGGGTCATCGTGGCACTGGTGCTGTAAGGGCAGTCTGCTGAGGCCGTCCGCATGGCCCAAGTGCCTCCCAGCCCGGTGGAGCAGCGTATGTTGGTATCCATTCAGGAAGATAGACCAGCGCAGCATCCGCGGAGACAGCATCTGTGGTGTCTGGCGGTCAGACGTGAACAACCCGAGCAGTGGCTTGTGGTCCGTCTGGATCTGAAAAGGCCGGCCAAACAGGTAGTCGTGAAACTTTTTGACGCCTGCAACCACGGCAAGTGCCTCCTTATCGATCTGTGCATAGTTTCGCTCTGCACTCGACAGGGTCCTTGAATAAAAGGCGACCGGTGCTTCTGTGCCGCCGGGCAATCGGTGGCTCAACACAGCTCCTATTCCGTATGGGGACGCATCACAGGCAAGGATGAGAGGTTGCTTCTCATCATAATGCGTCAAGACTTGATTGGATGCCAAGAGTTCTTTCACGCTTTCAAACGCTCTTTGTTGTGTTTGGCCCCACACAAAGGTGGCCTTCTTGTCCAAAAGTCGGTGTAGTGGTTCCGCAACAGTGGCCTTGTGTGGCAAGAACGCATGATAGAAGTTCACCAGTCCCAGGAATGCCTGGAGTTCGGTCTTGTTTGACGGGCGAGGTGCACCAAGAATGGCCTGTGTTTTTTCTGGGGTCGGATGGATGCCCTCAGCGTCTATTCGAAACCCCAAGAACTCGACTTGGGCGACACCCAGTGGGCACTTCTCTCTTTTTACCTTCAGCCCAGCATCCTGGAAACGGCGAAGGACCTCGCGAAGGCGAGAGAGCAATTCTTGACCTGACGCCCCTGCAATTAGCACATCATCAAAATATGGAATTACACCTGGTATTCCACGTATGAGGGTTTCCATTAGATTTTGAAAGATGTCAGGTGCGACACTGACACCAAACTGCAATCGGCGTACCCTGAACGCCCCACGATGCGTTACGATGGTCTGTGCTGCTGCAGACTCATCGGTGACAGGCAGCTGCTGGTAAGCCTGGGCCAAGTCGAGCTTTGCAAAGATGGTTCCGCCTGAGAGAGAAGCCAATACGTGGCTGACCACCGGCACCGGATATGCATGCTGCTGGAGGGCCTTGTTAATGGTACACTTGTAGTCTGCACAGATGCGGATGTCTCCATTTCCCTTCAATGGTGTGACAATAGGGGTTTCCCACTCCGCGCAGTCCACTGGCTCCAGAACACCCTGCTGTAGCAGCTTGTCAAGCTCGGCATCGATCTTTTGGCGCAGTGCAAAGGGCACCCTCCTTGCCTTTAGGCGGACTGGCACCACCTCCGGGTTCAAGGCCAACTTCACAGGTGGTCCCTTGTAGCACCCCAGTCCCCCGTCAAAGACAACAGCAAACTCCTCAAACAGCTTGTCAAATGCCGTGGCCAGTTCGTCCATGCGATGCACTCCGGTGACCTTAATTCCTAATGCTGGAAACCAGTCTAGTCCAAGGAGGCTTTGACGCTGCCCTTTGACAATGACAAGTTTCAGTGGGCCAGCAAAACCCCTGAATTTTACTGTAACTGTGGCCATTCCTTGCACTGCTATGCAGTTTCCCTGATAGTCCTTCATAACAACGTCGAGTTGCTTCAACTTCGGGATGCGCCCATTCGGGAAGATTTGCCTGGCCGTAGCCTCGGAGATGAGCCAAAACGTGGATCCCGAGTCCACCTCCATCTCGCATTCCACACCTTCGATTTCGACAGCAACGTGAATCTTCTTTGTCCCGGGCTGGGGCACATCGTGGATGGCGGTCTCCGTGAGGTTGTCGCAGTACGAGGTACTCGCACGCGGAGTGGTCCGCGAATTGTCCGTCCTGCCGTTTGTCTCAAAATTTGCACGGCGGTCCCGCTTCCGTTGAGACCGGCAGACCTTGGCTATGTGCCCTGTTTTTCCGCAACCTCGGCATTGGGCATCACGGAAACGACACAACCGGCGCTCGTGCGGCCCCCCACAACCGGCACAAGATCCGCCCCCCAGTCCTGCGTCCCTGCGTTGACTAGTGTCTGCACGTAACTGACGAACACATTCCTCGAGGCCGTCCTGGTCCTCTCCACAGTCGGCGACTGTTCCCTGGTGTACTGGCTCGGTACGCGGCGCGGTGCGACTGGCTGGCCTCACGGTCGATGGCCTCAGCGGCGGTAGCTTCCTCGACGGCGCAGGCGAGCGACACTTCTTTTTTCGCCAAAATGCGCCGTTTAGCTTTATCGTTCCTCAGGCCAAAAACGAAACGGTCTCGGAGTGCCTTATCAAGGTCAACGAAGTTGCAGTGCTGTGCAGTCGTTCGCAGAGCCGCGAGGTATGCAGCGACGGACTCACCGGTTGCTTGCTCTCTGCGATGGAACTCGTATCGCCGCGCCAATTCCGGTGGTTTCGGCGAAAGATGATTTCGAAGGGCAGCGATGATGTCCTCGTACGGCGTATCTTTCAGCTGGTCCGGCGCGACGAGGGCCTTGGCCAACTGGAACGTCGCGGCCCCGCAACGGCTGAGAAACGTCGACCTTTTCTTTCCAGCGTCCGTAATGCCCTGCGCCTCCAGGAAGAATTCGAACCGCTGAGCATAGTCTTCCCACTCGTCCGGCTGTGACAAGTTGAATTGCTCGAGGGAGCCATTGCTGGAGGCCTCCCGTTGTCCGGGGTTCCGCCCGTCCTCCATTGCCGCGCTGGACGTCATGCCGACCTATCCCATCCTCGTCGCCAGTGTTACAGATTGTGGGTTGAGGAACACGAACGTTTATTTATGCCAGACCACACTCCGCCGGCCAACACCAACTGAGCACATGCGTATCAAAACAACTCAGGACCACTTCAACGCCGCCAGGTGGAGCGGCCACACATCCCATGTTCGTAGCTGTCTTTCCTGTTACCGCCAAACCTAGCGGCCACAGTCACACTACACAACAAGCGCGAATATTCATGGCTTTGGCGACGTATACATCAGTGGTCAATGCTGTCGTCGAATATAAAATTTTCAGAAATTTCACCCCACGTAATAGGCGCAGCTCGTACTTGGAGCAGGATTTTTGTCGAAGAAAAGTGCGGCTCTATTATGCAAGTAAATACAGTAACCCCCTCCCCCCTCCCCTCGCAGCGGTCTTCCGAATTTTCATGCTCCTATAACAAAGTGCTTCATTAGGCTGGTTGGTGCTGCATGGTACTGCATGCTCCTAAGTTGGCAGGTATGCGAATATATTGTTACAACAGACACAAGGCCACATCCAGTGCCACTAGCTGTACCTATAGCTTCATCATCACTAGAGACCGGATTTTAGGCAAATGCCTGTTTTGTTCATTGTGCTCTCATCGTGCCATTTTGATATATGAGCAAGAATTAGAAGTCAAGAAGGGCTTATATAGTGTCTTTATAGTGCCTATAAATTCCTTTTTAGGGAATTTTCACCTTAATTTTTATAAGTGTCTATGTAGAAGTGCCTCCTGTGTACTCAATTGCAATAACCAGATGTTATGGAAATAATAAAAATTTATTTCTGATTTCTGAAAGGCCTATTTTCAAGTTCAGGGTCTATATGAAGGCTATCTAACCTGAAATTTTTCTTTCGAGTGCACCTGGAGACTGGTGTTCATGTTATCGGTCAAAATTGAGCTTTCAGAACTCTATGGGATGCAACCAATACTTCTCAGAAGTTCCTTTCAGCACTGTCAATTGTACAAGACTCCCAAGCATTAAAAGGTGATTAGCCTCTACACATGTATTCATCCGGATCATGCCATCTCCTCGACATCTCCCTGCGTCCGCTCGCCTGCGTAGATAACAGAAGGTGCTTCTGTGCAGCCGAGGGATGGCGGGGAACGAATGTGAAACCTGGCTGTGTCATCAGGGAAAAGTAGAGTGTGCGTAAAAAAATTACATGTTCACGTGGTTGTTGTTTTGTTTTGTTTGGCTTTTTACTTCTTGAAAGGTGCTTCATTTTAGTTAGACAGTGGAAACTATTGCGTGCCCAATGAAAAGCTTAGTATCATCAGAATTTTTCAATTGGTTCATCACGAGCCACAAAAGCATAATGTTAGGGGTGAGCTTGAAACCTTTGCTACTCACCCTGTGTAGATTTTGCAAGCCATATTCTCTGCCCTCATCGGTATCAGAGCAACTCGGAGCCGGAAAATCACACGACACAGACACATCAACACGTCATGCGCATGCAATATTATATTCGCATGTTATGCCTAAGCGAGGTTGTGCACGCAAGCTTTTTGGCATTCTCTATATTGTACTGCCTGTTTCTGTGAGTTGGATTCTTCTGTGTGCACACGTTTGGAGAGGCTGGCATAGATCATATATCTTCACCACAATGCACAGCGTCGCAGTGCTGGGACGGTGCACCAAGCGTGTTCAGGGCTTGCACTGGCACGATGCGAGTACGATGAGAACATAAATGCAAATGACATGGAAGCAACTTAGTGTTGCATCTCGTTTATAAGAAGTATACAAAAAAATAACACGCACAGATTGTGTTTGTACGTTCTAATATTTATATCAACCTTCATGTTTCTAGGTATTCAAAAACAGGTCACTACTTACACATGCCGCCTTGAATTATGCTCGCAGTGTTACGCACTACTTTGAGTATGCGGGACCATTCCTTGTTGTGTGTCACTTCGACCAATCAAGGGCGTGCGCCCTTGAGATGAAGGGCAAGCAGCGTTCAGTCTGGCTTTTCACCTCTTTCCAAGGCACGTAGAGTTTTAAGTCTTGGCATACAAGGTCATCAGCAGCCTGCCCAAATGCTCAAACTTGGTAACGGGCACATAGACAGAGGAGAAATGGACTCTGTGCGACTAGACTCGGTTTTCGCGAGGCTGAAAGGGCCTATTAGCGGTCTGGCTATTGGCTTTTGTACGGCTCTTCTTAAAAGAAAGAGACCCAGGAGTGTGTTTCTTTGACAGTGCACACTTATCTCACTATGTTTAACAGTAAAAGGAGAGACCATGTTATGCAAACCATGCAGGAAAAAAAACTGCATGGGGATGCGAACATTGACACCTTTGTATTATCATGCAATAAAACATTTCTTTTTGCTTTCCTATCATATACACAGATCACGCATGTATTTCTTCGAAAATTTGAGTTTTTGTTAAAATTTATTGTGCCTGTATTTAGGATTTTGGGCACCTAAAACTGTTTTTTGTCTGCCTGTTTCCGGCGCTTAAAACTCGACGTTTTAGTGTCTCTAAATCCGGCCTCTAGTCATTACACGCGCCTGTGTATGCAACTGCGTCGTGGAAAACGTGCACCATTTGAAACTCTCTTGAAACTGCATTAAAATTGAAAGACATGGTGATGAGCTTTGACTACAAAGATGACTGCACCTTAGCTTCAAGCTCTGAAGAAAACAATGTTTTGTGACAGCCCGGAACAGCTACAGCCGTTCGGAGGTTGGCTTCATTTACGGCCTCAAGTGTTCTCCGCCGCATGCGCGTAGCTGCTGACCTTTGTGCGCAATCTGAGAGCTACTTTTGTTATATGCGAGGCCCACATGCCACTCAGGCGTATTGTGCAAAGATTTTCACGACAATAAGGCCATTTGAAGCGCATCTCGTTCATGAACTACAAAGTTGTGCGAGACATTTTAGGACTGCGCGCTATTTTTTCCTGTTCGTTGGGGGCATAGCTCGGCTCTTTTTTCTGTGCGCCGTAGCTGAGCACATGCAAGGTACCCCTTGTATACACCATGACTCTGATTGACAATGAAGATAAAGATAATGGACAGCGACTAGCTTGTGCTGTCATTTGTATAAAATACGTGAGTTAACAAATTAACAGTGTTTTATCAGAACAACCTGCTTCTTGACTACCTCCCACGTGGGTGCGTGCCACAGATTCCAGGCTCTTCTTTCCTTCCTTGCTTTCTTGTGTAGTATGTGATGTCTCGATATTCTCTGCTATGCATTTTATATGACTGGAAACAACCTATAACCACCAGAGGAATATTTCATATACAACAAAGACAAAACGAAATTCACAGCTCAATGCAGTGTACCATTTATGACCAATAAATATTATATAATTGTACACTGCTTTGTCACTTACATGCATGAGTTGTCAATGTCATGGGTGATTTGCGGCAACACAAAGTGATCCCACCGCTTCGCCTCCTCGTCATCATTCACTTCATGGATATGCCGCGATTGCTTTTTCGACTGCTATTTACAAGGATACAAATAAATATGCTTGGATGGTTATTTTGGAATGCCAATCCATGCAGCAAGAGTTTGCTCAAGGACATAAGTGACGAGAGACGAACTAGTGAACTTAGTTGGACATCTGATGTATATAGGCGTAGTTCACATCACGGGCATCCATACATATTGGAGAACAGCATGCTCTCCTCGTTACAAAAAATAATACTGAACGAAAGGTTTATTCCATAGCGTGAGTGATGAAGTAGTACAGTGCTTCAGATGTGTTAATGGCAATATTTTGTTGAGCATTTATTATTTGAGGGGTGAAGCTTCTTAAAGCGGCACTCGTTCGTCCTTCGTAGTAGTGTGTAACATGTCTTACGTTTTGACCTGCAAGGTGGTGCCGTTGGGAGATTCCTCCTGTGCGTTGTTGAACAATAAAAAGTTTGCAGCGTGCACTTTAACTAAAGCCGAATTCTCCTGCCTCTCATTCCCCATTAGCAGTCATTGGCATGTACATTGAGCACTATCTGACAAGAAAGGTTTGCTACGTAATATTCGCTGGGCGCAACCTCCTTGCTTTCAAAAAGGTTTAGCGAGCGTTGGGCCGCAGTGCCATGAATACAGTGAATTAGTATATACCATGAGCTCGAGGTGGTTAAATGTGGGAAGTAGACACGAAGCGCAAGCCGTCAGAAAGTGTGCGTGTGCCACCTCTCGTTAGTCCTTGGAATGTCTGCTGGATAGCGGTGCTTCTATATGCCAAATATACGATGTAAAGATGCGAGATGGTGGTACTTGGAGTGTTGACTAGATGGACGAACAGACACATAGACAGATGCATGAACGAATTTACGGATGGCTGCACGGACGGATGGACGCATGGACGGATGCAGGGGCAGATGAATGGACGAATGCAGGGATGGGCGCACGGATAGACATGCGGACACACGAACAGACACATGCACGGACGGGCAGATGGACGCACGGACGGTCACAGAGACGGACGCATGGACGGACGGAAGCAAGAACGAATGGTCGGGCAGATGCTTCGCCCCACTCTCCATCATTCATTCCGTAGATATGCTGCCATTTTTTTATACCATTGCGTGGTTATTTATCTCCAAAATGTATATTCTGAAGTCTCGTTATTTGAATGTGTTTGCATATAGTATAGTGTTCTTTTATTGATCTATTTATTATCTAGCCACAGAAAATTTTACACTTTCAAGTTTTAAACATTGTACATTATTTTTTTGCATGTGTAAAACCCTTATTTCTTTCAAAAAGCATCTTATTAAGCACAATTTTACATGCTGAAATGTGTGCTGGAGGACTCTTCAGACTGCCAAATCTTTCTTTCTGAGGCTTATGAAAATAAAACTTTTCTTATCGTAACGTAAGAGTTAAATGTTAAATGTAGCTGCGCTGTTTTATTTACCTCAGAAGTGTGTTTTAGACCCGTTTTGCCAGCAACCCCAAAACTGGCACCCTGTCAAAGTGAATAAACAGAAGTCGGATCACCGTATTCTGAACACTTTTCAAGATAATAACATGAATAAAGTGTTACCAAACAGCATACTCGATAAAATTCAGGGTCTGGCTCACAATAGTCTTTTGCTTGGATGAAAAATGATGAAGGGGTGAATGTAGCTATTATTTTGTTATATCATTTTATCACTGTAAACTGCTAATGGGAAGTGAAAGGGGATTGTGCAGTTTGTTGTGTTCCTTTGCTATGTTCTCATAAAACTTGCTGGGGTTATCTTTGCAGGTTATGTCCTTGGGGCCCCTGGGGGAGCAGCAGGCATCGGTATTTCATCTTATGCCTCTAAGTTGATCAGCCCTCACGAAGCCAGTGAGTGTTGCATTGTCACCCTCTTAAGCACACTTCATCCGACATCCGACAGCAGTTTGTGGTCTAAATGGAAGCTGAAGCTATGACATCAGCTCTATAGTATTTTTTTTTCTTTCATCATCCTTGGAGAAGCCTTGAGATGCCTGCCAATGAATGTTTGCACTTTGCTGTTATGGCTCTAGATTATGGCTATGCATGCTGTCGTGTAGGGACAAAATGACCAGCGGAAACATTGGGCCTTACAGTGTCTTGTGGTGCCACTTGCCTTTCCGAAGTGATTTTACTCCTGTGCCAACTGCGCTAAAGTGCACCAACTGAGATTTAATGGGCTATCCTGATAATATCAATGGAAATTGCGCCTAACTGTGCTGAATTCTCGAGCTAGGGGCGTCTGTTACCGACAATAGACAAAAGATGCTGCCTACTGCATAAGTGTTATTTTGATGTGCTTGGTTAAAACCTTCAAAGACTGTGAGCAATACTTGGAGCGGATCGTATCGAATGAACTTGAGGCTGCGGCGAAGGTAATATACTTGCTCAGCTCTTCTCGCACAATCGCTCGGATTGTTTCGTGCAGATCGTCATTACTGAGGGCATGAGCCTTGGAGTAGCGTACTGCTGAAGAGCAGCGGTTATACTGCCTTGTGTGCATTTCAAGTGCCTTCTCGATTGTGGTGGCCTCGGTGAGGAATTCTTCGACCCGCTTGAGCTGGTTGCGCACAAGCCCTGCAAACAACTTTTCTTTAACAGCTCACATAAGGAATTGGACCTTCTTGTCCTCGGTCATGGCAGAGTTGGCGTGGCGGAACAAATGGATCATCTCCTCGACGAATATTCAGACGTTCTCGTAATGAAGTTGCAGATGCGTCTCCAAGATAATCGCAACACGTTTCTTTCGGACGACACTAGTGAACGTGCGGAGGAACGTCGTTTGAAAGACATCCCAGCTTCGCAGCGTGGACTCCCGGTTCTAGAACCACGTCTTTGCGACGTCTTCTAGGTAGAAGTATAGACGGCATAGTTTTTCTTCGGTGTGCCAGCTGTTCAAGGAGGTGGCTCGGTCGTATGTCTCAACCAGGTTTCCGGGTCTTCATTAGATGCTCTATGGAAGCTTTGTGCTCTCTGTTTTGGTGCATCACGATAGCCGCAGGCAGTGACGCAGTGGCAGTCATCGTTGCAGCAGTGGTCGTCATGGTAGACGTGCGAGTCTTGTTGGGTAAAGGGCGGTACTCTAGTGGTAGACCTTGTTGCCTATGGCTGACTCGCTGGTTTTGGTTGGCGTCGGTGTCTTCTCTACGACGTGTACTTGGTTCACGGTTAAAGGGGGAGGTGCGGAACATGGAAAGGAAAGCATCTCCACCAGATGTTACGGGGCCGTTGCGTTGAGGAAGGGAGCAGACAGTAGGTTGAAGATTAAACTGTTTATTCGGCCGAACTTGTGGCCACGTAAAAGGAAAGTCAGATTACGGCAAGGCACTGGCACAGATAGCGACGAACTGAGCGTTGGCCGTAACTGACAAGCAGTGAAGCGTGTCGGTATTTAAATACTTGCAATCGAATATTCTAGCATTATCGCTTGCGGCGACGTAGGTTCCAGAATAATCTGTGTCATTCTTGAAGTGGGCGTAATCTTAACAAAACGATCTACGAAAGCCTCGAAGCTTCTCGCACATCGCACAAGCAGTTTGTGCTGAACGTAGCATAACGAGGGGATAACAAAGCTTGAGAAAGGGACGTGGCAATATCACCAACTCCTCCTAACGGCCACTGCATAATGGATGTGCTCCCGGCCCAAAATGTTGCTGTCTCGCATACCATTGTCACTATCATTGACAACTACGTTCAGCTTTCGCTCCTGAACTTTAGTTGTTTGACCCAAGTTCTTCCGCAAGCATTTCCTTGGGCCACGTATCCCCACTTAAAGCATACAACGTTATGGCATTAGACCCTGACAACTGCTCGTCCCCTATTGCAGCCAGCCGAGCCAATGCACCTTCCTACGAAATCACGAAAATGATTGTCGCTGATCTTCTGCCCTGTCAGGCTGCACAGCTCCACTACCTACTTATGACTTACTGCAATAGTTTCGACTTCGATGAGTGCCCTTTAGGTCTAATGTCATTCGTGCCTCGTCAAATACATACTGGTGACGCTAGTCCTGTCGAACGACGACCATATCATATTTCTCATTCGGACTGCCAGATCATATAATGAAAAGTCAATAATGTCACGGAATCGTGACGTGGCCAAAGACAGAAAACTTCGTGTTGGAATTTAACTGTTTATTTGGGCGAACCTGTGCCCGGTAAAGGGAAAGCCTAATTACAGCAGCAGTCTTGCACAGATAGCAGTCTCGGACTGATAGCGGCGAACGCAGCGTCGGCCTTCGATCAACAACTGACAAGCGGCGAAGCGCGTCGGCATTCATACCCTTGCCGTCGAATGTTCTAGCGTTATCGCTGGCGGTGGCGTAGGTTCCAGAACAATCTGTACCGTTCGCACAGTGGGCGTGATCTTATCGAAATGATCTACTACAGTCCGGAACCTTCTCGAAACCTGCAGGCGCGGTTTGCACCGAGAATCGTGTGGTGTTTCGGAACGATAACAAAAACTTGTGAAATGGAACGTGGCAATAAGATGCTCTCCAAAGACGTCATGGAGGCCTCCTAAAGTTCATGGGCGTCTTCTGTTGTTTTGGTCAAAAAGAAGGATGGTAGCTGGAGATTTTGCGTTGAATACTGTGCCTTGAACAAGATTACCCACAAAGATGTGTACCTGCTGCCACGATATGGTGACGCCCTTGACTGCGTTCATGGCACGCAATACTTCTCACCCACAGATCTTGGCTCGGGCTACTGGTACATTTTGCCGACAACTTAGACCAAGAAAAAAACTACCTTCGTCACACCAGATGACCTTTATTGGTTCAAGGTTATGCCTTTTGGGCTGTGCAACGCCCTAGCAACGTTCGAATGCATGATGGACTCACTCCATCGTGGTTATAACTGGTCTATGTGCCTTCGCTACCCCAATGATGTTATTGTCTTTTCCCAACATTTGAAGGCCACCTAACTCGTTTTTCGGCCATTCTAGCCGTTCTTCGTCGAGCAGGAGTCCAGCTGAACTCTAAAAAGTGCGATTTCAGCCGGCAATAAATCACAGTTCTTGGTTATCTTTAAGTGCTTGTGACAACCGGACCCTGACAAGAATGGTGCTGTCAAGCACTTGGCAGCACTAATCATCATGAAAGCACATGATGATGATGATGATAATTCTAGCTTTTCAAAGACTTCCTGCGACTCGTTCGACAGCTGTGATAGTGCTGATTTGTTAACTGAGTGTTCATTTTGTCATCGTCATTGGAATGAGCTGTGCTAAATACATTTAAATCATTGATACCAGCAAACATTTGTCTAGTTCAACTTATTTTGGTGCCAGGTCACTGTGGTGCATTTTTAAATTAGATGGCTGGCACAGCCGCCCAAACATTCCTTGATGGTCTGATTATGCCAGTCAAGCCTTTTCAGCCCATGCTGCAGCAGTGAGGTTCAGAAAACATTCCCTTCTTGAGGACTCATTAAACATTACTATACCAAGAGCGACATTGTCGCAGTTGCACTTTGCATAGATGGTCAGCGAGACAGGAACATCTAGGAACACGAAAAACTATTCATGATAATGAAACTCAACGAAAAAAGCCTAAGAACAAAAGATATGCTAATTGTCATATTTGCAAGATGTTTCAGCGCGCGAACAAAGGAAAAGACAGGGTTGACAGAAAGAGTGCTGCGGGAAGAAGTATTTTAGCCGAATGCAGTACGCCAATGAGCGTGCGCGGCAAGCAGCCACACTGATTAAACTGGTGAGAAGAGAAGGGCTCTTTCTGTCTACCCTGTCCTTTTTCCTTTGTTCGCGCGCTGAAACATCTTGCAAATATGACTACGCACCAACTTGCCCAAGCTTCCACTCTTGTGCTAAATTTGCTATAACAGTTTCCCCACACACTATATATATATATATATATATATATATATATATATATATATATATATATATATATATATATATATATACAAGACTAGAATCTAATATTTCCAGAGTTGAAGGTGCGTTGCCTTGACCTAGCTCCGCCGTCGAGTCGTAGAGCTCGTACCATCTTCGAAGCTCGTTGCGTCCATAGTCCCGGCCGTAAGCTGCACAGACGGGTCCTCTACCATGTCTGGTCACCGCAGCTTAGGGCCCCCCCACAGCGGTTGTACCGCTAGTCGTTCTTCTGGCTGTGCCCCGCAGCTCACAGGGCGTTGCTGCGAAGGCTGGGGCACGTCTTTCCTAGGAGCTGTGCTTGTGGGGTTTCGGCAAACATCGTGCCGCTTCGACCCCTCGTCCGCGCACGTCTGCGTTCCAAGCCTTGCGCCTCCGCCTGTTCGGGCCACGTTGTCGCTTGTGCCCCCTCTCCTTCGTCTTCCTCTTTTCTAATTTCCATAAATTAGGCTGGCGTTGTTCAAATCAACCAGGCGTCCCTTTGTTGTCCTCTTCTTCATATCTTGTCATATACTCATGACACATGTAAATACAAAGTCGGCATAACAAAATTATGATGCTGTATACCACCATCTAATTTGTACTTAAACAGGTCTGATTTGGTGCAATCTGTTTTGTGTTCTAGCTCTAACAAACCTGAAAATATCGACTATGTTCTACTACTATGTTGCCGTTTCAAAAATCAAAGGAAAAAATGTTTTGAACTTTTATACAAAAAACTAGGAATCCCATTATTATTTGATTTGGCTTGGTGTATTCGAATACTAATGAAGGGCTAGCAAATGGAATCAAATACTTCTAGCATATTTTTTGAATACTTTGAAGCAAAATTGCAGAAGCAGTAACCGCCATATCCACACAGTGAATGATCTGAGGACCTTGCCGGGAGGTGTACACGACATTTCTTGGTTAGACCATTTTTGTAGGAAGGCTTGTTAGCGAGCCGACGCATGATGTGTACGTTAAAGGCAACGTTGTGGGTCATGTTCCGTGGCTGCCACTGCACAGCGTTGGCCACATTGGCACATGAACCACTTGCCCCTTCATACCATACTGGCTGCTGCAGTGAGTTTCAAGATGCCTAACACTATAAATGGCATACGTAGAGCTTTCAGGGGTGCTTCAATGGGGTTGAGAGCAGGCAGGTGAATGGGCTTGGGAGGATATCGGTGCCCGTGCATACACTCATCGTAGGAACTTGTCACAAGCTGCCGTGTCTACGAAGCGACAAGAACAGAGTGGATGTATTTGCGAGGAGGCAAGTGAGAGGGCCATCGAAAATCATCCCTTGGGTGGTGGCACGCAACCAAGCAGGTGAGGGGGCTTGGGAGGATTTCGGTACCCATGTACAACACTCATCATGGTATCTTTCTCTTTCTGCAATTTTTTTTATTCTCTTCATCCTTTACAAGGAGCTTAGCCGTGTCTCCTATAAGGCAGACAGAAATTAGCTCCTTTTTCCTTCCTTCAGAACCACTTGCCATGCAAGCGAAGAACCGCTCCAGAATAATGTTAAGCTTGCTGTGATTTCTTATGTATACTGCGTATCCCATAACTTGAAAAAGATTGCCAAACTTGTTGACACAAAAGTGGTCTT
Organism: Rhipicephalus microplus; assembly: GCF_013339725.1. Taxonomy (NCBI): domain Eukaryota; kingdom Metazoa; phylum Arthropoda; class Arachnida; order Ixodida; family Ixodidae; genus Rhipicephalus; species Rhipicephalus microplus. Next base: position 28,683,852 of record NC_051175.1, on the reverse strand, counting down.
CTCTGCCCCATTAAAACTGTCCAGGCTCTGCAAATTGACTGACCCTTTTCAGGAAATTTACGGCCTGCAATGTGAACCACAAGAACAAGTATGTAAGCTGTCGGATGGGTGTGGTCTATGAGTTTCTCTTGTCGTGTGGTAGAAGGTACGTAGGCCAGGCCAAGCAATGCCAGAATGACAGGCTAAGACAGCATACTAATAACAACGTCAGAAATGGCAGAGAAGGCCACCTGACGATTCAATGCCGCAATTGTCGTTGCCTTCCTGACTTTAGCGCCTGCGCGATAGTCACCCAAGTTCTCATAAATCAGTACGAGACTAATAATTGAGGGACAAGAGGATAATCGGATTAGGTAATCTTCGCATCTGCGAAACCTCCATTTCATTATCGCCACAAGAGTTACGCTACTAGAGTGGGACTGTGCACGTGGTGTCAATATATTTTCCGTACTCTTTCGAAATAAGTCTTTGTTAGAAGTGGCACTCTCTGTGTATTGTATCTCTTCGTCTGTGTCGTATTTGCACCTAAAGTATGTTAAACCAACAAGCCCGGTCTGTCATCATACCTCGTCACTTGTTCCGAGAAGCTGGTGCCTACTTGATGAAAGCAAGACGTAAATGGTGTGAAAAGCAAACATGAAAAAGCAATACCTTCCCTAATAACTTTAGAATAACTTAATTAAAATTTGCGGTTTTTCTTAACAAGGGCGATACTTCCAACACACATAAATGTTTTGAACTTCTAATTGGATGTCCAAGAACTATAGGTGGTTATTTAGTGGTAACTCATGGGTAAATTCCAAGCCCAGACCACATTTTTTGAAATGCAGCGCTCCAGTGGCTAATGTACTTGACTGCTGACCCACAGGTCACAGAATTGAATCCCTGCTGCGGTGGCTGCATTTTTGATGAAGGCAAAAAAGCTCTAGGCCCATGTGCTCAGATTTGGGCGCATGTTAAAGAACCCCAGGTGGTCGAAATTTCCGGAGCCCTCCACTGTGGCGTCTCTGATAATCATATGGTGCTTTGGGAAATTAAACCTCACATATCAATTATCACATCACATTTTTTGAAAACGTGGATAATCTCAGTTACTGTTTGTTCAACACTGGATGCCTGAACAAAAACAAGACAATCATCTACATACCAAATTATTGTAAACACTAGGCTCTTAAGACACACCTGAACAGACCTGTCTACTGATCCTATAAAAGTTTCAATCAGCACAGGAGCAAATTTTGAGCCTCTGCAAACACTAGAGCATTGTAAGTGGAAGATACCTTCCCATTCAACAATTGTATAATTCAAGTATAAGGAAAGAATCTCCAGGAAAATGTTCACAGAAACACCTGCATTGTTACAAAAACTCCCTTCGTCATTATCTTCTATAATACAGATTGTCACTCTCTTCATCAACTTATCATGCGGAATATTTTAGTACAGGTCAAAAACATGAAATAAAAACATTACAGGAACCAGGGATATACTTAACTAGAAATTTATTAAGTTCATCAGAGTTCTGTAATGCAAAGGGACCATTAATTAATTTGCAGTGTAAGTTCTTTGTCAGGCAGCACGATACAACACTCTGCCACGTATCTCTTTCCATAATAATTGCTCAGAACGGAATCCCCCGTTCGTGTGTCTTTGCCGCAAAACATATATCTAAATGTATCGCTTTTGCTTTTTTTACTGACGTGACTGTATGTTCCAGATTATGGTTCTGGCACATAGCCATATATCCCGTATACAGCCAAACAAGCCACCGCCAGACCAACGCCTGCCACCTACAGACTAGTGGCCTCAGGAAGCACCTAAACAAGACCATCGCCGACATGCTGGCCATGTATGTTGATGTTCAGCTCCAAACGTAGGGTGCCATCCTTTCATACGTGACCTTAGCATACAACACAGCAGTAGAAGAAATGATGCAGATGACCAGATGAGGCCATGTTTTCATATGTCGTCAATCCATATGTCAACATATGTCATATACCATATGTCAACAACAAAATACACTCTTTCAGTGCGTTAACAGTCATGAAACGGCTTCAGGTGCGCAACATGGACGACTTCAGGTCGCGATCGGCGTCATTCAGAGTTCGTAATGCCGTCGGGGGCAACTTCGTAGTCAAGTGGGCCCAGACGTTGTGCAACCCTGTATGGTCTGAAGTACCGTCGCAGGAGTTTTTCACTGAGTCCACGTTGGCGTATTGGCGTCCATACCCAGGCACGTTCACCGAGCTGGTATTTCGTGAAGCGCCGCCGAAGATTGTAACGGCTGCGTTTGGTTGCCTGTTGTTTCGTAATGCGCAAGTGGGCGATTTGACGAGCTTCTTCAGCTCCCTGAAGATAGAGGGCGACGTCAAAGTTTTCTTCTTCAGCAACGTTGAGCAGGATTGCGTCGAGCGTCGTAGCTGGGTTCTTTCCAGAGACCAACTTGTACGGTCGCATCAGCATCGTCTTTTGCATGGCCGTGTTGTATGCGAAAGTCACGTACGGGAGAATGGCATCCCACGTCTCGTGTTCTTGTTTAACCGCTCGGTGAGACCATTTGTCTGTGGGTGGTAGGCAGTGGTGCAGCGATGGCTTGTCTGGCTATGTCTCAAGATCGCTTCAGTCAAACCAGCAGTAAAGGCCGTACTTGTGTCGGTAATGATAACCTCTGGGGCGCCACGATGAAGGACGATGTCCTCAAGGAAGACCTTGGCTACTTCTTTGGCGTATCCTCTTTGGCCAGTCTTGAGGTCCATCGACGAAAAGTACTTCGTTATTTGGAGTCGATCCAAGGCGATGTCCATCCGTGGGAGATTATAAACACCTTTTTTTTTAAATTTTCTTGAGGTGGCGATAATCTATGCAGGGTTCCGTCCTTCTTTACTAACATCACGGGTGACGCTTACGGACTCTTAGATGGTTGGATGATGTCATCGCATAGCATTTGGTCGACTTGTCTTTTAATGGCCTCGCGTTCTCACGTCGAAAATCTATAGGGGCACTGGCGTTGTAGTCTGGTATTTTCCTCTGTTAATATGCGATGTTTCGTGACTGCAGTCTGGCGAATTTTCGTTGACAACGAAAAGCAGTCCTTGTATTGCAGGAGCAAAGCCTTGAGCTGTTCTTGCTTATGCTTTGGAAGGCTCGAATGGACGTCGAAAGCTGTGTGAAGAGCTTCGTTCTACGAAGTAGGTTCTGTCCTACAGCGCTGGCCTACTGGAGGCTGATAGGACGTGGATGATAGCAGCGGCGGTGATGTCTGACGGGGGAAATGCGATGGGGCAGTGTCCTGACGTGGACGGGGAGGAGGGTCGCGGAGCACTGCAGAGGCGCAGCTCATAACTTCCGGCTTGGGCAGTGGTGCTTGGGGAATTAGAAGCCCGCAGGGGCATCTGGGCAAGTAGGCGTTTGGTGTGTAATGACACCACGGACCCGAGCTAGCAAGGGGTGGTTTCGACTCCCTCTCACGCCTAGCCGTCTGTGGCTGAGCCGTGTCTGGGGAAAAGGGGATCCTTGGGGTCAAGCCGACGCTGGGTGATTGGACCTTTAAGGCCCCCTGGTGGAGGCAACACACCCCTTTGGCCCCGGCTTCACGTAGACGGCACCCCTGGGCTGACCCACCCAGGGGAAATCTGCCGTCGCCTTTTGCTATCTCTCTCTCCCTACATCTTCGTCTTTATCTCTCACTTTTAGTCGGTCCTGTCTACTTCTCTTTTCTGTTTACTTCCAATTTTCCTGGCGGCAAGGATTAACCCTTTGCAAATAGCCTACCTTGGTCTAGGCGCATTGGGTTACGGCAGTGTTGAACGGCTGACGTCTACAAGCTTTCAGCATCCGCAAACTTGCAGCGTCCCCTTGTTGGGCTCCGTGGTGGGTGGCCGCCAACGTTGCTGAATAAAAATAAGACCGGCATGCACAGAGCGTTCCCCCCCCCCCCCCCCCCCTTAGTGATCGTACCGGATTAAAGTGGGTACGCACGGATGACATAAATCTTTTCAACCAGCCAATAGAAACATTTCCTCACTTCCATGTCATTCACTGTGAGAAAACTGGAAAGCAAGCCAGGACCGTATTTCCTTTCGTAGTTGCCAGGTCTCTTACCGAAACTCTCGGGGCTGGATACAAGGTAACCAAAATGGCTAGCGGAGACCTTCTCTTCGAAATTTGCGACAAAAAACAATTTGAAAAGCTAGACGGCCTCTCAACTTTCGGTGACGTACCGGTCATCGTAACACCACACAGATCAATCAACATAACTGGCGGAGTGGTATCTGACAGAGACTTGCTTGACCTGACCGAAACTGAACTTTTGGAGGGGTGTAAAAGCCAAAATGTCACCAATGTACAGAGAATCATCATCAGAAGAGATAACAAAGAACCACCAACAAAGCATCTAATACTCACGTTTGCTTCCAGTAAACTGCCGGAATCTATTCAAACAGGGTACACAAAGACCTCTCTTAGGCCATACATTCCTGTCGTGGTCAGCTGTCGTGGTCACCAGACTTGTGCACAATGTTGAGTCCTTGGCCACGTGTCTGAGAACTGCAAACAACGACCACACTGTGTAAACTGTGAAGGAAACCATGTTGCATATTCACGCTCCTGCCCATTCCGGAAGTAAGAAAAAGAGATAAATACATTGAAGGTGAAGGAGAACATTTTATTTTAGGAAACACAGCGAAGAGTCTCACCATTCTATGGACCTACATATGCTGATGCGGTGCGTCAGGGGCACCGCCGCACCAGCCCCCGTCACTCCTTCGGCCCGCCCATAGCGAGCCGGCAGTTGTCGCACCTGGCCCCAAGATGGCTGTAGTCCAGACTATTCCGCCTACCCACAAACATAGACCAGAGACTCCAGGGTTCTCGTGTCTCGAGGCCTCACCTCACCAGGCGAGGTTAAGAATTCGAACTACCAGATCGTACGTGCGGGCATCCAGTGCCTCTGAGGAGGCAATGGATACATCGGTAGTACCCTTGGTGCCAAAAGAGCGGCATGGCTCCTTGGAGCGCGCCAAGAAAACAAAAAAAGCAGATAACAGGGCCTGGTGACTGCCCTGTTACATGAACTCAAACTCCCCGCCTAAACAGCCACTCGCTTTTCCTACACACAGCACTACTTTACATTCACCATGAACACTCAAACTATACAATGGAACGTCAGGGGTCTTCTCAGAAACCTTCATGACATCCAAGAACTTCTACACCAACACTCACCAAAAGTGCTGTGTGTACAAGAAAAACACCTTAATTCAAAACACACCAACTTTCTTCCTGAATACGTTATTTTCCGAAAGGACCGTGATTATTCCATGACATCATCCGGAGGTGTTGCCATTATAGTGAATCAAGAGATTGCATGCACACGCTTACAACTCCTAACATCCCTTGAAGCAGTGGCTGTTCGAGCTGTTTTTTTGATAAACTGATCACAATTTGCACTATTTACATTCCTCCTAGCTATCAGCTACAAAAACGTGATTTACACTGTTTAATTAATGAACTTCTGTAGCCTTATGTTCTCCTAGGAGACTTTAATGCGCATAGAAGGCTATGGGGTAACTCTCGTTGCGAGGCGCAAAGTCTACTGATTGAACAGTTCCTTCTCTCGTCGAGCGCGTGTTTCCTAAATCGAAAAGAACCAACCTATTATAATCTCGCTAATAACACCTACTCCTCCATAGACCTAAGCGTAGTATCTCCGTCTCTTGTGCCTCTACTCCAGTGTAAAGTCGTCAGTAATCTGTACAGAAGTGACCACTTCCGCGTAGTTTTGAGCGCAACTACAGCAACTGAGTGTCCCTCACCACGTGTTTCCAATTGACTCATAAACAGAGCCGACTGGGAACAGTTTCATACCATCGCTCGTTTAGGTTGGAGTGACATATGTACTTTGAGCATTGATGTTGCTGTCAACTACTTTGCAGGGTTTTTGATTGATGCTGCAACAAAATTCATCCCACAAACCAATGGACACCCTGGAAAACGGCGTGTGCCGTGGTGGAACTCTGAATACTGAAACGCGTGCAAACAGCAAAACAGAGCATGGAGGTTGCTTCGAAACTCACCGACAGCAGAAATCTTGACACCTTCAAGAAAATAAAGTCTCAAGGCAGGAGAACGCGTCGGCAGGCCAGAAGAGAAAGCTGGCAGAAGTTTTTGTCAGGAATCAATTCATACACACAGGAGGCTAAAGTCTGGAACATGGTTGGTAGGGTAGCAGGAAGACAAGTACACACACTCCCACTCGTAAACACACAAGTTCATACCTTGGAAGATCAGGCGAACTTCCTCGTTGCACATTTTGAACGGGTGTCCAGCTCGTCACACTATACTGACGCTTTCCAAAAATACAGAACAAGAATAGAAAAGCAGAAACTTGAACACAAATGCACTAAACACGAGACATATAACCAGGCTTTCAGTTTAGCTGAGCTCCAAACATCTCTAAACTCCTGCAGTACTTCTGCCCCAGGTGCTGACCGTGTGGTATATGAAATGTTGAAAAACCTACCAATCCAAACACAAGAAACCTTACTACTTTGTTTGTACAATGCTATCTAGTTTTCTGGCCCTATCCTCCCCACTTCCTGGAAAGAGGCTATTAGGTGTTATTCCCATTTTGAAAGAGGGCAAGGACCCTTCTTATGTTTCGAGATATTGGCCTATTGTGCTTAGAAGCTGCTTGTGCAAAGTCTTCGAAAAAATGATAAACTGCCGACTTGTACATTTTCTTGAAACAAAAAATTTACTCGACCCATTTCAGTTCGGGTTTCGAGAGGGTAGATTCACTACAGACCACCTTGTTCGAAGCACAGATCAGAGGCGCTTTCGTCCATAAACAATATTTTCTCTCTGTGTTCCTCGATATCGAAAAAGCTTACGATACAACATGGCACTTTGGAATATTAAGAGACCTGTCCCATCTTGGCGTGTGCGGAAGAATGTTTAACATGATCAAAAGGTACTTGTCAAATCGGACATTCCAAGTTCAAATAGGCAGCATTCTTTCCCAAACATTTGTCCGAGAAACAGGCGTGCCGCAAGGTGGTGTACTTAGTTGCACACTTTTCATTATCAAAATGAATTCTTTACACTTGTCTATCCCTCGAAATATCTTTTACTGCACATATGTCGACGACGTCCAGTTCGGTTTTGAGTCTTGTAATCTGGCCATGTGTGAGCGGCAGGTTCAGCTCTGTCTGAACAGTCTCCAATCGGGCAGAAGAAAACGGGTTCTGGCTGAATGCACAGAAAAGCATGTGTGTCTTGTTTTCCAGGAAGAGAGGCCTTCATTCCGAACCTGATATTCAACTGCATGGGCAACATCTTGCTGTTAATACTGAACATAAATTCTTAGGCCTAATATTTACACGAAGCTCAGCTTCATACCACATATCAAGTATTTAAAAAACAAGTGCATAAAAGCCATAAATGTTCTAAAAGCCATAAATGTTCTAAAAGTGTTGTCACGCACTACATGATGAAGTGACAAGAAGTGTTTAATGAATTTATATAAAAGCCTCATATGTACCCGCCTAGACTATGGGGCAATAGCATATTAGTCCGCGACACCTACTGTTCTTAAAATGCTTGATACTGTTCATCATCTAGGCATCCGCCTCTCTACGGGTGCTTTTCGCACTAGCCCCATGGAAAGCCTGTACGTGGAATTGAACGAGTGGTCGCTCCGCCTACAGAGATGTTACATGTCTTTTAAATATTATCTTAATGTAAATGCAGATAAGAATCGCCCATCACATTCCACAAATAATGACATGTTAAGCCTTGCTGTGTTTGAAAAACGGCCTTCTATGAGACAGGCCTACTCACTCGGTGTGAGGGGCCTAGCGAAGGAAACCGGTGTGCCAATCGAGCACCGCTTGATGGCTTCCGCAGTATGCCTGCCACTGTGGCAGTAGCAGGCGATAGATTCCGACTTGTCTTTCTGAGAGGTTATGAAGCTTGTTCCAATAGCACGTATCCAGACATACTTCCTTGAACTACAACATAAATACAGGTGTCCTGAGTTCTTTACGTATGTTTCAAAGTTTAACACTTCTGTCTCGTATGCACCCGTCGGCCCATCCTTTTCGGAAGCTGGTGTTCTACACTTTGATACAAGCGTTTTCACCGGTGAAGCTTATGCGATACTTGCGGCCGTTAAACACAATAAACAAATAAAACTACAGAAGGCAATAATATATACAGATTCCCTAAGCGTAGTAAAAGCTCTGAAAACTCTTAAAAAGTACGCAAACCCTGTGTTTGTCTAGCTTTATTCGCTGTTATGCACAATCTACTCATCTAAGCAGCATGTTGTAGTCTGCTGGGTGCCAGGACACTGCGAAATACAAGGTAACATTCTGGTGGACCAGCTAGCTGAATCCGCCAACAAAACGGCTAGCAATACATCGATACCAGTTCCTGCACTCGACTTGAAATCTTCTCTAAAATGAAAGCTCAGGGGTTATTGGCAGAGCACATCAGACACACACACAGGTAATAAATTGCATGTCATCAAGCCACAAACTGATCACTGGCCACCAGTATAAAAATCACGCCACACAAAAGTAATTCTTGCAAGGTTAAGAACAGGACATCTATACACTACACATTCATTTCTTTTGTCTGGTGGCGATCCACCTTTGTGTGAAATATGTGGAGAAGCACTCACGGTACTTCACATTCTGATCCAGTGTAAAGAGTTAGACACGCTAAGAAGACAACACTTTCCATTACCCGACAGCAGATACCACTTCACCCTGCAATGTCCGTCGGTAGGGAACCACTTTTTACGCATAAATCATTGTTAGCTTTTTAAAAGAGGTTCGCACTTTTTATATCATATACCCGGGCATTCCATAGCACGACCTCTCCAGAAAGGTCTCCGCTGCCGTGGCTACACTCTACAAAGCATTTGCCTCACACCCTAGCATGTCCACCATCGTTTTTATTATCACAAACTTTTGTCATCCATTAAAACCACACACCTTTCACGGCATGGTCATAATTTTATTACTTCTTCGTTTTTACCCGTCTTAGTGCGAGGAATTTTATGGCTCTTATAGAGCCGCTTATCACGATCATTGTTCATATCTCTAGTAAGATGAACTGGCGCTCTTTGGCCATGAAATGGCCCTTGCGCCTCAAAACATCAAACATCATCATCATAACCGGTGAATTAGCAGCAATTAATGTACTTCTTCTCGCACAATGTCGGCGATCGAATTAACTTGAGGCTGCGGTGAAGGTAATAGCTTGCTTAGCTCTTCTCGCACAATCGCTCGGATTGTTTCACGCAGATCGTCGTTACTGAGGGCATGAGCCTTGGAGTAGCGTACTGCTGAAGAGCAGCGGTTATACTGCCTTGTGTGCATTTCAAGTGCCTTCTCGATTGTGGTGGCCTCGGTGAGGAATTCTTTGACCGGCTTGAGCTGGTTGCACACAAGCCCTGCAAACAACTCTTCTTTAACAGCTCACATAAGGAATTGGACCTTCTTGTCCTCGGTCATGGCAGAGTCAGCCTGGCGGAACAAATGGATCATCTCCTCGACGAATATTCAGACGTTCTCGTAGGGGAGTTGCAGATGCGTCTCCAAGATAGTCGCAACACGTTTCTTTCGGACGACACTAGTGAACGTGCGGAGGAACGTCGTTTGAAAGACATCCCAGCTTAGCAGCGTGGACTCTCGGTTCTAGAACCACGTCTTTGCGACATCTTCTAGGTAGAAGTATACACGGCATAGTTTTTCTTCGGTGTGCCAGCTGTTCAAGGAGGTGACTCGGTCGTATGTCTCGAGCCAGGTTTCCGGGTCTTCATTAGATGCTCTATGGAAGCTCTGTGCTCTCTGTTTTGGTGCATCACGATAGCCGCAGGCAATGGCACAGTGGCAGTCATCGTTGCAGCAGTGGTCGTCATGGTGGGCGTGCGAGTCTTGTTGGGTAAAGGGCCGTACTCTGGTGGTAGGCCTTGTTGCCTACGGCTGACTCGCTGGTCGTGGTTGGCGTCGGTGTCTTCTCTACGACGTGTACTTGGTTCACGGTTGGAGGGGGAGGTGTGGAACATGGAAAGGAAAGCACCTCCACCAGATGTCACGGGGTCGTTACGTTGAGGAAGGGAGCAGACAGTAAGTTGAAGATTAAACTGTTTATTCGGCCGAACTTGTGGCCACGTAAAAGGAAAGTCAGATTACGGCAAGGCACTGGCACAGATAGCGACGAACTGAGCGTTGGCCGTAACTGACAAGCAGCGTAGCGTGTCGGTATTTAAACACTTGCAATCGAATATTCTAGCATTATCGCTTGCGGCGACGTAGGTTCCGGAATAATCTGTGTCATTCTTGAAGTGGGCGTAATCTTAACAAAATGATCTACGAAAGCCTCGAAGCTTCTCGAACATCGTACGAGCAGTTTGCGCTGAACGTAGCGTAACGAGGTGATAACAAAACTTGAGGAAGGGACGTGGCAATATCACCAACTCCTCCTAACGGCCACTGCATAATGGATGTGCTCCTGGCCCAAAATGTTGCTGTCTCGCATACCATTGTCACTATCATTGACAACTACGTTCAGCTTCCGCTCCTGAACTTTAGTTATTTGACCCAAGTTCTCCCGCAAGCATTTTCTTGTGCCACGTATCCCCACTTAAAGCATGCAATGTTTCCCCACTTAAAGCATCCCCACTTAAAGCATGCATGCGTATCCTGCGTATCCCCACTTTAGACCTTGACAACTGCTCATCCCCTATTGCAGCCAGCCGAGCCAATGCACCTCCCGACGAAATCACGAAAATGATTGCCGCTGATCTTCTGCCCTGTCAGGCTGCACAGCTCCACTACCTACTTATGACTTCCTGCAATAGTTTCGACTTCGATGAGCGCCCTTCAGGTCTAATGTCATTCGTGCCTCGTCAAATACATACTGGTGACGCTAGTCCCCTGTCGAACGACGACCATATCGTATTTCTCATTCGGACTGCCAGGTCATACAATGAAAAGTCAATAAGATGCTCTCCAAAAACGTCATGGAGGCCTCTTAAAGTTCATGGGCGTCTTCTGTTGTTTTGGTCAAGAAGAAGGGTGGTAGCTGGAGATTTTGCGTTGAATATTGTGCCTTGAACAAGATTACCCACAAAGATGTGTACCTGCTGCCACGAATTGGTGACGCCCTTGAGTGCGTTCATGGCACGCAATACTTCTCACCCACAGATCTTGGCTCGGGCTACTGGTACGTTTCTGTCGACAACTTAGACCAAGAAAAAAACTACCTTCGTCACACCAGATGACCTTTATTGGTTCAAGGTTATGCCTTTTGGGCTGTGCAACGCCCCAGCAACGTTCGAATGCATGATGGACTCTCTCCATCATGGTTATAACTGGCCTATGTGCCTTCGCTACCCCGATGATGTTGTTGTCTTTTCCCCAACATTTGAAGGCCACCTAACTCGTTTTTCGGCCATTCTAGCCGTTCTTCGTCGAGCAGGAGACCAGCTGAACTCTAAAAAGTGCGATTTCAGCCGGCAATAAATCACAGCTCTTGGTTATCTTGTAAGTGCTTGTGACAACCGGACTCGGACAAAAATGGTGCTGTCAAGCACTTGGCAGCACTAATCATCATGAAAGCAGATGATGATGATGATGATTCTAGCTTTTTAAAGACTTCCTGCGACTCGTTCAACAGCTGTGATAGTGACTGATTTGTTTACTGAGTGTTCATTTTTGTCATCGTCAATGGACTCAGCTGTGCTAAATACATTTAAATCATTGATACCAGCAAACATTTGTCTAGTTCAACTTAATTTGGTGCCAGGTCACTGTGGTGCATTTTTAAATTAGATGGCTGGCTCAGCCGTCCAAACATTCCTTGATGGTCTGACTATGCCAATCAAGCCTTTACAGCCCATGCTGCAGCAGCGAGGTTCAGAAAACATTCCCTTCTTGAGGACTCATTAAAAATTACTATACCAAGAGCGGCATTGTCGCAGTTGCACTTTGCATAGATGGCCAGCGAGATAGGAACATCAAGGAACACGAAAAACTATTCATGATGATGATACTCAACAACAAAAAGCCTAAGAACAAAAGATATGCTAATTGTCATATTTGCAAGATGTTTCAGCGCGCGAACAAAGGAAAAAGGACAGGGTTGACAGAAAAAGCGCTGCGGAAAGAAGTATCTTTAACCGGATGCTGTACGCCAATGAGCGTGCACGGCAAGCAGCCACACTGATTAAAGTGACGAGAAGAGAAGGGCTCTTTCTGTCTACCCTGTCCTTTTTCCTTTGTTCGCGCGCTGAAACATCTTGCAGATATGACTACGCACCAACGAGCCCAAGCTTCCACTCTTGTGAGTTACATTTCTAGTACATCGGGCATCTATATCTCCTCTTCTACAAGCCCTTCTTTTCTCGTCAGTTTAATCAGTGTGGCTGCTTGCCGCGCATGCTCATTGGGGAACTGCATCCGGCTAAAGATACTTCTTCCCGACAGTGCTCTTTCTGTCTACCTTGTCCGTTTTTCTTTGTTTGCGCGCTGAAACATCTTGCAGATATGACTACGCACCAACTAGCCCAAGCTTCCACTCTTGTGAGTTACATTTCTAGTACATCGGACATCTATATTTCCTCTTCTACAAGCCCTTCTCTTCTCGTCAGTTTAATCAGTGTGGCTGCTTGCCGCGCACGCTCATTGGCGTACTGCATCCGGTTAAAGATACTTCTTCCCGACAGCACTCTTTCTGTCTACCCTGTCCTTTTTCCTTTGTTCGCGTGCTGAAACATCTTGTGAATATGACTACGCACCAACTAGCCCAAGCTTCCACTCTTATGCTAAATGTGCTATAACAGTTTCCCCACACACTATATATATATACAAGACTAGAATGTAATATTTACAGAGTTGAAGGTGCGTTGCCTTGACCTAGCTCCGCCGTCGAGTCGTAGAGCTCGTCCCATCTTCGAAGCTCGTTGCGTCCATAGTCCCGGCCGTAAGCTGCACAGACGCGTCTCTACCGTGTCTGGTCACCGTAGCGTAGGGCCCCCCCACAGCGGTTGTACCGCTAGTCGTTCTTCTGGCTGCGCCCTGCAGCTCACAGGGCGTTGCTGCAAAGACTGGGGCACGTCTTTCCTAGGAGCTGTGCTTGTGGGGTTCCGGCAAACACCGTGCCGCTTCGACCCCTCGTCCGCGCACGTCTGCGTTCCAAGCCTTGCGCCTCCGCCTGTCTCAGCCACGTCGTCGCTTGTGCCCCTTCTCCTTCATCTTCCTCTTTTCTAATTTCTATAAATTAGGCGGGCGTTATTGTCCTCTTCTTCATATCTTGTCATATACTCATGACACACATGTAAATACGAAGTCCGCATAACAAAACTATGATGCTGTATACCACCGTCTAATTTGTACTTAAACAGGTCTGATTTGGTGCAATCTGTTTTGTGTTCTAGCTCTAACGAACCTGAAAATATCGACTATTTTCTACTACTATGTTGCCGTTTCAAAAATCAAAGGAAAAAATGTTTTGAACATTTATACAAAAAACTAGAAATCCCATTATTATTTGATTTCGCTTGGTGTATTCGAATACTAATGAAGGGCTAGCAAATGGAATCAAATACGTCTAGCATATTTTTCGAAGACTTTGAAGCAAAATTGCAGAAGCAGTCACCGCCATATCCACAAAGTGAATGATCTGGGGACCTTGCCGGGAGGTGCACACGACATTTCTTGGCGAGACCATTTTTGTAGGAAGGCTTGTTAGCGAGCCGGCGCATGATGTGTACGTTGAGGGCAACGTTTTGGGTCATGTTCCGTAGCTGCCAATGCACAGCGTTGGCCACATTGGCACATGAACCACCTGCCCCTTCGCCATACTGGCTGCTGAAGTGAGTTTCAAGATGCCTAACACTTATAAATGGCATACGTAGAGCTTTCAGGGGTGCTCCAATAGGGTTGAGAGCAGGCAGGTGAATGGGCTTTGGAGGATATTGGTACCTGTGCATAACACTCATCGTAGGAACTTGTCACTCGCACCATGCCTACGAAGTGACTAGAGCAGAGTGTACGTATTCGCGAGGAGGCAGGCGAGAGGGCCATCAAAAACCCCCTTGGATGGTGGCGCGTGAAGAAGCAAGTGAGGGGGCTTGGGAAGATATTGGTGCCCGTGCGTAACACTCATCGTAGGAACTTGTCACAAGCTGCCGTGTCTATGAAGCGACAAGAACAGAATGGATGTATTTGCGAGGAGGCAAGCGAGAGGGCCATCGAAAACCAACCTATTGGGTGGTGGCGCGTGACCAAGCAGGTGAGGGGGCTTAGAAGGATTTCGGTACCCATGCGCAACACTCATCATAGTATCTTTCTCTTTCTGCAATTTTTTTTATTCTCTTTATCCTTTACAAGGAGCTTAGCCGTGTCTCCTATAAGGCAGACAGAAATTAGCTCCTTTTTCCTTTCCTTCAAGAACCACTTGCCACGCAAGCCGCTCCAGAATAATGTTAAGCTTGCTGTGATTTCTTATGTATACTGCGTATCCCATAACTTGAAAAAGATTGCCAAACATGTTGACACAAAAGGGGTCTTCTCTGCCTCATTAAAACTGTCCAGGCTCTGCAAATTGACTGACCCTTTTCAGGAAATTTCCGGCCTGCAATGTGAACCACAAGAACAAGTATGTAAGCTGTCGGATGGGTGTGGTCTATGAGTTTTTCTTGTCGTGTGGTAGAAGGTACGTAGGCCAGGCCAAGCAATGCGAGAATGACAGGCTAAGACAGCATACTAATAACAACGTCAGAAATGGCAGAGAAGGCCACCTCACGATTCAATTCCGGAATTGTCGTTGCCTTCCTGACTTTAGCGCCTGCGCGATAGTCACCCAAAGTCCTGATAAATCAGTACGAGACTAATCATTGAGGACAAGAGAATAATCAAATTAGGTAATCTTCGCATCTGCGAAACCTCCATTTCATTATCCCCACAAGAGTTACGCTGCTAGAGTGTGACTGTGCACGTGGTGTCAATATATTTTCTGTACTCTTTCGAAATAAGTCTTTTTTGTAAGTGGCACTCTCTGTGTATTGTATCTCTACGTCTGTGTCGTATTTGCACATAAAGTATGTTAAACCAACAAGCCCAGTTTGTCATTCATACCTCGTCACTTGTTCCGAGAAGCTGGTGCCTATTTGGTGAAAGCAAGACGTAAATGGTGTGAAAAGCAAACATGAAAAAGCAATACCTTTCCTAATAACTTTAAAATAACTTAATTAAAATTTGTGGTTTCTCTGAACAAGCGCGATACTTCCAACACACATGAATGTTTTGAACTTCTAATTGGATGTCTAAGAACTATAGGTGGTTATTTAGTGGTAACTCATGGGTAAATTTCAAGACCAGACCACATTTTTTGAAATGCAGCGCTCCAGCGGTCCTGTGGCTAAGGTAATCGACTGCTGACCCACAGGTCACAGGATTGAATTCCTGCTGCAGTGGCTGCATTTTTGATGAAGGCGAAAAAGCTCTAGGCCCTTGTGCTCAGATTTGGGCGCACGTTAAGGAACCCCAGGTGGTCGAAATTTCCGGAGCCCTCCACTGTGGCGTCTCTGATAATCATATGGTGCTTTGGGACATTAAACCCCACATATCAATTATCACATCACATTTTTTGAAAACGTGGATAATCTCAGTTACTGTTTGTTCAAAACTGGATGCCTGAACAAAAACAAGACAATTGTCTATATACCTAATTATTGTAAACACTAGGCCCTTGAGACACACCTGAACAGACCTGTCTACTGATCCTATAAAAATTTCAATCAGCACAGGAGCAAATTTTGAACCTCTGCAAATACTAGAGAATTGTAAGTGGAAGATACCTTCCCCATTCAACAATTGTAGAATTCAAGTATAAGGAAAGAATCTCCAGGAAAATGTTCACAGAAACACCTGCATTGTTACAAAAACTCCCTTCGTCATTATCTTCTATAATACAGAGTGTCACTTTCTTCATCAACTTATCATGCAGAATATTTTAGTACAGGTCACAAACATCAAATAAAAACATTACAGGAACCAGGGATAGACTTATCTAGAAATTTATTAAGTTCATCAGAGTTCTGTAATGCAAAGGGATCATTAAATAATTTGCAGTGTAAGTTCTTTTTCAGGTAGTACGACACAACACTCTGCCACGTATCTCTTTCCATAATAATTGCTCAGAATGGAATCCCCCGTTCGTGTGTCTTTGCCGCAAAAAATATATCTAAATGTATCGCTTTTGCTTTTTTTACTGACGCGACTGTATGTTCCAGATTATGCTTCTGAAGAATAGCAATAGCCCTTTCCTTCATTTTTTAAGAATTTTTTTTTGAAGCCTTTGCTTTCAAGGCTTTCACTTCAAAGTCTTTGCAATTTGTTTATGGCTTTGTGTATATTTTCCTCATTTTATGTTTTTCTGAAACAGTGTTTATTTTCTGCTCATAACCAGTTTTTTAAAAAGCAAGTAGCGAATGAAAACGCATCCAGGGTAAGCCCTTCGTATGGGCTCTGCGCTTATAATGTATTTTTATAAAAAGAAATGTCATGTATGAAAGCCAAAATGCTTGTATAGAGTCAGCTGTGTATAAGAGAGTGTCAGGTAACTTCTAAGGCAGCCGAAGACACTCTGTGCCTTCATATTCACACTTCGTCTTTGGAGCGCATCGATTTGAACCGTCATCGACCAGCCGTCATGCAGACACTGCGGAATCAGGGCGTCGATGAAGTATATATAAACATCCTGGAAGAAATCTACAGGGGATCAACTGCTACCGTAGTGCTTCATAAAGAAAGCAACAGAACACCAATCATGAAGGGTGTAAGGCAGGGGGACACAATCTCCCCAATGCTATTACCGCGTGCTTACAGGAGGTTTTCAGAAGCCTAGAATGGGAACAGTTAGGGATAAGAGTTAATGGAGAGTACCTTAGTAACCTGTGCTTTGCCGATGACATTGCATTGCTGAGTAACTCAGGGGACGAATTGCAACTCATGATTACGGAGTTAGACAAGGAGAGCAGAAAGTGGATCTTAAATGAAGCTGCAGAAAACGAAAGTAATGTACAACAACCTCGGAAAAGAGCAGTGCTTCGAGATAGGTAATAGTGCACTTCAAGTTGTAAAAGACTATGTCTACTAGGGCAGTAATAACCGCAAAGCCAACCACGAGATTGAAGTAACTAGAGATAAGAATGGGGTGGAGCACATTTCGCAAGCACTCTCAAATTATGACAGGTAGATTGCCACTATCCCTTAAGAGGAAGGTATAAACAGCTGTTATCTTGCCGATACTTAGCTCGGGAGCAGAACCTGGAGACTTACAAAGAGGGTCCAGCTTAAGTTGAGGACGACGCAGCGAGCGATTTCCGGAGCCCTCCACTGTGGCGTCTCTGATAATCATATGGTGCTTTGGGAAATTAAACCTCACATATCAATTATCACATCACATTTTTTGAAAACGTGGATAATCTCAGTTACTGTTTGTTCAACACTGGATGCCTGAACAAAAACAAGACAATCATCTACATACCAAATTATTGTAAACACTAGGCTCTTAAGACACACCTGAACAGACCTGTCTACTGATCCTATAAAAGTTTCAATCAGCACAGGAGCAAATTTTGAGCCTCTGCAAACACTAGAGCATTGTAAGTGGAAGATACCTTCCCATTCAACAATTGTATAATTCAAGTATAAGGAAAGAATCTCCAGGAAAATGTTCACAGAAACACCTGCATTGTTACAAAAACTCCCTTCGTCATTATCTTCTATAATACAGATTGTCACTCTCTTCATCAACTTATCATGCGGAATATTTTAGTACAGGTCAAAAACATGAAATAAAAACATTACAGGAACCAGGGATATACTTAACTAGAAATTTATTAAGTTCATCAGAGTTCTGTAATGCAAAGGGACCATTAATTAATTTGCAGTGTAAGTTCTTTGTCAGGCAGCACGATACAACACTCTGCCACGTATCTCTTTCCATAATAATTGCTCAGAACGGAATCCCCCGTTCGTGTGTCTTTGCCGCAAAACATATATCTAAATGTATCGCTTTTGCTTTTTTTACTGACGTGACTGTATGTTCCAGATTATGGTTCTGAGGAATAGCAATAGCCCTTTCCTTCATTTTTGAAGCATTTTTTTTGAAGCCTTCGCTTTCAAGGCCTTCACTTCAAAGCCTTTGCAATTTGTTTATGACTTTGTGCATATTTTCCACATTTATGTTTTTCTGAAACAGTGTTTATTTGTTTATATTCTGCTCAAAACCAGTTTTTTCAAAAGCAAGTAGCGAATGAAAACGCATCCAGGATAAGCCCTTCGTATGGGCTCTGCGCTTATAATGTATTTTTATAAATAGAAACGTCATGTATGAAAGCCAAAATGCTTGTCTAGAGTCAGCTGTGTATAAGAGAGTGTCAGGTAACTTCTAAGGGGAAGGTATATAACAGCTGTATCTTGCCGGTACTTAGCTACGGAGCAGAAACCTGGATACTTACAAAGAGGGTTCAGCTTAAGTTGAGGACGACGCAGCAAGCGATGGAAAGGAAAATGGCAGGTGTAACCTTAAGAGACAAGAAGAGAGCAGAGTGGATTAGGGAACAAACGGGGGTTAAGGATATCATAGCTGAAATCAAGAAGAGGAAATGGCCATGGGCCGGGCATGTAGCGTGTAGACAGGATAACCGGTGGTCATTAAGGGTAACTGACTTGATTCCCAGAGAAGGCAAGCGAGTTAGGGGGAGACAGAAGATTAGGTGGGCAGATGAGATTAAGAAGTTTGCGGGTATAAATTGGCAGCAGCAAGCACAGGACCGAGTTAATTGGCGGAACATGGGAGAGGCCTTTGTCCTGCAGTGGACGTAGTCAGGCTGATGATGATGATGATGATTTGAACATTTACGGCTGCTAGCTTCATTTCACAGTATGTTAGTCATTCTTGTCGATAAGTTAACATGCTAAGGGATGCTGAGGGTAAAGAATGTCTTCAGCTAGTGTAAATTTCACGGCGACCCATACAGTTTTCTTGTAAATGTGAATAAATGGCAGTGACGTATCGAGGCACTAAACGGTAAAACAGCAAGCTCTTCATAGTTGAGCCTGTAAGCCTTTTGAGCGTCCTTTTGATCATTTGTGATGCCATAAGACCGAACAGCCTAGTGCAAGTGATGAGTTGATGAGAATTGCGTCGCAGAGCCTTGTTTAGGTTTGGAATCTTGTGACATTGCATATTGTTCCGGCATTTTATTATGGTACGTAATATTGCACGAGGCAAAATTTTGAAATAGTTAGGATTAAAGCTTGGCCAAAGTACAATCACTTTGCTGTAAAACGTTGACCACGCTCGACAATACATTGCGCATATAGCTGCATGACAGAGCACAGAAGAAGCAAGTCAAGCATTATGAGAGACTGCAAAGTAAAAAATCAACCTTTGCAATGATTACCAAGCTTGTAAACCCAGTAAAATTGTTTAATGCTGTTTATGAAAAATACATTCCCTTTTCAGCGGTTTCCACTTAACTCTTAGTATCTCAAAACCATGTTGTTATTACCTATGTACCATTATTTCCTAAGTATTGCAGGGTAACAAATTGATTATTTTTTATTGTATTCTGCAAAAATGCATACAGCTACTGAAACAGAATTGAAATTATGCACTTTACCGTTTTTGTGTTACAAATTTTTATAGGTGCCAGTAAACTCAACATTTAGGTTTTAGTTATAGAAAGTCGGCAAAAATTTCAATACTAAATAGATTTTAATAAATCTGCATCAGTTAAAAGCAGAAAATTTTTAAAAAAATGATGTATGAATTATGTGCATATTCCTTTTAGTCACTGAGAGAAAACAGTGTCTCACAATGACTAAAATGCATGGGACATAAAGGGTCTATTTGGTGATTTTAAAAAGGGACTGCTTGTGACTCACATTTATTGCTCCCCGGGGAGTGATTACATCTATTTTCATGCGATGCTAAATTACACAAATGCCACCGCTGTGGTTGCATTTTATGTTCTGGGGACTTGAAAAAACTGATCGTATAGGCGATAAGACAAACGATTATTAAATCCTTTTCACTTGTTTTGCTTTATGGACCGGCATACAACTATGCAGTTTTCTTCCGGGCACCCATTCATGCAGTTTGTTTACTTTGCGGGAGTGGTTGCTTTGGTGTTAAGCAGTCGAGCGGTAATTCTTCCGATGTGGACTATTCTCCAAGTGTCGAATCTGACTCATTGAAGCTCAGTTTGTACGACAAAGATTTACTTGGAAATTGACACTCAGGTACTGATGACGGAGAACCAAGAGTCAACCCTGACAACATGGGACATTTTCTGCTCCAGGTTTCTGGCCTTCTTTCACAAGCGTCATCCGCAAAGAGAGGGCCGAAACTCTGTTTGAAACCCGCGTCACGTTACCCACGAAAACGTCATGCTACTGCACGAGAAGAAATGTCAAAACCTTCCGTCATGCAGACCCTCAAATGCCAGAAAGACGAGAACTTCCGATTCCTCAAAAGACGGGACTTTCATTGGACTGATGCGAAATTCATCGAACAGCATACAAGAATTGGTATAAGAGGTGATCACTATCGAAAATACCCCGGACATGTGCACCAGACAGTGCAATTATCGCCTGAATCCAGACTGTACAACTGTTCAAGCCCTTGACTTCGAACACCTGCGTGAAATTGATCGACAGATCATGCGGGAGGTGCTACCGAAGCTGCTGCTTCATCGCAGCCCCGAGTGGACTCGAATTGCGACATTGTCCGCAAAGTACTTCGGCAATCGCTTGGAGTTTCTGAAGCACCGCAGCTTCAGCTGCAAGCGATAAGCTACGCTGATGCAGCCCGACACTACGCACCCGTTCTGCGCCCACACTAAAACGGCTCTCAGCCGAACTTCCGTCGCCAGATGGTGCCGCTGCCACCACCACCGGCACCCTACCATTCTTCTCTCGGCCAGCGCTACACACCAAGAAAAACGGACGTTTGACGCACTCTTGACAACTTCCCGCTATGCTACCACTGCTGAGAGGCCGGCCACACACCTACCATCGCTGCCAATACCGACAGATGGGGCACCAGGGACTCACCGTCAACACGCTGCATTCACAGCTGGGTGAAAGGCCTCACAACATTAGCGATTACGTCTCCAGAACACGGTGGCAAGAACGATGACCATATCTTTCCTCGTCGCCCGGTCGCTACAACTTGCCGCACCACCGGCTGCACACTGGCCCAATTCATGGCCAGTTGCTTAGCCAGTATCCTTTCGGCAAACTGAGGGCAGCACTGATAGAGTGAAAGGTTGCTGTACGATGAAACTACCGAAGATCCTCCTCTGCCGCCGCGGACCGCCACAAGGAACCCTTCAGAACACGACCTATCCCAACATAGCCCTGACACGAAACCTCACGAACTGAAGACGACCTAATGATGCAACACGGAATTATCAGAACAAGCCGATGTAGTCGTGACCTGACGCCACAACCTAACTGCAGCGCGCCATGATGACTAGCGACCTCAATGTTCTAATCGACGGCCACAATGTGACAGCTCTCGTGACACCAGAGCAACGATTTCCTCATCAGCGGACCGTTTTCGCCACGAAGTTGCAGAAAGACAAGCCGCCTGGGAAGGGGCCTGAAATACGGACAGCTGGAGGTCACATAGTAACGCCGGCAGGAACCTGCACCAGAGAGAACCTCTACTAACAACCGAATTTTACGCCGCATTGCTTTGCAATCCTACAACGGTTACTCCAGAGCAATCATTCTGGTATGAAGATTCTCAAAGAAGGCCTCGCGGATGGAGACAGCAACTGCAGATCAAAGTCCAGTAACGCTATCGGACAGAAAAACCACTTGCCGCCGCACTCACCATCAGGAAGCACGCCTTGAATGTGATGGAAGAAACAAGCCACCATTCCCCTCGCTCCAGCGTCGACATTTCCGTCGGCACACAGATATCAACAAGTATATGCAAGGCGTTGTTGAAGGCGATCCGTTGAAGGCCATCACTGCGATATTTGTGTTGCGAGAGGAATAGCCGACCTGGGAGGAGCGAAAGCTGTCAAACTTTAGCAACGAATGCAAGCACGTCAGGTAAAGGCATCAAAAGTGGCCTACATCGAAGATATTGTGGAAGCCAGCAACACTTTACCCTCGTCGAGTCTACCGAACCTGCTACCACGAACCAAGCTGCCAACTAATTTCTACATTAACATAAGCCTTCCGATGCAGAAGCTAGAACAGCTCAGACTCTGCTCCGACAATACAAGGAGTGTTTTTCATCGTGCCTCTAAAATTCGACGACCCCAGTTGCAAACATCGCATCTAACAGAAGAAGTATCTAGGCCACTCCGTTCGAGCCCGTACTGAGTGTCGACGCAAGAGCACGATGTTATTAGAAGCAAGTCAATGAAATGTGACGCAATGACACTATCCAGCCTTTAAAGAGTCCATGGGCGTCACTCGTTGTGTTAGTCAAAAAAAAAAAAAAAAGACGGAACCCTACATTTCTGCACCGGCTATCGCCACATGAACAAGATCACGAAGAAGGATATTTACCCTTACCTCAAATAGACGACGCCCTGGATCTATTTCGAAATACAAGGTACTTTTCTTAAGTTGGTGGACCTTAAGACCGAATATTGGCATATTGAAGTTGACAGGAGAGACCGAGAAAAAATTATCTTTATAACACCGAATGGCCTGTTTGAGTTCAAGGCCATACCCTTTAGTCATTGCTCAGCGGCCACGACTTTCCTACGCGTTATGAATGCAATACAGGCTGGCTTGAAGTGGCAGACTTGCCTTGTGTGCCTAAACGACGTGGTGTTTTTCTCAAACTTCGACGAACATCTCGGGTGCCTGTAGCTATAATGCAAGCAGTTCAGAAGTTCGGACTCACCCTGAAGCCAGAAATGTGCCGCCTCGCATACGAGGAGCTCTTGTTCCTGGGGCACGTCATCAGCAAGGGCGGTGTTTGCCACAACCCGCAGAAAACAACTTCAATCGCCACCTTCCCACCGCCCACCGACAAGGCCAAGCGTCGATGTCTTGGCTTGTGTGCCTATTTCAAGCAGTTTGCCAAAAACTTCGCTTGCATTACAGAGCCACTCAATAACTTTACCAGATCGACGTGGAGTTCACGTGGGAAACGCGGCAGGAGGAACGCATTTCAGGAACTGAAATGACGCCTGCAGATGCCATCGCTACTTGCGCATTTCAAGGAATTCGTTGAGACAAAAATACACACCGTTGCAAGCAGTGCAGAATTCAGTGTCGTTATTTCGCAGATGACTAACGGACTGGAAAGAGTCATCAGTTATGCTAGCTGGTCACTATCAAAGGCAGAGGCCAACTATTCTACAACCAAAAAGGAGTGCCTTGCAATCATCTCGGCTACATCAAAGTCCCCCCCCCCCCCTACCTTCCACGGCAGGCCCTTCAAATTTGTGAGCAACCACCACGCCTTGTGTTGGCTAGCTAACTTGAAAGATCCTTAAGGTGGCCTCACACAATGGAGCCCGGGACTTCGGAAATGTGATGTTGCTGTCGTTTGCAAGTGTCAAAGAAAACACCCTAACACCGACTGCCTGTCTTGTGCACCCGTCAAACCACCGCCGAAGGATGACGCAGCAGATCACTTCTTTTTCGGAAGCATAAGTGCCCACGACTTCGCTGAGCGACAACGAGCTGACGCGGAACTCAAGAGCCTTGTAGATGTGACAGGTTCGTGTAGGCCCTGATGCCGCGCAGCTATTTAGCCCCACACTGCATGTGAGCCACTCACACGTCGCAGTCGACGAGATGGTCCGACGTGTCTTCGTGTCACCTTGAGGTCGTGGTGCTGCTATCATGACAGTCGCTGGGATGGCCGCTTTGCTGTAGCGTCGCTGGCCAGCTCGCAACCATGCCTGGAACACCGGTTGGCCAGTCCCGCAGCTTGCCTGGCTTGGTTGCCCTCGAAGTCACCAACACGCTCGGGGGTTTCGATGGTAACGCTTGTTCCGTCGTCGCTCGTCGTCACTCCTCGTCCAGGTTCGCCTTGCGTCCACCTGTGAGAGGTTCGGCGCCGCAACAGACCGGAAACTCAGAAATGCATGGCAGGCTAGATGGCACTCAGAAACAGAAAACAAGCTCTACCTAGTGAAACCCACCTTAGAAGAATGGAAGTCCTGCTCACACCAAAAACGATTCATAGGAGTAGTTTTATGTCGTTTACGCATTGGACACACCCACCTCACCCACAATTACTTACTAGAAAAAGAGGACAAACCTCCGTGTACGAAATGTGTATCAGTAAATCATATTTTAATGTCATGCACTAAACTAGAATTATGGAAAAAACATTTGATTGTATTTTACAATCAACCAATACTCTTCATCCTGCACTGCTTTTAAGTGAAAACGCGCTTGTTGATAACTCAGAAGTTTTCAGCTTCTTAAAAGAAGCAGGATTTTTAGATAAACTCTAAACTTATACACTGCATCGTCTAAATACACAGGAACACCTCGTAGGGCTTCCCACTTTTGAGAAGACGATCGACGTTTTTTTAGACCTGGTTGGTATCCTTGAGGCCCTTGCCTAGGCAAGGACTCGGCAAGGCATCCCAATGTTTTAAAAGAAGCATACCATGCATTTGGTGCATGATGGCCTAAGCTGCCTATGTACCACAAAAACCGAACCACAAACTAAACCAGACCGGTAGCCGCCGCAACCTTCCATCTCCTCTGCTGTCTGACTGCCTCAACCCGCCTGGCTTCTCGAGCGCTCCAATATCGTTCTTCTTCTTCTTCCCGCTCTCTCATGAGCGGCGCTGCCGTGCACCACACACATTTTCGTCCCCTTTTCAGCTTTAAATCCACGTTGCACTAAAGAATGTACTCCACTCGTCACAGTAGAATACCTCGAGGGCAAGGCTGACATTGTTCTAAAGGTATTCAAGCGAGGAGTTGAGTCATTTTTCTTGTGGAACGGCGTTTCCCAAAGAAAAACTTCTCGCCACTTCGGGCGATACGTCCAGAAATTTTGGAGGCTCTACACAACGACCCCACAGCTGGACACCTCAGTGTTTTTCGTACGCTCGCAAGAATGCAGGAGAAGTACCATACTGGCCACATCTTTCTGCCGGCGTCACTTGTTATGTGAAGACATCCTGGGACTGCCAACGACAAAATACACTGTCTACTGGCCCGCCGGACTTCTTCCACCGAGCCACCTCACCAGTCGTTCCAGCAAATTGGCATGGACTTACTAGGGCTGTTCCGGCGTCGCATTCCAAGAAGAAATTGATGGTCCTAACTACCGATTACCTCACCCTCTCTCGAGACAAGGGCCCCTCCTAAAGGCAGTGCTGCCGAGGTAGCAAAGTTCTTCATCAAGAACATTATCCTGTGTCGCGGAGCTCCACAGGTTCTCATAACTGACAGATGTACAGCTTTTACGGCGGATCTAACTCAGACTATCCTGAGGTACAGCCTGACAAGTCTTCGCCGGACCACCGCCTACCATCTACACACCAATATACTCGCCGAGTGTCTTAATAAGACCATCGCCGATATACTGGCCATGTAGGTCGACCTCGAGCATTAGATGCGGGATGAAATTCTTTCGTACGTGACTTTCGCATACAATACGGCCGTCCAGGAAACGATGCAGATGACGCCGTACAAGCTGGTCTATGGAAGGAGCCCGGCAACGACGTTCGACGCTGTGCTTCCAAACGTCGCTAACAAAGAGAACCTTAACGTCACCGCCTACCTTCAGCACGCGGAAGAAGCTCGTCAACTCGCCCGCCTATGCATCAAGAATCAGCAGGCGACCGACAGCCGTCGTTACAATCTTCGACGAAGCTTTGTGGAGTACCAGCCCGAGGACCGTTTCTGGGTATGGACCCGATACGCCAACGTGGGCTCAGTGAAAAACTTCTGCAACGGTACTTCAGACCGTACAGAGTAGTTTGCCGTGTCAGCCCACTCGACTACGAGGTTGTTCCGTACGGCATTATGAACTCTCAACGGTGCCGTGCTCGTCTTGAAATTGTCCATATTGTGCACCTCAAGCCATTTCACGTGCTAACCTGAGGACTGTATTTTGATTCATTGCTTTATTTCTTGTACTTATTGTTTATCTTGTTTATTATTGTACTTTAGTCTTTTGTTACAGTATCGGGACTATGTATTTTTCTAAGGGCGCATTGCCACATTTCCTTCTCAAGTTTTATTGTCACCACGTTTCACTGTCAGTAATTCTTAGCGCAAACCATGCCTACACTGTATGAGAAGCTTCGGGACTGCAGTAGATAATTTTGTTACGATTATGCCCACGTCGCGAACATTACAGATTATTCTGAAATTTACGTCGCTGCGAGTGATAACGCTAGAATATTCTATGGCAAGTGTATAAATGCCGACACGCTTTGCCACTTGTCAGTTGATTAATGGCCGATGCTTCGCTTTGACATTATGATTGGCCGACGCTTCGCTTTGACATTATGATCGTGTGTATGTTGCGAAGATCGAACCAAATCCTCTACATTTTGCTGCAGCTAAAACATTTACTCCTTGGATTCCCTGCCTCAAAAGCTTGGAACTCATTGGGTTTCTGTGTGCCACAGGACGTGCTGAGGAACTATATCCCAGTTTTTAACGGTCTAGAACTGCCACTGAGTGCATACATCATTGCGCGCATCCTGCAGTTGTACCATGTTCTGTGACGGTGGCATGGTGCATTGCTGTGCCCTTACGGAAATCAGTCGAACTAGAGATCGTCAGCACGCAACAGCAAAGAGTGATTCATCCCGTAGAAGGCCCTAATGACTGGTGCCCCTAAGAGGTGTTCGAATACGTGTGGACTTGACCCGCCTCAACTCTTTGGTCCTGAGGGAAAGATTTCTCCACCCATCAGTGGAACAGACGCTCACTTTCTTAGGTGAGGTTACCAGTTTCTCAAGACAAGATGCTAATTTTGAGTTTCACCAAATCCGTCTTTCCCTGGCATGTAAAGAGCTCACAACATTCATATGCTCTCTGGATGTTTTTGTTTCTTGAGTCTTCCATTCAGCAGAACATCTGCATAGGAATATTTTCAAAGACGCATGTCGTAAATCCTGGGTGAACTCACAGGAGCTGTTAACCTCATCGACAACATTCTCATCTTTGGCCGCAGTCAAGTCGAGCACAACGGAAAAGTTGTCCCGACTCTCAAGCAGCTTGCTTCCTCTGGAATAATCCTTAACCATTCTAAATGCGCTTTCGGAGTTAAGGAAGTGACATACCTAGGCTGTGTCATAAGTGCGCAAGGTGCACGTATTGTCAAGAAAACATAGGCGTATCGAGTCGGAGTGGACATTAGGCCCTGTTAAGGAAAAAGCCTGCCTCCCAAAACATCAAGAACCTCATCTATTTGAGCCAGTGCTTGGAAAAATACCATGCAGAATATCCTACTACACTCTCAGCAGACGCATTAGCCCACGGACTGGGCACATTACTGCTGTAAGTACAACCTGATGGTAACAACCACCTGGCTGCATTCGCTCAATGTCCCTAATGCCAGCTAGAAAAGGAGACATTGGCTGTGACCTTGGGAGCCGTACAGATAGCTGTGTAGTCTCATGACAAGAAGACATTGGCTCTAACCTTGGGAGCCGATCCGATACGTGTGTAGTCTCATGACAAAGGAGACATTGGCTCTAACCTTGGGAGCCGAACAGGTACCTGTGTAGTAGTCTCATGACAACCTTTCAAACAGATCATCAAGCTTTTGATCCCCCACCTGGGAATGCGTCTCTCAATCTGCTGCCACCATAAATCGCTACTCTTCTTCATGTGCCTCTTGCGCTTCAGCTACTTCATGCAGCACGTCCTAGAAAAAAGCATTGTTTTTGCTGACACTTTCTCGAGAGCACCAACAGCAAGCAATTCGATAGCAGGACTCTCACTTGTTATGAAGGGAACGCCTATGTACAGAGTGCACTCACGTGCCTGGAAACTTCTGCCTTCGATCCAGTGAAGAAAGCTCGAACGGAAGAAGGGATGGTTAGAGAACCACAGTGTCCCAACCCCCCTCTATTCTTTCTTGCATTACTGAACAAGTTACAAGTTTGCCTGGTGCTGATGACTATTTACTCTACGGAATGCACATGGTGGTTCTGCATTCTCTGAGGAGTGAAATTCTCACTTGCCTACATAAATCACCATGGCATTGAACGTTGCAGAGTAAGGATGAATCAGTCTGTGTGGTGGGTGGCCTTGAATTTCATCGGATATCCAGTGAATCGTTTCTAGCTGTGTAACTTGTGGCAGGAATCAACTGCAGATATGAACTGCTTCTGCCAACAGCTACACCAGAGCTTTGATGGCAGATGGTGGGAATCGGCTCATTTCATCTTCGGAGAAAAGAACTACCTGATGTTCATGGACTATCGCTCATGGTACCTCCTGGTTTCTACTTCCGCAGATGGTCATCAATCATCTCAATAGCTGTATCGCTCGTCATGACATCTCTGTGACAGTGGTGTCAGGCAACGACTTGCAGTTCTCGAGCTCGGCATTTGGAAAATTCGCAAAAGCACACGGCTTCAACCACACTTTAAGCAGTCCTCTTCATCTAAAGGCCGATGGGAAAGCAGAATGTGCTGTTCAAGCAGTGCAGGGGTGTAACAGCTGTGCCGATTTGGTAGAATTTCTGATTGTTGTGCGGAGCTACACCTAAACCGTGAAATTTCGTGAAATTGAGCACACTGCGTCAGAATGCTCAGCCAGCCTTTTTCACAGGTGCGCGCTAATATCGGCGAAAAAGGCAGGCCATGTCGGCCACCTGCAGTTTGCGCTGTCAGTCAAAGCACGCAGACCCTACCAATTATGCCCCGAATATTCTAGGCACCCGCCCTATGCTCGCGAAACATGATCGACCAGATAGAATAAGAAAACTGCACTCCCTTCAGTCTGCCGACTGTACCTGATACCCATGGGCGAGACGACGAAACTTCAAGACAGAAATGCGTTGCTGTATTGCTGTAGCCACTAACGATTCACGGGAAATGTAAATTTTCTAGCCTGAAAACCA
The DNA here is from genome assembly GCF_013339725.1 of Rhipicephalus microplus. Lineage (NCBI taxonomy): Eukaryota > Metazoa > Arthropoda > Arachnida > Ixodida > Ixodidae > Rhipicephalus > Rhipicephalus microplus. The sequence continues at coordinate 28,654,737 of NC_051175.1, read as the reverse complement.
GACTATTCTTGTTAGGAACTAGAGCTGGAAGCGTATGCCACATTTTTCTTGTGCGAACAAGCTCGACATGCTGGAAACGCCGGCGTTGCCGGCGACCACCTCAATTGCCATAGCAGTGGCTCATAGTTTTTTTTTTCTTTTTGTCGCCGACTGGATCGCTCACTGAGCTATTTTTGTCGCTGCCGCCGGCTCCCGCGCAAGCAAACCACCAATGAGCATTGCGCCTGCTTTATCTCATTTATGACCGCCTGCTTTATCTCACTTAATTCCTCTTTACATTTGCGTCGCCTCTTTACCCATGCCGTTTCCTCTCTCCGTCTGCCACGGAAAAAACAAGCCGCGAGCCAGCAGCTAGCAGGCGGGCGCGCACACTCCGACATGTCCACTCTTGCCACGCTTCTCTCGCGGCGCCGCCAATGTGGACAGCACCGCTGGCTGCCGAGCGGAGGCACTAACCGGCGGGACGCCGCCGTGGCATGCTTCCTGCCAGTGTGCTAATGTCGAACCTGCCTTGCAAGTGAGGCGAAGTGGCACCTAACCCCACGATGAAAGGAAAAAATTACGGCATATTCACGGGGTGAATGATGATGAATGGGCGAAGCTCCGGAGGGATTCATCGGTAAACTGTGAATCTTCCGTGTAATTCGCCCAGTCGATCATCATGTAAAGACGTGAGAAACGCTGTGTGTGTATATACACAAATCAACTTTTATTTGTTCTTAAACGATGGATGGCTTGCGATGTCCCTTGCCTCGCGCGCTCGCACATCGGGATTCTGTCTGCGAGCGCGCGCTGCTGCCGCCTTGCGCTCTCTCCGCTGTGCAGCCTTATCCATCCGGCGACTCCGAGCGCGCGCCAACAGCGAACGGATTTTATTACAACGCTCCCCCTAGCGTACGTCGCTGCACTAAATCGAACGATTGCCTTCAACCAGTGACACGCGCCATATGTGACATCATTCCTATTTTATAAGATCTCGCGTCTTTCATCAACTACAAGTACCGCTTTCTAGTTTATAACATCTTGCATCTTTTCATCATCAGCTACAGGTACCACCATCTAGTAAACACTACAAGAACTAAACGAGAGGTGGCTACACAACGTTTATAGATACTTTTTCAGTTCCGTAACTCCGCCGCCGCAGGCGGCCGCCGGTTTTACCCGGGCAGTGAGATGGCGCCACAGTCGCGAGTTGCGCTGTCGCGGGCGCACGTGTTGCCGGTGTTGCTCCTCCCCGCAGTTGCTTGGCCGCGTGCGCGGCTGTCATCGCGCTTTTTTTTTCTCGTTGTTGTGACCGTGCGCGCACGTGGTTATCCTCGAAGACTTCGATCATCTGTGAATTGTGACAACCTAGCACTACCGGCCACAGGACGTCTCGGAGCTGCCAAGCTTTACGATGCCAACTTGCTTCGTGCCCGGCTGCACCAGCGGGTACAAAAGCAATCCAGAAAAGCGGCACTTTTTTGCACCGCCGTCCGATCCGCAGCTGCTTGAAAGGTGGGTGAGAGCTATTCCCCGCGCCGATAAACTTCTGAACCTCTTTTTCAGCTGTTCAGCCGCAGTGTGGCGATTGGTTTGAAAATCTACCGGCAGCTAAATGTACCCGGCTTTGATGACACTGCAGGAACTGAAAAAGTTACATCCCTGTTAAATGATCTTTTTGACATTCTGAATGCGAAGATCCCCCAGGCTGGCATAAGAAAAGGTTCCCCTAAAATTAAGGTAAGTGGTTTGTGTATTGACATTATGTGAGCAGCAAAAAAACCTTGTGATCAATTCTTATATTTCGATACACTATTCCACTTTCTTTTGCACCATTTGTATCACTTTTGTTATAGTTTCGTAGACTATTTTTCATGCATTCACGCATAATGTTTTCAGTTCCTGGAGGAATTTCTGGACATGCTGAATCAGACGGAAGCAAGAAAAAATGTCAAACTCATCGCATCAAATCAAACTGTCGAGTCCTTGCGCGTCACGTTGATGTCAGTGTTATCCATTATAGAATTCTTACACAACGAGGGTGTGAGCTACATCCTAACAGCCAAATTAAACCAGGATCCACTTGAGGTAAGAGTTCTGTTGCCGCGAGGCAACCTAAGGTGCTTACATCTATACTTTTTTTGCAGAGATTTTTTGGCCTTGTTAGGTCATTTGGAGGGGACGAAGACCATCCTACAGTGACCAAGTTTAGCCAGTTATTTAGGCTACTTTCCCTCTACACCCCTGTCAAAGTGGCTGTCAAAGGGAACTGTGAGAGCGGCAGTGATCGTGTTTTGCTTAGCGCTTTTGAAAGCCTCGGAGAAAAACGTCGTGAGGCCCTCGTTCGGAAAAGTGCAATGAAAGATAAAGTTTGGCAGCAGCTGATGTCCATACCATTCCATGCCCTCTCAAGTGATGCCGACGATCATGAATACAATGCACCATCACCAGAAGCGACCGCCTTGTATTACCTGGCAGGCTACGTGGCTTTCAAGTTGAAGAAAACTACACGCTGTGAGGTCTGCAAAGAAGATGCCCTTGGTAGGCGTGATTCACTGTCGAAGGAGGCCATACTGGTCATCGAGCGCGAATACGTCTGTGGCAGCCTTGCATACCCTTCAGAAAAACTGCTTGCGTGTGTGAGCACGGTAGAACGCACTATAAGCATGCTAGCAAAGGCACATGTTTTGGTGACTTATTTTGGATGTG